>CM069170.1:10391808-10658209 GCA_035221665.1 Okamejei kenojei | reverse complement strand
CCAAAGCCGTATGATGTGCATCAAAGACTTAACATATCTGACTACCCTCTTGCGAGTACCTAATTTGCAGGTTGAAAGAGGAACTATTACGAACCTCCTCCTTATGGTCAATGTTTCTGTTTTATTCACCCACTCCAGGTCAAAGAGCATCCCAGCCATTACGCTGCTGTACCTTATACAAAACGTGTGGTATGCACAGCTCCAAATCCATATGTTTACTTTTCTCTAAGGCGTAACAAAACTTAAGGGCCTGTCCCACTTAGGGCGATTTATTTTAGCGAATTTTTTAGGCGACTGCTATGGACGAGTCATATCCTAAGCAGGTCACCAAAAAAGCCAGTGACTCAAACCCCCTTCTGCAATGTCCTTACTGCAAGCTTGGCAACAACCTACCATCATGGTCAACGTCAAGCCTACTGCAGAACTACCGACACCGGCCACCTAGTTAGGACGGTCCACCTAACGACCACACAGGCGACAACCAACCACAACCGTCAACCTACATCCACACCGCGACAATCTATGACAACTGCGATCCTGTCGTCAACAACTGAATGACAACCAGCAGACAATTCAGTACCTGTCGCCGGATGACATAGGTTGAAGACGGTATTCGCCAATAAGGAATTCACCAGTCAGCACCCGGCGACAACCTAATACTGCAACACCTACATCAGATAAGTCCACTAACCCACATTGGCAACAATCCTCCTGTCGCCGACTTCCCTAAAAAGTTTTTAACCAGATGAATAATCCCGAGGCGACCAGTAAAGATGTCTACAACTCTTGGGTGACTGATGAGACACTCGCGACCATCACAGGCGACATCCCAGTGCCATTTTAAAACACAGTTCCTCTAGCATCACTCTATCTAACCCTGTAATCCAATATTACCAGGCTCCCCATTAAAGACCATCCACTGTGAGACACTGGATAAAACCAATTACTTCCCACATCAGTGAGGCCATCCTCTCTACAAAGGCAACTGTGATGATGAAAAGAACCTTCATTGAACCAGCAAAGGCCGTTTGTTGTGTGAAGAAAGAGTGTTTGAAGATTTAGACCTTAAATATAGCACATATCTTCTGAGCAAATTTTAACCCCTGCCCTCCTGTGAATCTTTGAGTCACATTTTGGCTCTTAAATGCACTGTTTAGTGACGCCAATAATACTGCCATTGTAAAATTATCTAATCTCCTGAAAGCTAAATACATTATTGTTCACATCTATACATAAGCCAACATTCACCACACCTGATACCTTTAATACACCCATTAATTCCTGGTGTGGCAAATCACATTATTTGGTATGCCCAGCACCAGACGTCCAATGCCCAGTCCAAGCTCCATCATTACCAAGAGGACAGAGAAATGCATTTTTGAGTCTTTGAAAAAACATCAAAAATCAGCGAATCATACAAAATCATGGCTTTGTGAACATTTGTAATGGAGAGGGGCAATGCAGATGGCACTAACATGCTTGCATCTCTTCATGGGGCCATGCAGAAGCTCACAGCAAATAGTGGAAAGAGTATATCCCCCACATAATATAACCTTGTCTAACCGATTCATCCCACCTGTGGCACATCACCTACCTCATAACCAACAGAATTGGAGAGCAAACAAGTCATCCTTGACTTCAGGGACTGCTCACGAAGAAGGGGTAACATATCATCATTTTCTTCAAGCTATTATATATCGTCCTATCTATTAATGAAAGATTCCAAGAGCTATCTTAACAGACAGCCTATTCACTTTGGCTTGATACCTTCAAAGAATATAGTTATAGTCATAAAAAGGTACATCAAAGAAAACAGTCCCTTTGACCCACCAAGTCTAACACTGACCATTAACTATCCATTACACCAACCATAACACTTGAGCAATAATGACTGACCATCTCAACAAATGGCAATCGACAAAAAGAAAAAAAATCTTGAAAATGACTTGACATAACAATAAGTGAGCATGGGAATGTGTTTGTTCTCTACGCAGTCACCCCAAAAAAATGAATTGAACATTATGGAATTTACAACCTGACAGGGCACTACACTGATTAGAAAGACAGGTCATGAATGAGGCCATTAAGAGAGCGTTTTGACCAAGGATAACTTTCTGAACACTGCCTAGTAAGATGTAATTGGGATGCCCAGCCTCGAACCACCACGAGCCGCCGCCTTTTAATGTCTGAAAGAAGGGTACCCGCGACCTGAAACCGTCACCCATTTCTTCTCTTCCAGAATTGTGGCCAGTCCGCCTGAGATTTACTCCCCAGCTTTTTGTGTCTCTCCTCGAGTTTTTTAAACAAGCGTCTGCAGTTCCTTCCTAACACATCAGTTACAGTTACAGTTTAGTTAATTGTCACATGTACCAAGCTACAGTGAAAAGCTCCTGTCAGCAGAAAGACAATACATGATTACAACCAAGCCATTTACAGTGTATAGATACATAAGGGAATATCGTTCAGTGCAAGGTAAACCAGCGAAGTCCAAACAAGGATAGTCCAAGGGTCACCAAAGAGGTAGATAGTAGTTCAGCACTGCTCTCTGGTTGACTTACCAATGTACAGTGTCCCTGCTGACTATGAATTTGCTCAGATCACAGTTGGTTAAATGTTGTCTTCATGTGAAGGGCAGTCATTTCCTCTCAGTAAATTTAATGGCTTAAATGTGATTTATTTTGAGCTATATTCAGCACTCCATGTGTTGAAATAATTGATGAACATTAGTGCTCACAAATTACAGCGACTATTACTGAACAAAGCAGATGACAATTCAAACCAACATTCTGTCACTGTTATGACTGGTGTCACACGGCACCATTGTGTCACTTTGATTAAGTAGCTAGATTATAACAAGGCTTGTCAAATCAACTCTTTTCAGACTGGTGCCTGTTAAGAGTTCATTGACTTCAATCAGAATACCCAGCTACCTATGTCACTCTGATATTCAGAGCACCACGTGCACCTTCCTATATGTATTGACATCATTGTCGATCATTGTCGACTTCAGGAAGAACAGAGGGGGCAGACACACCCCCATCCATATAAACGGGACTGAGGTGGAGCGGGTCTCCAACTACAAATTCCTCTGGGTACACATCACGGAGGATCTGTCCCTGGTCCCTCAACACCTCCAAGCTGATCAAAAAGGCGCAGCAGCGCCTTTACTACCTGAGGAGGCTCAAAAAAGCCCACCGTCCCCCCTATCCTGACCAAACTTCTAACCTGCTGTACCCTATCGAAACATCCTGACCACCTGCTTTAAACGGTAAGGTACAGCAGTTGCATCCGTAGCAGTCAGGAAGGCACTACAACGGGTGGTGAAAACCGCCCAGTACATCATCGCTGCCAACCGCTCCCTGCTTTGAATGCCCACTCCACCGAAAACGGTGTTTGAGGACGGGCTGGGAAGATCATCAAGGACCCCCCCACCCTAAACCATGGACTGTTTGCCCTCCTACCATCGGGGAGGCGGTACAGGAGCCTCAGGTCCCGCCACCAGCAGGATGAGGCGTAGCTTCTACAATAACAGCATCGCACTGCTGAACTCGGCGGGGGGGGGGGAGTCCCGCCGATAGATTCCCTACATCTGTACATTATTATCTGCATTTATCTAAACATGCTATCACAACGTACTGACAACTAAAACTGCATTTCGTTGTACCCATACTGTATCTGTGCAAATGACATTAAATTTGAATTGAATTGAATTGAATTGAATTGACATGTACATGTAACACTGAACATTATGACATAAGAACAGGCCCTTCAGCCCATAATGCCTGTGCCGAACATAATCCCAAGACCACCAACACCGACGGCGTGTTCCAGGTCACTCTATGGATAGGACGGGTTTGGAGGGATATGGACCAAACGCGGGCACGTGGGGCTAGTGTAGCTGAGAAGCGTTTTCTGGTGTGGGCAAGTTGCACCTAAGGGCCTGTTTCCACACTCTTTCACTCTATGACACTCGACCACCCTCTATGCAATACATCATGTTACCGGTTAGGTGAAAATGTGCACTGATTAGAAAGTACGAACCATCCTCCAGATTTTACAAATGTCACTGGCTTCCTATAAATGGACCACAATCTTTTTTCTCTTTGTTTTGCCATCGGATATTTTATTGTTTCTTTTAGGGCCCAAATGGCTTGACCTTCCCATCCAGTTTCTTAAGCGAACAGGAAAATATATTTCCCCCGAAAGAAAACAGAGGAAATTGAGGAAGAAAAGTCACAATCATTCTTCCCACATCACAAAGCTGCAGGCTGCACCGAGCTCATATCGATAAACTGGGGAAATGGGCAGTAATGCTGCCCTGTAATTGTTTTGAAGGATTAAGCATGTTGATAACAAGCCTGTGCCATGGTCTTTTGGGCCACAGCTTGCCATCACTTTTTTATTGTTCAGAGATTTGTCCGCCCCAGAATAGATTGTCGATCTTTATGAGGTTTTGATTACTGAGGACAACACGCGAGTTGAATCTCTTGGCTGGTGATCAAACTGCTAGGGGTAGTAGGTACTCTCAAATGCTCACAGGCAGTAGCAACTGTCTCGCAGATGCCTGCCAACAGTTATGACAAAGAGAGCACGCCTCCTATCAAAAGAATTGGTCTCATTTTCTGCTCTCATTTACAACATGTTACGATACAATACGATAGAACTTTATTTATCCCAGGAGGGAAATTGATCTGCCAACAGTTATAAAAACACAAAATACATGAAACATGAGTTAAAGTGACGAGTGGGAAGGATTGGGGACGTGCAAAGAATGGGAGGGGGGGGGACTCAGTCTACTACTCCATGACAGAAGGGGGAGGATTGGGAAGGATTTAAAGCATTTATCACCTACAGTTCTACCCCTCCGTGGGGAAGGTAAGCTTTGTTAAATCATACATGAAAATAACTTTTGCCAGCACAAGCATGCAATTTAATTTAATTATAGTGTATAGATTATTCTTGTTAAATTGTACAGTAGCAGGTTAAATAACTCATCTGCTAACTTACTGCCATGTTTACTGCAATTCCCTTACATGTCATTATAGACCTATATAAAGCATCTTTACTATCGGCACAATATGCAGAAAAAATAGAATTGAATTATATTGACAATCGGTAATCTGTGGAGGAAGATGTGAATCCAAGTAGTGGCTGTCTTCTGAGTCGCATGTTGGCTGATTCCATTTCCATTGATTTATTAGGCCCATTACCAAAGGAAAATGTCCAATGATTTGTTCAATTGGCATGAATTAAATGTGAGATTAGTGTTGCAGGAAAAATCTAATTTAAACAGATTTTTCTTTTGGTGTGTGGCCTAGAATTTACTTGAGAAGTTGACCTACAGGTCAACCTGCAGGTATAATAAACCTGAATAGGAAAAGTATAGGTTGCTGTTGTATCATGTTAGATTAATTGCTGTTCAACTATAGTCAAAGTGTGTAAATTAAGAACCAGAGTGGGCCTCTCAACCTTTGGAGCTAACCTGCTTATAACCTCAACTCTGCATTGCTGACTACCTTTGAAACCCTTGCATATCAGATATCTACCTACCAATTACTTAAAAATATTCCTCCAACAGTTGAGGAAAGCACGACTCTCTGAGACTAAACATTTTGTCTCAGCTTTAAATGGACAACTCTTTCATTTTAAACAGTGACCACCAGTTCTAGCTTCTCCCACAATAGAAAATAGCCTCTCCATATCCATGCAGTGAATACCCGTCAGGGTCTGTTTCAATCAAATCCCCTCTTACTCTTCACATATTCCAAGAGTTGCACAGATAGTTGAACCCAGTTTTGGTTATTAGTGTGCTGATAAATATCCATTGCAATTCCACCCCTCCCCCGACTTTGCAGAGGAGCACATGTTCACACTTGGAGGATACGATTTTCTTTAGCTTTCGTGTCGCTTCCAGAACTATTTTTTTTTTTAAATGCGGTTTGGTTTGGATATAGGGATTTGCTGACTAATTTTCAGTTACTCCAACAAAACAATTAAGAATTTTCATACAATATATGGGACATCTTTTTTTTTAACCTGCAGCCTCCCTTTGATCTGGTATTTTGTTGGTTCACATGCTTAATCAATGGTATTTTATCATTAATGTTTTATTATTATTATTACTAATGTTTAGTGTTTTCAGAGTAATTCGTAACTATCACTGTATGTCATGTTGTTACTTGTGGGCGGAGCACCAAGGCAAATTCCTTGTATGTGAATACTTGGCCAATAAACTTACTTCATTTAAACTTGATAATCGAATATTCAGCTCAAAACCAGATTCTTGTTGCAGTCCAGGAATAGAATGTTTTTCCAATGCACTAAGAAAGATTAACCTGGAGGTAGGAAAACTGTTTATCACCTTCCTTCTGTGAGAATAATTATCTATCTCCGTTGCAGGTGTTAGTGTAGGCTACCCCTTTGGGATGAAGATAAACCCAAAAATCTGGAGTAACTCAGCGGGGCAGGCTGCATCTCTGGAAGGAAGGAATGAGTGACGTTTTGGGTCGAGACCCTACTTCAGACTAAGGGTCTCTTTCTGTCCCACCGGAGATGCTGCCTGGCCCGCTGAGTTACCCCAGCTTTTTGTGTCTATCTTCAGTTTAAACCAGTATCTGTAGTTCCTTCCTACCCCTTTGGGATGATGGGCCAACATAATGAGTCCAGGGATCCAACCTCTTCAGTCTTCAACCATTCTTCGTCTGCATCATTTTGTGTGAAGAATAAACAGATAAAGTTGTAGCAGAAATATTTTCTGGGGCATTGCTTCAGAGAAGGGATTGGCATTATGGTTGGTAAATTCATGTCAAGGATTCTCCAAATATTTTATGAAAAGCCACATTTAAGGCTACTTTTTGCAACCCTGCATTGCAGTCCCTTGTGTCTAATCTTTGAAATATCAACTAATACACTCAGCTTACACTGATACTATTAAAGTGCAAGATTTAGTTTTCTTCCATCATGTTGATTTGAAACATAGAAACATTAAAAATAGGTGCAGGAGCTTCAAGCCATCACCGCTATTCATTTCGACCATGGCTTTGAAGGTATGAAATTGTAAGACCTGATTGTAAATCACCAGGCACACAGACCTCTGCAGATTCTAGTGTCATCCAAAAACCTGCAGCTGGATACTGAAGCACTTTCTGTTCATTATTGCTTTTCTGTTCTGTTCACTATTGCTTTTGTTTCTCTTATCTAACAGTGGCTCCTGTTAAGGCAACAATTAGATTTTTAAATATTAGTTTTTGTTTTCAACCCTCTCGACAGCCTATCTCGTCCTATTTCTACACTCTCTTGTAACCTAAATCCTTTGTCAGCCTAAGCTCATTTGGTTCTTTATTAGGAGCAAACCATCAGTAGCAGCCTTACCTTCAGTTACCTTAGGGCGGTAAGATGGCAATTGTCCCTAGTATGTGTAGAATAGTGTTAACTTGTTGGAATCGCTGGTCGGTGCCAACTCGGTGGGCCGAAGGGCCTGTTTATGCGCTGCATCTCTAAACTAAACTAAACTAAACAGAGGCCCTAAGTCTGGAATTCATCAGTTAATTTTTCAGGTCAATGACCATTCATTCATCATCCTAAACTCCTACTTTTCAACCTTCACCAATACTGATCTGATGTATTCAGTTCTGATCTGGGATGAAAGGCTGTTTTGAACATTCAATATGTAAAATTAAGAAAACTTTACTAGTGATGTTTTGAGATCTTTTTGTTTTGTGGAGTATTATATAACTTATAGGAAACACATTTGTTTGTTACAACAGTCAAACAGTACCTATAATCCCTCTGTTATCCATGTGACCCAGTGCCTTAAGGCAACAGTAAACCCACCAACCTTAAACCAAATGTATACCATATACATATAATCAAATAAGATATGTTCACCTGAGACCTGAATGCATAAAACCAGTGAAGTTAAGTATCATTATCAAACAGAATATACATATTCCATTCTGAAAATTGCCTCAGCACAGTATTGATGAAAACAAAGCTCACCGCACTACAGTTTCAACAACATAGCACCCATGTTGAACGTTGATCTATGTATTACGAAGGCTTTCTATTACATGGAAAGAAATAGCATATTAGCCTATAACACGTGGGAGTTAGAGATTGAATCTATAAAGAGGCGATCCAATCGCAATGTCATCAGTGTTTTCCGTAGTTAAAAACATCACTGTTCTGTGCCCAATTTCTGTTTGTATTTCCATGCATCATTCAGCAATGTATTCAAGGTAATGGAGAATTCATGTGTAAATTAAGAGAGTATGTTCCTTTAGTTTATTAATACTTAATCTAAATGACATTAAGGTCTACTTTCCAATTTACTCTTGGCAATGGGCTTATTTTAGTAATTAAAGCTCATATTTAAGATGATAAATGTGTCATTATTGTGAGGGTGCTTCTTGAGTTTATTAGTGCTTATTTAATCACTGTGTGCAATAACTATCATCTTTCATCTGAACATACACCAATGAAAATTGATTTTTCTCAAGGGCCCATTGGAAGGAGGTGCCATTTGTCATAGAGATGGCGATTGATAACAGTATTGTGATAAAAACAGGGTTACACTGCGGTAGTGAGGCATAACAGGGAGCTCATTGTGCTGAGCTGGGATTGAGCTGACAAGACTTGGCTGCATGACTGATGATTGCAAACAACCGGAAGATCTTGGTGTAATTGACTGAACAGATTATTCCTGTAGCTTACACAATGGAGAGGTTTGGTCTCCAAGTGGCAACCGATCAAAAGAATTACCCACTGGAGCTTCAGAAAAATGGTCATTCAGTACCGGAGCAGTAAGGAAGATACATTTCAGTGCTCAGGCTTTGCTCACCTGCTTGCAATAGTTTTCATTTGAAATAAATAACTAAGAGGGACATGTTCACCTGAGACCTGAATGCATAAAACCAGCCACGCTAAGTATCATTACAAGTTTCAAACCGAGTACATCTTATAAAGATTTTAACTGTATTTGATTGCACTAATTATAAAATAACCTGCTTAAAGTAGTCTTCGGGGAAGAAAATCTGTAAACTTTTATAACATGTTTGGCATTGTATCATTTTACTGGACTGCCTCTATCCGTTGGAATGATTGAAATAATCCACAACTAAAATAAATTCCCCAATGGAAAGGCACAATCGTCTCACGAAGCAACAACTCATGTTTCAGCCTTTCCATAAGACATAAGTTTCAAATCGTGTAAATTTACTCGCACACAAGGTGTGTGCTCAAAACCAATTCAGAGACGGTGAGGTTAAATATCGAACCTCTGTTCTTCTTCACATTTTTAGCACAAAGAGAGAACTCTTTGCTCGTTTTTTATTTGTGTGATTAAAATGTTATCATTTGTGCTGAGATATTTCATTTCCATGCACAAAAGCATAATGAAGATTTTGTAACGATATTGGTTTTTATCTTGAATGAATATAAAAATACGTATGATCAATCTAAGCGTATAAAAGAAGCCCAATTCACATTGCCGATTGTTGACTATTTTCCTTTCAGAAATCCTGGAACACAGTGTTTGTTTTTTTTTATTTTATCCAGTGCGGGTGCGTAAACTGATAGGAACACTGAACAATACAATACAATTTATTTGTTATCATTTGTTAGCCTCATTGAGGTTCAAACAAAATGTGGTTTCTGCAGTCATACACAAGAAAAGAACCAAGACACAACACAATCTACACAAACATCCATTGCAGTGAATCTCCTCTTCACTGTGATGGAAGGCAAAGTCTTATCTCTCCCGTGCGCTTCCCATTCTCCTCCCGATGTCAAAGTCAAAGCCCCCGGCGGGAGATGGTAAATAAGTCCCGCGGCCATTAAGGCCGTGCCGGGCGATGCAAGGCCCCGCTCCGGGTCTTGAGGTTAGAGCCCTCGGTGGGCGCTAGCAAGTCCCGCGGCCATTAAAGCCGCGCCGGGCGATGCAAGGCCCCGCTCCAGGTCATTTTCAACCCCGCAACGTGGGCGGGAGAAGTTGCCGCCGCAGAAGCTCTGAAAAGCCGTCTCCCACCAGGGACCAGCGAACTCCCGGTGTTACCGTCCACCGGCCTGCAGCTGGAGCCTCCGAAGCTCTGGAGTCGGGCCGCAGCAGCGCGCCACCACAGCTCCTCCCGTTCCGAACTCGGCCAGCCCCGCGATGGTGAGTAAGTCGGCAGGCTCCGCGACTGGTCGTTCCGTATGGAGGCCGCTCCACGGTGCTAGGCCCCAACGACAACGGAGACCCGACAGGTTGGGTCTCCCGTGCAAGGAAAAGATTTTAAAAGTTTCCCCCCCACCCCCCCGCCCCCCACACATACCCAGTTAAAAAACACTATGGACTGCACGCAACGGGACAAAGAAAATTAAAAAATACAGACGGACTGCAGAGGTCTCTGCAATGTGGGTTGCACCGCCCACCCAAAAAGCACATTAATGGCTGCACGGGGAGTAGTGATGCAGATGCTGATACAGTGGTTTAAATATTTCAAGTCAACACCAGGTCTACAATGCTATGATCTTAACACATCTTAGACTTTAGACTTTACAGATGCAGCATGGAAACAGGCCCTTCAGCCCACCAAGTGTGCTGACCATCGATCACCCTGTACACTAGTACTATCCTACATACCAGGGAAAATGCATAATTTTACTGAAGCTAATTTTCCGACAAACCCGGACATCTTTGTGCAGTTGGAGGAAACTGGAGCACCTGGAGAAAACCCATGCAGTCAGAGGGAGAAAGTACTAACTCCGTGCAGACAGTACCCGCAGTCAGGATCTGTGCCACTTTGCAAAAAAATATCATAAATGGTCAATGGTGCCTTATACAAAGTAGTCTTCCTTTTGATTAGGATGAGCAGTGGGAACTTTGCAGGCAAAAGAATGGTAGTGTGATTAGTTGTACTCTCAACAATTAGATCTATGAGCAACTTTGGAATGACACATTTTCTTTCAGCATTTGCAAAGGTGGAGGGTGTTTACATTATTATTTAACTTTTGCAAATATATTTTGAGAAAATACAATTATTTATTATCATTTCTAAGGCTGAGACAAGGCATGATGAAATGCTGATCAAAATCGGTAGCAGGCTATTTGAATGTAGAGGCAGGAAGTTGAGATCAGAATTTGAGATAGAAGCGTGTATAATCCAAATCTCCTGCCAGAAGAGCTTGACTAGACAGGTAAAGTGCAGAGGCTCTGATTGCAGATTTTTATCCACTCTGACTTTGAGGAGTAGTGTCGGAGGGTTGCAGGACAGCTAGCATTGTACCATTGTTAAAAATGAGCAGGAGGTGTAAACCACAGAACTGCAGGCCAACTTAGTTTAAATTTGATATTGGACAAATCGTAGTAATGTTTTCTAAGAGCCCAAATAAACTTACATATAATGTATAAAAGTGACAGATTAATCAGGGAGACTTAACGTGGATTTGCTAAGTGAAAGTATTTTTCCTCAGAAGAGGTAATTAACGGAGATGAGGAGATTAGAGCATTCAGTGTAGCTTGCACGGAATTTAAAAAAGCTTTTGACAAGGTCACTCGTAGCAGATTGGTCAAATAAATACAAGCCAGGGGAATCCAATGAATAGTTGTAATTGGATCCAAATTGCACGCACTGGCAGAAAAAAAAGGTGTGATGATTAATGAGAGCTTTTGTAATTGTTGGTCTATTACCAATGGGCTTCCACAAGGGTCAGTATTGGGTCCCTTGTTTTGTTGTTTATATAATGCTTTATATCTAAATGTAGAGGCGTGATAAAGAGGTTTGCACTTGGAAGAGAATGGGCTAATTAGGGATAGTCAGCATGGCTTTGTACGCTGCGGGTCATGCAAGCTGGTCAAAAATGTAGATCGCTTGGTTAGCAATGTTGAAGATGACAGAAAAATTGATGGAATTACAGCCAGTGAAGACGGCTATCAAAGGATACAAAATATATTGTTTTTGGTTTCGGCCCGAAACGTTGCCGATTTCCTTCGCTCCATAGATGCTGCTGCACCTGCTGAGTTTCTCCAGCACTTTTGTCTACAAAGGACATAGATCAGCTATAGATATGGAAAGAGAAATAGCAGGCAGGCAGAGCGGAGACAATAAGACAATTTTTAATTATGAGAGGCATTATGTCATTTTTAGTATAATCTATAAATTTACTAATCATGCCTTTCGTATTATCATCCAATTTATTGATAGAAACCACAAACAGCAATGTGCCCAGCACCGATCCCTGAGGCATGCAGCTAGTCACAGGCCTCCGGTCTGGCCCAGAGGTCATCCAGCTGCTTCTCCAGTTTCCCAGCACGTTCATTCAGGAGCAGCATCTGGACACAATTTCTGCAGGTGTAGTCTCCATTAGCTCCAGCCATGTCCCTGACTTCCCACATCCTGCAGGAAACACACTGCACCAACATGCCTGCCATTTCTTCAGTGGACGAAAATCACAAATTTCGATCAAGTGTAGCCTCCTTTCCTCAGCCTCCTCGCCGAAGACTCTCGAGCCAGTCTCGCACTTTACTCACAAGGCACTTCCCTCGACAATTTTGGCGTTAAGTCTGCTTGCTACATGGGAAGATTATCATGGCTGACCCGCAGATCATAAAGGTAGATAAAGCAGTGAGGGTTTTTCCTATGGCCTAATTGTGGAAGACAGTTGTTTCTTGGAAACCAATCATTTGAATTTAAATCCTCTCTCTAGGACCCTCAGCAAAATGTGACAGCAACAATGGATACACAGAGCCATATTGTTATTTCTTGCTCCTGAATACATAACCTACATGCACTCAAGGGCTGGTGCAAAACAGCTCTAGGTTTCAAAGAGGTAATGTGCAATCAAGGGAGGACACAAGTGCTGGGGTAACTCAGCAGGTCTGGCAGCATTTCTTGAGAACATGGCTAGGTGATATTTTGGGTTGAGACCCTTCTTCAGACCAAGGAAGCGTTGTTTTAAGCTGGCCATTCTCACAAATGGAAATAAAATAATCCAGTCTGCTCATTTACTAGTTTCCTGAGCAGCTAACACCAAGCCCAGACATCTTAAAACACTAATCATTATAATAAACAATGGGTGGAAATGGAAGGTGTGGTGGGCCCGAGGGCAGGTGGCTGAGGATGGGCCTCCGTGAGTGCCAGAGGCTGTACGTGTCCATGGTGAGCTTAGGTTAGTTTATAGAAAGAGCATTGAAACAGGCCCTTTGGCCCATCATGCCGATCAGTGATCACATCGTACACTTACACTATCCCACACACTAGGGTCAATTTACAATGTTACCAAAGCCAATTAACCTACATCTTCGGAGTGTAGGAGAAAACTGAAGCCACAGGAGAAAACCCACGTGGTCACAGGCAGAACGTACAAACTCCTTAAAGACAGCACCCATCTCTGGCTCTGTGAGGCAGCAACTCTACCGCTGCACCACCGTATCAATGATTGAGAATACAACTGCATCCTGAAAACCAGACAAGCAAGCAAACTTACAGGTGAAAATCACAAATCAACACACATGAGCCACTTCTATTAAACCTAATAAAGTAAGAAAGTAAGTTTATTGGCCAAGTATTCACATACAAGGAATTTGCCTTGGTGCTCCACCCAACAAGTAACAACATGACATACAGTGACAGTTACGAATGACTCAGAAAACACTAAACATTAATAATAATAAAACATTAATGATAAAACACCATTGATCAAGGATGTGAACCAACAAAATACCACATCAAAGGGAGGCTACAGATTTTTGGCTGTTGAGTAGAGCAACTACTCGTGGATAAAAACTGTTTTTATGTCTGGCTGTCCAATAGTTAATAATCCGTCGTTTAAACCATCTATTACTGACAAAACATTTACCCATTGGGAAAGAATAGGAATTAAAATGCTTGGAGACATGTATGAAACGGGAAGCTTTTTATCATTCCAACAACTACAACTCAAATATAACCTGAAAAGTAATCAATATTTCAAATACCTTCAAATCCGTGACTATTTGAACAAAAATACACAAGAACATACACATCCCATTAGAGAACCAGAATGGACAGCTATCTGCAGAGCCAAAAGAGATGGGGGAGATATTGAACAATTTATTTTCTTCGGTATTCACCAAGGAGAAGGATATTGAACTCTGTGAGGTAAGGGAAAAAAGTAGAGTAGCTATGGAAACTATGAGATTCAAAGAGGAGGAAGTACTGACACTTTTGAAAAATATAAAGGTGGATAAGTCTCCAGGACCTGACAGGATATTCCCTAGGACATTGAGGGAAGTTAGTGTAGAAATAGCAGGAGCTATGACAGAAATATTTCAAATGTCATTAGAAACGGGAATAGTGCCGGAGGATTGGCGTACTGCGCATGTTGTTCCATTGTTTAAAAAGGGTTCAAAGAATAAACCTAGCAATTATAGACCCATTAGTTTGACGTCAGTGGTGGGCAAATTAATGGAAAGGATACTTAGAGATAATATATATAAGCATCTGGATAAACAGGGTCTGATCAGAACAGTCAACATGGATTTGTGCCTGGAAGGTCATGTTTGACAAACCTTCTTGAATTTTTTGAAGCGGTAACTAGGGAAATTGATGAGGGTAAAGCAGTGGATGTTGTCTATATGGATTTCAGTAAGGCCTTTGACAAGGTTCCCCATGGAAGGTTGGTTCAGAAGGTTCAATCTTGGGTGTTAATGGCGGAGTAGCAAGATGGATTCAACAGTGGCTGAATGGGAGATGTCAGAGAGTAATGGTGGATGGCTGTTTGTCAGGTTGGAAGCCGGTGACCAGTGGGGTGCCTCAGGGATCTGTGTTTGGGTCCACTGTTGTTTGTCATGTACATCAATGATCTGGATGATGGGGTGGAAAATTGGATAAGTAAGTATGCAGATGATACTAAGATAGGTGGTATTGTGGATAATGAAGTAGATTCTCAAAGTCTACAGAGAGATTTGGGCCATTTGGAAAAGTGGGCTGAAAGATGGCAGATGGAGTTTAATGCTGATAAGTGTGAAGTGCTACATCTTGGCAGGACAAATCAAAATAGGACGTACATGGTAAATGGTAGGGAATTGAGGAATGCTGTGGAACAGAGGGATCTAGGAATAACTGTGCATAGTTCCCTGAAGGTGGAATCGCATGTAGATAGGGTGGTAAAGAAAGCCTTTGGTGTGCTGGCCTTTATAAATCAGAGCATTGAATATAGGAGTAGGGAAGTAATGTTAAAATTGTACAAGGCATTGGTAAGACCAATTCTGGAGTTTGGTGTACAATTTTGGTCGCCTAGTTATAGGAGATTTACTAGAATGTTGCCAGGGTTCCAGCAACTATGTTACAGAGAAAGGTTGAACAAGTTAGGTCTTTATTCTTTGGAGTGCAGAAGGTTAAGGGGGGACTTGATTGAGGTCTTTAAAATGATGAAAGGGATAGACAGAGTTGACGTGGATAAGCTTTTCCCATTGAGGGTAGGGAAGATTCAAACAAGAGGGCATGACATGAGAATTAAGGGATAGAAGTTTAGGGTAACGTGAGGGGGAACTTCTTTACTCAGAGGGTGGTGGCTGTGTGGAATGAGCTTCCAGCAGAGGTGGTGGAGGCAGGATCGATTTTAACATTTAAAAGTAAAGTGGATAGGTATATGGACGTGAAGGGAATGGAGGGGTATGGTCTGAGTGCAGGTAGATGGGACTAGGGGAAAACAAATGGTCGGCACGGACTGGAAGGGCCGAGAGGGCCTGTTTCCGTGCTGTAATTGTTATATGGTTATATGGTTATAAGAATACCAAACGCTGACTCCAGATCTATCAGGTGAAGCCATAAACAGAAAGGCGGATTCAATTAATTTAATATCATACATGTATAATATCATTCTAAATATAGAAATACCATCATCTGACACAATTAGAAAAGATTGGGAACAAGAACTATCCATAAAAATCTCGAAAGAGAGATGGGATAAATACTTGCTATATGTGCATAAATGCTCGATCAATGTAAGACATATCTTAATTCAATTTAAAATTTTACATAGATTATATTACTCAAAAACTAAACTGAATAAATGTTTCCAAATGTCTCCCCCACCTGTGATAAATGTTTATCTCAAGATGCGACCATAGCACACTCCTTTGTCTTTTGCATCAAACTTTGGAATGAAATTTTTGAAATTTTCACAAAATTATTTAAAATAAAACTGAACCCCAACGCGGAACTGATAATCTTTGGAACAATGGAAGTCGGCTTTGAGCTGACGTTCCAAAAGAGTTTCCTTAAATATGGCTTAATAATGGAAAAAAAAACGTATACAAAAATTCTGGAAAAATGCACCCACACCTACGCTTAAAATGTGGATTTCAAATATGTCTGAAATGTTACACCTCGAAGACACGAGATTCACCCTAGCAGCAAATCTGACCAATTCTTAAAGATTTGGTCTCCCTTTATCGACTTATTACAAGCATATGGTGCAACATAACTCTGGGAATAAATTGTTTCAGAACCGGGTGAGGGGTGTGTAAAGATAAGAAGCAGGTACATCCCTTTTATTTTCTTTATATTTTCTTTTTTTTCTTTCTCTCTTTCTCGTGCTTTACATCTTTATGGGCTCTTTCTTTCTACTTTTTCACGAACTGTTAATATCACTACCTTATCTAACTTTCTCTCTCTCTCTTTTCTCTCTCAGGTCACATCACTGAGGATGTGTCCCAGCTCATCTAGAAGATGTATATTTTTCACATTGAAGTCTTGCTCAGCCAGTGGCACCTAGTGTAAAGTACAGGCATACACAGATGAATCTTTATTACTACTTTATTAAACGTACACCCACATCACTGCCCTAGGTGTACGTGGTCTGTCACGGATACTAGAGAGAGAGCTAAGGGTAGGAAGGTCACAATTATACTGGCTGGTGGGCAAGTGGTTAGCAAGGGCTTCGTCACTACTATTAAAGGTGTACATATATATCATCTACATCCTTCCTCTATAAAAACAAAACAGCAAGTAGTGACAGGGTGACCACGTCTCATGCACGAAGGGAAAGTAAACAGCAGTAATACAGGAACTCAAAATCACACGTAATCACCATAATGATCTGGCGGCCTGACCAGGCGACCAGACCCGGTCCGGACTTCGCCATCACACCCCCCCCCCCCCCCCCCCCCGACGGGAACAATAGGGACTGGCGCCGGGGCAGGAGGCGAGCCACGGACAGGAGAACTCCTAGGCGTCGGAGGCAGTGGAGAGGACGGAGAGGGGGGAGGCGAGAAGGCCGGAGAACCAGGGAGCGTAGTGGGAGGATGCACCATGGAGGGCCGAGAGGGAGGACTAAGCAGGGTGGGTATGGCGCGAGGCGGCGAATGCGGCACAGGTGGGGCATAAGGAGCGGCTGGAGGGGGACGAGGCTCGTTCACGAGCCGGAGATGTTGTCGAGATCTACGGTAGATCAGGCCGTCGTGGTTGACAGGGTATGAACGAGGGGAGCCAGCAGAACCAACGTCCTTCCTGTAGACTAGGGTGTTATCGACAACGATGGCACACGGGAGCCCGGCAAACAGTTGTTCCATTGTCCTTTGGAACACCTCACTGGCAGAGTTGATCCCGAACGGCATGCGGAGAAAATGAAACGTGCCGAAGGGTGTACTGAATGTTGTCAGGTATGAAGACCGTTCATCAAGTGGTATCTGCCAGAACGAGCTGTTGGCATCGAGAACCGAAAACACAGTGGCAGGACCGACTTGTGCAGCAACATCTTCGACGGTTCGCATGGGGTAATGCGGGCGCTTGATGGCCAGGTTCAGGTCCTTTGGGTAATTACAAATCAATGCAGATTCGTAATTCACTCTTATCCTTCTTCGCCGCGACGACCATGGTAGAGACCCACCGGGTGGGGTCATTCACCTCCTTCAGGATGCCCATGGTCACCATATCACGAAGTGTAGACTCGACTTTGTCTTTCGTCGGGAAGGACACACGGTGCAGAGGATGGATAACGGGTTCGATGTCAGGATTGAGGGTGAATTTGTAGCTGCAGGGAAGCTTTCCCAGCTTGGTGTCGAAAAGGTCCGGGTATTCAGCCAGCGGGTCCAGGGGCGAATGAACCCGACGAATGTCGCGGTGGAAGTTCACCAATCCGAGGTCTTGGCAGGCCCGAATGCCCAACAGGGGGTCATATTTACCGTCTATCAGAAAGAAAGAGAGGGGCCGAGAGGCCTTCAGTACCTTGCAGTAGAGAGTGGCCTTCCCCACAGGAACGAGTACGCCTCCCCCATAGGCACGCAAATCAGAGCGGTCAGTGGTAACAAACTCATTATTTCTTATCTTCCTGAAAAGGCTTGTTGACATAACGTTGGCAGCAGCCCCCGTGTCGACTTTAGCAGAGAAGGCGATGCCATTCACAGTGACTCGCACGGTCGGGTCCGTTATCAGTGCAGGTGCATTTTTCAGCGAAAACACACTCAGCTCGCTCTGGGAAGAGCCCAAATCAGACAGAGGGAGTTCTTCATGCTGGTGATGGGAACCAGACGCTGTATCATCACATGTCAGGTAGTGAGAGGGATTCTGCTGTGGCTGTGCAGGTTTCCCACGGGAACGGCATGCCGCCGAGAAGTGGTTAGGCTTGTGGCAGAAATTACAGGTTCTTCCCAGCGCAGGGCAAACATTAGAGCTGTGCGAGGCAAAGTTGCAATTCGGGCATCGTTGACATGGTCTGGACCCTGGCGCAGGGCTGACCCTCTGTCGCTGAGGAGCATAGTATTGGTGTCCGGCAAAACTGGCCGCGTGGACCTCATGATCAGGCGGCAGCACAGCGGAGGAGACAGCCTCTGCCAGACGAGAGGCATGCAACGCCTCGTTAAAAGTCAGATCAGGCTTCCGAAGGAGCTCAGACCGCAGCTTTTCATCCCTGAGTCCTTAGACTAAAATGTCCCGGGTTAAAGTCTCAGGCGTTAAAACATGCAGGTCGCAGCGGCGAGCCAGTTGCCGCAGCGCCGCGACGATATTGTCAACCGATTCCCCCGGGTTTTGGCGGCGGCTGACAAGTTTGAAACGCTCCAGGATACAGTTAGTAGGAATGTCACACAGCTGTGTAAACTTTGCAAGTAGACGTACCGGGTCCTGAGCGTTCTCGTTGAGCCCATAGACGAACGACTCCGATCGTTCCAGAGCTTCGGGACCGGCCAAGTTGAGCAAGAGGGAGGCTTTGACCGCAGGGGCAACGGCAGGATGGGCGATGGTAACGTAACGCTCAAAGTCGCGTCGGAAAACGTTCCAGCGGCGAGTTATGTCGGTATCAAAGATCAGGATGTCAGGTTTACGACAAGCAGAAGCCATCGCGACGCAGGGAGGGGCACTGGGACTAAAGAAATAAAACCCGATAGACAAGAGACGCAGGAGAACAAACTTCTGACGCCATGTAAAGAGTACAGGCATACACAGATGAATCTTTATTACTACTTTATTAAACGTACACACACATCACTGCCCTAGCTGTACGTGGTCTGTCACGGACACTAGAGAGAGAGCTGAGGGTGGGAAGGTCACAATTATACTGGCTGGTGGGGGAGTGGTTGGCAAGGGCTTCGTCACTACTATTAAAGGTGTACATACATATCATCTACACCTAGGAATAGACTGGGTGACAACCAAGAATAGTTTGGTGACTACTGGAGAGACAGTTGCCGGCACGGAAAGATGGCACCCGGGAAAGGTTGGGTTAGCTCCCCAGTCTGTGTCTTTCGTGAGAAAGTCACCCAACAAAACTACGGAAAGGCCTAATGAACCATCGTGGCCTAAACATCCATCAGGTGAGAATGAAATGCTCGGAGAAGGAGAAAGAGGTGCAGCGCACAGGCCTTGAACCTGGTGAGACGCAGGAGGAGCCCGGCTGCACATGACAATAATAAACTAAGCCAAACTAATATGCTCTCTGCTATACACCGTTCGAAGTTCAATAGAGTATTCATCGACAAACTGAATTTCAATCTTCAAATAAAGTAGGGGTGTTGATGAGCGTTTTTTGTGATTGCATCAAGCTTCTGGGCCAAAGACAGATCTTTAGAGATATGCAAAATAAAATATATCTAATAGCTTTCTTGACCTTAGGATGTCCGAAAGCACTTCAAAACTAATTATGGGATTAGCAAAAGTCAATTTGCATCTGTACAATCCCTGAAAGAGAGATACACGAATGACCCAATTATTTTAATTAAATAGGTTCAGAGATGTACATTGGATACCTTGTTGAATAGTGCAATTATATCTCTACCCCACAGAGCCCAGTCCCTCCACGCACTAGAGTCTCCCAACCCCTGCAGAGTAGTTATTAAGATGGCTGATCCATGGGCGGTTGCTGCTGGGATGCAAGTCGGGGCCTGATCAACCCCGGCTGGGTCGCCTGGGCGAGGGTGTCTGATGTTGTGAGACCCGAAACACCCGATGACCCCAGGTCACATCACTGAGGATGCGTCCCAGCGCATCGAGAAGATGTATGTTTTTCACATTGGTTTATACTACTGTACATTACTTCTAATAAAAATATTATTTTAAAAAAAATGTCTGGCTGTGGCAGCTTTGACAGTCCTGAGTCGCCTTCCAGAGGGAAGTGATTCAAAGAGTTTGTGGCCAGGGTGAGAGGGGTCAGAGATGATCTTGCCCGCTCACTTCCTGGCCCTTGCAGTGTTCAGTTCATCAATGGAGGGAAGGTTGCAGCCAATAATCTTCTCTGCTGATCGGACGATTCGCTGCCGCCTCCAGGTGTCGTGCTTGGTGGCTGAGCCAAACCAGACCATGATGGAGAAGGTGAGAACAGACTCTGCGATGAGATTGTGTTTCCTCAGCTGCTGCAGGAAGTACAGCCTATGTTGTGCCTTTTTGACTGTGAGGTCAATGGTAGCCCCCCACTTAAGGTCCTTGGAGATGATGGTTCCCAGGAACTTAAAAGACTCCACAGATGTGACTGTGGTGTTGTTGATGGTGAGTGGGGTGAGGGGAGGGGGAGCTCTCCTAAAGTCTACAATCAATTCCACTGTCTTAAGAACATTGAGCTCTAGGTTGTTGCTACGGCACCAGGACGCCAGCTGTGAATGCAAATAGGAATCCCCATCTACGCCGCGATATAAGTATTTGTGAAATGGCAACATTAACTAGAATGCCAAAGGTCAACGGGCCCACAATGTTTGCAGGAGGTCGGTCGAGAACGCGTTGCCAGGAGAACAAAGAGGGGCCCAAGAACGGAGGCTTGGGGAGGCTGCCAAGAACGGAGGGACTCACGTGGTGGGGGGGGGGGGGGGGGAAGGGGAGGGGAGGGGAGGAGAGGGAAGGAAGGGGAGGGGAGGAGAGGGGAGGGGAGGGGAGGGGAGGGGTGGGGAGGGGAGGGGAGGGGAGGGGAGGGGAGGGGAGGGCGCGCGGAGAATGAAGAGGGACACTGGGACTACATTGAACACTTTGTAACTGTTGGCGCCCTGTGGTGGCGAATGTTTGCATACTTTGTGTGTGGTACGCAACACAACAAATTTCACTTTGACATGTCGCATGTGATAATAAAGTATCATTCATTCATTCACTCATTATAGAATCAGCAAATTAACTGTAATTTTACACCATGAGGAAACCTGAAAAATCTGTTTATTTGTGAGAACAGGCTGAAGTTTGTCAATTGAAATTAGACTAGTGAAGATTCACTTAATTACTTTTTCAATCAGAGACTCTGGCTGCATTTTAAACGCTCAACATTTAAATGCTCACTAAATTATAACATCTGCGATGCTGAAAGGACGATTTCAACTGCACCTCAACCCAGCCATTTCCAAAATTAAGACGCGAGGTGGAGGATAGAAACATAGAAACATAGAAAATAGGTGCAGGAGTAGACCATTCGGCCCTTCGAGCCTGCACCGCCATTCAATATGATCATGGCTGATCATCCAACTCAGTATCCTGTACCTGCCTTCTCTCCATACCCCCTGATCCCTTTAGCCACAAGGGCCACATCTAACTCCCTCTTAAATATAGCCAACGAACTGGCCTCAACTACCTTCTGTGGCAGAGAATTCCAGAGACTCACCACTCTCTGTGTGAAAAATGTTTTCCTTAGACTGTGACCCCTTGTTCTGGACCTCCCCAACATCGGGAACAATCTTCATGCATCTAGCCCGTCCAACCCCTTAAGAATTTTGTACGTTTCTATAAGATCCCCCCTCAGTCTTCTAAATTCTAGCGAGGATGGTGGGTGTTCTTAGCAGTCAGGCAGGTGGCTCAGTAACACCAGGCATAAAGATGTGGGGATGGCTGGATTTCTGAAGTAGATAGATAGGCATAGATAGAGTGGATGTGGAAAGGATCCTTCTACTGAGGGGAGAGTCTAGGACCAGAATTAAATGGCACTCTTTCAAAAGGAGGAACTTCTTTATGAGAGGGTGGTTAATCTGTGGAACGCATTGCCACAGAGGGCTGTGGAGGCCAAGTCAGTGAATATTTTTAAGACAAGTTCTTAATTAGAACGGGTGTTAAGGGTCATGGGAAGAAGGCAGGAAAATGTGATTCGGTGGCAGAGATCAGCCGATTGAAAGGTGTAGCAAACTCGATGGGCCGAATGACCTAATTCTTCTCCTAGAACTTGCGAACTTGTGACCCAAAATATCACTATCCAAGTTTTCCAGAGATGCTGCCGACCTGCCGCTGAGTCTTTCTGCAGTTCTTTCCACATTTGGAAGGCTGTTGAGGGAGAATATGACTTCAGGCTGGATATCTGAGTGCAATCATGCATCAAGTGGGGTTATTTATTGCAGCTGGCTACCGCATACCCAAACAAATGAAGTTATGCTCACCATATCAGACTTCTGTAAGATTATGTTTGGAATAGCAGCAAACATTTCTTAGCTAGTCTTAATAACAATCTGACAATTGAGATGGAAGCTCAGGTCCCCAGTCAGGCACACTATTTCTACACTCAGCGCTGAGGAGATACTGGCTTTTGGATAAGACTTTGAACCTGCCTGCCTTTCTCGCTGGATGTAAAATACATGACAGATTTCCAAAACGGGCATTCTTCTGGGGATACTTATCTCTCGCCCAGCATCAGAAAGCACATTCAAAAAGCGAAAAGTGCCGGAGCACTGAAAACGTACCAGAAAATGCTGCAATCATTCGGCAGTTCAGGCTGTATCTACTGTATGAGGAGTCCCATTAACAAGGGCCAGTGTTTCACCACAAGGCAGCCTGCTCTAAATCGTAATTCAGCCTGCACTCCTAGAAATCCCTGGTGTTGTCTGATGCTGGTGGCAATTGCAATTGAGTTGTTACCTGCTCAAACATACTTTTTACTTTATCATTGCAACAGGAAGATATAACATACCTGCTGCAAATTCATCTGAAGGAAAGTAATGGAAAATGTTTGTGATATGAGAGTTTAAATATTTTTAAACACATCACAGTCAGGACCAGCAGTTATTACCCATCCGAACTTGCCCTTGATTTCACTCCATGTGGTGAAGGTACTCCAGCAATGCTTTTTGAAAGTACGTTCCAGGATTTAGAACTCCTGGAAATATATTGAGATATTGTAGACACACAATAACAGGCGACACGGAGGGGAAGTACAAATAACCCTCGTTATAAAGGCCCATAGCAGGGGAATAGCATCCAGTTTAAATTCCACCTCCAGTTTAAATTCCATTTGGAATATTTTGGAGGACCAAGAAACCAAGAAACCAAGCATCCACTATTGACAAAAGTCCGCTCTAACTGAGTAAGGGGGGTAAATATGTGCAATATTGTAAAAACAGCAATTGATGAGCCAAATAAGATAGCTTCCCGATGGGCCATGACCATGGAGGTGCCTGACACCAGGCCTGGCTTGCTGCCACAGCAACGAGAAACAGCCCGGAGAGCTTTCCGCCGAGCCCGGCCTCTGCTCACCCCGTGGTCCGGTGAGCAAGGAGTCGGACCTGGGGCCGGTAAGCGGAGCAGCAGCGGGAAGCAGTGCAGGGCCTCGATGGTGGAGAGGGCAGCTGGAGGCTCTGCAGCCGTGTGGAGCAGGGCCCAGCAGCTCAGTGAGCTGGGGCTGCAGCACGACCGAAGGCCCAGCTCGCTCAGTGAGGAAAGGCTGCCGAGCCCAACCCCTGCTCGCCAGCGATGGCGACAGCGGTGGACGCTGCACAAAGGGCCCGGTGAGAGGAACCTGGGGCTGTTATCTTCCGCACCCTCGAGGTCGGCTGCGGGTGGTGTCCCCCGGGGAACAAGGGCTGAAGAGGGCCATTCAAGGAGAGGGACAATGGTTCGCAGGATAAGCGGAATGGAGCTGCAGCTGGGACTGTAAAATGCCACCAAAATTGGGCCTCTTGGATTTGAACTCAGTTCTACACTTATTGCACCAATTGGGGTGATTGTGTTTATGTACTGGGATAGTCTTGCTGCGCTGTATACAAAACATGTATTTCACTGTACCTGCTACACGTGACAATAAAGAAACCATTGAACCATTAAACACACACTATACAAGACACACAATAAACAAGAAAGGACACACAATACATAATGCTTCAAACATTAAAAAGGTAACATACTTAACCTTAAATACCAGCATTAATCTCCTCAGCCAGTTTCTCTCTTTCTTCGGCATGGTGACTGGAGGCTTTGCCACTTTTGTGGGCACACAGATGGCTTCTTCCTTTTAACTGAGGGCGCAATGGCAGAGTGGCTGCCTTACAATGCCAGAGACCCAGGTTCGATCACAACCACGGGTGCTCTCTGTACGGAGCTTGTACGTTCTCCCCGTGACCATGTGGGTGTTCTTCGGGTGCACAGGTCTCCTCCCAAATTCTAAAGATGTACAGGTTTGTGGGTTAATTGGCTTCAGTGAGTTGTAAAATTGTGTGTCGGATATTATTAGTGTCCGGCGTGATCGCTGGTCGTCGCGGACTCGGTGGGCCGAAGGGCTTGTTTCCTTCTCCATCTCTAAAATCTAATGTCTACAGTCTAAAAGTCTAAACTGCATTAGGACCTCCGAGGTGCCCTGATTACAGCCATCTGTACCCTAAAGATGATTCCCATTTCATGCTAAACATGCTGCCGTTGACATTTGAATTCCTGCAGTCGTACATGGACAAAATGTAAAGTAAAATGGCATGGATGAATACTTGCTTGTTTGCCTAAAGAGTTAGCTCCCAGTATGACATACCTGCAGTTTATTGCGAAAAAAAACCTTACATCTCACTCCCCTTTTCCATGCATTCATTTCCAAGTTTAGTCAGGGGGTGGTAAATCTTTAGTCAGAGGATGGTGAATCTTTACTAAATGGGAGGTGAATCTTTAGTTAGAGGGTGGTGAATCTGTCACAGGTGGCTGTGGAGGCCAAGTAAATGGATATTTTTCAGTCAAAGATTAACAGATTCTTGATTAGTAGGGGTGTCAGTTGTTATGGGGTAAAGGCAGGGGAATAGGGTTGAGATGTAAAGATAGACCAGCCATGATTGAATGTCAGAGTGGATGATGGGCCGAGTGGCCTAATTGTCTCCGAGAATCTATGAACTTATGGATTATAACAACATTTTAGGACTGATGTCCCAAGATCTCTCATTTGTTGATTGCTGATTATTTACTAGCCATTTGGGGACTCCCAATCAATTTGAGCGGCAGACATAATGAATAACCTACCTGGAATCCACTAACTGAACGGTAGAGTTACTGCCTTACAGCGAATGCAGCTCCGGAGACCCGGGTTCGATCCCGACTACAGGCGCTGTCTGTACAGAGTTTGTACGTTCTCCCCGTGACCTGCGTGGGTTTTCTCCGAGATCTTTGGTTTCCTCCCACACTCCAAAGACGTACAGGTTTGTAGGTTCATTGGCTTGGTAAATGTAAAAAATGTCCCTAGTGGGTGTAGGATGGTGTTAATATGCAGGGATCACTGGTTGGCACAGACCCATTGGGCCAAAGGGCCTGTTTCTCTAAACTAAACTAATAATGGTGTGGAGGAAGGAACTGCATATGCGGCACCCGTTCCTTTGCTCCAGGGATGCTATCTGACCTGCTGAGTTAGTCCATGCTGTTTGTGTCTATCAACTGAATAATTTTGTATCATTAACTTTTGTCATAAATATGTGACAAAAAAAATCAGATTGTTCGTAATCTTGCTTAGCAATATGTGTTTTGCACCACTACTTAAGGGCATCATAACCGCCTCGAGTAACGCGGGCTACACAGTGGAAGCAGGTCATCTGTGAAGGATCATTTGACAGAATAATTGAAATTCCTTCAGTTTGGGGCTGTTACAGAGTATCAGACAATGTGATGGTTTCAATAACAACACTCACTGAACACCAATAGCTTCAAGACAAAATGTTCAAATCAACTGCAATGTAAGTTTAAGTTATCTGCAGAGTTAAAAGAGTGTCGATCAATATTGCAGTTTACTGCAATTTTCCCAACAAACAATAATTTCTTTAAAAAAAATACTTTGAGGGTCAGAAAATACCAAAATAATTATTTCAGCCGGGAATTGCAGAAGTAATTCATAATACTGCATGATTTTCCTTTTGAGTAACAATGTTTTAAAATAGTTTTTATACTTTAATAACAGGATGTGGTTAACTTTTGAACCCTTTCTGAAATGATCAAGGAAGGCAGTTGTACAATCATTATTAAATTAAACCAGAGAAAGATGCATCACCTGGCACTGTGCTTAGCACCAACTGGGAGACAGCAAAGGTACTGCCAGGCCAGCGAAAATTCTCATCACAACAACTAGGAACAGAAATCTAAACAAGCAGAGTTGTTTGACTATTATTAAAATGTATTCTTTTCAACATCTGTGTACTGCCAGCAAGGCTTTGTTCAATATATTGTTCATCTCAATTGCCTTTGAGAAGACAGTGACCAGCCTCCTTGAACTGCATAGTGTAGGAAGGAACTGCAGATGCTGGTTTAAACCGAAGATAGACACAAAAAACTGGAGTAACAGCGGGACAGGCAGCATCTCTGGAGAGAAGAAATGGGTGACGTTTTGGATCGCTTCTGAAGAGGTGTCTCGGCCCGAAACGTCACCCATTCCTTCTCTCCAGTGATGCTGCCTGTCCCGCTGAGTTACTCCTGCTTTTTTGTGTCTATCTTCTTGAACTGCAAATGTTTTGTGAAAATGCCCCACACACAGAATAATATCTGACAGGTAATATGCTGGACTCTGCCATCACAACTCCTGAATATTTCCTGGAACAGATCTCTAGACGTGGCGACACTGGTGTATGGGAGAAGGGAGCAGCGCCTGCAGTGCTCAATATTGCCTCCAGATCCAACAAGTACCAATACATCAGGCCTAACGCAAGGAAAGGAATTTGCTCCTGATTTCTTACAATTACCCTATAGCTGTGGAGGACTGCAATATGTAGTACTGAGAGTGACTTGGTCGCAAGTGAAAGGCAAAACATCTTGACTGATTCTGCAGCGGATACAAAAACAAAACAACTTGAGGCACTAAATCCTACAGAAATTAGTGGTCTGCATCAGTGGCGGATGGGTGAAATTAAAGGTAGTATGAAATCAATGCAAGGGGCTTTTAAAATCACCAGAAAGACTGAGGATTTGGAGTATATTAAAACTCAGCAAAGGACTTTAGACTTTAGAGATACAGCACAGAAAGGCCCTTCGACCCACCGAGTCCGCGCCAACCAGCAATTACTCTGTGCGTTAGCAATATCCTACACACTGGTCAAGTCAAGTCAACCCAAGTCAAGTCAATTTAGGGTCAAATTACAATTTTACAGATGCCAATTAACCTAGAAACCCATACGTCTTCGGAGTGTAGGAGGAAATTGGAGCACCCGGAAAAAAACCCACATGGTCACAGGGAGAGAGGTCAAACTCCTTACAGACAGCACCCGTAGTCAGGATCGAACCCGGATCCCTAGCGCTGTAATCAGCAACTCTACCACTGCTCCACTGTGCCACCCCAAAGGAGAATCGAGAAATAAGCAAGTTCAGTATTCCGATAAATGCAAGGAATCATGGGATTTGTCAAAGGTCATTCGGGGAAAAAAAGCGAACGCAGCGCTGTATAAACTGTGTATAAATTGTTAACTATTCTACCAATGAATTAATCTAGAATCCTGTCAACTCAATAGCTTATTTTCTTGTCTGCTGTTCACACACTACTTACACAGTCCCAGTTTCTAGTTCATTTCATTAATCTGCAATTATGAGATTTTCAAAAAGAAAGAATTTATTATTTTCATTTAATTTATTTTTGTGTTTGCTACCGGAATAAGAAAATATTACGTGTGCTTGAAACATTTTCATATCTTTATTCATAATTTATTTGTAAAAATATATTTTGGGTTATGGGATCCAGCCCGTAACCCGAAAACATCTGGCCTGCAGGCGTATTTGTTTAGTGACTAGAATGTTGTTCTTGCCTTCAGTGGGACCTTGCCCAGAGTCGTCCCAGTGCTCAGGCAAGGCAGCTCTCTGGTTTTGACTGGGATGGTTTTACATTGTGAAGTTCACTGTGCCTGAGTTATTGATCAGTAAACACCCGCTCCTGTGGACACGTCTCACTGTGGAGCCTCTTGGTCAATAATTGGATCGATCTCCTGAACCAGTGGCTGCGGATCTTTCCGAACTGAACTCACTGTGTAATGAATCCATTAACAGAGGCACTCTGCTGCCAGATTCTAAGTTGTCCCTGCCTTCCTTCTGGAACCCTTCTTGTCCCCATCGGATGCCGAGTTCCCAGATCCCTCGTTAAACGGGGCCGGTCATGGTTAAGTCTGTGAAACCGGCCCCATCAAAGACTGCGGGCAGGATTAACGAAATAAAGGACCACTATTGCAGCAGGTGGCTGATCGTGAGGAGTGTGTGACAGAGAGTGGAGGAGTGTGGGGCGAGATTTAATTTCCAGCTGCATGTAAATGATTGTCCTTGAAGGGTTGACACAGCAATGGCAGTAGCAAGAGCGAGAGTGAGTGTTTGTTTCAACAATTTGTTTATTTTCAGCTGGTAGAAAAATAAAACACAAAGCAACCTGAATGAACACCACACCTACTGCCGATGTTCTACATACTGCCATTGATAAAGTTACATTACTATACCGCAAGGAGTGAACAAATCCAAATATATCACAGAAAACTGTAAACATTTATTTGCCGAAGTTCTGACCAGGCACACCAATAACTGCAATGAGTGTATAACTGTTACACCAGTGTTTCAAACTAACTGCTATGTTCAGTAGACATAATATTGCTTAACGCAATATTATGTCTACTGAACATAGCTGTTAGTTTGAGGCACGGGTATAACAGTTATACACTCCGGAGCATAAAGGAATAAAACACCGAAACATAAAGCAATAAAACCAACAAAATGATCTTAGCTTTGTACAAATGAACCATAAATATACCTAGTTAATAGTTTTGAAAGCAGTATTTTCTTACCTCGAAGAAGCAAAACTGGAAAGTATGGATGAAACGCAGGTCTGTGTACACGCAGCAGCTCAGCTGCCGAGAATGTTTATCGCGAATGACCTATGACCTGGGCATGAGCGGTTGAAATACCAAACTCGCTTATTGATGAAGAAAGTGAAGTTAGACGGAAGTGAGAAAGATAACAACCTTCTTTAAGGGCTTCTAAGGGCTTGAATGTAAAAAACCACTGAAAATCAATTTGAGTCTTTCTCAGATTGTCAGTTTGTGAATAATGTGATACAACAAGGATTGATTTTGGACCTCAGCTAATTACAATTTATATCAATAATCTGTCCAAGGAAATCAAATTGGAATTTTTTAAGTTTGCTAGTGATTCAAAACTAAATAAAGCTCTGATTTTGGAAGCACTGAGTCTTTGAGAGATCATAGAAAAATGAGGTAAATTGATAAGAAAATTGCAGATGGAATATTGTGGAGAAATGTGAAGTCACACACATGCATAGAACAGAAGAGGCTTTTTTTAAATGCTGATGGATCGGGATATGTTGATGCTCAAAGATACTTCAGTGTTCTTGTACATAAATCATTGAAAGTTACACCAAAATATAGCATGACTCCACTTTAGGTGTTTTTGTAGTTCCTGACTGGCCCACACAGCCATGGTTCCCATTGGTCCTGAGACGGATGACACAGCCATTCATGACTATCCCCAAATGCTGCAAGTTGTTGGTTCACCCTGTGACAGGAGAGAGTCACCCTTTACATGATCATATTAATCTGTTGATTTGCATATTCTGACCAGACTGTCGAGTAGGAACGTGGATGTGATTACAGTGGCCTGGAGAGATAGTACTAAAAAACAATATGTCTCTCATATTAAGAAATGGGAGATGTTCTGTTTGCAGTCAAATATATCTTATCATACTGCAGGCATACCAGATGTATTGGAGTTCCTTGCTACATTGCATTTTGATGAGCAATTGAGCAATAGTGCCATTAATAGTGCTCGAAGGGCTTTGTCCTCCTATTTATGGCAGGGGTCAGGACAACGCTCTGTGAGATCTCATCCATTGGTGTCCCGATTCATGAGAGGTATTTTAACAAAATCCCTCCCAGACCTAGATATATGGAAATCTGGGATGTGAGCATAGTTCACACGCTGCTTCGGCAATTACATCTCTGTCTTTCCAGAAGTTAACGCTCAAAGTGGTCACGCTCATGGTGCTAGTGTCAGCGCAACGGGTCCAGACATTGCAAAAGCTACGACTGGACAGCATGCACTCTTCTGTAGATAATATTACGTTTTATGTATATGAACTAATCAAACAAAGCAGGCCAGGGACGGCTGGAACCAAAATAAGCTTTAAAGCATACCCCATTGACCTGCGACTATGTGTAGTTACGCACCTGTATCAATATATCGAGGTCACCAAGAGTCTCAGAGGCTCTGAAACAGCGATGCTCATCAGCCACAAGAAACCTCATAGAAAGGTGTCAGTACAAACTATTTCTAGATGGCTGAAACAGGTTTTGGATTGTGCTGGAGTAGACACTGATGTGTTTAAATCTCACTCCACCAGGGTGACGTCAACATCCACAGCGAATGCGCAGGACGTGCCTTTAGACCAAATCCTCCCCGCAGGATGGTTCAGTGAAGGAACCTTTTCACGATTTTATGATAAACCTGTCCTCGCAATGGAAGGATTTGGGCATGCTGTTTTGGGTTTTGTTTGTTCTCCTTTGTAATTTCCCCTTGGGAGAGAGGGGTTATTACTGTTCTTTTATTGTTTTATTGTATATTTTAAACAATGTTCAATATATTATTTGTTTTTCCTGTGTTAACCGAGGCAGTGTGTCGTATGTAACTGGATCTACGGCATGAAATCACAGAGCTTTGAAATCTTTACGGAATCACTCAAGTGACTCCGAAGTAAAATAGTAAGATTAAACGAGAACTTACCAGTTTGAAGTTTGATCTTTATTTTATGAGGAGTTACTGTGAGAGATTATGTGCCCTCCGCTCCCGGCCCTCATAATAGCAAAGATCATCTGGTAGTTCTAGTCTTCTGAGTCTTACTATATCACTTCGATGGCAGTTACTGTGGTTTCACGCCGCTGCTTTGAAGATTGACGCACATACGCACTGGCGGGGTTCTTCACGTAATTGCTCACCGTAAAGGGCCTGTCCCACCAGCATGCGGCTCCATGTGGCTAGCGCGACCAAACCGGTAGTGGGGGCCGCATGGAGGTCGGGTGAGTGGCGCGACGTGGCGCGAAGTTGGAGCGAAATTGGAGCGAAGTCCGCGGTAAGTTCACAAGGACAGAGAGGGACACACAGAGAGGGACACAAAGGCACGCAGAGAGAGTCACGGAGGCACACAGAGAGAGGCCATGGAGGCACATATAGAGAGGGTCACGGAGGCACACAAAGAGGGTCATGGAGGCACAGAGAGAGAGTCACGGAGGCACACATATAGAGGGTCACGGAGGCACATATAGAGAGGGGCACGGAGGCACACAGAGATGGGGCCACGGAGCCGCACATATAGACGGTCACAGAGGCACACAAGAGGGGCACAGAGGCACACAGAGAGAGGGCCACGGAGGCACACAGAGAGGGTCATGGAGGCACATATAGAGAGGGTCACGGAGGCACGATGTGAGGCGGGACGCGCGATGTCAGGACCAGCTCCACACAACTCTATATGGCTCCGGCGATCGAAGTGGGACCGTTCCCGCGAGGCCGGACGGCTCAAGCGACCACATTAGGTCGCGCTCACCGCATGGAGTCGCATGATGGTGGGACAGACCCTTAACACCTCATAAAATAAAGATCAAACTTCAAACTGGTTAGTTCTCGTTTAATCTTACTATCATGAAAGATGCTTTCCAGGAAATACACAAGGACTCGGAGGTATGAGAATTTATTCAAAGTTTTCTTCCAACTGCTGGTCATATAACCCACTTGGCAGTGAAAAATATATTTACATTTGCTGTGGCAATTGAACCACAATGGGCAAGGTGGCACAGCGGGAGAGTTGCTGCCTTACAGTTCTTGCACCGTCGGAGACCCGGGTTCGATCCTGGCTACGGGTGCTGTCTGTACGGAGTTTGTATGTTCTCCCCATGACCGCGTGGGTTTTGCTCCGAGATCTTCGGCTTCCTCCCACACTCCAAAGATGTGCAGGTTTGCAGGTTAATTGGCTTGGTGCATGTGTAAATTGCCCCTAGGGTGTGTAGGACAGTGTAAATGTGTGGGGATCGCTGTGTCGGCCAAAGAGCATATTTCCGCGCTGTATCTCTAAACTAAACTAAACTTAATTGATCCAAAATTGATCTGGATTAGTCACATAATTACTGTAGCTTTAAGAACAGATTAGAAGATGTGCATCACGCTGTAAATGCCAGTTTATCATAGGGCTTCTCAGGAGGAAGACTGTCATTTGAACTTACTCTGCCCCACTATTTAAGTTCCCTGGTAGTAATTTGAACTTCCTGACAGGACGGGCGTTATGAACCTTAATCTAAGTGATATCCTTTATCATCAACGCCCAGCATTTCATCAGGTGCAGGGAACACCGCCGGGGCAGCTGTTGGAAGACTGCACATGTTCCTGCGTTGTGCACTTCTTGTGGTCACTTATAAGGTGAACGCTGAAGGATTTTCCAATTAAGCAAATGCAATTCTTCTAATGGAAAATCACAAGGCAGTGTGAGGGCACGCCATGGCCTTAGGAAGCCCCCAATGTGCGCAAAGTCCTGCTTTATGCATGAAATTTCAGTTTAGTTTAGTTTAGAGATGCAACGCAGAAGCAGGCCTTTCGGTCACCGAGTCCACACTGCCCAGCGATATACACACATTATCACTACTCTACATACACTAGGGACAATTTTACATTGACACCAAGCCAATTGACCGACAAACTTGTATGTTTTTTGGAGTGTGGGAGGAAACCGAAGATCTCGGAGAAAACCCACAGAGGACACTAGGAGAACATACAATATCCGTACAGACAAGCACTCGTGGGCAGGGTCGAACCCAGGTCTCTGGCACTGGATGCAACTATTCTTCCTCATGTAAAGCACTTTGCTCAACATGTTGAGGCAGCAATAAAGAGTGAGATGTCACAGCGTTCACCATCTTACGGCCTGGACAAGAAAGACAGAGTGACTGTGACCTCGGCAGGCACATGCAGTGCTGGACTCCACTAGCAGCTGCAGAAGCTGGCAGACCTCCATCACAGGCATCCCACACTATGTTTCCAAGGGATATTGTTTTCAGGTCACAATGCAATTGAGTTTTAAACCTAATTATACATTTGGTCCAGGTCCATCAAGAGAAACCTGTTTTTACTTCAAGCTGAATATTCTGAATCTTCATGTTTTTATTGCCAAAGTTATAATTGACTGAAACCACCATCCGATTTTTCACACTGACTTATTTTGACTCTTAAATATGGAGCCATGGATTCCTCCACTGCACTCACCTGCCTTCTATGAAAGCAGTTTCATTTTGACTGTGCGTTTAATGGAGCTGAAAGATTTGGTGGGGTTACTGTACGTCTCGCTGGGTGCTTTATATTCATCGAGGAGCACTAAAGCAAGATTGTTATGCTGGACACACAAATGCAAAGGAGTTATGCTGCAGGGTACTCTGGAGGCACTTCAAGGCACAAATCCCTCACTGATTCCTGTCAGCCCAACCAGACAACCCAACATTTGCTGGGAAACACTTGCTGGCGTACATCAAGTTCTCACCCTTTACACCTCTGCTTTTTTTTTCTTAACTTCTTTGCATTTGGTTTCTTCACTGCATGTTTATCTTGCTCTCTCCCAGTTTCCTCCGTCAATATTAACTTCTCTTCACCACACATTCATTTTTCATATCTTATTACCTTTCTCATCTTCGGTCATTTCCGTTTCTTTATTTTTTCTTAGGGCAGCATGGCGGCGTAGTGATAGTCATTACCTTACAACGCCAGAGACACGGAAACATGGAAACATGGAAAATAGGTGCAGCACGAGGCCATTCGGCCCTTTGAGCCAGCACCGCCATTCATTGAGATCATGGCTGATCGTCCCCAATCAATACCCGTGCCTGCCTTCAAATAATCTCAGGGAATGGTCCAGTGATTTTGTGTTTTCAAATCCCTTTGAGGGCAGCTGGTGGAGTGAATGCAAAAGTGGGATAACAGAGGTGAACGGGTGATCAATGGTCGGTGTGGACTCGGGAGGCGAAGGGCCAGATTCATGTTGTACCTCCATTATATATAACCATATAACCATATAACATATAACAATTACAGCACGGAAACAGGCCCTCTCGGCCCCTCCAGTCCGTGCCGACCATTTATTTTCCCCTAGTCCCATCTACCTGCACTCAGACCATACCCCTCCATTCCCTTCACGTCCATATACCTATCCACTTTATTTTTAAATGTTAAAATCGATCCTGCCTCCACCACTTCTGCTGGAAGCTCATTCCACACACCACCACTCTCTGAGTAAAGAGGTTCCCCCTCATGTTACCCCTAAATGTCTGTCCCTTAATTCTCATGTCATGCCCTCTTGTTTGAATCTTCCCTACCCTCAATGGGAAAAGCTTATCCACATCAACTCTGTCTATCCATTTCATAATTTTAAAGACCTCAATCAAGTCCCCCCTTAACCTTCTGTGCTCCAAAGAATAAAGACCTAACTTGTTCAACCTTTCTCTGTAACTTAGTTGCTGGAACCCAGGCAACATTCTAGTAAATCTCCTCTGTACTCTCTCTATTTTGTTGACATCCTTCCTATAATTAGGCAACCAAAAATTGGACACCATACTCCAGAATTGGTCTTACCAATGCCTTGCACAAATTTATTATGAGAACCCCAGCGATGATCCTTGGCTGGGGTTCTCAGACTAGGCAGGCAAAAGTGTGCCCTATATCCTTCATTTGCAGGATAAATGACTCTAAAAATGTGCTTATTGCGGCCTTGACAAACATAAGGGTTAGCACTACACGCTGCGAATCCCAGTTGTGGAGACACTGGTGTCGTTGTCTCGTTGTACAACATTGATAAAGTTATTATTATTATTATTATTATTATTATTATTATTATTATATATTTATACCAAAATAAGGCGCAAAGTGCTGGAGTAACTCAGCAGTTCAGGCAGCATCTCTGGAGAACATGGATAGATCAAGAGACTCCGGCACTTTGTATCTTTTTTTTGTATATTAGTATCTGCAGTCCTTTTTTAAAAATATATTTATCCCACATTTAAAATTCTTAAATATGTGCTTCGTTTTGTTGTCACTCAGATGTTTGTGGGAGTCCATCACGCAGTAATTGCCATTCCTGAAATTTCTTCAGAATAATTCAATGGCTGCAAAGCCCTTTGGAATGTTTTGAGGTTCTGATCAAAGTCTTTACTTTTCTGACACCTGACCAAATATGTGAAGCCTTTGTGGAAGGTATAAATGTGTTGGCTGCTTGCCTGCCAGATTTCCACTGCTGAATACTTTCTGCTGTTATGTCCAACTTCCAGCATCTTTTGTGCTTCGTGATGGGTTGAATATTACTTCTTCAATAAATATGCCGATAATTTGTGATCCTCTATGTGGAGTAAAGAACTATCTAGTAGATTTAAATCATTCTGGTTATAAATCTACAGTCTAAGCCAATGTATTTTGCCTTGCCAGATGAATCACGAATCACAATTCTTGGCAATGTTATTGAGCTGACATTGGAATGTGATGTTACATCCCTGAGATATCCTCAAGTACTTCTAAATTTGATTAAACAAGTCCATATCCTGTTTGTGACGTGCACAATGTGATGAAAAATAAAAGTCACTCGCTGAGTTTAGTGTTGAAATGGAGTTACTGGCTGTCAGTAGAAATGAACATTTGGTTCCAGGCCTCAAGGAAATCATCCATGGATTCCCTGCAATGACTCAACATATGGAAAAGCACCAACTAACAAATCTTCCATTATAACCAAGCTGTGTGTTGAAAAGGAATGATGACAGGGCTGAATAGTTTTCAATTCAATGTGTTTTAAGATTTCCAAAATAACTAATTCTGCAAAGAGAAGAAAGTAGACCATGCATCAATTAGAAGAAGTGTTATATTTCCTGGCATTCAGCATTGCTGAGTATAAATATTTATTCAGTGTGATCAGAGACAAAATAAGCTTTGTAGTTCACTTTTTGGCAGTCAGGCAATAGAGAAGATTCTCCCCAAAATGTGTGCGGTTGTGAACCAATTTGTTTCCCCTTGTGCATCAGAGCAATTATTTTTTACACTTTTACAAATAATAAAAATAATTAGGTTTAGGTTTATAATTGTTCCATGTACCGAGGTATAGTGAAAAGCTTTAATTTGCATGCTATCCAAACAGGTCAGATATATCATACATAGATGCAATCAGTTCAAACATACATAGATGCAATCAGTTCAAAGGGGAAGGTAACGAGCGCAAAATATAGTTCTCAGCATTGTAACGTTGCATGTCAGTTCCTTAGACAAAGTCTAACATCCTCCAAGGAATAGTAGTTAATTGAACAGTACCCTTTATGGAACGACCGTTCAGAAGCGTGATAATGGAGGGGAATGAAGTGTTCCTCAGTCAGGTGGTGTCCGCTTTCAAGCTTCTGTATCTTTGGCAGGACAGGTGCAGGGAGAAGAAGGAATGGTCGGGGTGGAACGTTTTTGTTTATGTTGGCTGCTTTTCCAAGGCAGAGTGAAGTGTAGATCGAGTCAATGGTGGGAAGTCTGATCTGTGTGATAGAATGGGGTTGCATATACAAGTATCTGCAAACTCTTGTGGTCTTGGGCAGAGCTGTTCCCTACAGTGCAACTGTAGAAGTTTGTAAGTATCACTAGAGACATGCCAAATTTCCTCAATCTCCACAGGAAGTAGAGGTGTCGTTCTGTCTTCTTGGCTATCGCATCAATGTGATTTTTCCGTGACAGATCGTTTGGCAACATTAACCCCAAGGAACTTGAAGCTCTCAACCATTTTTCCATGCACACCATTGATGCATCTTAACAAATTCCGAATAATATGGAAGTCTGAGCTTTATAAAGAGTTTAGAGATCCAGCATAGAAATAGGCACTTCATCCACCTAGTTCATGCTGACTGTCGATCATCCATTTACACTAGTTCTACATTATCCCCTTCTCGTTGGATTGGCACCTTGTCATGGTGGAGAAGCTTGTGTGGTCCTGAGATCCTGAGAGCGATACCATCTGGAGCTATGCTTCTGGTAAGGTCATCCATGGGGATAAGGTCAAGGGGGAGGTCTCTGACAAAGAGTATTCCAACCAAGACCTCAACAGTGGAACAGGCGAAGGATGATGACTGACCCTAGTGGAGCGTCAGAACGGCTGGGAAGGCGGATGAAGGCTGCAGCAGAAAAGGGTCTCCGGTCGTCTTGGACTCCATGCCACTGGATCCTGACCCAGATCTGTCATGGAACGTGTGGTGATTGTCACTGCACCGGTCTCCCCACGTTAAACAAAGTCACGCACAGGCGTCCTCCAACCCTGGAGCCACCATAGTTAGCTATGACCAAGGGGGACCTAAGAAGAAGAACATTATCCCACTTTCGCAAACACTCCCTACAAACCTGCACGACTTTAGGATGTGGGAGGGAAGCAGGTCACCTAGAGGAAACCCACAATGTCACAATGAGAATATGCACACTCCAGTGCAGACAGCACCCGAGGTCAGGATTGAACCCATGTCTCTGGCGTTTTCAGGCTGCAGCCCTTCCAGCAATAGATGAATAAAGTACAGCAACAGAGAAGCCATGGTAAAACCTTCCTAAAGATTGTGCCTTCACGATAATTCTGTTCCATTTCTAACTGCCACATTTTGGGAAAGATTTAAAAGTTTTTTAGAAGGTGTGGAAGAGAATTATCAGAATCATTCCAGCGACGAAGGACGTTAATTATGTATTTAAAATTGAGAGGCACGGACAAAAAGGATGTTCACATTGATGGAGGGGCCACTAACGAGAGTAAAGGCAATTAGCAAAAGAATCAGGAACAACTTGCAGGAAAAAACAGGCAGCGTGCGTCCAAGGGGGTGTAGTGGAGGCAGATTCAGTGCTGAGGAGTATAGGTAAAGGTAGGGAGACAAGACACATGTAAGCATAATGAGGAATAAAGGGAGAATTGATTTTACTAGTTTGGCTAATGTGCAATTAAAACTGCAATAAACTCACAAATAACATTTTTACATTTGCGATTAATCTTGTTTAATTTTCTTAATTACTTGATAGATCCAATTTAAGCAAGGGTAGTTTGTGGGAGAGGAGATCTTTCTGCTTTCCAGTGTGAAGCAAGAGAGTCAAGAGTGTTTTATTCTCATGTTCCAGATAGAACAATGACATTCTTATTTGCAACTGCACAACAGAATATGTAAACATAGTACACTGTAAACAATGTAATAAACAAGTAAAAAAGTTCGGTGTGTATATATATACATATATATATATACACACACATATCCACACATACATACGTACAAAAATATATATATCATATCTATATTACTAAAAGTAAGATCTTAACCGCTTTTGACTCACTGCGATGTGATTTCTGAGAGAACGCCACCACTTACGGCCATCATATTTGGCCACCTCCCTCTGCCGGACTGGACCAGATGATTTTTGCCATCGATGGAAAATCAGAGAGATATGAATGTTTTTTTTTTTTAATTTGCCATTCTCTCTGCTGCCCCTGCTGGTGGGAGGGGGGGGGGGGGGGGTGACTATATAACCTGGAAGTTGTGTGCCTCACTCAGACGCTGCAAGATAGAGGAAGCCAGAGGGTCACGTCTCTCTGAGCTCTGAATAACACTGAACACATGTCTACTCAACTGTGAGTGCCCTAAATGTGGTTTGAAAATGAAAATATGGTTGGTTTGAAGTAAAAAGGCACTGTCTGCAAATGGTTGTTTGGGGGGGTTTGGGTTGAAGTAAAAAGGCACTCCTGTAAATGGTGGTTTGGGTGCTTTGGGTTGAAGTAAAAAGGCACTCCTGTAAATGGTGGTTTGGGTGCTTTGGGTTGAAGGCACTACTGCAAATGACTGTTTTTGGTGGTGGTAACTGCTTTGAAAGGATGCACTGCAAAAAAAAAATGGCTGTTGTTGCTGGTGGTAACTGCTTGGAAAGGCTGCACTGCAAACAAAAAAAGACTGTTCATGGTGGTTACTGCTTCGAAAGGCTGCGCTGCAACAAAAAAAATGGCCGTTGTTGGTGGTAGTAACTGCTTTTAAATGGCTGCAGTGCAAAAATAAAATGGCTGTTGTTGGTGGTGGTAACTGTTTTGAAAGGCTGCATTGCAAAAAAAAGGCTGTTGTTGGTGGTAGTAACTGCTTTGAAAGGCTGCATTGCAAAAAAAATGGCTGTTGTTGGTGGTGGTAACTGCTTTGAAAGGCTACACTGCGAAAAAAAAGACTTGTTTGTGGTGGTAACTGCTTTGAAAGGCTGCTGCACTGCAAAAAAATGGCTGTAGTTGGTGGTGGTAACTGCTTTGAAAGGCTGCACTGCAAAATAATGGCTGTTGGTGGTGGAGGTAACTGCTTTGAAAGGCTGCACTGCAAAATAAAATGGCTGTTGTTGGTGGTGGTAACTGCTTTTAAATGGCTGCACTGCAAACGAAAATGGCTGTTGTTGGTGGTGGTAACTGCTTTGAAAGGCTGCACTGCAAAAAAATGGCTGTTGTTGGTGGTGGTAACTGCTTTTAAATGGCTGCACTGCAAAATCAAAATGGCTGTTGTTGGTGGTGGTAACTGCTTTTATATGGCTGCACTGCAAAAATAAAAGCTGATGTTGGTGGTGGTAACTGTTTTGAAAGGCTGCACTGCAAATAAAATGGCTGTTGTTGGTGGTGGTAACTGCTTTTAAATGGCTGCAGTGCAAAATAAAATGGCTGTTGTTGGTGGTGGTAACTGCTTTGAAAGGCTGCACTGCAAATAAAATGGCTGTTGTTGGTGGTGGTAACTGCTTTGAAAGGTTGCACTGCAAAAAAATGGTTGTTGTTGGTGATGGTAACTGCTTTGAAAGGATGCACTGCAAAAAAAAAATGGCTGTTGTTGGTGGTGGTAACTGCTTTGAAAGGCTGCACTGGAAAAAAAAATGGCTGTTGTTGGTGGTGGTAACTGCTTTGAAAGGCTGCACTGCAAACAAAATGGCTGTTGTTGGTGGTGGTAACTGATTTGAAAGGTGCACTGCAAAAAAAAAGGCTTTTGTTGGTGTTGGTGGTAACTGCTTTGAAAGGCTGCTGCACTGCAAAAAAGGGCTGATGTTGGTGGTGGTAATTGCTTTGAAAGGCTGCACAGCAAAAAAATAAGGCTGTTGTTGGTGGTGGTAACTGCTTTGAAAGGCTGCTGCACTGCAAAAAAAAAATGGCTGTTGTTGGTGGTGGTAACTTCTTTGAAAGGTTGCACTGCAAAAAAAAATGGCTGTTGTTGGTGGTGGTAACTTCTTTGAAAGGCTGCTGCACTGCAAAAAAAAAAAAGTGGCTGTTGTTGGTGGTGGTTACTGCTTGAAAAGGCTTCACTGCAAAAAAAAAGGCTGTTGTTGGTGGTGGTAACTGCTTTGAAAGGCTGCACAGCAAAGAAAAATAGTTGTTGTTGGTGGTGATAACTGCTTTGAAAGGCTGCACGGCAACAAAAAAAAAGGCTGTTGTTGGTGGAAACGTGACAAATTCCTGTTTGCATTGAACATTGATTTTAGATAAAATGCTTCCACTTACAGCTGTGATTTTTGGCCATCTTACTCAGTTCCTCGCCCCTCATCAGGTGCAGAGGATTCTTCCCAACAATGAAAAATAAAAGTGTTAGTGTTTAAAAAAATGTTGAGAATTTCTCTCCTGTCATTCATGCCATGAAGGCCGCGCCCCTTCCAGTTTGAGGGAGAGGGATTATAAAACCCATAAGTGTGGGTGTGGCTCAGTCTCTGCAAGATGGGAGAGAGAGAAGTCACAACTCTGTCTGAGCTGTGAATCAGCTGAACACACCGAATGTCTACTGAAATGTGAGTGTGGTGTTTATGTGGTGTTTGGTATGGTTTTATAGTGTTTATGGTGGTTTCACCCTGCTTGAAATGGTATGAAACTGCATTTGAATGTGGTGGCCTTGCACCCTGCTTGAAATGGCATGAAGCAGCACTAGCATTTGGTGGCCTTGCACCCTGCTTGAATTGACATGAAACTGCACTTGAATTTGGTGGCCTTGCACCCTGCTTGAAGTGGCATGAAACTGCACTTGAATTTGGTAGCCTTGCACCCTGCTTGAAATGGCATGAAACTGCACTTGAATTTGGTGGCCTTGCAGACCGCTTGATGTGGCATGCAACTGCACTTGAATTTGGTGGCTTTGCCCTATGGTTTTATAGTGGTTCTATGGTGGTTTCACCCTGTTTGAAGTGGCATGAAACTGCACTTGAATTTGGTTGCCTTGCACCCTGCTTGAAATGGCATGAAACAGCACTAGCATTTGGTGGCCTTGCACCCTGCTTGAAGTGGCATGAAACTGCACTTGAATTTGGTGGCCTTGCACCCTGCTTGAAATGGTATGAAACTGCACCTGAATTTGGTGGCCTTGCACCCTGCTTGAAGTGGTATGAAACTGCAATTGAATTTGGTGGCCTTGCACCCTGCTTGAAGTGGTAAGAAACTGCACCTGAATTTGGTGGCCTTGCGCCTAGCTTGAAATGAAATTTCAAGGAATAGCCGTGAGTCAACTGCTAGCCCACCAGCCGTTAGTGAACAGCCAGCGCATCATATTTAATGGGCTAATGGCCGTAGGGAAGATGCTTTTTCTGAACCTGGACATTACAGTTTTCAATGTGAAATAGTTCAATTGCCCTCACCCTTCCGCACAGCCCGCAATTTCCTCCAATAGCTCTCTCCGTCTTTAAAATGCCTCCCCACTTCAGCCACAACAGTGAAGAATCTAATGGCATGTTGGCCTTCATTGCGTGAGGATTTGAGTTAAGGAGCAAGGAGGTCCTACTGCAGTTGTACAGGGCCCCGGTGAGACCGCACCTGGGGTATTGTGTGCTTTCTGGGTTATTTTCCCCCAATGTGTCACCTCACCTTTCTGACAGTGTAGCATGTTATACATTTCATTACAACATCAGTTACCATGACACATGGGTCTATTGTGACCATTTGTTGCCACTAGGAAATTAAGTGTGAACATAACTCCATATTTTGGGAGAAACATTTAAACCACGTAAGTAAGTTTATTGGCCAAGTATTCACATACAAGGAATTTAAAGAGGAAATGGATGAGATTTATCATATTAGTAGACGTAATACTAAGTGCGAACATAACTCATTGGGTCAAGCCGCATCTGGATGAGCTATGTTTCTAATCGGGAGCAGACTGCTATTGGTGATGGGGAACTGAACTTTGAGTTATGTGGAGAGAATTAAAAAGTTGGGAAATTCTGTTTAGAACCAGTGCAGGTAGAAGTGTTCAAAATGATGAGTGGTCTGGTATAGTAGTTGGGAAGAAGCTGTGAGCAATCAAGAAAGCAAATATATTTATGGTATAGAGAAAAAAAAACGAACACGCATTAAGAGCAAAATGTTTGCATTAAGTCATTATGATCTGGAATGGACTGGATAAAAGGATGGTGGATGTAAATTCAACAATGCCTTTCAACAGAAGATTAGATAGATACTTGAAGGGAAAGGTGTTCATGGATATGGAGAGAGTGTAGGATCAATTGTATAATTCTCCCAAAAAGCAGGCACAGGCACTACGGCCTAAATGGCTGCTTTATTTTGTTTGTGATTCTATGATTAGAATCCTCAAGCAGAACAACTGTTGTTGATCATTTGCGGGAGAGGGCGATTTTTCACCAAGAATCATGCAAATATGCAACTATCTTGAAGTGGTTTTCGTAATGTATTTTCTTATTTTCCACTGTGCATATTACCATTCTGTGAATAAACACCAGTCCTGAGCTAAAGTTTACCTTCACAGAAGTGGTGTGGAAATTGGAGGCTTCCATTCTACTTTATTTACCAGGCAGATACTTCTGTTTTTACTAAATTAAACCAGATAATACCAACAGCCTCAGCAACAGTCATTGGGTTAGAACTTCCAGGCTCGTTTTCTCTCCTCTAGTTAATTTTTGCTGTTTGTGCCGCCTTATCCCATGAGAAAAGGAAATGTACGAGGGGCTGTTGGAATATTTGTTTGGCTGATTTAGCAATTACAGCTGAAAGGTAGTCTGTGAGTCACTGAATGATTGCAGCATGGGAGAAGGCCATTTGACTGTCAAGTCCTACCAGCTCCCAGTCTGAAGAAGTTTTGACCCAAAACGTCACCTATTATTTTTCTCCAGAGACGCTGCCTGATCTGTTGAGTTACTCCAGCACTTTGTGTCTATCTTCTATGTAACAGCCATTCAGCTAGTTGTACCTCCATGCTACCGTATGATAGCCTTGCAAGTTCTTTCCATTCATGCGTTAACACAGCTCCCCTGATTGCTACAGGTGAGCTGCCTCTGTTCTAACCCTAATGGAGCATTTTCAGATAACGAGCACACAGACTCTGTAACACTCTTCTATGCACTTCGCTTTCTTTTGCATTATAAATGAGGGTACCTGCATATCTATTTGATGAGTGAAGTATTCTTGGTGTGGCCATTTTACACAACTGTACAGTACTCATAAAGTCACATAGCATGTAAACTAGGCCCTTCAGCCCATCAAGTCTCACTGGCATCAAGCAGTCCTTTGAATTTCATTATTTTCAGTTTTCCGTGGCTCCTTCACCTTACACACACTCTCACTCCAGGACAGTTATCTATCCAGGATAAGTTAAGATAAAGATTGGTATTTGATAAGTTTGTGGTTGTGGTAAGAAATATCCAGATGCTTATGAGTCCCAATTGATACTGCATTGATTGAGGAGTGTGGGCTTGGCTAGTGCCAGACGCTGGTGGTGCAATTACAAATATATAGCAATAAACCTTTCATGTGAAAATCATTAAAAATCACTTCTGACCCTCCAACATTGGGTCATTTCTCCAACATCGATTGTTCATGTCACGTGGTCTGCCCTGTTTCGGCGAATGCACTCAACCGGGCCTGCACAATAAAATAAGATCAAATAGCAACAAGTTGTCCTACAACCTCAGGCTGTGCACGCCAAACACAAGAAGAAGATCGATTGTTCACTCTTCCCTGGGTCAGATTCACACACCAAATGCGGCCCAGCCCAAAAGGTTCAAATACTCCTGCTCACCCGCCAACAAACAATGCAGAGAGCCCTGGCTAGATGTGCAAATTATCATAGTGAGGAGGAAGCAAACTTGTTAGTTAATCAGCTCACCTGTACATTATTCCTCTGCCCATTTTGGTGATACAACCAATAAAGCCCCTTTCTCACTGTTGCTTTACTGTTTCAAATAGTCACAAAATACACACATTTCCTTTAGCAGCAAGTTCTTGTAACTCCATTTCTCCAGAGAACACAAATTCTGCTAGTAATGCTATTTTAACAGCCAATAAAAATAATGTTGCTTGCAAATTGCAGTACTTTGACGGTGATTTTCTTTCTCTGCTCTGCTGAAATGTCAAAAACCGTCTTACAACTTGTCACCCTTGAGACAGGCTAATGCTAAGGAACAGTTTTTGGCACATACCTTGAAAAGTGTGAAAATACATGGTTGGTTCAGACAATGCACAAAAGTGTTACAGCTTACCGCACAAACTCCAATTTCAATTCACATGTTACATTAACCAAATAACCCCTGCATCATTCACTGAATGACCTTTACACCAAGATCAATTACATAACTACAAAATCAAATTGAAATAATAATTTTTCATGTTGCATCTTTAACTGTCAATGCTAACCCTTTACAGCTTTAACATTCGACTTAATTCTTTTTTAAATTTTTTAAATGTTTTTAAATTTTTTTAATATCTTTATTTATTAGCAGTACTGTCAGTTACATCAGTGTACATCCCTTGTATTGTATTACAGTCATTGTACCCCTTAATTTTTAATTTTTATTTTAAGGCTTTAGAAAAGAGAGACAAATAGCAGCATAGATAGTAGAAAAGTGAAAAAGAGATGTGAAAGTTGCAAAAACGTGACAGAGGGAAAGGAAACCCATGAAGAGTTAGAAACGGAATTAAGAGATAGACCTGGAGAGGAAAAAAAGAAAAAAGAAAAGGGAAAAATAGAGAAAGGAAAAAGAAAAAGCCAGTTACTTTATTATAAACATCTCGCAAAAGGAATCTACCACTCGACAGTTTTTCTTCCCCCTTTACCAAGACCCGACAGCGGTACTTTTTTGAGTATTCTTGCACCTTATCCTTGTAATAGATTTATAAATGCAGACCACGTCTTTATAAAAACAGTCTGATTTTCCTGCTAGTCGGAGTCTCATATCTTCCAAGTGTACTGTTTCGAACATAGGGTTGAGATCCACATATTGACTGTTGGTATCGGAGAATTTTTCCAGAATTTTAACCATATAACCATATAACAATTACAGCACGGAAACAGGCCCTCTCGGCCCCTCCATCCGTGCCGACCATTTGTTTTCCCCCTAGTCCCATCTACCTGCACTCAGACCATACCCCTCCATTCCCTTCACGTCCATATACTTATCCACTTTACTCTTAAATGTTAAAATCGATCCTGCCTCCACCACTTCTGCTGGAAGCTCATTCCACACAGCCACCACCCTCTGAGTAAAGAAGTTCCCCCTCACGTTACCCCCGAAACCTCTGTCCCTTAATTCTCATGTCATGCCCTCTTGTTTGAATCTTCCCTACCCTCAATGGGAAAAACGTATCCACGTCAACTCTGTCTATCCCTTTCATCATTTTAAAGACCTCAATCAAGTCCCCCCTTAACCTTCTGCGCTCCAAAGAATAAAGACCTAACTTGTTCAAACCTTTCTCTGTAAAACATAGTTGCTGGAACCCTGGCAACATTCTAAGTAAATCTCCTAGAAACATAGAAACATAGAAATTAGGTGCAGGAGTAGGCCATTCAGCGCTTCGAGCCTGCACCGCCATTCAATATGATCATGGCTGATCATCCAACTCAGTATCCCGTACCTGCCTTCTCTCCATACCCTCTGATCCCCTTTAGCCACAAGGGCCACATCCAACTCACTCTTAAATATAGCCAATGAACTGGCCTCAACTACCCTCTGTGGCAGAGAGTTCCAGAGACTCACCACTCTCTGTGTGAAGAAAGTCTTTCTCATCTCGGTCTTAAAGGATTTCCCCCTTATCCTTAAGCTGTGACCCCTTGTCCTGGACTTCCCCAACATCGGGAACAATCTTCCTGCATCTAGCCTGTCCAACCCCTTAAGAATTTTTGTAAGTTTCTATAAGATCCCCTCTTAATCTCCTAAATTCCAGAGAGTATAAACCGAGTCTATCCAGTCTTTCTTCATAAGACAGTCCTGACAATCCCAGGAATCAGTCTGGTGAACCTTCTCTGCACTCCCTCTATGGCAAATAATGTCCTTCCTCAGATTTTGAGACCAAAACTGCACGCAATACTCCAGGTGTGGTCTCACCAAGACCCTGTACAACTGAAGTAGAACCTCCCTGCTCCTGTACTCAAATCCTTTTGCTATGAAAGCTAACATACCATTCGCTTTTTTCACTGCCTGCTGCACCTGCATGCCTACTTTCAATGACTGGTGTACCATGACACCCAGGTCTCGCTGCATCTCCCCTTTTCCTAATCGGCCACCATTTAAATAATAGTCTGCTTTCCTGTTTTTGCCACCAAAGTGGATAACCTCACATTTTATCCACATTATACTGCATCTGCCAAACATTTGCCCACTCACCCAGCCTATCCAAGTCACCTTGCAGTCTCCTAGCATCCTCCTCACAGCGAACACTGCCCCCCAGCTTAGTGTCATCCGCAAACTTGGAGATATTGCCTTCAATTCCCTCATCCAGATCATTAATATATATTGTAAATAGCTGGGGTCCCAGCACTGAGCCCTGCGGTACCCCACTAGTTACTGCCTGCCATTGTGAAAAGGACCCGTTTACTCCTACTCTTTGCTTCCTGTTTGCCAGCCAGTTCTCTATCCATGCCAGCCAGTTCTCTATCCTCTGTACTCTCTCTATTTTGTTGACATCCTTCCTATAACTAGGCGACCAAAATTGTACACCATACTCCAGAATTGGTCTTACCCAATGCCTTGTACAATTTTAACATTACTTCCCTACTCCTATATTCAATGCTCTGATTTATAAAGGCCAGCACGCCAAAGGCTTTCCTTACCACCCTATCTACATGTGATTCCACCTTCAGGGAACTATGCACAGTTATTCCTAGATCCCTCTGTTCCACAGCATTCCTCAATTCCCTACCATTTACCATGTATGTCCTATTTTTGATTTGTCCTGTCAAGATGTAGCACTTCACACTTATCAGCATTAAACTCCATCTGCCATCTTTCAGCCCACTTTTCCAAATGGCCCAAATCTCTCTGTAGACTTTGGAAATCTACTTCATTATCCACAACACCACCTATCTTAGTATCATCTGCATACTTACTTATCCAATTTTCCTCCCCATCATCCAGATCATTGATGTACATGACAAACAACAGTGGACCCAACACAGATCCCTGAGGCACCCCACTGGTCACCGGCTTCCAACCTGACAAACAGCCATCCACCATTACTCTCTGACATCTCCCATTCAGCCACTGTTGAATCCATCTTGCTACTCCGCCATTAACACCCAAAGATTGAACCTTCTTAACCAACCCTTCCATGGGAACCTTGTCAAAGGCCTTACTGAAATCCATATAGACAACATCCACTGCTTACCCTCAGCAATTTCCCTAGTTACCGCTTCAAAAAATTCAAGAAGGTTTGTCAAACATGACCTTCCAGGCACAAATCCATGTTGACTGTTCCTGATCAGACCCTGTTTATCCAGATGCTTATATATATTATCTCTAAGTATCCTTTCCATTAATTTGCCCACCACTGACGTCAAACTAATAGGTCTATAATTGCTAGGTTTATTCTTTGAACCCTTTTTAAAACAATGGAACAACATGCGCAGTACGCCAAAAAAAAATCCTCCGGCACTATTCCCGTTTCTAATGACATTTGAAATATTTCTGTCATAGTTCCCTGCTATTTCTACACTAACTTCCCTCAATGTCCTAGGGAATATCCTGTCAGGACCTGGAGACTTATCCACTTTTATATTTTTTCAAAAGTGTCAGTACTTCCTCCTCTTTGAATCTCATAGTTTCCATAGCTACTACTCTTTTCCCCTTAACTCACCGAGTTCAATATCCTTCTCCTTGGTGAATACCGAAGAAAATAAATTGTTCAATATCTCCCCCATCTCTTCTCTTCCATCTCTTTAAGATTAGCTTTTTTCCAGTTTATAAGCCATATTCAAGTAGAGTCCTTTTGAAACACATTTAATTCGGTGCAATCTTCTGATATCCCGAAGATTATCCAGTCTGCTTTCCGGGGTCAGTATTATTTTAAATACTTTTGTGAAAATTTCAAAAATTTAATTCCAAAATGTTTGAATTTTTGTAGAAAAGACAAATGAGTGTGCTATATTAGCTTCTTGACATTGACATTTATCACATATAGGTGAGAACGTTGGGAAAAAGTTTACTTATTTTAGTTTTGAATAGTATATCTGTGTAGGATTTTTAATTGTATTAAGGTGTGTCTTACATTAATTGAACATTTATGCACGTTTAATAAATATTCTTCCCACCTTTCTTGGGGAATTTATATACTTAATTATTTTTCCCAGTCCCTTCTGATAACATCTGTTATTGGTATTTCTGCATTTAGAATAATATTATATATATATGATAATATTGAATAATATAGATATAATATAGATATATAGAATAATATTATATATATTATTTAGAATAATATTATATATATATACGCAAAGAGTAGGAGTGAACGGGTCCTTTTCAGGATGGCAGACAGTGACTAGTGGGGTGCCGCAAGGCTCAGTGCTGGGACCCCAGCTATTTACAATATACTTAATAGAAACATAGAAACATAGAAATTAGGTGCAGGAGCAGCCATTCGGCCCTTCGAGCCTGCACCGCCATTCAATATGATCATGGCTGATCATCCAACTCAGTATCCTGTACCTGCCTTCTCTCCATACCCCCTGATCCCTTCAGCCACAAGGGCCACATCCAACTCCCTCTTAAATATGGCCAACGAACTGGCCTCAACTACCCTCTGTGGCAGAGAGTTCCACAGATTCACCACTCTCTGTGTGAAAAACGATATTCCCATCTCGGTCCTAAAAGACTTCCCCCTTATCCTTAAACTGTGACCCCTTGTCCTGGACTTCCCCAACATCGGGAACAATCTTCCTGCATCTAGCCTGTCCAACCCCTTAACAATTTTTGTAATGATTTGTGAACGATTTTTGCTGTTCTTTGTAGAAATGCGCATTCTAGCTGGGTAGTAAACACCATATCTGACCTCCTTATATCCTTGAAGAGCCTGCTTTGCCTTGGAGAATTGATTTCGTTTTTGCATAATTTCCTTAGGGTAGTCTCTGAAGATTTTAAAAGTAGTTACACCATACATCAGAGGCACGCCATATTTGATATTCCTCCTAACCTCTTCCACGTCAGCAATGTCCCGGAATTTCACAATAATCTGTCGTGTACGTTCTGAGCCATCCTGAGATTTGTGTTTGAATCTAGGAACCCGGTGTGCTGCTTCAATCTTTGGTAGGTTAGGGAGCTTAATTAATCCCGCAACGAACTCAGTGTTATCTCTCTCGGCTCCCTCTGGTACACCAACTAATCTTAGGTTATGACGTCTCGAACGAGCCTCGAGGTCCAGACATTTGTCTGAAACTTTAGCCAGCTGCGTTGCCATCCGTCGTGTAGCAAGGTCTTGTTCTGACCTCTCCTTCTTCATCTCCTCCACCATTCTTGCCATCTCATCCTCCATCTCGTGCATTGTTAACATACAGGTTGAGACAGTGTCGAGCACAGCGCCGAACCTCTTCGTGGTGTCTTCTTCACCCTTATCAATTCTCTCCGATAGTTCATCTCTCGCATCGTCAGTTCTTTTATTAATAGTACCAATCGAATTCTTCACAGACTCAATAACATTCTGATTACAAGAAGTCATATTTAGCGTCAGCTTTTCTATCTTTTCCATCATCACTCCCAGAAACAATTTATCCCAAAGCAAACTACCAATGCTGCCAATTAATCACTGAAATTTGAGAAAAATGTTAACCGAAAATTAATTTGCCATGACTGGATGAAATAATTAAGGTTGGCTATTGTTTGGCTTTTAACACTTTAAGTAATGATGGGATTTCAGCATAGCAGCTTCCAGCTCTCTATTACATTGCTCTGTGGATTATTCATCCACCCACGACTCGGAACCTCAATTTGTTCGGTCCTGCTTCACTTGAAATTATCACCTCTGGGAACAGTGGCAACTCATCTAGTGCGGACTTGATCCCTTGGAATTTTCCTATCAGCTTTAGAGCTTAGAAGGCACAGTTAGCAAAATACTAACAGCAGTACAACCCATATTTCAGAGTAGGATGAAATATTGCATGGTGCAATGTGGAAGACATTAGGGCTACTTGCTGATAAAACATATTCTTTTCCCTAGAGTTTAGTTTTTTCAAGGATTTTTTATTGAACTCCTATGGTGTGAAACATACAAATATATCGCAAGTTATTATGAAAGCTCTGACCATAATCTTTCAAATCTCTGTACGTCAACATTACATTTGGTGCGGCAAGGTGGCACAGAGGTAGAGTTGATGCTTACAGCACCCAGAAACCCTGACTACGGATGCTCTCTGTATAGAGTTAGTATGTTGCCCCCGTGGCCTGCATAGGTTTTTTCTCCGGCAGTTCAGGTTTCCTCTCACACTCCAAAGACATGCGGGTTTGTAGGCTAATTGGCTTGGCAACATTGTAAATTGTCCTTGGAGAGTGTAGGATAGTGCTAGTGTGCGGGATCCCTGGTTGGCGCGGACTTGGTGGACCGAAGGGCATGTTTCCAAGCTGAATCTCTAAACTAAACTAAACTACACAAAGACTGGATGATTGCAAATCATGTGCTGCTTCATCAAAAGAGTGGGGTGGAAGATACAACTGAATAACGGTGATTCCTTGAAAGACAATATTCTGGAACAAAAATAACCAGAAATTGATTAAATATTGTTTTATTAATTTGGTGTAGAGTGAAAAAAACAAACAAGGAATGTTAACATTTAAAAAATGAACATTGGGTAGTCCCGAGTTCCAGTTCTGTGTTCAAAATTGAGTGCCACACATTAGAGAGGATGGAGAGCATGAAAAATTATGGGGGATTTCAATTAGGCTTAGAAACCAGGGGTTGTGAGGATAAGAACGTGGAGTTCTTCAAAATCATGAACCAATGTGATAGGAAGGAAACCAATGCACACAGTTATAGTGATTGGCAAAAGTACTAGAGGTCACTAGTTCATGCATTTAAAGGTCAGTGCATTGTACAGTATATACTTGCTGAGCTAATGAGACTCACATCAGAAAATGTTCAGTCGATTCTCCAGAATGTTACCAAATTAACCAGAAATAGTTGCTGTCAGAGGAATTTCTAAAATTAATATTACTACATGATTGAACATTGAGGTAGTCCCCAGTTCCAGTTCTGTGTTCAAAATTGATTACAATATGTTTCAAATTACAAATTACAATATGTTTCATGTACAAATTACAATATGTTTCATGTAAAATGTTAGAAACGGGAATAGTGCCGGAGGATTGGCGTACTGCGCATGTTGTTCCATTGTTTAAAAAGGGTTCAAAGAATAAACCTAGCAATTATAGACCTATTAGTTTGACGTCAATGGTGGGCAAATTAATGGAAAGGATACTTAGAGATAATATATATAAGCATCTGGATAAACAGGGTCTGATCAGGAACAGTCAACATGGATTTGTGCCTGGAAGGTCATGTTCGACAAACCTTCTTGAATTTTTTGAAGCGGTAACTAGGGAAATTGATGAGGGTAAAGCAGTGGATGTTGTCTATATGGATTTCAGTAAGGCCTTTGACAAGGTTCCCCATGGAAGGTTGGTTCAGAAGGTTCAATCTTTGGGTGTTAATGGCGGAGTAGCAAGATGGATTCAACAGTGGCTGAATGGGAGATGTCAGAGAGTAATGGTGGATGGCTGTTTTGTCAGGTTGGAAGCTGGTGACCCAGTGGGGTGCCTCAGGGATCTGTGTTGGGTCCACTGTTGTTTTGTCATGTACATCAATGATCTGGATGATGGGGTGGAAAATTGGATAAGTAAAGTATGCAGATGATACTAAAGATAGGTGGTATTGTGGATAATGAAGTAGATTCTCAAAGTCTACAGAGAGATTTGGGCCATTTGGACAAGTGGGCTGAAAGATGGCAGATGGAGTTTAAATGCTGATAAGTGTGAAGTGCTACATCTTGGCAGGACAAATCAAAATAGGACGTACATGGTAAATGGTAGGGAATTGAGGAATGCTGTGGAACAGAGGGATCTAGAATAACTGTGCATAGTTCCCTGAAGGTGGAATCGCATGTAGATAGGGTGTAAAGAAAGCCTTTGGTGTGCTGGCCTTTATAAATCAGAGCATTGAATATAGGAGTAGGAAGTAATGTTAAAATTGTACAAGGGCATTGGTAAGACCAATTCTGGAGTATGGTGTACAATTTTGGTCGCCTAGTTATAGGAAGGATGTCAACAAAATAGAGAGAGTACAGAGGAGATTTAACTAGAATGTTGCCAGGGTTCCAGCAACTATGTTACAGAGAAAGGTTGAACAAGTTAGGTCTTTATTCTTTGGAGCGCAGAAGGTTAAGGGTGACTTGATTGAGGTCTTTAAAATGATGAAAGGGATAGACAGAGTTGACGTGGATAAGCTTTTCCCATTGAGGGTAGGGAAGATTCAAACAAGAGGGCATGACATGAGAATTAAGGGACAGAAGTTTAGGGGTAACGTGAGGGGGAACTTCTTTACTCAGAGGGTGGTGGCTGTGTGGAATGAGCTTTCCAGCAGAGGTGGTGGAGGCAGGATCGATTTTAACATTTAAAAGTAAAGTGGATAGGTATATGGACGTGAAGGGAATGGAGGGGTATGGTCTGAGTGCAGGTAGATGGGACTAGGGGAAAACAAATGGTCGGCACGGACTGGACGGGCCGTGAGGGCCTGTCTCCATGCTGTAATTGTTATATGGTTATATGGTTATATGGTTAAAATGGATTGTCCCTCTAAAAATGTGGAGACACCAACACAATAGCAGTTTGTAAAATTAAATGCTTGTCGAGGATAACATGTGACAGGAAGGGCTAGGGAGGCTACCATTGAAACACATCACCCAAATATAGGCACAGACAATAAGATCATTCCCTAATTGAATGAAATAGTAATCTTTTAATCCCGAGACCTGCCTACAAGCATAATTGAACCTGGACTGATATAATTTAGTCCTCAATTATAAGTAAAACTATTTGCCCTCTTTTTTTTCCATTTTTTCATTAGAAATTCATATGCTCATAGTTATTAAGTCAGCCAAAGGATATGACTATAGTCAAAGATATATACCAGGTTACAATGATGCTTCAAAAATATTTGGTTTCCTTAAATGAACATGCTGATTTGTGTTGCAGCCTTACAACACAACCAAATCCAGTCTTTAGGAAAACACAATGCTGCACTAACTCAATGGGTTAGGCTGCATCTGAGAGGACATGGATAGGTGATATTTTGGGAGGGGACCCTTCCCCTGCTTGAAGAAGAGTTCCAACCCAATCGTCGCCTGTTCATGTCCTCCACAGATACTGCCATGACCCGTTGAGTTTTACTCTACACTTTGTGTTTTTATTCAAAGGTTCCAGCGTCTCTAGTTTTTCCCTTTGTGTCTCCAAAATACAGTCATTATTTATGTTATCACTTTATATTTTTCCAATATTGTCAGTTAGTTTATTAATTCGCATTCCTTGTAAATAGGAGAAATTTAAACTCAGTTAAAGCATTACTAATAATTTGGAGGAAGAACGGACTTCAAAATGCTTGAAAAACTGCTAGAACATACAATAAGAATTGTGGCCAGTGATGTGATGTCAATCTTGCAGAACTCTTTTTGTATTGGATTTTCCCATAATCTTGATATTTCTAATATCACTTAATAACAGTAAATTAGAATTAAGCGTTACACTCTTGAGGTGCACTGATCAGATTGCTGTACAACCCACTTCTGTAGTTTGATCCAGTTTCCTCTCATCATTCATGTCATTAATGTAATAAACTCCTCTATATATTTCATAAAATGTACTGCAGCAACTTTACGTGATGCTTTGATAGCAACCACTCAACTCTGTGACAACTACCCCTCCCCGCCCTCTTGACAAGTGATTTGGCCCAAGGCTTTTGCTGCTATCACTTTGCTTGTAGCTCCAATACACAGCTCCGTTGATGGAACACAATCACCATGGGACTGCAATAGCTCAAGAGGAAGGTACACAAGACAGTGTCCTTGGCAGGAGAGGTAGGTGTGAGTGGTTAAATTTAACATGAGCAAATTAAAAATGTAACTCTGTGGCTCTCGGATGACTGTCCCTGTTAGTCGATTGCAAATGTCACTTGAGATGGGGGGTAACTTCATTATAATTAACAATTCATTGTAGTTCGCCTGATAGAATATTTATTATTTGCATGAATAAATAATGCAAGTTACTGTAACTTTTCAGAATGAATGCTGCATATTTCGATTTGCTGAGCCTTAATTTAAAACAAATCATATCCATAGCTCATCGGGGTGGGGGGGGATGGAGATGGGAGTGGAGGGAGGGGGGGGGAGGGTGGTAGTGGTGGTGGTGATGGTGGTGGAGGTATAGGGGGTTGTCCCATTTTAGAAATTGATACAGCAAAAGAAAATACAGCAGAGTGTCAAACAGGCTGTAGGTTTGCAGATACCTTCTTGTGCAATTATTCACAATGAATTTCCAAGCCATTCACTACATAGGGATTTCACAACAGATGGCAGGACAAACCATGGTTATGTACATAATTGATGAAAGTAGAAGGGCATCTGCATGATGATCAATTACATGGATGAGCTATTATTAATGAATCGCTAAAGACTGTGTTTGATACAGTGTCTGCAAAAGACTTCAACTGTGGGCAATGTTAATCTTCTTCAGGCCATTGTCACAATGCTAAAAACTCAAGAAAGTTCACTTGGAAAACAAGGGATTCAAGAATGTTTCATTGTGATATGTACCGGAAAAGAACAATATAAAATGATTACTTGCAGTAGCATGACAGGTCTGTAAACAAGAGGATTTCAGTACAGGAGTAAAGAGGTTCTTCTGCAGTTGTATCAGGCTCTGGTGAGACCACATCTGGAGTATTGTGTACAGTTTCGGTCTCCTAATTTGAGGAAGGACATCCTTGTGATTGAGGCAGGCAGTTCGGGAGATTGATCCCTGGGATGGCGGGACTGTCATATGAGGAAAGATTGAAAAGAATATGCTTGTATTCACTGGAGTTTAGAAAGATGAGGGGGGATCTTATAGAAATATATAAAATTATAAAAGGACTGGACAAGCTAGATGCAGGAAAAATGTTCCCAATGTTGGGCAAGTCCAGAATAAAGGGCCACAGTCTTAGAATAAAGGTGATGTAATTTAAAACTGAGGTGAGAAAAAACTTTTTCACCCAGAGAGTTGTGAATTTATGGAATTCCCTGCCACAGAGGGCAGTGGAGGCCAAGTCACTGGATGGATTTAAGAGAACGTTAGATAGAGCTCTAGGGGCGAGTGGAGTCAAGGGGTATGGGGAGAAGGCAGGCACGGGTATTGATAGGGGATGATCAGCCGTGATCACAATGAATGGCGGTGCTGGCTCGAAGGGCCGAATGGCCTCCTCCTGCAACTGGACACAATACTCCAGATGTGGTCTCACCAGAGCCCTATACAACTGTAGAAGAACCTCTTTATGCCTATACTGAAATCCTCTTGTTAGGAAGGCCAAAATTCCATTAGCTTTCTTCACTGCCTGTTGTACCTGCACGCCAACTTTCAGTGACTGGTGTACAAGGACACATAGGTCTCACTGCACCTCCCCCTTGCCTAAACTAACCCCATTCAGATAATAATCTGCCACCTTGTTTTTGCCGCCAAAGTGGATAACCTCACATTTATCTATATTACTAGACTAAGTGGGACCCCACCAGGCTGGTCCCTCGGCGCAATATTCCACCTCTCCACCAATTCCAATATTGGTGGCCAGTGGGGGGGCGTTCTGGAGCACTGGTATGGGTTATTGGGGTGGCAGCTCAGTCCCTCAAGCCTGATGTGCTGGCAGCTCACTCATGGCTGGTGGGCTGGCAGTTGACTCATGGCTATTTCTTGAAATTCCATTTCAAGCAGGGTGCAAGGCCAACAAATTTAACTCCCTTTTCCTACCATTTCAAGCAGGGTGCAAGGCCACCAAATTCAAGTGCAGTTTCTTACCACTTCAAGCTGGATCCAAGGCCACCAAATTCAAGTGCAGTTTCATACCACTTTCAGCAGGGTGCAAGGCCACCAAATTCAGTGCAGTTTCATACCACTTCAAGCAGGGTGCAAGGCCACCAAATTCAAGTGCAGTTTCATACCACTTCAAGCAGGGTGCAAGGCCACCAAATTCAAGTGCAGTTTCATACCACTTCAAGCAGGGTGCAACGCCACCAAATTCAAATGCAGCTTCATACGATTTCATGCAGGGTGCAACGCCACAGCCAGATTCAAATGCAGTTTCATACCTTTTCATGCAGGGTGCAAGGCCACCACATTCAAATGCAGATTCATACCATTTCAAACAGGGTGAAACCACCATAAAACCACACAAAACACCAAACTCACAGTTCAGTAGACATTCAGCGTGTTCAGTTGATTCACAGCTCAGAGTCGTGACCTCTCCCTCCCCCATCATGCAGAGACTGAGCCACACCCACACTTCCGGGTTTTATAACACCTCCCCCTCCCACCAAAAAGGTGTGGCCTTCATGGCGTGAATGACAGAGAGAGATTCTCAACATTTTTTAAGCACTAATAACACTTTTATTTTTCATTGATGGGAAGATTCCTCTGCACCTGCTGAGCGGAAGGGGACTGAGTAAGATGGCCAAAAATCACAGCCGTAAGTGGTAGGGTTTTATCTAAAATCAATATACAGTGCAAACAGAAAGGTTGCAGCAGTGCCTTTCAACTTCAACCCAAAGCACCCAAACCACCATTTGCAGCAGTGCCTTTCAACTTTAAACCCAGAGCACCCCAAACCACCATTTGCAGCAGTGCCTTTCAACTTTAACCCAGAGCACCCAAACCACCATTTGCAGTCATGCCTTTCAACTGAACCAAAAGCACCCAAACCACCATTTGCAGCAGTGCCTTTTAACTTCAACCCAAAGCAACCAAACCACCATTTGCAGCAGTGCCTTTTAACTTCAACCCAAAGCACCCAAACCACCATTAGCAGTAGTGCTTTTTTACTTAAACCAAAGCACCCAAACCACCATTTGTAGTAGTGCCTTTTTTACCTCAACCCAAAGCACCCTAACCACCATTTGCAGTAGTGCCTTTTTACTTCAACCCAAACCCCCCAAACAACCATTTGCAGGCAGTGCCTTTTAACTTCAAACCAACCATAATTTCATTTTTCAAACCACATTAAGGCACTGCAGTTGAGTAGACATGTGTTCAGTGTTATTCAGAGCTCAGAGAGACGTGACCCTCTGGCTTCCTCCATCTTGCAGAGACTGAGTGAGGCACACCACTTCCGGGTTTTATAGTCGCTCCCCCCCCCTCCCACCAGCAGGGGCAGCAGAGAGAATTAAAAAAAACCCATTAATATCTCTCTGATTTTTCATCGATGGGAAAAAAATTCTCCGGTCCAGGAAGGTGGAGGGGGGGCTCTGAGCGAGGTGGCCAAAAATGACTGCCATAGTCGGAAATCACAGCAACAGTGAGCCAAAAGCGGTCAAGATCTGACTTTTAGTAATATAGATACTGCATCCGCCACGCATCTGCCCACTCACTCAACCTGTCCCAGGTCACCCTGCAAACCTCCTAACATCCTCTTCACAGTTCACACTGCCACCCAGCTTTGTGTCATCTGCAAACTTGCTAGTGTTGCTCCTAATTCCCTCTTCCAAAACATTAATATATATATGGTAAACAGCTGTGGCCCCAACACCGAGCCTTGCGGCACTCCACTCGCCACTGCCTGCCATTCTGAAAAGGACCCGTTCACCTCCTACTCTTTGTAGGATACTTTCACAATCTGGAAATACTTTCACAATCTGGAATTGGAGCTTAGACTGCAGGATTGACAGGCCAGAGATGGTGAACTCTAGAACATGCAGAAACAACACAACAATAACACCTAACCAAGCCTTATGTCCTCTATCGTTAATGGGATGACAGGGCTAAAGAGGTTTTTGAATACATTATTTTTTAATTTCCATTCATGTTGTAATGCAGATGGTGAACACAGCCCAAGTGACCCAGGTTAGATCCTGACCTCGGCTGCTCTCTGTGCAGAGTTTGCATGTTTTCCCTTTGACCACATGGGATTCCGCAGTTTCCTCCCAAATCCCAAAGACAGCTGGTTTGTAGGTTAATTCCCCCTAATGTGCAGGGTAATGAAGATGAAATGGGAAATTAGTGTGAACAGGAGATTGATGATTAGCATTGACTCGATGGGCTGAAGTGCCTGTTTCCATGCTATATCTTTCAATTTTCAATTCAATTTTCAGAGAAGTTGTTGAAGACTTACTTGACAAGGATGAGAATGACCATTCTGTAGTCAACCAGATTGCCTCTCATAAGTAAGGTCAAACCTGGTTTCAGCTTTCTACTACCTCACTTCTTTCTTCACTTTTAAGGCACTTTGCTAGTTACCTTTTTAACCAACATTGTTGATCATCTGCCCTGATGTTCTATTGGAATAGTAATGAGCTTGTTTGTAAAATTAATGTTGGATGCAAATAGTTACCATAAATATTTTAAAATTTAAATCAAGCCCAGACTGATAAAAAAAAACGAACATTCATCAGTGCACAATAAATAGAGGTAGGAGTAGACCATTTAGCCTCTGGAGACTGCCCCACCATTCAACAAGATCATGCCCGATATTCCACTATGCCACCATTTTTTTTCTCTCTCTTCATTTCTCTTAATTCGTCTTGCTATTAAGAAATACATCGATTTCTATTATGAATGTATTGACTGAGACCCCACAGTCCTCAGCGATAGAGAATTGCAAAGCTACAGCATCCTCTGAATGGAGAAATGTCTCGTCATTTCAGCCCCAAATAATCTACCCCTTGTTTACAGACTGTAATCATGGTTATCTTGAGGAAGCATCTCCCCCACATATACTCTGTTCAGATATTTATGTATTTTGCATGTCTCAATTATGTCATTTTTAATTCTATTAAATCCTAGTGATTAGTGATCCAATCTACTCAGACTTTCCTCATATACCAGACCTGTAATTACAGGAACAAGGTTAATGAACCCTTGAATAGTGACAAATTATTGTTATCAGTCAAGGAATTGCTCCCTCTAGCTAGCCACTATGAGGAGACACGGGGTACGGAGATAGCGTTGTTTTAACATTTCATGGGAGCTCTCCACGAGACATTCAAAGCTGTAGAAAGATAAATCTTCAAAACACAGTCTCTTGATGAATATTTCTTTATTGTCGAAGGAAAACAGTAAGATATTCATCCAAACTCTTTCTTGATAAGTATATTGCAATCTTAGTCAAACTCCAGCATGTGGCTCCGAAACGTTAGAAGACTTCTTTAATGTTGGAAGGCTCTGACTCATGGCCGAAAGCTATCTGTCCCATCATGCTTCCTCCAAACTAACTAAAAAACTACAAGCTTCTGGCTAAGAATCCCTGCAGCAAACACGCCTCAGACTACGTAATAAATCCCACCCACATAATTACAGGCAGACAAAATATAAAGGCAAATGCCATAATTTATGACACACAAAATTAAGCCAAATGGCCACTACACTTTGCTTCCGCTCCATCTATGGCAAATATACCCTTCTTCAGGTAAGAAGATAAAAATTGTACATTTTATTTCAGGTGCATTCTTAGCATGGCCCAATACATTTTAAGGTCACATATTTTATCTTGGTACAAATCTTCTAGCAAAAAAAAACCAACATTTCAATTAACTTCACAATTGGCACACCTTCACATTAGCTTTCATCTATATAACAAAATCTGCGCTGTATATTGATTTTAGAAAAAAACGCTACCCTATATCGCTATGACTTTTGGCGATCTTACTCACAGTCCTCCTCTGCTGAGGCAGCCCCGAGGATTTTTCTGATGGATGAAAAATAAAAAAGTTATGAGTGTTTAAATAATCTTGAAATCAGCTGATTGGTCCTCAGGGCTGACAATCACCATGATGAAGGTAACACCCCTTGCAGGGGGGGAGGGGGAGGGGGAGGGGGAGGAGGGCAGGACTATAAAATCCCAGATGCCTGGATGTGAGTCAGTCACTCAGGAAGATCGCGAGGGAGAGGCCACAACTGTGATTCTGCTGTGAGTCAACTGAACTGTGAGTCTACTGAACCATGAGTCTTCAATGTACTTGCAATAAATGATTTGTTAGCCCTTAATGAAAATAAACATAGTTGTTTTACCTGCCCTGTGCTTGAAATTGAAATGGCAATGGAAATTAAATTAAATTAAATTAAAATGAGATGAGTTGTTTGGCATGCCTGTGCTTGAAACTAAAATGGCAATGTAAATTAAATGAATAAAGGGTAGGCCATTTAAGACTAAGGTGAGAAAAAAAACGTTTTCACCCAGAGAGTTGCGAATTTGTGGAATTCCCTGCCACAGAGGGCAGTGGAGGTCAAATTACTGGATGGATTTAAGAGAGAGTTAGATAGAGCTCTGGGGGCTAGTGAAATCAAGGGATATGGTGAGAAGGCAGGCACAGGTTATTGATTGGGGACGATCAGCCATAATTACAATGAATGCGGTGCTGGCTCGAAGGGCCAAATGGCCTCTTCCTGCACCTATTTTCTATGTTTCTATGTTTCTATGTTTATATGAAATAAAAATGAGATGAGTTGTTTGACCTGCCCTGTGTTTGAAACTGAAATGGCAATGGAAATGAAATGAGATGGAAATGAGTTGGGGTTACACAAAAAGCTGGAGAAACTCAGCGGGTGCAGCAGCATCTAAGGAGCGAAGGAGATAGGCGACGTTTCGGGTCGAGACCCTTCTTCAGACCGAAATGGAAATGAGTTGTTTGGTTTTTCTCCCTGTGCTCGAAACTGAAATGGCCATATAAATACATGAAATTAAATGGAAATTATTTGTTTTGGCCTGCCCTGTGCTTGAAACTGAAATAGCAATGGAAATGAAATGAAATGAAAATGAGATGAGTTGTTTGGCCTGCCCTGTGCTTGAAACTGAAATGGCATTGGAAATGAAATGAAATGAAATGAAATTGAAATGAGTTGTTTGGCCTGCCCTCTGCTTGAAACTGAAATGGCAATGGAAATGAAATGAAATGAAAATGAAAACCAAATGAATTGTTTGGCCTGCCCTGTGCTTGAAACTGAAATGGCACTGGAAATGAAATGAAATGAAATGAAAATGAAATGAGTTAATGCCTGCCCTGTGCTTGAAACAGAAATGGCAATGTAAATGAAATGAAATCAAATCAAAATAAAATGAGTTGTTTGGCCTGCCCTGTGCTTGAAATTGAAATGGAAATGGAAATGAAATGAAATTAGTTGTTTGGCCTGCCTGAAACTCATTCCGGCCCACAAGGCCTCTATTAGCTGAGAAACCAATCCCTTTTGCCCAAAATGCCAGTATTAGCCCAGGAAGAGCATTTTGGCCCAAAAGGCCCGTGCAAAGCAAGAAAATGTCAAGAAAAAGTGCCTTTCACTGAGATTTCACTCAGATTTTTTTTAAGTGTCCCTTCAGCCCATTAGGCCTGTACTACCCAGGTGTAGCCCCTTTGGCCCATCAGTAAGTATTCCCCCTGCAATTATTTCATCGCGCCCAGTATTTTTCTCCCTCCCTTCATTGGCTCCCTGTGAGAACCAGGCCAGGATAGACTTTCCTCCTTCATTGCTGTGATTTGCAGAAATAGATTAAAACGTGTCTAAAATTGAAACTCCACCCCCTCTCCCCCTTCTAGCTCACAGTCTCTCACCTGTTTTGGGCAGAATGTCTGGCAGTTTCTGAGCTGCCAGCCCACCAGCCCTGAGTGACTGAGCTGCCAGCCCACCAGGCTTGAGTGACTGAGCTGCCAGCCCAACAGACCTGAGTGGCTCAGCTGCCAGCTCACCAGGCCCAAGTGACTGAGCTGGCCATCCCACCAGGCCCAAGTGGCTGAGTTGCCAGCCCACCAGGACTGCGTGACTGAGCTGCCAGCCCACCAGGCCTGAGTGACTGAGCTGCCAGCCCAAGAATGTCCCACAACACCCATACTAGCACTCCAGAACCCCCCCCCCCTCCCCACTGGCCACCAATATTGGAATTGCTGGAGAGGTGGAATATTGCGTTGGGGGACCAACCCTCCCACTTAGTCTAGTTTAGATGTATATATAAGGGCATAAGGTCTCTTTAGGTTACAACATTTTTGATATTCTCATAATTTAAATAACTTAAGTATTTCTACCATGGTGAATAACCTTACATGTTTTCGTTGAACTTCATCTGCCATTGTTGTTGCCCATTTACATTTATGTGTGTGCTGTCTTTAAGGGTATATAGACAGGCTGTCTATATACCCTTAAAAACAGCACACACATACACACTTTGTTTCATGTCATCAAATAATTGGAGATGTTACATTTAGCCTTCTCAGTCAATTATTGTCATAGAATCAAACAGCACAGAAACATACCTTTTGGTCTAACATGTCGACGCCAACCAAAAAGCCCCATCCTTATAAGTCCCCCTGCTCTCATTTAGCCCATGTCCCTCTAAAAACCATTCCTATCCATATACCTGTCCAAATGTCTTCTAAGTCTTGTTATAGTACCTGCCTCAACGATTTCCTCTGGGAGCACCATATACCCACCACCTTCTGAGTGGAAAAGTTGTCCCTCAGGTTCCAATTTACATTTTCATCTCTCACCTTAAACCTATATCCCCTACTTTTTGATTTCCCTACTTTGGGCAAAACACCAATCCCCCAGGAACACCAATCCCACAGAAGTTGCAGCTTGACAATGTGAGAATGACCCATTTAGTCAATTACTTGGTTGGAGTACCATTGGAGTATTGTGTGCAGCTCTGGTCGTTCCATTACAGGAACAGTGTGGAGTCTTTGGAGAGGGTGCACAAGAGGTTTACCAGGATCCTGCCTGGATTAGAGGGTATAAGGTATAAGGAGAGGTTGGACAACCTCAAATTGATTTGGCTGGAGCATTGCCATCAGAGGGAGACCTAATAGAGGATTAGGCATAAATGGGGCAGACAGCCTTTCTCAAATGGGGAAATGTCAAATAATTAGAGGACGTAGGTTTAAGGGCAGAGGGGGAGAGTTTAAATGGGATGCATAGGGCATTTTTTACACAGCGAGTTGCCGGTACCTGGAAAGTGCTCCGGAAAACAGATATTATAATGGTGCTTAAGAGACTTTTAGATAGAAACGTGAATGTGCAGGGAATGGAGGAATATGGGTCACGTGCAGAAAAAGGGATTAGTTTTTAATTTGGTATCATGTTCGACACAGTGGTTGAAAGGCCTGATCCTGTGCTATACTATACTAACTCTTTGTTAACCAACTTTTAAACCCCAGCAACATATTTGTCCCCAATTCCTTGTGCTCCACTTTGTTTACAAAACTTCTGTGTGGGACTTTATTGAAAAACTCAAAACGCACCACGTCTAACAATTTCCTATCATGTATGCAACATATCCTCAAGGAACAATAATGGATTAGTCAAGCATGATATTTGAAGGTACACAAAAAGCTGGAGAAACTCAGCGGGTGCAGCAGCATCTAAGGAGCGAAGGAGATAGGCGACGTTTCGGGTCGAGACCCTTCTTCAGACTGGGGCCTGATCCTATGCTGTACTCCCTGCAAAATTCAAAATACACCACATCTACTGATTTTCTCTCATATTCAAAGGACACTAATGGGTTAGTCAAGCATGATTTCCCTTTAATAAACCCACGTTAGCTCTGCTCGATCATATTATTATTCTTCAAGTGTCTTGATATTACAATCTATATTAATCCATCATTTGGACTGATGTCAGATTAATAGATCGATAGTTACTTGTCATTCACCATCCTTTCTTAAATAATAAGGTGATGGGAATAGGAGAATAAACTTTCCGTTTCAAGTTTTAAAGTCAATCTATCAGAAAGTATTGCAGATTCAGCCCTCGTTGCATTGGGTAACAGGAGAAGAAACGTTTCTGGTCTCTGAACTTCACAAGGACTTTGCTCGTTTGGAGTAGATATTAACATCTAGTTCGTGGAGCTGGGTAAGAGGTAAAATACCTTCTCACTTTTCACTTAGCAAATCATAAAAATAATGCAACACTCTGAGTACATTGCATAAAATCTATCTCATGTTACAAAATCTAAATTTTCCATGACTTGTCCAGACTTCTGGTAATGATAGAAATAATGAGAAAATGTAGGAGAAAAATAAGATTCACGTTAATAAGAAAACGTAGGCATGGTGGCAAAAACCTAGCATTGGTGATCATAGGCCCAGCATTAGTGATATAAATCTAACAGTGATGATATTGTTGACATTGCCCTGGCCTTGGTGCCTTAGGTCAAACACTGGACATGTAGAGCAGCATCGAGGACCTTGACCTTGAAAAACAATCTGCACAAATACCTGCAAGAACAAAATACCTTTCCGGCCTTATTTCCAAAACCGCTCATAACTCCAAGGTCCTTTTTCGTACCATCACCTCTATCATATGTCCTGCCCACAGCACCAGCTTAAATGGATCCCCTGCTAAGTGCGAGGCATTTACTACATTTTTCACCAGCAAAGTTAATAACATCAGATCGAATATTTCCCCTCCCATCCGAGACCTGGCTGTCTCATTGGTCTGTTCTTCAAAATTAGACTGTTTCCAACCCGTTACGCTACCCTCCCTTGTAAAACTGGTCACCACCATGAAACCTACTACCTGCCCCCTCGACGTTGTCCCCTCTGCCCTTCTGAAGGATGTCATTACAATAGCTGGTCCCAGCATCCTCGCCATCTTCAACAGTTCTCTGGCCACTGGCACTGTTCCTACCTGTTTTAAGCACGGGTGGTCCAGCCCCTCCTGAAAAAACCTAACCTTGACCCCACCTTGCCAAGCAACTACAGACCTATTTCAAAACTGCCTTTCCTTTCAAAAGTCCTTGAAAAGGTAATTTTAAGTCAACATATGCCTTATCTTCACCAAAATACTATCTTGGAAACTCTCCAATCAGGTTTCAGGGCCCACCACAGCACAGAGTCTGCCTTGTTGAAGGTACATAATGACCTACTTCTCACCATTGACTCCAGCGACTGTGCAATCCTGCTCCTTATCGACCTCAGCGCAGCATTTGACACTGTCGACCACACCATCCTAATTGACCGTCTCTGGTACGGGGTTGGTATTGATGGCACTGCCCTGAGCTGGTTCATCTCCTACTTCAAAGGTAGGCGTTTCTCTACCAACATAGGCAACTCTTTCTCCTCCCCAGCTAGCCTCTGCTGTGGGGTTCCACAAGGTTCCATCCTTGGCCCCATTCTCTTCTCTCTGTATATGCTCCCCTTAGACCAAGTCATTCAAAGGCACGGCATCTCCTTCCATTCCTACGCAGACGATACACAACTCTATCTCCCCCTGAAGCCCAACAACCGATCAAATCTGCTTAACCTTATCCACTACCTCGAGGATATAAAGTGTTGGATGGCCCAGAACTTCCTCCAACTAAACGAGAGTAAGTCTGAGGTCATCCTTCTCAGCCCCTCGGACTCAATCAAAATTATAGCAGGCAGCCTTGGAATCCTTATCCCATTACTCAAACCTCACGTCAAAAACCTTGGCGTGATATTTGACACTGCTTTGAAATTTGACAAACGAGTCAATGCCGTGGTAAAAGCTAGCTTCTTCCAGCTTCGGACGATCACTAAAATAAAACAATTCCTCCAGTTTGACGACCTCGAAAAGATCATCCACACATTTATCTCCTCCCGCCTCGATTACTGCAACTCCCTTAGCTTCAGCCAATCTTCCCTGTCCCGCCTGCAACTGGTCCAAAACGCCACAGGGAGACTCTTGACGGGCACCCGAAAAAGGGACCACATCACCCCGATCCTGGCCTCTCTCCACTGGCTCCCTGTGCGGTTCCGAAAAAATTTCAAGATCCTCCTTTATGTTTACAAAGCCCTTAACAGGCTTGCCCCCACCTACATCAAAAGTCTGCTTACCCACCACACCACCTCCAGGTCCCTCAGATCGGCCGACTTGGGGTTACTGAACATCCCGCGGTCTAGGCATAAGCTCGGGCGACCGCGCCTTTGCGGTTGCAGCTCCTAGACTGTGGAACAGCATCCCTCTTCCCATCAGAACTGCCCCCTCCATCGACTCTTTTAAGTCGAGACTTAAAACTCATCTTTACTCTCAAGCCTTTCTTGACGTCCACTGAGGGAGGGCTATATGTATGTATTTATGTATGTACTTAATCTATGAACCACTGTTGTATAATGTTAGTACCTCCACCAATGTAAAGCACTTTGGTCAACAAGAGTTGTTTTTTAAATGTGCTATAGAAATAAAAGTGACTTGACTTGACTGTCCTTGGCATTATTGATGTAGATTTTTGTGACAAAAACTTGGCATTGGTGAGGCCAACGAAACATCTTTGGTGAGAAAGATCCAGAAAAGTTGAGAAACACGAGGTATTGATGAGAAAGACCTAATGCTTGTAAAAAAAAGACTCGGCTTGCTGAGAAATCATTGGTTTTGCGGGAAGAGGCCTGTCAAAAGCACCAGAGATTAAATTGTTGTGGCTTTGTAAACAGTGCAGAAATCGACAGCTTGTGATATGCTGAATAGTTGCAGCGTCAGCTAAAGACCAGATGTGGTTACAGAAATCATTAGGTATGGGGGATAAAAGAAAATGAAACCATCCTCACAAGAAAAATGATCCCAGTCATCATCAATACTTGTCTTGTATGTGGTCTAATTAAGTACAGTCAAAGAAATGTCTGACATGCTACATATCATCATGTGTCTGACATACGATTATAGATTGCATTGCATTTACGGATGGTAAATCATATGGTCAGCAAGCTATATTGCACCTGTCACTGACATCACAGAATAAACATGATAGCAAATTCGCAGAGTTGCAACCTCGCACGATTGGGATTGGTACATACATTAACGTGGCATCAGAAGGTATCATATTCACTCTTGATCACTGTTCCTGGTGTCCAGTTATCAAATGATATATATTGCAGGGAAGTTAGAAAATAGACAGTATTCTAATTCCAAAGTAAAATTCTACAAATTTTAAATTTTCCTTCATAATCCAGTTAGGTGAAGATCAACATATGACCAGGTTGAGTCTTTAGGAAGAAATGAAAAAGGCAGAATTAGAATATTAGATTTTAAAAAAAGAGCAGGGCATTTGACCCCACGTAAGACAGACATAATGTTCTGGACTAACTCAGTGGGGCGGTCAGCATCTCTGGAGAAAAAGGATGGACGGGAGACTTCTAAGGGTCGTGACCCAAAACATTACATCCATTTTCTCCAGAGATGCTGCCTGACCCATTGAGTTACTCTAGCACTTTATGTCTATTTTTGGTATAAACCAGTACCTACAGTTCTTTGTTTGTATATTTGGCCCCACATGCCTACACTGTCTATCACTAAAATACGTATTAATCTTTCACCACTTTCTTCAACTAATCCTATTTCCTTGGATTGCAAAATGTTTAAAAACGATCTCTTATTTTAAACATACTCAGTGATGAAGCCCCACAGCCCTGTTCTTAAAATGCACTGCCCTCTTGCTAACAATTTCTTGCCTGAATAGCTGATCTCTTATCTTTTTTAAACTTCTGGACTATTGGAACTCAAGTAATCTGTTGAATGTCTCCTTATTGAAAAGGAAATATCAGAAACAAAAATAAAGGCAAAAAGTGCCGGAAACTCTCAGCAGGTTAAACAGCATCTACGGAAAGAGAAACAGTGTTAAGGCTTCAGATTAAAGTCCAGCTCCAATCCCAAGAGCAGAGAGCTTCCTTCTTGTGATGGATGTGTTCCAGGAGTCACAATGTCCCACCCCAAAACAAAACTCGGAGCAAACTCCCTTCCCTCAGGTATCACTACTTCTTTCATCCACACTAAGCAGTATCCTCCCAAAGCAGAAGAGCGAATATTGGTAGTGTGTAGGAAGGAACTATAGATGCTGGTTTATCCAAAGATGGACACAAAAAGCCGGGGTAACTCAGCGGGTCAGGCAGGATCTCTGGAGAAAAGGAATAGATGACATTTCGGGTCAAGACCCTTCTCGAGTCTGGGGCAGTGATGGAAATGGGTTTTAGGAACTAGGGGTACTCTAAGGTCCGTGAGGCTGAGGTTGGGAAGGGGGGGGGGGGGGGGGGGTGGGGGGGGATGGGGGATTTTTTTATGTGGTCATACCCATCTAAGAGTACAAGATTGCATAACGTCTATCGTGTATTTATAATCTAGTTTATTGTGTATTATATGTCATAGCTGCTTTCTTGCATCTCTCTCGCTCGCTCTCAAACCGATGAAAGCAATGGTCATACAGTGGAATAGATGACATTTCCGGTCGAGACCCTTCTTCAGAATGACAGTCAAGGGAAATGGAAACAGGAGATATAGGCATATTTTCCATTAATTTGTCCTTAGTACCGTCTATGATGTAAGTCGAGGATGTAACTAGCAGAGTGGATAAGGGAGAACCAGTGGATGTGTTATATCTAGATTTTCAGAAGGCTTTCGACAAGGACCCACATAAGAGATTAGTATACAAACGTAAAGCACACGGTATTGGGGGTTCAGTATTGATGTGGATAGAGAACTGGCTGGCAGACAGGAAGCAAAGGGTAGGAGTAAACGGGTCCTTTTCAGAATGGCAGGCAGTGACTAGTGGGGTACCGCAAAGCTCAGTGCTGGGACCCCAGCTATTTACAATATATATTAATGATTTGGACGAGGGAATTGAATGCATCATCTCCAAGTTTGCGGATGACACTAAGCTGGGGGGTAGTGTTAGGTGTGAGGAGGATGCTAGGAGGCTGCAAGGTGACTTGGATAGGCTGGGTGAGTGGGCAAATGCATGGCAGATGCAGTATAATGTGGATAAATGTGAGGTTATCCACTTTGGTGGCAAAAACAGGAGGGTAGACTATTATCTTAATGGTGGCAAATTAGGAAAAGGGGAGATGCAACGAGACCTGGGTGTCATGGTACACCAATCATTGAAAGTAGGCATGCAGGTGCAGCAGGCTGTGAAGAAAGCAAATGGTATGTTAGCATTCACAGCGAAAGGATTTGAGTATAGGAACAGGGAGGTTCTACTGCAGTTGTACAGGGTTTTGGTGAGACCACACCTGGAGTATTGCGTACAGTTTTGGTCTCCAAATCTGAGAAAATACATTCTTGTCATAGAGGGGGTACAGAGAAGGTTCACCAGACTGATTCCTGGGATGTCAGGACTTTCATATGGGGAAAGACTGGATAGACTTGGCTTGTACTCGCTAGAATTTAGAAGACTGAGGATGGATCTTATAGAAACTTACAAAATTCTTAAGGGGTTGGATAGACTAGATTCAGGAAGATTGTTCCCGATGTTGGGGAGGTCTAGAACAAGGGGGTCACAGTCTAAGGATAAGGGGGAATTCCTTTAGGACCGAGATGAGGAAAACATTTTTCACACAGAGAGTGGTGAGTCTCTGGAATTCTCTGCCACAGAAGGTAGTTGAGGCCAGTTCATTGGCTATATTTAAGAGGGAGTTAGATGTGGCCCTTGTGGCTAAAGGGATCAGGGGGTATGGAGAGAAGGCAGGTACAGGATACTGAGTTGGATGATCAGCCATGATCATATTGAATGGCGGTGCAGGCTCGAAGGGCCGAATGGCCTACTCCTGCACCTATTTTCTATGTTTCTATGTTTCTTTATCTCTTGTTCCTCTTTCCCCTGACTCAGTCTGAAGAAGGGTTTCGACCCAAAAATGTCATCTATTACCTTCTGTGATCATTGCTTTCGTCTGCATGTCCGCTCGTTTGCTTGCCCTTGCATTAAATTGCACAGGATAAAGCTGTGAATTCACGCCATCCCCCTCCCATCCCAACCTGACCTTTCTGTCCTGGGCCTCCTCCATTGTCAGAATGAGGCCCAGTGCAAATTGGAGGAACAGCACCTCATATTTCGCTTGGGTAGTTTACATCCCAGCGGTATGAATATTGACTTCTCTAACTTCAAATAGCCCTCGCTTTCCCTTTCTCTCCATCCCCTCCCCTTCCCAGTTCTCCCATCAGTCCTATTGTCTCCCACTGTAATATATCTCTGTCCCACTCATCCCTGACATCAGTTTGAAAAAGGGTCTCGACCCGAAACGTCACCCATTCCTTCTCTCCAGAGATGCTGCCTGTTCCGTTGAGTTATTCCAGCATTTTACATAGATACATAGAAAATAGGTGCAGGAGTAGGCTATTCGGCCCTTCTAGCAATTCAATGTGATCAAGGCTGATCATCCACAATCAGTACCCCATTCCTGCCTTCCCCCCCATATCCCTTGATTCCACTAGCCCTAAGAGTACTATCTAACTCTCTTTTGAATGCATCACAACAATCTGGGTGAAAAGGTTTTTCCTCATCTCAGTTCTAAATCGCCTAGCCCATATTCTTAAACTGTGGCCTTTGTTTCTGGACTCCTACAACATCGGGAACATGTTTCTGCATCTAGTGTGTCTAATGTCTTAATAATTTTATATTCCTATAAGATCCCCTCTCATCCTTCTAAATTCCAGTGAATACAAGCCCAGTCGTTCCATTCTTTCATCATATGACATTTCTGCCATCCCGGGAATTAACCTAGTGAACCTACGTTGCACTCTCTCAATAGCAAGAATGTCGTTCCTCAAATTATGAGACCAAAACTGCACACAATACTCCAGGTGTGGTCTCACCAGGGCCCTGTACAACTGCAGAAGGACCCGTTTGCTCCTATACGCAAATCCTATCATTATGAAGACCAACATGCCATTAGATTTCTTCACTGCCTGCTGATTCTTGCATGCTTTCTTTCAGTAACTGATGCACAAGTACACCCAGGTCTTGTTGCACTTCCCCTTTTCCGAATCTGACACCATACAGAAGAAGGGTCTCGACCAGAAACGTTGTTCATTCCTTTGTTCCAGAGATGTTACCTGACCCGCTGCGTTTGCCCACTAATCTTCTGTGTGGGACCTTATCAAAGACTTTCTGAAAGTCCAGGTACATTACATCCACTGGCTCTCCCTTATCCATGTTACTGTCTACCTGAACTTAGGTGTTATGGATAACATTCATTTCTTTTCATTCATTATTGAATGACAAATAATTTCAATTCAATTCCAAATGTACAGGTCTATTACCAAGAAGATCTTGGAACATTTCACATTGTCTGTCAATGCTCTGCATAGTCTACTCTTCTGCCTCACTTTCCCAAAATTTACTTAAATTTAGAGCCTTGTTTTCTGACTCGTCCTTCTCCCTCTTAACTAGCGGGGAGCAGGAGCGCGCAGGGAGAGTGCGGGGAGCGCGGGAAGCGGGGAGCAGGGAGAGCGTGGGGAGTGGGGAGTGGGGAGTAGGGAGCGGGAATAGCAGAGAGTGGTGGAGAGGGGAGAGAGGCAAGGAGGCAGAGGGGCACAGACGCAGGGAGGCAAATATAATAACGTGGAATAATAAAATAACGTGACATTACCTGAGCCCGTGCTCGCGGTCCTAAAGCCCTGACAGTGAGTTTAAGAAAATCTCCCTTGAATTTTATTCAAAGGAACATGGTGTAAAAACACAATTACATTTACTGAGGAATGTGAATCGATGTATCGATGACACATTGTTTAACTACTGTTAACTACTGGCTGTTAACAAGTGCTAACAGTGGTAGTTAACAAATCTGTTTTGTCTGAGTTGAATAAAGTGAGAAACGGCTCGAATCTTTCTGCAGTACTCATTAAACCTGAGCTGGAAATTGAAACCTAGAGGAACGCCGTACCCCTGCGTACCCCCCCATTTCCATCACTGGTCTGGGGAAAGGGAAATGAGAGATATAGAAGGTACACATAACAAATGAATAAAAAATATGCAAAAAACAAGTCCATTGTTAGCTTTGGGCTAGTTAGTTTAGTTTAGTTTAGAAATACAGCGTGGAAACAAGCCCTTCAGCCCACCAGGTCCGTGCCGATCGGTGATCCTCGCACATTAATACTATCCTACACCCTCTAGGGACACTTTTTGCATTGACCAAGCCAATTAACCTACAAACCTGTACGTCTTTGGAGTGTGGGAGGAAACCGAAGATCTCGGAGATAACCCACGCAGGTCACGGGGAGAACGTATAAACTCCGTACAGACAGCACCCATAGTTGGGATCGAACCCAGGTCTCCGGCACTGCATTCGCTGGAAGGCAGCAACTCTACCGCTGCGTCCCTGTGTTAACGAGATACAGAAAATGAAGCTCTCCAGCATGACAGTGAAACTAGTACACTGACTAGGGTGGGGGAGGGACAGAGAGTGCGGGGATGCAAGGGTTACTTGAAATTAGAGACACCTGTATTCATACTGCTGGATGGTAAGCTGCCCAACCAAATTATGAGGTGCTGTTTTGTGCCGTTAAGAAATGGCTGACAAGGTCCCAGCTACGTGACGGTTGTGAAAGAAAAGTACTTGCGTTTTTCAGCAAAATCCAGTCTACCTGGAAAAAGCCACTGATCCAATCTCATGATCTGTGGTGGACCCGATGTGGGTGACCGCCATGAGGAGGGGGAGGGGGAGAACAAAGGGGGATCTGGCGCAGGTTACTTTGTCATTTTGTCGGCACCCTTTGTGTGGCGACTATTGCATACCTTGGGTATGCAAGCAAAGAATTTCACGGTGACTTGTCACATGTGATAATAAAGCATTCATTCATTCAATCATTTATTCATTCAGATAGAGGCATTAATTTCTGCTGCTTCCTGATTTGAAAACCTGGACCGACAGAAACAATGTTGTTGGACCTTTCAGGAAGCACAGACTTCACAATCTGTCATCTGCAAGTTGCATCTCCCTACAGCTTTCTCCTCTAGTGTTTAATCAGTGATGACTCTACAGTTGCTAATGCTGGCAATGATCATTTTGAACCTTGTCTAAGGGTAAGTCGATGGCAGTCAAAGAGCCATCCAATGCCAATAATTATCAGCAGACTTATAAAGTGTACAATATAGGTACTTAGCCAATGTACTGTAGACAACATCTTTCCCAGTAGCAGTTACGAAAGCATCTGTGAATACTGGACATTTTCCAGTTTCCCATGAGATTGATCAACCCACCTCAATTCTGATTATATTCTCTCTTTGCTTTTAAAGGTAACTTTGCAGATGTCCAAGAATGTATTGTCCAATTTGAAAGCAAGTTCCAATATTGTACCAACAATTAGCATCTCAATTAGTAGGACGGCACAGTGGCTTAGAGGTAGAGCTGCTACAGTGCCTTACAGGGCCAGAGAGCTGGGTTCGATCCTGACTATGGGTGCTGTGTGTACAGAGTTTGCACGTTCTCCCTGTGACTGTGTGGGTTTTATCCGGGTGCTCCTGTTTCCTCCCACACTCCAAAAATGTACAGGTTTGTAGGTTAATTAGCTTCGATAAAATTGTAAATTTCCCCTACTCTGTAGGATAGTGTTAGTGTACGAAGTCATTGCTGGTCGACGCAGACTTGGCGGCCTGAAGTGTCTGTTTCCACGCTCAGGGCCTTAGGGGGTGCGGGGCCCAATTGGGAACAATTTTGGTGAGCCTCAAGTTCCCAGCCAAGGTCCGTCAGCCCAGTTATTCAGTATATATTATGAAATTGTACACTGAGGTGCTATGCATTATACACTGTCTGAATCTCTCCTGCTTTCGCTTGACTGTCAGTACCTCCACTGGCTTCCAACGTTTACCAAAGCAGCTAATTACCATTAAACTGCATTATGTGATTGGACACAATGCCCTTGGAGACAGCGGCTGATTGGATGGGAGGAGACCTATTTGTTGATTGGACGGGAATGTTGAGGCAAGCTGGTTGGTGATTGGACGCGACCCCCTTAGAGACAGCGATTGATTGGCCGCCAAATAATCAGGCACAAAAAAAATGGACAAATAGGAAAACAAAAGTCGCTGGTCAGTGTGAACTCAGTGAACTATCTGGCTGTATCTCCAAACTAAACAGTACAACATGCAGGCACATTCATTTAAAATAAAATTCAGTGATTATTTCACATGATTTCCCACTGTGTAAAGCTCAGTATCTGACCAATTTCTGTTTAACACGCTTGGTCTGCCGTGAGCATTTTTCTCTCCCAAAACAGTTTATATCTAGCAATACGATCAACGAACCAGACAGCAGTTGGACACAGTCGTGCGATTAGCAAGCCATTGATAAGATTTGATGGGGCACGCAGAGCTTTTTTGCACTAGCATTAGAGTTAAGTTATTGAATTTATTTGTTTCTCATTTGTTCTCATACAATCTATGAGTATTGTGATTACACGCCTGTTATGCTGCTGCAAATAAGAATTTCATTGTTCTGTTGTGGGTACACATGACAATTATACATTCTTCACTCGACTCTTCACTCAAGCATTTGTGCAATAGAACGCGGGTAACCATTGCACTCTGCGCCAAGTTAAAAAGAGTCAGCTGTTAGTCAGGAAGTGACTATTCGCCACCAAAGAGCAACCCTTTGTTAGGTGGCTTCACTAAATGGTGTGACTCAATATTCCTCCAGCAGTTTGTTTTTTTTTGCTCAAGATCTGCAGCATCTGCAGTCGCTTGCGATGTAATACTATGTTCCGTTGTGATCTAACTAATGGATGGCCCATGCTGAAGCACACGCAGCATTGAAATGCTAATACGACAATTAGCAAGAATATTGAACTATACAGTAACACGTAGCTCAGAAGACACTGGGGTTTAATTTTACAAATTAACCATTTTCACGAAGCAAGTCACTTTTGGCAACAATACCAGTTTTTAAGAAGGCAGACTTTGCACTGACCACTTGAAAATAAATCAGTGGTTAACTGGCAATGTAAACATGATGGTGTGCCTGCCACCAAAGCAGCAGGCACTGTGGGAGGAAGGTGGGGGAGAGGGAGATGAATGTGGACGGACAGGGGGTGAAACAAAAAGACAGGGGGTGAAACAAAAAGAGCTGGTTTGAGTCCAACAACAGTACAAAATTTGAAACAGCTGGTCACAGGGCTAAGAGGCTGAAGTGCTTCAGGCTGCTGTTGGACTGAAACCAGCTCTTTATCTTTTTGTTTCACAGAATCACTTCAAGCCCGGTCTCTGCATTATAAGTGCAACATGAACAATGATGGAAATGGGTTTTAGGAACTAGGGGTACGCTAAGGTTCGTGAGGCTGAGAAGGAAGGGGGGGGGGGGAGTAGACGCTATAAGCTCCCTGTGAGAAATATGATTTCTCTGAAATTCAAGATAGATATATAGCTGAAGTAACTCAGCAGGACTGGCAGCGCAGCGACTCTGGAGAGAAGACCCTTCTTCAGACTGAACTGAACTCTCTTCGTTGAGAGTACTTGTGATTGTCTGAAGAAGGTTCTCGACCAGAAATGCAACCCTCTCCCCAGAGCCCATACCCGTCCCGCTGAGCCACTTTCAACTTCAGATCCAAACCAAAAAAACAGAGTGCTGGAAGAACTCAGCAGGCAAGATGGCACCCGTGGAGGGAATGGACCAGAAGCCACCATGGGCCAGGACCCTCTCTCCCCTCCCCCTCCAACAGAAAGGAACCGCAAATTAAACCGTCACCGCACCGCAAAACGACTAAGAAAGAGGTTAGTTAAAACAAATGTAGGTCCCTTGCAGTCAGAAACAGGTGAGTTGATCATGGGGAACAAGGATATGGCGGACCAATTGAATAACTACTTTGGTTCCGTCTTCACTAAGGAAGACATAAATAATCTGCCGGAAATAGCAGGGGACTGTGGGTCAAAGGAGGAATTGAGTGAAATCCAGGTCAGTCGGGAAGTGGTGTTGGGTAAATTGAATAGATTAAAGGCCGATAAATCCCCAGGGCCAGATAGGCTGCATCCCAGAGTACTTAAGGAAGTAGCTCAGGAAATAGTGGATGCATTAGTGATAATCTTTCAAAACTCTTTAGATTCTGGAGTAGTTCCTGAGGATTGGCGGGTAGCAAATGTAACCCCTCTTTTTAAGAAGGGAGGGAGAGAGAAAACGGGGAATTACAGACCAGTTAGTCTAACATCGGTAGTGGGGGAAACTGCTAGAGTCAGTTATTAAAGATGGGATAGCAGCACATTTGGAAAGTGGTGAAATCATTGGACAAAGTCAGCATGGATTTACAAAAGGGTAAATCATGTCTGACGAATCTTGTGGAATTTTTCGAGGATGTAACTAGTAGCGTGGATAAGGGAGAACCAGTGGATGTGGTATATCTGGACTTCCAGAAGGCTTTCGACAAGGTCCCACATAAGAGATTAGTATACAAACTTAAAGCATACGGTATTAGGGGTTCAGTATTGATGTGGATAGAGAAACTGGCTGGCAAACAGGAAGCAAAGAGTAGGAGTAAACGGGTCCTTTTCACAATGGCAGGCAGTAAACTAGTGGGGTACCGCAGGGCTCAGTGCTGGGACCCCAGCTGTTTACAATATATATTAAATGATCTGGATGAGGGAATTGAAGGCAATATCTCCAAGTTTGCGGATGACACTAAGCTGGGGGGCAGTGTTCGCTGTGAGGAGGATGCTAGGAGACTGCAAGGTGACTTGGATAGGCTGGGTGAGTGGGCAAATGTTTGGCAGATGCAGTATAATGTGGATAAATGTGAGGTTATCCACTTTGGTGGCAAAAACAGGAAAGCAGACTATTATTTAAATGGGTGGCCGATTAGGAAAAGGGGAGATGCAGCGAGACCTGGGTGTCATGGTACACCAGTCATTGAAAGTAGGCATGCAGGTGCAGCAGGCAGTGAAAAAAGCGAATGGTATGTTAGCTTTCATAGCAAAAGGATTTGAGTACAGGAACAGGGAGGTTCTACTTCAGTTGTACAGGGTCTTGGTGAGACCACACCTGGAGTATTGCGTACAGTTTTTGGTCTCCAAATCTGAGGAAGGACATTATTGCCATAGAGGGAGTGCAGAGAAGGTTCACCAGACTGATTCCTGGGATGTCAGGACTGTCTTATGAAGAAAGACTGGATAGACTCGGTTTATACTCTCTGGAATTTAGGAGATTGAGAGGGGATCTTATAGAAACTTACAAAATTCTTAAGGGGTTGGACAGGCTAGATGCAGGAAGATTGTTCCCGATGTTGGGGAAGTCCAGGACAAGGGGTCACAGCTTAAGGATAAGGGGGAAATCCTTTAAGACCGAGATGAGAAAGACTTTTTTCACACAGAGAGTGGTGAGTCTCTGGAACTCTCTGCCACAGAGGGTAGTTGAGGCCAGTTCATTGGCTATATTTAAGAGTGAGTTGGATGTGGCCCTTGTGGCTAAGGGGATCAGAGGGTATGGAGAGAAGGCAGGTACGGGATACTGAGTTGGATGATCAGCCATGATCATATTGAATGGCGGTGCAGGCTCGAAGGGCTGAATGGCCTACTCCTGCACCTAATTTCTATGTTTCTATGTTTCTAAGAAGGAACTGCAGATGCTGGAAAATCGAAGGTGGACAAAAATGCTGGAGAAACTCAGCGGGTGAGGCAGCATCTATGGAGCAAAGGAAATAGCCAACGTTTCGGGCCGGGTCTGAAAAATGGTTTTGGCCCGAAACGTTGCCTATTTCCTTCGCTCCATAGATGCTGACTCACCCCCTGCATTCTCCAGCATTTTTGTCTACCGCAAAATGTCAATGATTCTGGGAATGCCGAGGCGACAGGGTAAGAGAGAGGGAGTGAGAGAATTAGAGAGAAATGAGATGGGGAGCGGGGGGGAGAGAGAGCACGAGAGAGAGAGAGTGGGAGAGAGAGGGAGGGAGAGACTAAGAGTCAGAGAGACACAACGTGTGTCGGTCGATGAATAACTAACCTGCACACCAAGAAGAAGCCCCTTCTCGCGCTCAATCATGATGGTGAGTTTTAAGAATTTCTCAATGTGTCATCAATGCATCGATCTACATTCCTCAGTAAATGTAATTGTGTTTTGAACAAGTATTAATGACGCCACGTGAATTGGATTCAAAGGAACGCGGCGTCATGAATACTTGTTCAAAACACAATTACATTTACTGAGGAATGTGGATCGATGCATTGATGACACATTGTATAACTACTGGCTGTTAACAAGTGCTAACAGTAGTAGTTAACAAGTCGTTTGTGTCTGATGGCCGTGCAGCAGTTGTTATCCATGTTCCTTTAAAAAAAATCTGGTTGGCAAATGTTTTCTTAAAAATCTTTCTTTAACAAAGCAAATTCGTATTTCCGTACAAAATACGGAACATTAGTGCGGGGCCCAAGTGGGAGCAATCGGTCCAATCGGCTTAAGGCCGGCCCTGTCCACACTGTATCTCTAAAGTCTAAAGTCAATCAGCAACCCATCTCTCCTGTGATTAATTAATTGATGAAGTTAGTGGGAGGGTGGTTTTCCCACATAGTAATCCCACACAATTTCTCTGGGCTAAACCATCTTTTTTCCTGCTCACTCTCCCCATTCCACCAACTCTGCTTTTTTCTGCACAAATTATCCTTGACTTGCTGATTGTGTGCAGCATTTCCTGATTTTATTTCAGAATCCAAACAACCCATTAACTTACATTTCTTTTAAAATAACAGCATAACATAAAATACAACAATAAAAGACAGCATCACAGCAGTGGAAACAAAATTAATCTACGTACAAATGAATATTCCTACCCCCGACAATTATGCCAAGGTTTAACATTACTCAAGGGAAGATGTTAATTAGATTTGTCATCTGTATGGACCCAACAATTGAATTACCAAATCAGACACGTGGTGGATATGGGATCATGATCAAGATTTGAGAAGATTGAGTAAGTGGGTTAACTGGCACCCATGCTCATGCCCCTTGCTATGAGCAAGCCTCTTTTGCAAGTGCAACAGAGAAAATTACATTTTGGGGGAAGTAATCTTTCAGCAACAAAGAGATTTAATTTGAGATTTCCAGCATCTGCAGTTTCTCTGACTGTCAAGATTTAATTGGGCTTTGCTCCTAAACTTTGACAGACACTGAAAGAATTGTGATAAATTGCATTACAGAGGATTATGGGCTGTTGTGGGATATTCATACTGCCTATATAGGTTAAAGTATTTCAAGTTATTAATGGATCACAAATCTTTGATGGCATTAATGAACAGACAAACTTTGAAAATAGCATGATTGAAAGATCTCAGATATGCACAGTTGGAGCACTCCCGGCACTTTGGATTGAAGGTTGTGGATTCAACCTTCAATCCAAAGACTTGAGCTCAAAATCCAGCCTGACATTTCGATGAAATACCGAGAGAGTGCTGAACTTTCTGAGATGCCAGTTCTAGGAGAAGATTTTAAATTGAGGACCTCTTTTCCCTCTTACGTGGATATAAAATATTCTATGGCTCTATTTGAAGGGCAAGTGCATTTTCCTTGGTCTCCTGACCAAAGTTTTCCTTATCATCAATAAGACAAACAATGCAGATGATCTGGACATTATTCCCTTGCCATTTGTGAGATCCTGCTGCGTGGGATTTACCTACATTACAACTTCAGTTGTATTTTAATAACTTTGCAGTTTTTGGGATAGATTTTTCGCCTTCACCTTAAACCTATGTCTTCTGGTCCTTGATTCACCTACTCTGGGAAAGAGATTCTGAGCATTAACCTGGCCTATTCCTTTCATGATTTTGTACACCTCTATAAGATCACCTCATAATCATGCGCTCCAGGGAACAGAGTCCCAGCCTACACAATCTCTCCGTATAGCTCAGACCCTCTAGTCCTGGCAACATCCGCGTAAATCTTCTCTGAACCATTTCCAGCTTGACGACATCTTTCCCTTAAAATGGTGCCCAGGACGAAGCACAGTACTGTAACATCTTATTCAACTGCAAGATGACCTCCCATCTATCTCCCATCCCATTTACAATCTACAGTAATTGCATGATAGTTCTAAGGCCACCTGAATCTCAGTGCATTTTGCAATCAATACTTGTGATTGCGCTCAGAGGGTAACATTTGAATAATTATCAAGCACACCACACATGTTTGCATGTGCCCTATCAGTGTATGCAAGCTCCCAGTGTTAATTGTTACCTGCTAATACAGCATTGTTCACTCACTGCAGCGCTGTAGTTAAATTATTAGACCGGCAACCAGAAGGGTTGATTCAGAGATATGAATTTAACTTCCAAAATTGCAACTGGGAAATTTAAAGTCAAGCTATTAAATAAATCTGGAACTAAAGCTGATCTCTGTAACAGTAATCATGAAACAACTTGATTGTTTTAATACCCACTGCTTTGGGAGAAAATAAATCCCCAAATCAGATGGGTAGGGTCCCAACCCAAAACGTTACCCATCCCTTTTCCCCAGACATACTGCCTGACCCGCTGAGTTACTCCACCACTTTGTCATATTATCCTGCCTCTATGCGACTCCAGACCCACAGATGTGGCTGCCTCGTCGTTTCAGGGGAAACCATGGATAGTGGAGACATGCATGTCCTGTGAATATGTTACTACTGTCTCAAAAGATGGCATAGTAACATTGTTTGCTGTTTGATTGCAGACTGATGTACGGTAAGTATTTGAGATACAAAGAACTGCAGATGTTGGTTTACAAAAAAAGACACAAAGAGCTGGGATAATTCAGTGGGTCAGGCAGCATACCTGGAGTTTGGAGCCTTTCTTCGTACCTTTCTTTCATTTGAAGATGGGTATCGACCCGAAACATTACCTATCCATGTACTCCAGAGATGCTGCCTGACCCGCTGAGTTACTCCAGCACTCTGTGAAACGTCACCCATCCATGTTCTCCAGAGATGCTGCCTAACGCACTGAGTTACTCCAGCACTCTGTGTTCTTTATTTTGCACTGTAAACAATTTCTTATTTGAAACTGCGTTGATCCTCAGAGCCCAGGCTAATTCAACGAACACAACACACCCCTAAAATGTTAAAGAAGGAACTGCAGATGCTGGAAAATCGAGGATACACAAAATGCTGGAGAAACTCAGTGGGTGCAGCAGCATCTATGGAGCGAAGGATTTTCCGGAGGGAGGAGGAGAACTTCTTCAAAGTAGGCATACCTTGAGGAGATTTCGCAGTGGAGTAGACAAAGTGTTAAAGAAGGAACTGCAGATGCTGGAGAATCGAGGGTACACAAAATGCTGGAGAAACTCAGCGGGTGCAGCAACATTTATGGAGCGAAGGATGCTGCTGCACCTGCTGAGTTTCTCCAGCATTTTGTGTACATCCCTAAAATGACTGCTTTTAATCCTTTTAAGGGCCTGTCCCACTGTACGAGCTAATTCAAGAGCTCTCCCGAGTTAAAAAAAAAAATCAAACTCGTGGTAAAAACGTAGAATGTATGTAGCGGGTACGTCGGAGCTCGGGGCGTCTCTTAGCGGCTCGTAACGCTAACGGCAGGTACTCGGGAAACGTGGTAAGCTCGTGAAGATTTTTCAACATGTTGAAAAATGTCCACGAGAGCCCCGAGTACCCACGAGCGCCTATTACCGTAATTCTCCGAGTTCGAGTCAGAGGAAACTCGGGAGAACTCTTGAATTAGCTCGTACAGTGGGACAGCCCCATTAGTACCTGTTCATGCACTTTGTGTTTCCCAACATGATTAGCCACAGAAAATGCAATATTTCATCTTCTGTTCTGAAGGGCGTGCTCTCTGCCTCATGGCCACAGCAGTGTGGACAACGTGAATGTTAAGACTCTCAGACATTTAAGTTTCACCATTAGGAATTACACAGATGGGGTGGGATGAGGTGGTGGGGAGTTCTGACATAGAAACATAGAAAACATAGAAATTAGGTGCAGGAGTAGGCCATTCAGCCCTTTCGAGCCCTGCACCGCCATTCAATATGATCATGGCTGATCATCCAACTCAGTATCCCGTACCTGCCTTCTCTCCATACCCTCTGATCCCCTTAGCCACAAGGGCCACATCCAACTCACTCTTAAATATAGCCAATGAACTGGCCTCAACTACCCTCTGTGGCAGAGAGTTCCAGAGACTCACCACTCTCTGTGTGAAGAAAGTCTTTCTCATCTCGGTCTTAAAGGATTTCCCCCTTATCCTTAAGCTGTGACCCCTTGTCCTGGAGTTCCCCAACATCGGGAACAATCTTCCTGCATTTAGCCTGTCCAACCCCTTAAGAATTTTGTAAGTTTCTATAAGATCCCCTCTTAATCTCCTAAATTCCAGAGAGTATAAACCGAGTCTATCCAGTCTTTCTTCATAAGACAGTCCCTGACATCCCAGGAATCAGTCTGGTGAACCTTCTCTGCACTCCCTCTATGGCAATAATGTCCTTCCTCAGATTTGGAGACCAAAACTGCACGCAATACTCCAGGTGTGGTCTCACCAAGACCCTGTACAACTGAAGTAGAACCTCCCTGCTCCTGTACTCAATCCTTTTGCTATGAAAGCTAACATACCATTCGCTTTTTTTCACTGCCTGTTGCACCTGCATGCCTACTTTCAATGACTGGTGTACCATGACACCCAGGTCTCGCTGCATCTCCCCTTTTCCTAATCGGCCACCATTTAAATAATAGTCTGCTTTTCCTGTTTTTGCCACCAAAGTGGATAACCTCACATTTATCCACATTATACTGCATCTGCCAAACATTTGCCCACTCACCCAGCCTATCCAAGTCACCTTGCAGTCTCCTAGCATCCTCCTCACAGCGAACACTGCCCCCCAGCTTAGTGTCATCCGCAAACTTGGAGATATTGCCTTCAATTCCCTCATCCAGATCATTAATATATATTGTAAATAGCTGGGGTCCCAGCACTGAGCCCTGCGGTACCCCACTAGTTACTGCCTGCCATTGTGAAAAGGACCCGTTTACTCCTACTCTTTGCTTCCTGTTTACCAGCCAGTTCTCTATCCACATCAATACTGAACCCCTAATACCGTATGCTTTAAGTTTGTATACTAATCTCTTATGTGGGACCTTGTCGAAAGCCTTCTGGAAGTCCAGATATACCACATCCACTGGTTTCTCCCTTATCCACGCTACTAGTTTACATCCTCGAAAAATTCCACATGCACATACATAGACACAGGGAATCAGTTATTAACACTCCTGCCAGTTGTCAGTTGTATTCATGAGTCAGGAGCTGTTGGAAACAAGGAAGGGGGACAGAGTAGTCTTTGGTTCAGTAAACAGCCATGAAGGTGCGGCAGGCTGCTGTCGGAGCCCACAGGGATACAGGAGGTTGGTTCATCATTCAGAGACAGGTCAAGCTGAGGACAAAGAAGTCAGATTGCTCACATTGTAATGACAGTGAGCAGACTCAGTTCCAGCAACGTAGCTGGCAGATTGATCCTAGTGTTCTGAAAATCTGCTGAGGAGAGCAGTAATAATAATAATAATAATAATAATAACTTTATTACAGACTCAAGGTCCAGACAAGGGGCAACATTGCATTAAAAAAAAAAATGCATTGCATCTCAAATATCATAAATATATATAAAATCATGGTAAATCACATAAAAACATCATAATTTATATATTAAAAAAAAAAAAAAAAACCCCACAATACTTAAGTTAAAAATCCAGAGTAAAAAAATGATCAATGTCGTACAACGAGACAACAATACCAGTGTCTCCACAACTGGGATTTGTAGCGTGTAGTGCTAACCCTTATGTTTGTCAAGGCCACAATAAGCTCATTTTTAGAGTCATTTATCCTGCAAATGAATTTATACATGTGTTGTCTTAGGATAGCTTCTAGAGTACTGACTCCTGCAGCCACAAACATATTACTGGCACTACACCATCTTGGTTGCCTTAGCAGTGTTCTCATGGCATCGTTATATGCCACCTTTAGTCTCTGCATATTTGTCTTTAAATAGTTCGACCACAGGTGCGCAGTGTGAACTGCTAACGCATTAAATGTAAGATAGACACAAAATGCTGGAGTAAGCAGGATCTGGATTGATTGTCCAGGTGGGTGGAGGACCGGTTGATGGAATTTAATACAGAGAAGTGTGAGGTGTTGTATTTTGGGACGTTGACCAAGGGCAGGACCAACACAGTAAATGGTAGGCCTCTGGGTAGTGTTGTAAAGCAGAGGGTTCAGAAAAGGTTTACGAGGATGTTGCCAGGACTAGAGGGTGTGAGCTTTTGGGAGAGGTTTAGCAGGCTGGGTCTCTATTCCATGGAGCGCAGGAGGATGAGGGGGTATATTATAGACTTGTGAGAAGAATAGATCGGGTAGATGCACTCTTATCCAGAGTAGGGCAATCGAGGACCAGAGGACATAGGTTCAAGGTGAAGGGAAAAAGATTCAATAGGAATCCGAGGAGTAACATTTTCACACAAAATGTGGTGGGTGTATGAAACAAGCTTCCAGAGGAGGTATTTGAGGCTGGGACTATCCCATCGTTTAAGAAGTAGTTAGACAGGTACATGGATAGGACAGGTTTGGAGGGATATGGACCAAGCACTGGCAAGTGGGACTAGTGTAGCTGGGACAATGATGGCTGGTATGGGCAAGTTGGGCCGAAGGGTCTGTTTCCACACGGCATCATTCTATGATTCTATGACTAACTCAGCGGGACAGACAGAATCTCTGGGGATAAGGCATGAGTAATATTTGGGTCGAGAACCCTATTCAGACTGAAGATTAAATTAGCAGGTGACTTTTTTTTAACTTTACATTTAATTTCTGAGACAATAATGCTCACTTCTTAAGGGCCTGTCCCACTGTATGAGGTAATTCAAGAGCTCTCCCGAGTTTAAAAAAAATCAAACTCATCGTAAGTATGTAGAATGCACGTAGCGGCTACGTCGGAGCTCGTGGATGTCCCATAGCGGCTCTTAACGCTAACGGCAGGTACTCGGGAAACGCAGAAACTCGCGAAGTCTTTTCAGCACTGTGAAAAATGTCCACGAGAGCCCCAAGTACCTACAATCTACAAACGGCTATTACCGTAATTCTACGAGTTCGAATCAGGGGAAACTCGGGAGAACTCTTGAATTACCTCGTACAGTGGCACAGGCCCTTTACCGTCACAGTTATATACAAATCCTGGCAAGTATTGTATTTTGGCACTGCATATATGTTAAATTGTATAGGCCAAATATGTATTTGGCACAACATATATGTTAACCCATGATGTGGCCCTTATGGCTAGAGGGATCAGGGGGTATGGAGAGAAGGCAGGTACAGGATACTGAGTTGGATGATCAGCCATGATCATCTCGAAGGGCCGAATGGCCTACTCCTGCACCTATTTTCTATGTTTCTATGTTCTATGTTCTTTGTAACCCCAATTTGATACACCGTGAGGTCACAACAAAAGGAATTAAAAAGCAATATTTTTCTTTCCTTAAAAATATCAAGGCTGCTGTTGAATTTCATTCGGAATTGTTTTTGATGAAAGAGTTAATTGCAGCTGCTATTAAAAAAACCTAATTTTACTTCGGAGTCACGTGAGTGATTCTGCCAGTCCGCATGCGCGTCATTACGTCTAATGCCTGGCGCAGCGACCGGCTGGGAGGAGCAGCGTTCCTCCAGCGGTAAGTTTTAAAAAGTCTCAGGTAACTGTCAAACCTGTTGGAGGTCGATTTCTGCACTTGTTACAGGAGGACAAGTTCAAGAATGAAGAAGTCGTTAGCAGCAAGGCGAGCCGTAGCAAAAGTGTCTAATGGCCGCGGGAGTGCAGGTAGCCGCCTAGCTCACCTACAGAGTCGCTAGTAGTGAGACCAGCGACTACAGACCTGGTGTCCGAGAGCACCGTGGCTACGCAGGACGGGCGTAAGGCCACTCGAAAGTCTGTCCGGCCGATAGGCTCAGACGTAGAACGGGTATCCAGGATGGAGCTATTGGAGAGGATGCGCCATCAAGAGCGCCGGCCTCTCCAAGAGCCCGTGCCAGCAGCACCTACTGGGCTGCCTAGTATCTCCCTCTTGGAGGAGGAGAGTATACCTGGTCAGTATGTTTCTGACGCCGACTCTGAGGGCTTAGCGATGGAGGCGGCCCCACGGGATGAAGGGCACCAGCCAGAGGTCCCATTCCTGGTTGCCAGGTTTTCCGTCCCAATAGACTCTGGAGAGCCACTGGGGGAAGAGCTAGATGCCAGTATAAATTTCTTGGCTTCGCACCAGCTTCAGGAACTGGCCATGGATACAACGGCCAAAAAATATGACCCCCCAGAAAATTGTATTCTGCTCAAAGTGCCGGCCGTCAACCATGTCACCTGGGGCCATGTGGGACTAGGCATCCGAGCACAGGAGTTGAAACTGCAACGGGTGCTGAAACTGCTCGCAGCCGGCATTACGGCTTTTGGTAGGTTGGTGGATGGTGGGACCCTGACTGAAGTTCAGCAGGATGCCCTGGCTCTCACGTGCAATGTGCACTTTGAAATTAACTGTCATAGAAAGAGCGCCATCCGCCCTACCATTAACCATAGGTTCACTGCCCTGTGTAAGCCTAGCAACATCCATGGCCCGAACTTATTGTTCGGGGAAGACGTCGCAAAGAGGGTAAAGGAGCTAGTCGAAGAGGCAAAAACCGTCAGGCACATCAAGACGCCAGTGACCAGCAGAACCCTTTGGCGACAGTGCCCTTACAAACGGTTTGCTGAAACCGGGTCCGGACAAGGACCAAGCCGGCCATTCAATGTGCGCAGCTGGCGCACTCCAGCAGGAGCACGGACAAACATGGCTTTTACATCCAGAGCCAGGGGACAAAGAACTCCACCGGTAACCATGGAGGTAGGTTGGTCTGAGTCTTGTGGAAACATATTGAGTGAGAATTACCTACCAGTTGGGGGGAGGTTACACAGGTCTCTCAAAGAATGATGTAAAATAATATCAAACATGTTTATACAGCAGAGTATACAAGGGTTTCTAATTGAATTTATTCCCAACCTGTGTCCATCCATCCAGCCTGAGCCAGAGCAGGCACTCATTTTCTCACAACGAGAGAATTTGGAGATTCAAGCTGAAATAGCAAAATTATGTTTTAAAGGTGTAATTGAGAAGACAGTTTATCAAACCCATCAATTCATGTCTAATGTGTTTCCTAGACCAAAGAAAGATGGTGGGTGTTGGATTATTTTGGACCTGACAGGACTTAATCTGTTTGTGCAGTATAATCATTTTAAAATGGAAATGCTTGCTCCTGCCAAGCAATTGTTTTCCAGAGGGTGTAATATGGCATGTATAGATCTTCAAGATGCATATTATTCAGTGCATGTTCATAAAGAGTATCGGAGATATTTGAAATTTAGCTGGATGGGGCAATTATGGCAGTTTAGAGCACTGCCTAATGGGTTAACCTCAGTCCCTCGCTTATTTACCAAATTGCTAAAACCAGTACTAGGGCTATTACGGTCACAGGGCCATATGGGAATGGCCTATTTGGATGACATTTTAATAATTGGAAACACCTTTGTGGCAGCCAAATTATCAGTTTCAGCTGTTAAACTCATGGTTGAGAGGGTGGGGTTCATTATTCACCCTGCTAAATCAAAATTGGTACCGGTTAACACAATTGACTATTTGGGATTCACAATAGATTCAATTCACATGTGTGTGACTCTGTCCAAGGGCAAGAGATTAGATTTAATTGAAGGATATATCAAGCTCTTGGCGGAGCAATCACCTTCAATTAAACAGGTGGCCAGCTTAATTGGTAAATTGGTGGCTGTCTTTCCAGCTGTGCAATATGGACCTTTGCATTACCAACATTTACAGAGGGCAAAGGTACAGGCACTTAGAATATATGCAGGTCATTTCAATCGGTCCATGCACTTACCATCTGAAGCCATTACTGAAGTATAGTGGTGGATTAGAAACATTTCAAATTGTTCTAGCAAAATTTTGATCAAAACACCTTCAGTTGTTTTGCAGACTGATGTTAGTGCCTTAGGTTGCCGTGCTACTGGCGCCAGGTCTAGCTGTGGAGGCAGGTGGAATATGCATGAGGCTTTGATTCTCCAGTCACATGGAATTAATTATTTAGAGCTTTTAGGAGCATTTTATGGGCTCAAAGCTTACTGTACCACTAAGCATCACTTACATGTTCAGCTTTTGATTGACAACACCACGGCAGTGGCATATGTTAATCACATGGGTGCAATCAAGTCGAAATCTTGTGACGGATTGGCTAACCTTAGGTGCCACAAAGGTGTTTCTAATGCACTGGAATGCACGTGACTCCGAAGTAAAAAGAATATTTCAATTTCAGCTGTCTACTTGCCAGGCAGATTCAATATGGTGGCAGAAACCAGGTCGCGCAAATTCAACGACAACACTGAGTGGATGTTGAATCATGATGTATTTAATGAAATTGTTCTCCGGTATGGGATGCCAGATATCGATTTGTTTGGATCCAGATACAATCACCAGGTATCGAAATATGTTTCATGGGAACCAGACCCAGGGGCAGTTGCAGTGAATGCATTCTCGCTGCACTGGGGCAGAATGTTTTTATATGCATTTCCCACTTTCTGCCTCATCAGTCGGTGCTTGACTAAGATCAAACAGAACTTCGCTTCAGGGGTTTTGGTGGTATCCGACTGGCCTACACAGCCATGGTTCCCTCTGATTTTGGGTTTTAGTACGCAGCCTATTATGGTGGTTCCAAAACGTCATAATCTGTTAGTGCACCCTGTGACTGGAGGTCAACACCCATTGTATGATCGTCTAAATTTGTTGATTTGCAGATTTTAAGAAGGCCATATCTGGGTCTGGGACTATCCAATCGAACCGTGGATGTCATCACAGCGTCCTGGAGGGATAGTACGAAAAGGCAGTACATCTCTCATATCAGGAAATGGGAGGAATTTTGTTTGCAGGGGAACATTACATCCCAGATGTGCTCGAATTTCTGTCCAAGTTACATTTCGATGAAGGGTTGAGCTATAGTGCCATCAACAGTGCCAGGAGCGCTTTGTCTTTGTACCTATGCTGGTGGTCAGAACTTCAGTCTATAGGATCTCATCTGTTAATCTCCAGATTTATGAAGGGTGTTTTTAATTCTAACCCTCCCAGGCCTAGGTATTCTGAGATCTGGGATGTAAGCATGGTACTGACGCTGCTTCGTCAAGCTACAGCCACACCCTTGTCCTTAACAAAGATTACCCTTAAGTTGGTTATGCTCATGGCGCTCGTATCAGCGCAAAGGGTTCAGACCTTGCACAAATTGCATCTGGACAGGATGGTGTCATCACAGAATGATGTTAAATTTTACATCTATGACCTAATTAAACAAAGCAGACCAGAGGTGTCCGGATTCAAGCTTGTACTGTCAGCTTATCCCACGGATTTACGGCTGTGTGTAGTGGCGCACTTGCGGCGTTATATTGAAGTCACGAAAAGCCTGAGAGGCTCTGAGCAAGCATTGTTTATTAGCCACAAATAGCCACATATGAAAGTGTCAGCTCAGACCATTTCACGAAGGCTGAACCAAGTGTTGGGGTGTGCAGGAGTTAATACTGACAATTTTAAATCTCACTCCACCAGGGCGGCATCAACGTCAGCGGCGAGGGCAATGGACGTCCCTCTAGACCATATCCTCGCGGCCGCAGGATGGTCAAATGAATTGACTTTTCAAAGGTTTTATAATAAGCCGCTTGTTGAAGCTGGGGTGTTCGCCCATTCTGTTTTAAGTTCTGTTTCATCGCTTCTCCCTGGGAGAGAGGAGTCGCTATTGTATATTTGTTTATTTGTGAATTAAAGTTTTAACATGTTAATCAGTATCATGTTTCGATGTATTGCTAATATTCACTCCTCCTGAGTCAACTGATTGCAGTGTGAGACGCCTGGATTTGAATCGGCGTGAAATCACAGATCTTTGAAATCTTCACGGAATCACTCACGGGACTCTGAAGTAAAATAGTAAGATTAAACGAGAACTTACCAGTTTGAAGTTTGATCTTCATTTTATGAGGAGTTGCGATGTGCAATTACGTGCCCACCGCTCCCAACCCTCATATCACAAAGCTTATCTGGTAGTTTTAGGTTATAATCTTACTATAATACTTCAGTTGTTGTTCTTCTGTGATTTCACACCGCTGCTTTGAAGATTGACACGCATGCCGACTGGCGAAGTTCTTCACGTAATCAATCATCGTAACTCCTCATAAAATATAGATCAAACTTCAAACTGGTTAGTTCTCGTTTAATCTTATTATTTAAAAAAATGAAGAATCAATTAAGCCCCTGTCCCACTTACGTGTCCTTGGCACGCTAATTACGGACTTTGTGGACGCGTTGAGGCTCGACGGTCCCGTGAGAGTTGCGCGTGTCATCATGCGCCCGCACAGCCGTCTGGAGCACGTGACGTCATTTGAAGATGGACACAAAATGCAGGAGTAACTCAGCGGGACCGGCAGCATCTCTGGAGAGAAGCAATGGGTGACGTTTCGGGTTGAGACCCGTCTTCAGTCTGAAAGAAGGGTCTTGACCCAAAACATCATCTATTCCTTCTCTCCAGAGATGCTGCTGGTCCCACTGAGTTACTCCTGCATTTTGTGTCTATCTTCAATTTTCTTGGCCCCGCTCTGGGAGTAGAAGTGGGGCGGATCCGGATCCGCAACGGCCGTGAGCCCCAGGCCGAGCTCGGCGATCGTTTGCCTGCTTCTGCTGCTGTTGGAGGTGCGACGTTGCGTCGCGCCAGGGTCTAGGGCCTGTCCCACTTTGGCCATCAGTTACGTGACAGGCCGGTGGCGCGCAAAGATTTCATTCGGTACAAAATCCCGGGGCGCCGAGCAATACCGCGCACAACTCCGTTCCCCTCCGCGCTTCTCAATGGGACTGGCCCCGCGCAGCCACACGATGCCCTTGCGCCTCAACGCGATGACGAGGTCGCGTAATTTGCGTGCCAAGGACATGTAAGTAGGATGGGACCTTTACTGCATCAGTTGACCCATCAGTCTGATGAAGGGCCCTGATCCAAAATATCGTCTGTCCATTTCCTCCATCAACGTTTTCTGATCCTCTCAGTTCCTCCAGAACATTTGTTTTGACCAACAAAGCTATGGCTGGAAGACCACCATTTGCCATAGAGCACAGCCATATCAGTCGTTCATCCAATTTCTGATATAGGAAACATTCTTTCGGAGAAAATATAAGAAACAAATTGGATTTCAAGATGGTGTGTGGTGCATATAATAAATTACAGCAACTGGTGATATTTACAATTGTTTCCAAGTCAAGTTGAAAACAGGGTGAATGCTGATGTTCTCACTGACACTGAATACCAGCAGGGCTAAATAAATCTAAGCCTGAAGAATTTACTGTTCAAGTTTTATTGACTAGTTGAGTATCCACTCTAGGTAATAGCACTGCATTAATACACATAGAAGAAACATCAAAGCCTATAGTGAGAAATCTCAGTGCCAAGATTGTGAGAAAATCAATTTGTATGGAGGCAGGAACTGGACAGCAACAGTAAAGTATCCAGGGTCAGAATAATCCCTCTGTTTGTTTATAGACCGAGGGTGGACTATCCAAGCTGGGTCACATTCATTTCATTCGCACTAAAGGAAGGAGACATGATAAGAATATATTTCAAGTTGGTTAAAGTGTAATAGCAACAGGGAAAGCATTCGCTGCTACTAAGCTCTCTTAAATAGGCTAGACATCCACTATTGGTTCAAGCTATTTCTCCGTTCCGTGAGGTCGCTACTTGTAGATGCAAAATTAAAAATGTTTTACTTTCTTCCTGTAAATTAAACCATTTAAAAACCATGGGAAGTTTCAGGATTGTCACTGAAACATATTTTTAAATGAAATAAAGTCTAATATATAAAAAGTACAGGTCTTCTAATGATTCAGGAAGCTTATTCTGGAGGCCGCATGGTGGCGGTGGTGCAGCGGTAGAGTTGCTGCCGTTCAACGCTTACAGTGCCAGAGACCCGGGTTCGATCCTAGAGTTGCTGCCTGTAAAGAGCTTGTACATTCTCCCCGTGACCATGTGGGTTTTCTCTGAGATCTTCGGTTTCTTCCCACACTCAAAAGACGTACAGGTTTATAGGTTAATTGGCTTGGTATAAGCGTAAAGGGCCTGTCCCATTTGGGAGACCTCCACCGCGACCTCTGGTGACCTTAAGCGACTTATTTTTTGAAACAAGGTCGCGGAGACCTATGACCTCCTACTACCTTCCACGACTATTGTACGACCTCCTACGATTCTCTTAAAGACCTCCCTCAACTATGAAGAAGACCTCCTTCGATCTCCTTCGACTATGTTGAATGCTGGCTTCGACCGTGTACTTGTTGAAGAAGGACCTGCAGATGCTGGAAAATTGAGGGTACACAAAATGCTGGAGAAACTCAGCGGGTGCAGCAGCATCTATGGAACGAAGGAGATAGGCGACATTTCGGGCCAAAACCCTTCTTCAGACAAAGCTGAGTTTCTCCAGCATTTTGTGTACCTTCGACCATGTACGTTGGTCTCTGGCAAATCATTGTGAACAATGCAAGCAAGGAAGGAACTAGTGTGGAGGATGTTAGTAAAAATACAACTACTGCTGTTTGCAGTAGCCCTTTTGCTTCAGCAGCCTTTTAAGAAAGGCAGAAGGGGAAGAGCAAGGGTGAAGAGGAAGCACAGGAAGAGGTCTCAATAGGTGAATGGAGATCATGTGATGGACTGTCGCAGTACACCAGATGACTGGAAGAGAGTGGCGCTGGGCTTTGACAAAAGATGGAACTTTAAGCACACATGTGGGGCAGTGGATGGCAAGCATGCTATTTTTGTCCCTGTCCCTGTATCCCTCATTTTCCTTTTCCTACAGGATGGCATTCTGCTGGAACCATTCCTCAAGGTCTGCATGGTGAAGGTGTAGGGCATAACCTTCCTCCAGCCCTCCCTCACCACCAATGGGGCATCTGCCTCTGACGCTGTGTCAGACACAGGAGAAAGGGCTGCTTTGCTACCTTCAAATGAGGCAGTGAAGGATGGGGGGGGGGGTGGTGGGGACATATACTACCATCCTGGTCTCCTCCTCCAGGGGTCTCTCGTGCAGGGCTACCTCCTCCTGCACTATCACCTCCTGCCACTCCTCCTCCTGGGTGGGCAACGCCTGCATGGCAATTTTTTTTTGAGGGTTGTGCCCTCCTCCTGCGCTGCTGCCTTTTTGGTGCCATCTCTAGAACACAAGTCTCCTCTTCAAAAAACTCTCCAGCTATGAATGAACATGCCCTGGAGCGACAGTGGTTACGTGCTGCTGGTTAAATTACCTTTTATTTCTACTGACCTTTTATTCACCCCGGAGCTATTACCTTCGACCACCTTCGAATACCTACGACTAGCATCACGATCTACTATGACCGGCTTCGACTAGACCTACGCCTAAAGAAATATCTATTTTTCCCACGGCGACCTATTTTTGGTCGCGGTCACTTTTTAACATCTTAAAAATACGCCGCAACCTAGCTGAAGCCTCGACTACGCGGAGACCACTCTCGACCATGACGGAGAGTGACGAAGACCTCCTACGACCTCGTGGCGACCTTCCCGCGACTATGGGTCGCGGGCAAGGTCGCCAGAGGTCGCGGTGCAGGTCCCGCAAGTGAGACAGGCCCTTTAATTGTCCCTAGTGTGTGTAGGAAAGTATTAACGTGGGAGGATCGCTGGTCGTCGCAGACTCGGTGGGCCGAAGGGTCTGTTTCTGCGCTGTATCTCAGCGCGGAAACAAAACTTATTCATTGGCAATAGAGTTTAATATACTGGAACTAACAATCTTAATACAGATAATCCTAGTTTTGATGACTGTTTCTGTTGTTCACCACTGTTATAAAATCATAGAATCATAGAAAATAGGTGCAGGAGTAGGCCATTCGGCCCTTCGAGCCTGCCTTCTCTCCATACCCCCTGATCCCTTTAGCCACAAGGGCCACATCTAACTCCCTCTTAAATATAGCCAATGAACTGGCCTCAACTACCTTCTGTGGCAGAGAATTCCACAGACTCACCACTCTCTGTGTGAAAAAAGATCTTCTCATCTCAGTCCTAAAAGACTTCTCCCTTATCCTTAAACTGTGACCCCTTGTTCTGGACTTCCCCAACATCGGGAACAATCTTCCTGCATCTAGCCTGTCCAACCCCTTAAGAATTTTGTAAGCCTCTATAAGATTCCCCCCTCAATCTCCTAAATTCCAGCGAGTACAAGCCAAGTCTATCCAATCCAGGAATCAGTCTGGTGAACCTTCTCTGTACTCCCTTTATGGCAAGAATGTCTTTCCTCAGATTAGGAGACCAAAAGTGTACGCAATACTCCAGGTGTGGTCTCACCAAGACCCTGTACAACTGCAGTGGAACCTCCCTGCTCTTGTACTCAAATCCTTTTTATTGTTATTGGGCATTCAGTTAGTTTGTACATAGTTCAGCCCCAGTGAATCATTGGTAGAGTGGATGTCAACTATCTGAACAGAAATGTCTGTGAAGGTGTTAAGCTCATTAAAAGCCCCTGTCCCACTTGGCTAACGCCTGTGTTGTCGTTAGCTGTCTCCCCGAGTGTTTCTCTTTTCTTGTTGCCGCTGGATTTTTAAATGTTCAAAACCTTGCGGCAACAGTGGGCTTAACGTTGCCTGTCGTCTCCTGTCGTACTTATTGTCGTAGGTTGTCGTAGATTGTCCTAGGATGACGCCAGGTGACATACGATGTCGCAAGGTCATGACCTAGGCAATTTCCTTTTGCGACAACCTGCGTCATCATACGTCTTCATGCGTTAACCGGCGATCGTGCCTACGTCAAGATACAGATCAAAATGACATTACTTGTCTTCTGTTATCTTCAGATGTCGCAGATAGTGTCGTAGCTGGTCGTATCTTGCCGTATCGTGTCGCGGGAATACGTATGTTGACCTCGGTTGTCGTTGTTTGACGTCTGTGCGGTCGCATGATGTCACAGGTTGTTGTATGTTGTCACTGTTGTGGTGGACCCAGGTCCCGAAAAATTGCGATGCCAGATGACGTAAATTGTCGCAACTTGTATCGTAGCTTGTCGTCGCTTGTTGTACACCTGGAGCGTCAGTCAGTGAAGAAATCTCAAAGTGGGTCAGGCACTTAAGTGTTGTCATGACATACACATGGAGATTGTCACATTCTTGATATGAGCTTTCTAGAAAATGGGCAGGTAAGGTGGGCCTGATCACAATTGGGGAGAACATGTGACACTTGTCATAGAGTGCTGAGTCTCTTGCTTATTCACAAAGAGTTTATTTTTGTTTGTTTTTAAAAAAATAATTTTATTAGAAGCAATTGTACAAGGATAAGACGATCGACATAGCAGTTATGCAATTCGTGTGCAGCTTCATTTTTAACCTTATAACCTAAATCAAAAAAAGAGAAAAAAGAAAGAAAAAAGGAAAACAAAGAAAGAAGAAAGAAAAGAATGAAGGAAAAAAAGTAAAATACAAAAGAGCAGGAAAAAGACCCCAAAGCTACCAAAGAAGCGCAGGAGAAAATAAAATAAATAAGAAAATAAAAGATGGAGATTTACCTCCCCCCCCCCTCACCCATCCCTGGCGTCGGATTTAAATTTAAATTTGTGTTTAACCATTCTGTTGTTGCAGAAAAGGTAACCATGTCTTAAGAAATTGATCTTTTTTTTCCGCCAAGACAAGCCTAATGTTTTCCAAATGTAGTGTCTCGGACATATCTGTAATCCACATCTTCACTGTAGGGACTGTAGCCTGTTTCCAGAATTTGAGTATTAATTTTTATTAGGCCGTAATTGAGGAAACGTCTTTGAAATATCGTTAGCTTAGAGCAGGCCTCTGACATACCCAATGTGATCAGTTTTATATCTGGTTCCAATTTAATTTTAAGTATTTTGGAGAAGGTATCACATATTCCCCTCCAGAAGTTTTGTAACTTTATACAGGAAGTGAAAGAATGGGTTTTAGTCGCTTCTTGGAGGAATCATTTATCACAAATAAGAGAGCCGTTTGGGACAATCTTGTTCAATTTGGTCTTTGAATAGTAGAGTCTGTGCAGTATTTTAAATTGTATCGGGGAGTGCCTAACATTAAGAGAACAGTAATGTATGTATAAAAGGCTTTCCTCCCAGCTATCCTTTGAGATTAATAAACCCAATTCATCTACCCATGCTCGCCTAAGCATTTAAGAAGATGGGATGTGTGCAGTTAAAAGGGTATTGTAAATGTAGGATATTAACTTACTTCTATCCACCTGTCTATTCATGCATTCGTCTAATAAATCTGGGCACATAGAATGACAGTCTTGTGTATGTGTTTTCACATAGTCTCGGATTTGAAGATATCTAAAAAATTACTTGCTTTCAAATGATATTTCTCCTGTAATTCTTGAAAGGAGAGGAAAATCCCCTTCTCGTAGAGATCTCCCAGCGTTTTAATTTCTGAGTTACAGAGAGTTGATGTACTTAGATTTTTCCATCATTTAATTAAAAGTGATCTAGGCGACAGTGTTATTGGGTAAATCAGCATTCAACATAGAACAGTACAGCACAGGTACAGGTACCATGATCCAAGATGACCATTGGTAATGGTGGTGAAGGTCAATAGGAATTTGCAGAGCTTTCTTTATTTAAAATGTTTGTTTCCTGTAATTTATACACCCGCATGTAATCTTCCATTTGTCAGCCCGAGTCTGGCTGCTGTGTAACCTTGACCTTCATTCTGTCTCTGCCAAGTTTGCATGTTTACCCCCACGACTGTGTTGGGCCCTGCTGGGTGCTCTGGATTCCTTCCACATTTCAAAGATGTTAATTGGCTCCTTTGGATTAGATGAAAAATTAAAAGGGAGTCAAAGGGCACATGAGAGAAAACAGTTTGCAGGGTTATCTCATTACAAGAAATGAGATAGAAGAGAAGTAATGGAATGATAATATAGGTGGCGATATTAGCAACATTTGCAGATTACACCAAAGGACACAAAGTGCTGGAGTAACTCAGCAGGTCAGACAGCATCTTTGGAGAACATGGATAGGTAATGTTTCGGGTCGATTGTTGAATTCTGGTTTAACCAATAATACTGTAATCCCGATTATATTCAATTAGATGATGGAAAAATCATCGGCTCTCTATGAATAGGCAAGAGACTCAGCATTCTATGACAAGGGTCACATTTGATCACCAAAATTGACGATGTGGTGGACAGTGAATATTTCTGCCTCAAGTTAAATGAGGATCGGGATCAACTGGGAAAAGGAGCGTGGAAATGGCAAATGGAATGTAACTCAGACCAGTGGAAAGTGATGCATTTTGGAAAGTTAAAACAGGGCAAGAGATACACAGTGAATGGCAGGAACGGGCTTTTATTCCTGCTGGGAATTTGTCCAGGTTACCCTATTATCTTTCGCGAAGCTAGTTTAAACTGAACTCGCTGCTGCAATTAGAAACTGCTGTAGGGTTCTTCTTAAATTAGATCCAGCTCCACGTCCAATTAATCAGTTTAGCTGGTGTTTTAATGACAGCTTCACCCGTCACTTCCAACGTTAGAAGCGGCTGTGAATTTTGTAGCCATCAACCTTAACTGGCAGATGGCTTGAACCACTCAGCAGATCTATTTTTAGGGAGTAGTTTGCCTGCCAGAAAAAAAATTACAACACCAAAACTTCATTACTAAAGCTCATGGCGAGATGTTCAAAATCAACAAATTGATGGCCATGAAGGGAGGAGAAGTTTGTCACGTAACATCAGCAGAATTTCTCGGCCAACAAAGTACTTGCACATGTTGAGCATAAATTGTGTTAGGTGCTTCAGTTTAGTGATGCTGGAATTTCATCGTTAAAATGATTTAACATTAACATTATTAGTTGGCAGTGGGGGACTAATTGGATAGGTATTCGCTCGTACCACTTATCAGTCAGTTTTGCCTCAAAAAACATTTTTTTACTTCAACTTGTATAGTAAAGATTGCATCGTTTTTACGTCAAACCTCATAACCAATTTAATAACATTAAACAAAATCAATTGTGCTTCAAGGATTATAAAATTCCATTTGCTAGCAGTCAAATAAAATAAGGTAATTGATCAAAAAATTCAATTGCCATCCATAGTGCTAGGGGCTTTATGGAATTATTAGTTATGCTTGAAGAATTCAATGTGCAATGAGATAAAATTCCCCGACGCTTTCTAAAAATATATATTTTCAACCCATTCTGATTGTTTCCAAATAAATCTGAACTGCAAATTAGCAGCTGGCATTTTTATAAAGTAAAAATATATTTTGGACAACAACTGCTGCTTTATGCATATGTTAAAACACAACTCAGAATGCAGCCACTAACACTGCTCAGCAACAATCATAAAATCAATATTTAGAGACCATTGAATATTTTAATTATATTGATGTGGGTAGCACCGTGATAACAGCACATATTGTTGCTGTTGCACAGTTCTGGCAAGGCGGGTTCAACCCTGACCTCCAGTGCTCTCTGTGTGTTCTTTGTCTGTTCTCCCTTTCCTCCAGGTGCGTTTCCTCCCACATCCCGAAGATGTGTGAACTGGTCGGTTAATTGACTACTAAATATCGCTGTAGCGTGGGTTAGAAAATCAAGGTGGAGTTTCACATTTTTTTTCATGTTTCGGTCACAGAAAGCATGCAAAAGGTCCATTGATTCCATGCTGGCTTTAAGAAATCTCGTTCTCATTAATATGTGCTTGGAATATGTCATTACAACTTCAATTTAACAGTGTTAGTGGTTCCATTTAGTTTAGTTTAGTTTATTATTGTCACGTGCATCAAAGTACAATGAAAAGCTTTTGTTAGTATGCTATCCAATCAAATAAAAGACTGTACATAATTACAATCAAGCCTGCACAGTGTACATATTAAGGATAAAGGGTACAACATTTAGTGCTAGATAAAGTCTGCTAAAATCTGATTAAAGATAGTTCAAAGCTCTCCAATGAGATAGATGGGAGGACAGGATCGCATTCTAGCTGGGTGAGAGGACGGTTCAGTTGCCTGATAACAGCTGGGAAGAAACTGTCCCTGAATCTGGTGATATGTGTTTTCAAACTCTGTGCATTTTGGTTGATGGGAGAGTGGAGACAAGGAGGTGATTGGGGTAGGACTGGTCCTTGATTATGCTGCTGGCCTTATCGAAGAGTCATAGTCATAGAGTGATACAGATTGGAAACAGGCCCTTTGGCCCAACTTGCCCACACCAGCCAAGAATGTTCCAGCTACACTAGTCCCACCTGCCTGCATTTGGTTATATCCCTCCAAATCTGTCCAATCCAGGTACCTGTCTAACTGTTTCTTAAACGTTGGGATAGTCCCAGCCTCAACTGCCTCCTCTGGCAGCTTGTTCCATACACCCACCACCCTTTGTATGAAAAAGTTACCCCTCAGATCCCTATTAAGTATTTTCCCCTTCACATTAAGCCAATGTCATCTGGTCCCCAATTCACCTACTCTGGGTAAAAGACTGTGCATCTACCCAGTCTATTCCTCTCACGATTTTATACTTTAAGATGACGCCTTATCCTCCTAAGCTCCAAGGAATGGAATCCCAGTCTACTCAACCGCTCCCTATAGCTCAAACCCTGGAGGCCTGGCACCATCCTCTTCTCTGTACCCTTTCCAGCTTGACAATATCTTTCTTATAACATGGTGCCCAGAACTGAACATCACACTCTAAATTTGACCTCACTACCATCTTATACAACTGCAACATGACTACCCAACTTCTACACACAATACTCTGACTGATGAAGGCCACCTGTGCCTCCACCTTCAAGGAACCATGCACCTGCACTCCTAGATCCCTCTGCTCTACAACACTCCCCAGAGCCCTACCATTCACTGTATACAGTGGCTTGCAAAAGTATTCATACCCCTTGAATTTTCCACATTTTATCACGTTACAACCACAAACGTAAATGTATTTCATTGGGATTTTATGTGATAGACGAACGCAAAGTGGTGCATAATTGTGAAGTTGAAGGAAAATGATACATGGATTCCAAATTTTATTACAAATAAAAAACTGAAAAGTGTGGCGTGCAAAAGTATTCAGCCCCCCTGAGTCAATACTTTGAAGAAACACCTTTTGCTGCAATTACAGCTTTTGGGGTAGTCTCTACCAGCTTTGCACATCTAGAGACTGACATTTTTGCCCATTCTTCTTTGCAAAATAGCTCAAGCTCAGTCAGATTGGATGGAGAGCATCTGTGAACAGCAATTTAAGTCTTGCCAGAGATTCTCAATTGGATTGTGGTCTGGACTTTGACTGGGCCATCCTAACACATGAATATGCTTTGATCTAAACCATTCCATTGTAGCTCTGGCTGTATGTTTAGGGTCGTTGTCCTGCTGGAAGGTGAGCCTCTGCCCCAGTCTCAAGTCTTTTGCAAACTCTAACAGGTTTTCTCCCAAGAATGCTCTGTATTTGGTTCCATCCATCTTCCCATCAACTCTGACCAGCTTCACTGTCCCTGCTGAAGAAAAGCATCCCCACAGCATGATGCTGCCACCACCATGTTTCACAGTGGGGATGGTGTGTTCAGCGTGATGTGCAGTGTTAGTTTTCCACCACACATAGCGTTTTGCATTTAGGCCAAAAACTTCAATGTTGGTCTCATCAGACCAGAGCACCTTCCTCCACATGTTTGCTGTGTCCCCCACATGGCTCGTGGCAAACTGCAAACGGGACTTCTTATGGCTTTGTTTCAACAATGGCTTTCTTCTTGCCACTCTTCCATAAAGGCCCGATTTGTGGAGTGCACGACTAATAGATGTCCTGTGGACAGATTCTCCCACCTGAGCTGTGGATCTCTGCAGCTCCTCCAGAGTTACCATGGGCTTCTTGGCTGCTTCTCTGATCAATGATCTCCTTGCCCGGCCTGTCAGTTTAGGTGGACGGCCATGTCTTGGTAGGTGTGCAGTTGTGCCATACTCTTTCCATTTTCGGATGATGGATTGAACAGTGCTCCGTGAGATGTTCAAAGATTGGGATATTTTTTTATAACGTAACCCTGCTTTGAACTTCTCCACAACTTTATCCCTGACCTGTCTGGTGTGTTCCTCAGGCTTCATGATGCTGTTTGTTCACTAATGTTCTCTAATAAACCTCTGAGGCCTTCACAGAACAGCTGTATTTATACTGAGATTAGATTACACACAAGTGGACTTTATTTACTAATTAGGTGACTTCTGAAGGCAATTGGTTGCACTGGATTTTATTTAGGGGTATCAGTAAAGGGGGCTGAATACTTTTGCACGCCACACTTTTCAGTTTTTTATTTGTAAAAAAAATGTGAAAACCATGTATCATTTCCCTTCCCCTTCACAATTATGCGCCACTTTGTGTTGGTCTATCACATAAAATTCCCATAAAGTACATTTACGTTTGTGGTTGTAACGTGACAAAATGTGGAAAAGTTCAAGGGGTATGAATACTTTTGCAAGCCACTGTAGATCCTGGCCATGTTAGACTTGTCAAGGCAGCATGAAGTGTCGATGGAATCAATGGAAGGAAGGTTGTTTTGGGTGATGGCCTGGGTTACGTCCACAGCTCTCTGCAATATCCTGTTGTCTTGGATGGAGTTGTTTCCAGACCAGGAGGTGATGCACGCCAATAAAATGTTTTTGGGGACATGCAGAACTTCCTGAGACTTCTAAGGAAGTGGAGGCATTATAGTCCTTTCTAGGCCTTTGCTTTGATGTAGCTGCCCCAGGACAAATTGCTGGTGATGTACACTCCTAAAAACTTGAAGCTTTCAACCATCTCTACTACTGGGGTGTATGCACTGCTTTGCATCCTGAAGTTAATCACAATCTCCTTTGTCATGCTGACATTGAGAGAGAGAGAGGTTGTATTCTTGGCACCAGGTTACGAGGTTCTCAATCTCCTTCTTGTACTCCGTCTCATCATTATTTAAACTCATGTTGGACAGATCGGAGGTTTAAGGACTCCTGGCTGGTGAAGGAAGTATTAACCTTTGAGGTATTAATATTATAAAGGTGCTTGTTGTTCAAAAGGAGCTGATATTATTTCCAAGCCCACGTCCGTGCCAGCTTTATATGTATAACGGAGGCGTTTGCCAGACCGTAGCAGCTGGAACAGTCCGTTGCAGGGGTCGAAGGGGTCTCCCATGATCTTGTTGGCTCTGGAGTTGCACCTCCTGATGTATAGTTCCTGCAGAGGGGCGAGTGAAGTTCCCATAGTGCGTTCAGCCGAACGCACTACTCTCTGCAGAACCTTCTTGTCCTGAGCAGAGCAATTCCCAAACCAAATCCTGATGTTTCCGGACACGATGCTTTCCACAGCCACTGAGTAGAAGCACTGGAGGATCCTCGGAGACACTCTGAATTTCCTCAATTGCCTGAGTTGGTAAAGGCGCTGCCTTGCCTTACTCACGAGTGCTGCAACATGTGATGTCCATGTCAGATCCTCTGAGATGTGGACTCCCAGGTATTTAAAGCAGCTCACCCTATCCACAGTATCCCCATTTATCCTCAATGGTGTGTTCGTCCTCGGATGATGTGCCCTCCTAAAGTCCACGATCAGCTCCTTCGTTTTTTTGATGTTCAAGAGGAGGCTGTTGTCCTGACACCAGAGTGCCAGATCAGCCACCTCCTCCCGGTAGGCCTTCTCATCGTTATCTGAGATCAGGCCCACCACCACGGTGTCATCAGCAAACTTGATTATCGAGTTGGAGCTGAACCTAGCCACACAGTCATGTGTGTACAGGGAGTACAGTCGGGGGCTGAGGACGCAACCCTGGGGGGATCCTGTGCTCAGGGTGAGGGACTTAGATGTATTTCCTCCCATCTTGACTACCTGGGGCCTGGCGGTGAGAAAGTCCAGGACCCAGGCACACAGGGGGGTGTTGAGCCCCAATTCCAGCAGCTTCTCAGCCAGTCTGGTGGGGACTATCGTGTTGAAGGCTGAACTGGTCTATGAACAGCATCCTCACGTAGCCCCCCTTCTGGCTGTCAAGATGAGAGAGAGCGGTGTGCAGAACCTGGGAGACCGCATCGTCCGTGGATCTGTTCGGACGGTATGCGAATTGTAACGGGTCCATGTTGTGAGGGAGGAAGGCGCAGATGTGTTTCTTCACCAGCCTCTCAAAGCATTTCATGACTAGCGAGGTGAGGGCCACCTCACCTCGGGTAGTCATTCAGACAGGCTGGATAGACATTTTTAGGTACCAGTACAATGATGGATCTTTTGAAGCAGGCAGGGACCACGGACTTGTCCAGGGAGAGGTTGAATATTGTAGTGAGCACCGGAGCTAGTTGCGCAGCACAGGACTTAAGTACTCGCCCCGAGATGCCAACGGGGCCTGCAGCTTTCCTTGTGCTCTCTCGTGTCAGAACCCTCCTCACGTCGTGCTCGGACAGCGAGAAAGTGTGCACATTCCTCCCTTCAGCTTCGTTAGCCAGCCCGCTGGCAGCATTGTTGTTAGTCTGCAGACCTGGGGTGACGTTGCCCGTCTCGAAACGTGTGTAGAAAGAGTTCAGGTCATCAACTAGGGAGGTGCCGGCACTTGAGGGGGGGGGTGCTCCGGTAGTTGGTTACAGTCTGTAGCCCCTGACACAGACCTGACTTCATCTGTGACTCCATCTTGTCCCTGTACCTCCTTTTTGCGTCCTTCACCGCCCTTCGCAGTCGGTGGGACTCTACCTTGTAGACGTCCATGTTTCCCTGATGCCAGGCCGAGTTGGAGGCAGCCGTGCGAGCATTCAAGGCAACACGAACCGACCTGTCAACCCAGGGTTTTTGATTCGGAAAGAATTTCAATGTTCTGTCTGGGAAATATGATGATAAAACACACTTGAATTTTGACTCCTGGTCTTTTTCTCCATGTCGTTTTGCGTATTGCTGACTATCCCTTAACATCATGGAATGTAATGCTGATGTACAGCGTTATTCATGCTGTTAATGAAATTGCGAAATTTAAATTCTATGCCTGAAAGTTATGATAACAGAAGGATGTGCACTGAGGTTCAATGGGCATTATGTGACTCGTGAAGTACTGCACAAGAGAATGTACAATGATGTTTAAACCACAGGATTTCCAGGGAAGTAGTCTATCTAAAGAATGAATACAATGGGGTGGGTGGGTTTACACTCTACATGGAGCTAGCTTTGCAAAATATATCATGGGGAACAAAAGTAAAGATGTTATTGCTTCTTGCTGGCTACACAATAAAGGCCCTCAAATAACACCCTGGTGAATACATTAGCTGCATTGCAAGCACACTGCAAGCCTTTCCAGAAATGTATTAGTGGACTGTTAATGCTCCCGTTCTTGTAAACAACAGCATGGAAATTCCTTTGACACAATCTAAATTAAATAAGATTGTTGGTTTAGTTTAGAGATACAGCGCGGAAACAGGCACTTTGGCCCACCGCGTCTGCTCCCACCAGCGATCCCCGCACATTAACACTACCCTACACCCACTACAGACAATTTTTGCATTTGCCGTGATAATAAAATACCTTTGAGGTTGGGATACACACAATACCTAGTAAATACAGGGAACAGAAGGTACTTGGACACTATCTGTGTTGCTGTTTCACATATAGTTACAGTAGGTATCTGTCCAAATATCCTTGAGGAGGCATCACATAGAGATAAGGTGGTTAAGAAGGCAATGGGATGACTGCCTTTCATTAAATAGGTCATAAAATATAAGAGCAGAGGTTAAATTACAACTATACAAAAAAATCTACAATATTGAGTACAGGTCTGTCCATGCAATAGAAAAGATGTGATTGCATTGAAGAGAGTGCAGGGGACATCCAGGAGTGAGTATGATGAGCTTTTGTCGGCACTGGGCTTGTACTTGCTGGGGTTTAGAAGAATAAGGGAGAAACTCATTGAAACATACAGAATAGTGAAAGGCTTGGAGAGAGTGGATGTGGGGAGGATAATTCTACTAGTGGGAGAGCCTAGGACCAGAGGTCACAGTCACAGAATTAAAGGACTTTCTTTTAGGAAGGAGGTGAGGAGAAATTTCTTTAGTCAGTGGGTGGTGAATCTGTGAAATTATTTGCCACAGAAGCCTGTGGAGGTCGTCAGTGGATATTCTTAAGGCAGAGATAGATAGTTTTATTATTAGTATGGGTGTCGCAGCGTGCAGCAGCCTCACCAGCAGTTTGTCTGTCATTTCACCCTTTTGTTTTTTTCAGTGTGTCAAAAGTATGGTTTAAAAAGTTTCAGTCTTTTTTATGTGGGGGGGTGGAAGAGGGGAAACCATCTCCCAGTCATTTCCTGGTCGAGGATGCGTCTTTTATCCGAGTGGCATCTTCCCCCCACCCCCCACCCCCCCTCCCTGCCTACCATCTGGATTGGTACGGCCTTTCCTGCCAGAGACCGGCCAGAGCTCCACCAGCGGCGCAGCACTGAATTCCATCACGGAGCGGGCCAATGCCTTTCCGGGGATCGCCTATGTTGGAGCTCCGGAGTGTTGGGCCTGCTGATTAGCACCGTGGAGCTGTGCGAATGGTATGTTAGCTTTCATAGCAAAAGGATTTGAGTACAGGAGCAGGGAGGTTCTACTTCAGTTGTACAGGGTCTTGGTGAGACCACACCTGGAGTATTTGCGTACAGTTTTGGTCTCCAAATCTGAGGAAGGACATTATTGCCATAGAGGGAGTGCAGAGAAGGTTCACCAGACTGATTCCTGGGATGACAGGACTGTCTTATGAAGAAAGACTGGATAGACTCGGTTTATACTCTCTGGAATTTAGGAGATTGAGAGGGGATCTTATAGAAACTTACAAAATTCTTAAGGGGTTGGACAGGCTAGATGCAGGAAGATTGTTCCCGATGTTGGGGAAGTCCAGGACAAGGGGTCACAGCTTAAGGATAAGGGGGAAATCCTTTAAGACCGAGATGAGAAAGACTTTTTCACACAGAGAGTGTGAGTCTCTGGAACTCTCTGCCACAGGTAGTTGAGGCCAGTTCATTGGCTATATTTAAGAGTGAGTTGGATGTGGCCCTTGTGGCTAAGGGGATCAAAGCCAGCCATGATCATATTGAATGGCGGTGCAGGCTCGAAGGGCTGATGGCCTACTTGCACTAATTTCTATGTTTTATGAGCTTCTCGACTTCAACATCGCAGAGTCCTGGGATCTTTTACTGAGGGTCGCCAGCGTTGAATCTTCACCCAGCTCGGCCTGTGGACTTCAGGAGCCACGGTCTTTGGTAAGAAGTGGCCGATTCGGAAACTCCAAACCGCTGAGAGTGTTCTTCCGTTCGAACGCCGGTGCTCCCATCATCCCGGCGAGAAGGCCTGAACACCCAGCCACCGTAGTGGCGACTGTGGAGGGCTCAAAGGCCCCGACCACAGGTGAACAAAGAGGAAGATGACGGAACTTCATTGCCTTATCTCACAGTTGGAACGTTGATTCCGCTGCATGGAGATGTTCATGTTAAATTCTATCGTGCATTGTGTTATTTTTAATCGTATGGCTGTATGGTGACTCAAATCTCACTGTACCATTTGGTGCATGTGACAATAAATGTAACTTGAACTTGAACTTGTCAGAGGTTATGGGGAGAATGCAGGAGAATGGGGTTAGGAGGGAGAGATAGATCAACCATGATTGAATGGCGGAGTAGACGATGGGCCAAATGGCCTAATTCTACTCCTATCACTTATGACCTTATGACATTCCTAAAATGAGCAATGAGCAAGAAACTGAAGAGAGATAGGAAGGGCTGAGTTTGCATTCCCTGGTGCAGAGAATGAAATTACAATGGACATAGGTAGAGAAGATAGTGAGAAATGTCTCCTCAGAGCAGAGCTGTCTACCTTCAAAGAAAACAAGTTTAGGCAAGAGCTCGGAGGTTTAGAGAGGATTTGCAAAAACAAATTTCATCAGAGTACGTATGAAATCTTAATTTAGGTAATAATTAGATGATGACTTGAATGTTTGGATGAGCCAAAGGACCTGCTTCTGTACTGTACAAGTCTATGGTTTATTACACAGAGAGGATGAATGTTTGTGTGGATCTTCCTGATTATGAATCCTGATCCAAGTTGTTAATTTGTGGAGACCTGGAAAAACTTTAATTGTTGCATTAATCAGGCATTTAATAAGAAATGAACATAGTTAATTGCTGACATAGAATTATATCTTATTTTGTGTGGATTTCTACAATGCTGTCAGATTATGATTTATTTTGGCTGGCAAGCAATGTCCAAGGTGCTTTATCTTTGCATTTTCTGCATTAAAAAGTAATATAATATTCAACTGTGATATTCAATTTATAATATAGTTATATACTCTTAATATGTTTTGCTTTCTGTTAGGTTACTCTAACATTTTCAAACATTCAACACATTTCTGGCAATCTGGCATTTTTAGTTATGCTCTTTTGATGAAGTTCTGTGTTTCTTATAAATTTTAGAAGGGAATTCAATGTTATTAGGACTGGGATTCTAAGCAATAAATGACAAATAAAGTGGATACATGATTGCACCGAATGCTACAGTAGTTAAGTGATCATGGAAAGCTGCAATGTTCCAAATGTTATTTCTATTCCTACTGAACTATACCTTCAGGACTTACAATCTGGGTCTTTGTGATAGAAGATAAATATTGGCTCAGATGATGCTTCAGCTGGTAATTACTGGCCAGTCCTGTGAACGATGTGATATAATATCCACAGAGACAAAATATATGTTTCAGCGCTTGCAAGATTTCACTAAAGCAAGACTGCTCATCCAAAAGCTTTAAAAATTGAGCCTTTCACACTTATTGTTGCTTTCCCAAAATAAATATGTCTTAACCCAACTTTATTCTGAAACAAAAAGAATGAACTTCATATAAACCAAAAAAAAAAGACAGTATTTACCGATCCAAGTGAAAGATAGAAACATAGAAACATAGGAAATAGGTGCAGGAGCAGGCCATTCGGCCCTTCGAGCCTGCACCACCATTCAATATGATCATGGCTGATCATCCAACTTAATATTCCGTACCTGCCTTCTCTCCATACCCCCTGATCCCCTTAGCCACAAGGGCCACATCTAACTCCCTCTTAAATATAGCCAATGTACACCAAAGATAAAATATAACTGACACTGCCCTTTAAACCAAACCAATGGGGCGGTAAAGTGGTGCAGCAGTAGAGTTGCTGCCTTACAGTGCTTGACCCTGACTAGGAGTGTTTGCCTGTACAGAGTTTGTACGTTCTCCCCGTGACCGCGTGGGCTTTCTCCGAGATTTTCAGTTTCCTCCCACACTCCAAAGACGTGCAGGTTTGTAGGTTAATTGGCTTGGTAAAATTGTAAACCGTCCCCAGTGTGTGTGTGGGATAGTGTTAGTGTACGTGGATCGCTGGACGGTGCGCATTCGGTCGGCCGAAGGGCCAGTTTCCTCGCCGTATCGCTACATTAAGCTAAACTAAACTAAACAATGACTAAATGTCTCCTAAAACACAAATTCCAGATCAATCCTGCACACCATTATAAAAATGCCCATGTTAATACAATAATTGGCTTGTATTTATTGTAAAGGTTTAATCAGATATAACTAAATGTAGTGCACACAATTACAGAATCTAAAGCATTGTTCTCAACAATTAAATTAACTTTTAATTGAAATCATAATTGCAAGATTGAGTGGTAATTCTCCCAATCAGCAGGCGGATACAGCACTTCCATAGGAAGAATATACTGTATTCTGTTTAATTTTTAGATGTTACATTAACAATATCTTGATAGAGTTATTTTTATTCTGTTATGTTTCATGTAACATAATCAGTAAATTATATAAGGAAGCTTTAGGAAGGAACTGCAGATGCTGGTTTAATCCAAAGATATACACAAAACGCAGGAGTAACTCAGGTTGGTTCCGGACAACAAGAAAGGGAGATTGTAGAGTGCCTCTGAGATGGATTCAGAGCAGTTTGTACTGGAGCCTACCAGAGAGAAGGCAATTCTGGATTTAGTGTTGTGTAATGAACCAGATTTGATAAGGGAACTCAAGGTAAAGGAACCGCTAGGAGGTAGTGATCATAATATGATGTTTTAATCTGCAATTTGAGAGGGAGAAGGTTAAATGTCAATATTGCAGTTGAACAAACGAGACTATGAAGGCATGAGAGTTAGATGTGGCCCTTGTGGCTAAAGGGATCAGGGATTATGGAGAGAAGGCAGGTACGGGATACTGAGTTGGATGATCAGTCATGATCATATTGAATGGCAGTGCGGGCTCAAAGGGTCGAACGGCCTACTCCTGCATCTATTTTCTATGTTTCTATGTTTCTATGAGAGGCGTTGGACAAGGTTGACTGGAAAATGATCCTAGCACTAATGACGGTGGAACAGCAATGGCAGGAATTTCTGGGCATAAAGGATGAAAAGAAAGAAGCAACCGTGACTGACAAGGCAAGTTAGGGATGGAATAAAACTAAAAGAAAAGGTGTATAACATAGCAAAGAGTAGCGGGAAGCCAGAGGATTCAGACATTTTAAAGGACAAAAGGGCAATACGGAGTGAAAAGATGAAGTACATGGGTAAGCTGGCCAAGAATATAAAGGTCGATAGTAAAAGATCTTTAGGTATGTTATGTAGACAAATGCAAAAAAATGTGAGATTATCTACTTAGGTAGCAAAAACTGGAAGGCAGATTACTAACTAAATGGCATCAAGTTGGGAAAAGGGAAAGTACAACGGGATCTGGGGGTCCTTGTACATCTGTCTATGAAACTAATCATGCAGGTACAGCAGGCAGTGATGAAAGCGAATGGCATGTTGGCCTTTATAACAAGAGGAATCAAATATAGGAGCAAAGAGGTCCTTCTGCAGTTGTACAGAGCCCTAGTGAGACCACACCTGGAGTATTGTGTGCAGTTTTGGTCCCCTAATTTGAGGAAGGACATTCTTGCTATTGAGGGAGTGCAGCGTAAGTTTACAAGGTTAATTCCCGGGACTGTCATATGCTGAGAGAATGGAGCAGCTGGGCTTGTACACTCTGGAGTTTAGAAGGATGAGAGGATATCTAATTGAAACATATAAGATTGTTAAGGGCTTGGACACGCTAGAGGCAGGAAGCATGTTCCCAATGTTGGGTGAGTCCAGAACCAGGGGCCACACAGTTTAAGAATAAGGAGTAAGCCATTTAGAACGGAGTCGAGGAAACACGTTTTCTCACAGAAAGTGGTGAGTCTGTGGAATTCTCTGCCTCAGAGGGTGGTGAAGGCCGGTTCTCTGGATGCTTTCAAGAGAGAGCTAGATGGGGCTCTTAAAAATAGCAGAGTCAGGGGATATGGGGAGAAGGGCCCACTCCTGCACCTATTGTCTATTATCTATTGTCTATTGTCCCTTGAAGGCAGGAACAGGTGAAATTATTATGGGGAACAAGTCTACGGCAGAAGAGTTGAACAGGTACTTCAGATCTGTCTTCACTAAGGAAGACACAAAAAATCTCCCAGATGTGCTGGAGGACAGAGGATCTAGGGAGACAGAAGAACTGAAAGCAATTTGCATTAGGTGAGAAATAGTATTGAGTAGACTGATGGGACTGAAGGCTGATAAATCCCCAGGGCCTGATGGTCTGCATCCCAGGGTCCTCAGGGAGGTGGCTCTAGAAATCGTGGACGCATTTGTGATCATTTTCAAATGTTCAATAGATTCAGGATCGGTTCCTGTGGATTGAAGGGTAGCTAATGTTATCCCACTTTTCAAGAAAGGAGCGAGAGAGAAAACAAGGAATTATAGACCAGTTAACCTGACATCGGTGGTGGGGAAGGTGCTAGTCATTTATTAAAGAAGTAATAACTGCGCATTTGGATAGCTGTAAAAAGATAGGTCCAAGTCAGCATGGATTTATGAAGGGGAAATCCTGCTTGACTAATCTCATGGAATTTTTTGAGGATGTGACGAGTAAAATGGGTGAAAGAGTGCCAGTGGTCTTTCAGAAAGCCTTTGATAAGGTCCCACATAGGAGATTAGTGGGCACAATTAAAGCACATGGTATTGGGGGTAGGGTATTGACATGGATAGAGAATTGGTTGGCAGACAGGAAACAAAGAGTCGGAATAAACGGGTCCCTGTCAGAATGGCAGGCAGTGGCAAGTGGAGTGCCGCAAGGCTCAGTGCTGGGGCCATAACTATTTACAATATATATTCATGATTTAGATAATGGGATTAAAAGTAACACTAGCAAATTTGCAGATGTCACAAAGCTGAGTGGCAGTGTGAACTGCAAAGAGGATGCTTGGAGGTTCCAGGGTGGCTTGGACAGGTTGAGTGAGTGGGCAGATGCATGGCAGATGCAGTATAATGTAGATAAATGTGAGGTTATCCACAGGTGGTAAAAACAAGGAGGCAAATTATTATCTCGATGGTGTCAGATTAGGAAAAAGGGAAGTGCAATGAGACCTGGGTGCCCTTGTACACCAGTCACTGAAAGTAAACATGCAGGTCTGGCAGGATGTGAGGAAAGCTAATGGCATGTTGGCCTTCATAACGAGAGCATTTGAGTATAGAAGTAAAGAGGTCGTTCTGCCGTTGAACATGGTCCTGGTGAGACTACATCTTTGGTATTGTGTGCAATTTTGGTCTCCTAATTTGAGGAAGGACATCCTTGCTATTGAGGCAGTGCAGCGTAGGTTCATCGAGGTTAATCCCCGGGACGGTGGGACTGTCATATGAATTAAGATTGGAAAGACTGGGCTTGTATTCATTGGAATTCAGAAGGATGAGAGGGGATCATAGAAACATATAAAAATTATAAAAGGACTGGACAAGCTAGATGCAGGAAAAATGCTCCCAATGTTCAGAACCAGGGGCCATAGTTTAAGAATAAAGGGGAGGCCATTTAAAGCTGCTGTGAAAAAACGTTTTCACCCAGAGAATTAGGAATTGATGGAATTCTCTGCCACAGGATGCAGTAGAGGCCAATTCACTGGGTGCATTTAAAAGAGAGTTAGATAGAGCTCTTGGAACTCGCAGAATCAAGGGGTATGGGGAGAAGGCAGGCACAGGTTTCTGATTGTGGATGATCAGCCATGTATGTCTAGTCACTATATGTCATATTGTCACTTGCGGGTGGAGCACCAAGGCAAATTCCTTGTATGTGAATACTTGGCCAATAAACTTATTCATTCATTCATTCATCACAATGAATGGCGATGCTGGAAGGACTAAATCCTCCACCTATTTTCTATGTTTCTATGTTAGCAGGATAGGCAACATCTCCGGAGAGAAGAAATGGGTGACGTTTCGGGTCGAGACCCTTCTTCAGACTGTCTGAATTTATTCCAGCATTTTTTCCATAAGGATATTATTCAAAAGCAAGATTATTTTTCTTCTTATCATCATCCTATTGTGATTACTACTTGCACAATGCATCATCTGTACCTCACTGTTATTTTCTCCTTAAACATGAGTTCTGTTCATTTGACAGAACATAAAGCCATGAATTATTCATACATTTAATTGTATTGTTTCAGGGTGGACAATTATAATTGCTCAAGGAGAATAGAAAGTTTGCATTACTTCTGTACAAGACTAGTGTAATAATAGTTTTTTTGAAAGGGTGGTGTTTGATTGTGATGCAGGATATCGTGACGTAATTGACATTAGCAATACAATGAAAATTGCTTTAGACCTGAGGAATTAGCTGAATTCCTGATCAGATGCAGTTCAGATGTAGTTGGTTGAAGCTGCCAACTTGTGTTTAAGGGTTTCTCTGGTATTATATATCTCCGTTTTCATTACTTGACTTGTTTGCTTCCTAACATAGAAGGCAGTGAATTGTTTTTAAATTAACAATGAGAATTTCGAACGTTATTGTTTCTGGTAATAATGTGTGTGTCAGTAGAAAATAGAGATAATTACAGTGTATGACTTAAAAAAAAAGGCATTTTACTAAAAGCCTGATTTTGAATGGTGTGATGAGAGCTATTAAGCTTTGTAGAAATGCATTGTGATGATATGTGGATGAAAGGAATAATTTTGCTCTGTAATTGATACGCTTGTTTCATATGCCAGGTAATATAGCAAGCAGAGGGCAATAATATGGTAACCCAGAAGGGAAGCAAAATACAATTTACTATCATTTCAGCACTTTCAAGGATATCACTGAGGATAGCAAAAACACTGCAAAAAAAAACCCCTAATGTCATCATGTTGAAGTAATTGCAGTTTTTTTTTCTTCCTCAGCAGTCCATCGGGCTACGAGATGATTTAATGGACTCTAATGAATCCTTTGCAAGATTTATAAACTCCATAACTGGTGGAATTTTTGGGATGGGTGGGTGGACTGTTTTGGTGTCGATTGTTGAATATGCTTTCTACTGTTTGTGTCTGGCCTCCACATACTTCTACTGGAGAGCCTCAAAAATGTTGGTACCTCCCAGTTTCAGTATTATTAGGACAGACAATACTGTGAATTGTTGAGGATTTCTGCTGCCCTCTTGAAAATAGCCGGCCTTGAAGTGTTTGGAATACTTTGTTCCAGGAGAAACGTGTCTGGCATTCAGATAATGTGGCCCATCTGTAGGAGTTGGTTGAGCATGACCAGAGAGTCAATGCTGGGAACATTTGACAGTGATAGACACAAAATGTTGAAGTATAGAAGTTGGGAGGTCATGTTGCAGTTGTATAAGATGTTGGTGAGACAGCATTTAGAATATTGTGTTCAGTTCTGTGCTCCATGTTATAGGAAAGATATTGTCAAGCTCGAAAGGGTTCAGAAAAGATTTTCCGAGGATGTTGCCAGGACTTGAGGGTCTGAGCTATAGGGAGAGGTTGAGTAGGCTGGGTCACTATTCCATGGAGCGCAGGAGGATGAGGGGAGATCTTATAGAGGTATACAAAATCATGGGAGCAATAGATCAGATAGATGCACAGAGTATTTTTCCCAAATTAGGGGAAACGAGGACCAGGTTCAAGGTGAAGGGGAAAAGATTTAATAAGAATTTCACACAAAGGGTGGTGGGTGTATGGAACAAGCTGCCAGAGGAGGTAGTTGAGGCTTGGACTATCCCATCGTTTAAGAAACAGTTAGATAGGTACATGGATAGGACAGGTTTGGAGGGATATGGACCAAGTGCAGGCAAGTGGGATTAGCGTAGCTGGGACATTGTTGGCCGGTGTGGGTGAGTTGGGTTGAAGGGCCTGTTTCCACACTGTATCACTCCATGACTATGAACTAAGCAGGATAAGCAGCATCTCTGGAGCGAAGGAATGAGTGAAGTTTTGGGTTGAGACCTTTCTTCAGCCTGACAGTTGTTAATTTTGGCCAAATTAGAGGTATTTTAAAATGGAGGATCTTTGCATTTGCAGCGCCTCTTTGGCTTTTTTCTGTGAGAAGTTACAAGCTGTGAGGTGGTTCCAGAAAGTCTGGACCCCAGATTGATATGCAGGATAAGGTCAGGTCCAGATGTCCTTCCTTTGTTACAATTAACGAGGACTTTGCAGAGGAGCCCAGAGGTGTTGCAAATGCATAGTCAGGATTGGCCAAATAGGGGGGAGTGTAAATACTGTTAATAATGTTGCAAGCAGTTTGTACTGCTGTGTGATGATTGGCTGAAGTGTGAAACCTTGTTTGAGTTGTTTATGCAACCTGAGAGAAAGTTGCATTACCTTAGTTAACTGACTTCTTTCCAGAACCTTTTGTAGAAACATTGTAATGGGGTAATTTGTAATTGGGTTAGGGAACTGTCAATAACAGTGTAATGAAACCAATTTGTGATTGGTTTGTAGGGGCTCCTACCCACATCTAGTTTCGCGCCACAGGGTCCGATGACCTATAAAGAGCGAACCGCACGAAGATCGGTCGGTCTTCTGGAAGGGCGCTTTGGACTGCGTAACCTTTAGGCTGAAGGGCTTGAATGAGCAGACAAGGATCGAACCCGCGGTGGTTAGGTATTTTATAGGGAGTTTGTTATTGTTTGAAAGAATAAAGCTTAGTGATCCGGTGCTTGACTCAGTGCTTTATGTGAACTAGAAGAAGAAGGGTAAGCTCTAGGAGCATAATTACAGAGTCACGGGAAAGGGGGAGATATAGATGATGATGTCGAGAGACATAGATCAAATGACTGAAAGATATGCAAAAAAGAAACGATTAAAATATAGAAACAGGCCATTGTTAGCTATTTGCTCGCTGAGAACGAAAAGCTGGTGTGATTTGGGTGACTGATATTGGACTTGGTGGTGCCCAGAAGAAGCATCCAGGAATGCAAGCCCCTTGGTAATTCAAGAGATTACTGGGTTTAAGGACTTAATCCTCAATACTCTCTCCCCAGTTAGCTGAAGGTGAGGTTGGTGCACTGGAAACAAACTAATATGCATTATATTTCCATGAAAAATGATCCCTGCAATATAAAGGGATGTACATAAACCATTGTCTTATCATGAATCTCGATTGCCAGAGGTGGCAATACATGACGGGGGATGTTTGAAGAAGGATATTTGGCTTTAGTTTTAGTTTCAGTTTTAGTTTCAGTTTTAGTTTCAGTTTCAGTTTTAGACATACACAGAGGGATCTGGAGTCCAAGTCCATAACTCCCTGGAAGTGGCAACCCAGTAGATAGAGGTACTGAAGACTTGCTTTGATAGGTCAGGGCATTGAGTACGTCAGAAAGTCATGATGCAGCTTTATAGGACTTTGGCTAGACCGCATTTTGAGCATCGCATGCAATTCTGGCCTCCCCATTGTAGAAAGGATGTGGAAGCTTTGGAAAGAGTACAGAGGAGGTTTACCAGAATAATGCCTAGTGTAGAGGGTGCTAGCTACAGGGAGTTTGGACAGACCTGGATTGTTTCCCCTGGAACACCATAGGTTATGGGGAAACCTGATAACGCATATACAATTATAACAAATATAAAATTATGAAAATAGGGGCATAGATAGAGTAGACAGTCAGAAACATTTACCCAGGGTGGAAAAATCAAATACTAGAGGGCATTGTTTTAAGGTGGCATGGCTTTAAGTTGAGAGGGGCAAAGTTTAATGGAGACGTGTGGAGCAGTTTTTTTACACAGAGGTTGGCGAGTAACTGGAAGGCACTGCTGAGGGTGGTGGTTGAGGCAGATATGAGAGTGTCATTTAATAAACGTTTGGATAGATATGCAGGGAATGGAGGGATAGGGATTCTGCACAGGTAAGGAAGAGAAGGTCTTGGCATCACGTTTGGCACAGACAATGTGGGCCGAAGGGCCTCTTCATTTGGTGTAATGTTCTATGTACTATACGGAGTGGAAGTAGGCCCTTCAGCCCACTGAGTCCATGCTGACCATCGATCACCATTTCACACAAGTTCTGTTATCCCCTTTTGCATACACTCCATGAACTATTGGGGCAATTTTACAGACACAAATTAACCTACAAACATTGATGTCTTATGTGGGAGAAGACCAAAGCACCCGGAGGAAACCATACGGACACAGGAAAAATGTCACAGGCAAGCCCCACACAGACAGCACATGAGGCCAGGGTCGAACCCATCTCTCCGGCGCAGTGAGGAAGGAGCTCCCCCAGCTGCGTCACTGTGCCTTGCCTTGTTTTGGAAGTAAGACTTGCATTTTGAAGAAGGGAATCAAGAATGGTTTGGGACTGGTGTCTAAGAGTGTGCACATTCACTAGAGTTATTTGCACACCACAATTTGATGATTGAAAGACCTTAGTCCTGGAGTAGATGTGTTAAAATGTTCATCAATGTTCTGCTCATTCAGTAGATTAGTCCTGCTCTAGCCATAAGTCATAGAGTCATAGACACATACAGCACAGAAACAAGCCCTTTGGACCAACTAGCCCACGCTGACCATGATGCCCCATCTGCACTAGTCCCATATGTTCAAATTTGGCCTATATCCCAAGTCAAGTCAAGTTTATTCGTCACATACGCATACGAGATGTGCAGAGAAATTAAAAGTGGCAATGGTTGCAGATTGTGCAAAAAAAAACTATGGAACAGAATCAGTAATCACATATTTGTGGGAGGAAAAAAAAAAGAAAAAAACCCAGCAATTTAAAAAAGACACCACACAACAGTAAATTGGTACAGTAAGTTAGTCCCTGGTGAGGTAGGAGTTTACAGTCCTAATGGCCTCTGGGAAGAAACTCCTTCTCATCCTCTCTGTTCTCACAGCATGGCAACGGAGGCGTTTGCCTGACTGTAGCAGCTGGAACAGTCTGTTGCAGGGGTGGAAGGGGGTCCCCCATGATCTTGTTGGCTCTGGATCTGCACCTCCTGATGTACAGTCCCTGCAGGGGGGCGAGTGAAGTTCCCATAGTGCGTTCGGCCGAACGCACTACTCTCTGCAGAACCTTCTTGTCCTGGGCAGAGCAATTACCAAACCAGATTGTAATGTTTCCGGACAAGATGCTTTCCACAGTCGCTGAGTGGAAGCACTGAAGGATCCTCAGAGACACTCTGAATTTCCTCAATTGCCTGAGGTGGTAAAGGCGCTGCCTTGCCTTACTCACCAGTGCGGCAGTGTGTGATGTCCATGTCAGACCCTCTGAGATGTGGACTCCCAGGTATTTAAAGCAGCTCTCCCTATCCACAGTATCCCATTTATCTTCAGTGGTGTGTACGTCCTCTGATGTTGTGCCCTCCTAAAGTCCACGATCAGCTCCTTCGTATTTTTGACATTCAAGAGGAGGCTGTTGTCCTGACACCAGAGTGCCAGATCAGCTACCTCCTCCCGGCAGGCCTTCTCATCGTTGTCTGAGATCAGGCCCACCACCACGGTGTCATCAGCAAACTTGATAATCGAGTTGGAGCTGAACTCCACACAGTCATGTGTGTACAGGGAGTACAGTAGGGGGGCTGAGGACGCAACCCTGGGGGGATCCTGTGCTCAGGGTGAGGGACTTCGATGTATTCCCTCCCATATTGACTACCTGGGGCCTGGCGGTGAGAAAGTCCAGGACCCAGGCACACAGGGGGGTGTTGAGCCCCAATTCCAGCAGCTTCTCAGCCAGTCTGGTGGGGACTATCGTGTTGAAGGCTGAACTGAAGTCTATGAACCGCATCCTCACATAGCCCCCCTTCTGGCTGTCAAGGTGAGAGAGAGCGGTGTGCAGAACCTGGGAGACCGCATCGTCTGTGGATCTGTTCGGACGGTATGCAATTTGTAGAGGGTCCATGTTGTGAGGGGGGAAGGCGCAGATGTGTTTCTTCACCAGCCTCTCAAAGCATTTCATGACTAGCGAGGTGAGGGCCACCAGAGAGCAGTCATTCAGACAAGGCTGGGGAGGCATTCTTTGGTACAGGTACAATGGTGGATTTTTTGAAGCAGGCAGAGACCACGGACTTGGCGAGGGAGAGGTTGAATATTGTAGTGAGCACCGGAGCCAGCTGCACAGCACAAGACTTAAGTACTCGCCCCGAGATGCCATCTGGACCTACAGCTTTCCTCATGTTCACACGTGTCAGAGCCCTCCTCACGTTGTGCTCGGACAACGAGAATGTGTGCACATCCCCAGCGATGGACCTCCCTTCATCTTCGTTAGCCAGCGTGCTGGCGGTGTGGTCGTTAGTCGGCAGACCTGGGGTGGTGTTGCCCATCTCGAAACGAGTGTAGAAGGAGATCAGGTCATCAGCCAGGGAGGTGCCGGCACTTGCGGATGAGGGTGGGGTGCTCCGGTAGTTGGTTACAGTCCGTAGCCCCTGCCACAGGCGTCTGGTGTCCTGCTGCTCCATCTGTGACTCCATCTTGTCCCTGTACCTCCTTTTTGCGTCCTTCACCGCCCTTCGCAGTCGGTAGGACTCTACCTTGTAGACGTCCATGTTTCCGGATGCCAGGCCCGAGTTGTAGGCAGCGGTGCGAGCATTCAAGGCAACACGAACGGACCTGTCCACCCAGGGTTTTTGATTCGGAAAGATGCTAACCCTTACCGTGGGGACGATGTTGTCGGCTATTGTTGCGATTAAGTCCGTGACTGCTTCCGCGAACTCACTGACGTCGCTGGAACTTGCTTGGAACATATTCCAGTCGGCATCGCTCAGTGCATCTTGCAGCATGGCCTCTGACTGGTCGGACCACCGCTTAACGTCCCTCGTCACTGCCGCTTCCCGAACTATCCTCTGTTTATACTCCGGCAGCAGGAAAATGGCAGCGTGGTCAGATTTTCCTAAAGGAGGGAGTGAAACGGCCTTGTAGCCCTTCCGGAACGGCGTTTAGCAGTGGTCCAATTTCCTTTCCCCCTGGTGGCACACGTGATGTGTTGGTAGAAGTTCGGCACGACCTTCTTGAGATTTGATTTATTAAAATCTCCAGCCACCACCATAGCCGCATCCGGGTTCTTGTTCTGGTGTCGACAGTGCACGTCGTGTAGGGCCGATAGTGCCACGTGGGTGTCCGCATGCGGTGGGATGTAGACGGTTGTGACGATCACTGAGCCGAACTCCCGGGGAAGGTAGAATGGGCGGAGCAGGAACGGGAAAGCATCTTGACATTTCCAGGGTTGCGCCAGATGTTATTGGTTAGGAAGCAGACTCCTCCACCCTTGGATTTCCCAGATTCTGTCAGCACGTTGTCGGTGAAGGACTCGGTTGGGCAGATTACCTGATCCGGCACCAGCGACGTCAGCCATGGTTCGGTCAGGCAGAGGATGTTGCAGTCCCTTATGTCCCGCTGGAATCTGACCCTCGCCCTGAGGTCATCCAGCTTGTTCTCCAGGGACTGGACGTTCGCCAGAAGAATGCTGGACGAAAGGCTTGGGCTCTCAGCCTATTCCGAATCCCCACTCCCCCCGCTTACCCCGATGTTTTCTCCGGGCTTTCCTTGGAGCCTCGCTCCCATTGTTGTTACCGCGGCGCGCTCTGTTGATCGGTGAGGACAGCGTTTAAAAAAGTTTCCGTTTACGCTAGGGTTTAGTTTTAAGAGAGTTTCCCTGTCATACTTTGTTAGCGCTAGGGAGTCGGTACTGAGAAATAAATTTAAAAAAGAACATGCAAGTTAAAAATACGCACAGATTCCGCAGAGCTGCGACGACGGCGACTGGACTTGGCCGCGCCATCTTGGATCAACCCTCTAAACCTCTCTATCTATGAACGTGTCCAAATGTCTTCTAAATGTTATAATTGTATCTACCTCCTCTGGCAGCTCGTTCCATATACCCACCAACATCTGCGAGAAAGTTGCCTCTCCGGTCTAATTAAATCCTTCTAATTTCACCTTAAACCTATGGTTCTTGATTCCAATATTCTGGGTGAATGACTCTGTGCATTCACCCTATCTATTTCCCCTCATGATCCTATACCATCTATAAGATCACCTCTTAACCTCCTGTATTCCAAGGAATAAAGTCTTAGCCTGCCCAACCTCTCCCTGCAGCTCAGCCCCTCAAGTCCTGGCAACATCCTCATAAATCTTCTCTGCATTCTTTCCAGCTTGACAACATATTTCTTGTATTAGGCGACCCAAACTGAACACGTTCTACTAGGTGGGGGAGAGTGTTAGAGGGAAATTGTTCAAGGAGGAATTGAACAATAGGTTCCAATTGCAGCCTCAACAAAATCTTGTACAACTGGAGCTTAACTTCTAAACTTCTATACTCAATACCCTGGCTGATGTGTGCCAAAAGCCTTCTTGACCTGCGATGCTACTTTCTGGGAACTATGCACCTGCATTCCTAGATTGTTCTGCTCCACAACACTTCCCAGTGCCCTGCCATTCACTGTGAAGGTCTTGCACTAGATTCACTTCCCAAATTGCAATCCCTCACATTTATCTGCATTAAACTTCACTCTCTATCCAATCGTTCCCCCGGGTCCCATGTGATTTCGTCTTCCAGCGCAGCCTACCTTTCTGAACCTTATCAAATCCCTTGCTGAAGTCCATATAAACAACATCTATGGCTTTGTCCTCGTCAACCTTTTTGGTTACTTCTTCAAGGAGTAGTTGGAACTGAGCTGGAGTGTTGCAGCAAGGAAGGTTAAGAAAATAAGTTGTTTTATTACTTCAACCTGCATTGGAAGTGGGTCGGTGGTGGATCCTTTGGCAAGGATGACGGCACGCAGATCATTGTGGGGTAAAGAGAGGATGTTGTAACATGTGAGCCTTATGTAAGATTGGGCACATCCCCTTTAAGAACTGTAGCATTTAACCAACTGTTCTTTGTACCTATTGGGATAAAGTTTAAAAGAAGCTTCCAAGCATCCTCTGTTGTATGGCAACTGTCGGTTTATGCCTCTGTAGTTGGCAGATAAAGGGTGTATGCCACATCCGTTTTTCAAGCTCGCTGCACCGTTTAAGCTGATTTTGGCCAGACTTTTTGTAAATTCAACTCCATTTTCTTGGCTTGCTACAGTAACCTTTCATCTTTTGTTTCTCTAACTGTCTTAAAAATATTAAAACATTCTGCTTACGCTGCCTTTTTAGCAAGAGAGTTCCAAAGTCATATCATTGTCTGAAAGAGAACAAAAATCACCTTATCTCTGTCTTAAATGGGTGACTTTTTTTAAAACAGCGACTTCCTAGTTTTCCACCAGATAAAACTTTCTCCTGGCATCCACCCTGATACCCTGACACTTCCAGACCCCTGATCTCTGGTCTCGCACTATTTAATGCACTTCTTAAAACTTTCCCAGGCAAAATGAACAATTTCAGATTTTACCATATTATATTCCATTTCATAATTCCTTGCTCTCTCTCTTAACGTACCTATATTCCTTGGTTCAGTTTAGTTTAATATTGTCACGTGTACCGAGGTACAGTGAAAAGCTTGTGTTTGCGTGCGATCCAGTCAAAGAAAAGACTATGCATAACTACAAGCAGGCCATCCACAGTACACAGATAAAGGGCTGCAATTGACTGCAAGTCTGAGAAAGTCCAACCTCAAAGGTCTCCAATGAGGTAAATGAAAGGTCAGCACCACACTCTAGCTGATGAGAGAACAATTCAGTTGCCGGATAACAGCTGGGAAGAAACTGTCCTTGAATCTAGAGCATTTTCAAACTTCTGTACCTTTAGAGATATGGCGTGGGAACAGGCCGTTTGGCCCACCAAGTCGACACTGACCAGCGATATCCCTGTACACTAGCACTATCCCACACACTTGAGTCAATTTACAATTTTACCGTGGCCAGTTAACCTACAAATCTGTATGTCCTTGGAGTCATAGATTCATAGTCTTACAGTGTGGAAACAGGCCCTTCAACCCAACTTGCCCACACCAGCCAACATGTCCCATCTATACTGGTCCCACCTGTTTGAGTTTGGCTCATATCCCTCTAAACCTGTCCTAACTGCTGTCTCCTCCCCTTCCCACCTCTCCCTCAGCCCTCGGGCCCTGGCATTCCCTCTATCTCTATCTCCCTCCCCCACCCTAGTCGCACTAGCTTCTCATTTTCACACCACAAACAGCTTACAATGGCTTGTTCCCTTTATCATCGATACTTTTTTGCATATCTTTCATTCAATGTTCTTTATCTCTCCACATCACTGTCTATATCTCTCATTTCCCTGATCCCTGACCAGTCTGAAAAAGGGTCTCGACCCGAAACGTTGCCTATCTCCTTCGCTCCTTAGATGCTGCTGCACCCGCTGAGTTTCTCCAGCTTTTTGTGTAACCTCCTAACTATATACCTGTCTAAATGTTTCTTAAACATTACAATAGAACCCACCACACCTACCTTCTCCCATACACCCACCACCCTTAGTGTGAAAAAGTTACCCCTCAGGTGTTTATTAAACCTTTCCCAACTCAGCATAAACCTATATCCTCTGGTTCTTGATTCCCCTATTCTGGGCATGAGACTCTGTGCGTCTACGCGATCTATTCCTCTCATGATTTTGCACACCTTTATAAGATCACCCCTCATCCTCCTGCACGAAGGAATAGAGTCCTCGCCTGCTCGACCTCTCCCTGTAGCTCAGACCCTTGAGTCCTGGCAACATCCTCGCAGTTGGAGGAAACCGGAGCACCCAGAGAAAACCCACAAGGTCACAGGGACAAGATACAACCTCCATACAGACAGCACCCGAAGTCAGGATCAAACCTGGATTGCTAGCCCTGTAAGGCAGCTACTCCGCTGGTGCACCACTGTACCTCTTGACTGGATAACGCGTAACAAAAGCTTTTCACTGTACCTCAGTACCAGAGACAATGAACTAAACTGAACTGAACTGATGGGAGAGGGGAGGAATGAGAGTGACCTTTGCAACTTTTTTATGTCCTCCTCACAATTCTATATTTGAATCATGAGCAAATAAAACAAACATACCTTTGGTCCCTTTATTCAAGATACCTATATGAATTGTAAATTGTCTCACCACGGTCATTCCTTCTTCAGGCTGAGCACCAGTTGTTGGTGGCACGCCTCTTGTTACATCTTATCAACCAGATACACACTTATCTGAACCAATTCTTGTTAGCTGGTCAGTCTTCTATCCATGTCAATGAGTTACCTCCTAGACGATGAGATTTCATTTTCATGATTACATCTGATGTGACATTTTATCAAAGGCATTCTGGAAATCACATCTATCAGTTCTCCATTATCCACACTTACCTTTTCAGAGAAGAATAAATTGGTCAAACATGATTTATCTTTCATAAAACTATGTTGAATCTGCGCGATTACCTTCAATTTGTTGGTGCCCTACCATAAAGTTCCAATATTTTCTGCCTGACATCCTGCAGTTTTCTGGTTTTTTTTTCATCATTCTTTCATTGTGAATAAAGAAGTTACATTTTATATCTCCTAATCTAATGGCTGTTTCCCCAAATGTTGTGAAAATTACCAACTGGCTATATTTTTTCTGAGAAACCATTGCTGATATGTGGTGTCAATTGTGCTGAAAAAAATTAAATTATTACATTTGGACATTATGCCTGGAGACAACAAGCTGTGTAAATTAAATCCATGTTCAGTTTATTTGAGGGAATGGTTTGGAAAAAGACCTTATGGCCGGCCACCTGAATCCACACTGACCAGCGATCACCCATACACTAGTTCTGTCCTACACACCAGGGGTAATTTACAGAAGCCAATTAACCTACAATTCTGCACATCTTTGGAATGTAGGAGGGAACCGGAGCACCCGGAGAAAACCCACGCGGTCACAGGGAGAACGTACAAACTCCATATAGACAGCAGCTGTAGTGAGGATCAAACCTGAGTCTCTGTCGCTGTGAGGCAGCAACTCTACTGCTGTGCCACTGATAGAAATTCCAAGAAATAGACACCCAAGCTACAAGTTGGTAAATATTCTGTAGAATGAAGACAACAGAAAGGACAATCAGAACATAGGTAGATTCAGAGATAGAAAGATTCTTGATTAGTATGGGTCAGGGGTTATGGGGAGAAGGCAGGAGAATAGGATTAGGAAGGAGAGATAGATCAGTCATGATTGAATGGCGTGGCAGACTTGATGGGACAAATGGCCCAATTCTACTGCTATCACATGATCTTATGAACATATGAACTTCAAGATGTTATTGTATCTATCTGTCTACCAGGGCAGGAAGTTGTACCATATGATAAAGCCTTTAAATTAAACCCCAGAGGGTACATTCAATGCATTACAAATACAAAGCAACTCATCTACAATTGTAATGATTGACTATTGAAGGTTGTTTTCTCACGAATAGCAGCAGGGAAAATCCTTTGATACTTTCTTAACACAGCTTAGACTCTTAGCAGCTAACTTTGCTTTTGCAGTTGGCACAATTGATTCATCAGAGATCAAATTACTTACGGAATCCAGGGTTCTAACAAAGCCTGATACTTTAATGATACTTTAATATCATGTGTGGCATGTCACAGCGAGATTATTTGTTTTGCATACACAAGGTATGCAAAGACCAAGTTTGCTCAGGAAAGGTCTGCACAGATATTCAAAACCAGGAAAGAAATGTTGGATTGCCAACAGAGGGAAACATGAAACAGAAAGTAAAACAGGAAATGTAGAGCCAAGGTGGTTGCTTCTGATAAAATACTGAATATCTTTTGGGAATAGGAAGATATAACAACGATTCTATTTAATCCCTCACAGTTGGTGAAGTGCTGTTTTTACCAAACCGATCAATTGCAAAGGGATTTAGATAGATCAGAAAGTTGGGTTGCTGTAGTACACTTACTTACCCAATCCCACAGCTCAGTCGGACCAGGAGAGCAGAGAAATGGCTGTTTATTGTAAAAGTCAGAAAACTGAAGCCTCAGGTGCTGTACAACAGTGTTAGAATGATTAACCACATGCCATGCTGCTTAGGAAGATATCAATCCACAAATCTTAATGTAACTCCTACATTTGCCATTACGACCATATGTACCACACTGCTTTAAAATAGTAAGATTAAATGAGAACTTACCAAGTTTGAAGGTTGATCTGTATTTTACGAGGAGTCGCGGTGAGGGATTTCGTGAAGACCCCGCCAGCACGCATGCGCGGCATCCTTCAAAGCAGCGGTGTGGAATCACAGAAAACAAATCATGACTAAAAATAGTAAGATGAAAAACGTAGAACTTCCTGGTTGACCTTATGATAGAGGGTGGGAGCGGTGGGCACGAAATCCCTCACCGCGACTCCTCGTAAAATACAGATCAACCTTCAAACTTGGTAAGTTCTCGTTTAATCTTACTATTTTACTTCGGAGTCACGTGAGTGACTTTGTGAAGATTTCAAAGCTCTGTGATTTCACGCCCTGGACAACGTCCATGCTTATCACACTGCCGCCATTCTGATGGAGGAAGGCTGTTAATGGAGTTCAGTCGAAACTGGCTGAAAAATCAACACAATTTATTAATCAAATAAACAACAAATAACCCCAAATTCGGGGACAGACATTCACTGAGCGGTTCCCAGCACAGCTTCTGCGAATGTCGCAGGGGCGACCAATGGCTTGTTATTGAAACCGTTGAAAGGTTTCTTCACTGGCCCAGCCCGCAGTGGCAAGACTGTGGTCCATGGGCACCTCCATGGCCCTCGCCGCTGATGTGGATGCAGCCCTGGTGGAAAGAGACTTAAAAATGTCAGTAGCAACTCCTGCTGCATCCAACACCACCCTGAGCCACCTGGCGATAGTCTGTATAGTCACCCGATGATGCGGAGGTTTATGACTGATGAGGAGCCCCTGTTCCTTCATCCTGATAACTCCAGTAACTCGGATGTAGTGGTGGAGATGGGTGACTATGCAGAGAGTGGCATCTACAGGGTACGCCCGAAATTCCAACTGCAGCCCATGCGCCCCTGGCCTGTGCTGTTTTAATAATTCTTTGACAAAGAAATTTGTTTGACCAGGGGTGGCCACCATGCTGTCCAGTCGCAGTTTTTGTAACGTCTGGACTCGTTGGGCTGTAGTCAGTGCCATCAGCATCACCACCTTGAGGGTGAGCTGTTTCAGTGGTAGCTCATCCATTGGAGCCCAGCTCCTCAGTAGGGTCAGCACGATCCCCACATCCCACGTTACTGTATATCTGGGTCGTGGAGGGTTGGTGTTGAACACTCCCCTCATTAGTTTAGACACCAGGTGGTTGGAGCTGATACCTATATCCAGGTATGAGGACGGCGCACTCCTGGCGCTGTTAATGGCACTGTAGCTGAGGCCAGCATCGAAATGGAGGCCCGCTAGAAACTCCAGGACATCAGGTATTGTTGCTGAGTTTGAAGACTTGTTGGTCCGGGAACAGAATGCCTCCCATTTTCTGATCTGGGTGAGGTACTGTTTCCGAGTTGACTCTCGGCATGATGCGGCGATAAGGTCTATGGCTCGTGAAGAGATGCCTGCCCGGATGAGTGGTCTTTTCAGAACCTGCAGGCCAACAAGTTTAAATGACCATGGCAAGGATGACTAACCCCCGTAATGGGGTGAGTAATCAATTTGGGGTGTTTCCCAATCGCCATCCATGGTTGTTTTAAAATTTTAACGACCATGGTACCATCGGGGTACCATGGTTGTGTAGGCCAGTCGGGAATGATCAATATGCCAGTTGCAGAGTCTAATTTAATTTTCTGCAATACCCGACTGATGAGGCAAAATGGGGGAAAAGCGTAGCAAAACCATTTCCCCCAATGGATAGAAAATGCATCCATTGCTATTGCCACAGGGTCTGGTTCCCATGACACATACATTGGTATCTGATGGTTCAGCCTGGACGCAAATAGGTCAATATCTGGTGTCCCAAAATGAGCTATAATATCTCCAAAAATTTGGGGGTTCAACATCCACTCGATGTTGTCATTGAAAACTCGTGACCTGGTGTCCGCCACTGTATTAAGCTTCCCAGGCAAATAGGTCGCAGTAATCCAAATATTTCTTTCAATGCACCAGTGCCAAATTGTATTAGCCAATTCATCACAAGATAGCGACCTGATACCACCCATATGATTGATGTAAGCCACCACTGTAGTATTATCTATTTGAAGGCAGACATGTAAATCCCGTGAATTAGTACAGTAAGCCCGCAATCCATGAAATGCCCCCAGCATTTCTATATAGTTTATCCCATGTGACTCCAGGAAGGTAGACTCATGAGAGTTCCATCTGCCACCACAACTGGACATCGTATCAGTTGCTCCCCAGCCTTGGGCACTTGCGTCAGTTTGTAGCACAACATCTGGGTTGCTCACTATGATGGGTCTGTGACACTCTCTAATATTGTCAACCCACCATTGTAGCTCGTTTCTAGCTTCTGGTGGTAACCAAATTGGCCGATCAAAGTGCCCAGCATTTGTTTTAATGCGGTGATTTTTGATCTTTGTAAATTTTGGTAGTGTAGCGGTCCGAATCGTGCAGCTGGGAATGTAGCTACCAATTTGCCTATGACTTTTGCTGTTTGCCGAATAGTCGGTACCCTGGCGCAAGCAAGATTGTGGCACTCTTCTATTATAGCAGTAGCTTTATTAGTGGGGATGATAAACTTCATTAAATTGGTGTCTAGGGTGAACCCCAAATAATCCATAACCCGTACCGGATGCAATTTTGATTTGTCTGGATGGATTACAAACCCCAGCTTCTCGAACAGAGCCTTGGTTGCAGCCACTCCTTGAATTGCCAATTGGAGGGTCTGACCCACTATAAGGATATCATCCAAATATGCCATTACCATATAATTTTGTTGTCGGAGAAGAGCCAATATAGGTTTTACCAATTTGGTAAACAGCCTAGGGGCTGTGGTGATTCCATTGGGCAATGCCTTGTACTCCCATAATTGACCCTTCAGAAATTTCCTGTGAGCCTCAGCGATGGGCACTGTATAGTATGCATCTTTCAAATCGATCCATGCCATAAAGTACCCTGGGTAAAGCATCTGCCTAGCTGTTTCTAAAGTATTCATTTTGAAATGGGTATATTGTACAAAAGTGTTCAACTCAGTTAAGTCTATTATAATCCGACATCCCCCATCTTTTTTAATTCTGGTGAAGATATTAGACACAAACTCAACAGGTTCATGCTCGGTTTTGCCAATTACCCCTTTTTCTGCTAGCCGTATAATTTCAGCATGTCCTGCCTCTACCTCTTTTTGGGAGAGAGTAAAATTCCTATGAGGCGAATGCTGAGGTAGGGGGATTTATACCTCCAATAAATTCTATAACATACCCTTGAACACTTTGTAAAATAAACTCATCTGTGGTGACAGTTTTCCATATGTCCAAGAAAGCCCGTAATCGCCCACCTATTCGTGCAGGAGGAGATGCTACGGCGTGAGAGGAACCAGACCCCCTTACCTCCATGGTTAACGGCGGTTCCGTACGTACAGTGTTTTGGGTGGACATTGTGGAGGTTGACGGGCGGCGGCCGCGTCTTCCATGCAGGCCGCTGTTGGCCTTGCCCTAAAAAAAGGCCGTTGTGTTTGATGAGATGGAGGTAGGTAGGATCTTTGTGCCCTGTCCGGCAGCCGTGGTTTCCAAGTTCTATTAGGCTGTTGCCGGTGATATGGGTGAAGTCTGGCCAACGGAGGTTTCATGAGGCCCGCTGTTTTGCCCTCCTCGTCCAATTCCTTCACCTGTTTGGACAGGTCTCCGAATAACTGATGCGGCGGTGGAGCGGTTGATGGTCGGCACAACCCCGCGAATTTGGGGTTGTGCGTGGGCTTTATGGAGCTCTTACGCAGGCATTTATCTCATATTGGGCGTTGCATAGGAGTACCAGGCATCCTTGCTGTTCACTGGACACATTATCCCCGTATCCAGGGTCCTAGCAAACGCCGTTATGCCCGTGGAGAGAACCTTTAAGATACGCTGGAGGCGGACATCCTGCATCCTGGTGGCCGTACTCAAGTGTCCCCAGATCTGGGCATTAACCAAGGGCACACTGAGGTTGATGCAGTTCTCGGGCGGTTTTATTTTCTCCAAGGTATCATTGAGAACCTGACTCTGAAGTTGGTGCGTAGTCAGGTAATCAATGGTGCCCGCCAATTTGTGATGCAGAGGTTCACCTGTCTGGGTGGTAGCGGCAAACTGACCCACCACATCCAGCATATCCTCCTCATGCTCTGGCTCAGCGGTCATTGGCTGTCCCGGGTCGTCTTCAAACGCAGCAGCTGGGAAATCACTCACGCTTCTGGCTGGAGACGATGAGATGCTGAGTGGAATCCTCGCACGGCTGGTGGATGCCCGCGAGTCCCGTTCTTCTCGTTCCCGGTCCCGCTGGAGGAGTTGCTCCACTAAGAGCTCCAACCGCTCTATGCGACCGTCCCTGCTATCTGCAGCGGACAAGCCGACTTCCCCAGGTCCTGCGAATTCACTGGGGCTTCCACCATCGGACCACACCTCCGTAAGGTGCTGTCTAGGGTCCAATGGTAGGTTGTCGTGACCTACAGCCCAAGTAGGATCATACGACTACCCGCACGGACTCTCCGCTAGTCTGTCTTCTCCCAGACTGTGGCGGCCCACCTGTCTGATATGAAGGCAGGTGAGTTGAATCGGTGCCGGCCCCCGGAACCTGGCTCCCCGGAGTCCGTGCAGGCTTACCTCCACACTTGCCCATCTTTTGGCGTGGAGGCGCATGGTCGGCTGCTCCCAGAGCCGAGCTGACCGACCGCTTCCTGCTGCCACCTCCGCCCTTGACCGCAGCCTGACGGTGGTGTGTTGTCGCGGTATCTGCTCCAGCAGGCCTACACGACGCAGCAGTGATATTGCCAGACTGCACTACGGCAGATCTCCCTGGCTGCGGTACGTTATGCACATTTGCAGGGCTCCCCTGTCGTGCGGCTGTCCCCCGGCCCAGCCCCCTCGGGTCTTCTGGAGCTCGGGGAGGGGTTGCTTGTGGAAAGCGAGACCCCTTGCCACGTACCTGTTTTCCCCCTCTCTTCTTGGGGGAAGGGGGCACGAAGTCTGGATCCATATCCAGCTCCGGAGCGGTAAACCACTCGGGTGAGGCGGCCCCTAAATCAGCGGGAGCGCCCGACTTCCGCAATCCTGCCCCCACACGCCTCGAAGCTGCCGGTGTTGCTTGCAGCTCCGGGGACAAGGGCCGTTGGCTGGTCGAAGCTCGGCTCCTCGACAGCGTCGCCTTCCTCTTGCCCTTGTCCATCCTGTGGAGTGAAGGTAAATACTTACCTGCCGGCCTTTTATGAAGGAGCTGGAGGAGAGAGCGCACTCCCCCCCCCCCCCAGCCTGCCGATGCAAATGCGCGCGACGATATGCCGCGCATGCGTGCTGGCGGGGTCTTCACGAAGTCACTCACGTGACTCCGAAGTAAAATCCCCTCCTGTTCTACATTGACCGTATTCTCTGGATTATCCCACACTGGGAACTTCTTCCCAGTCCACTCTAGATCATTACATCCGTTTGAAGGGAGCAGGTTAAGTTGCTGGGTGTATGGATGTCAAGGCAGGGCAGTGGTGCAGTGGTGGAGCTACTGCCTTACAGCGCTAGAGACCCGGGTTCAATCCTGACTAGGTTTGTACGTTCTCCACGTGACCTGGGTAGGTTTTCCCCTCCCACACTCCAAAAACGTACAGATTTGTATGTTAATTGGCTTGGTAAAATTGTAAATTGTCCCGAGTGTGTGTAGAATAGTGTTAATGTGCAGGGATCGCTGGTTGGCGTGGACGTGGTGGGTCATAGGGCCTGTTTCCACGCTGTATCTCTAACCTAAACTATACTACACTAAACCTTCAACATCGTGCTACAATTCAAAATGCCTTGATAAATTGCCAACAAAATTAAAGGCCTGTCTCACCACGGTCATTCCATCTTCTCCCCACTCGCATCAGGCAGGAAATACAGAAAATCAGTCTGAAGAAGGGTCTCGACCCAAAACGTCACCCATTCCTTCGAACCAGAGATGCTGCCTGTCCCGCTGAGTTACTCCAGCACTTTGTTCTATCTTCAGAAAATACATAAACTTGAAATGGTGCACCACCAGGCTCAGGAACAGTTTCTTCGCCTCTGTTATCAGGGTTTTGAACAGTCCTTCCATAAGCTAGTGTCCTGTCCTATTCATCTCGACTCCAATGCAGATATTTGGATTTGGTCTATGGAACTAATGCACTGCAATGCCAAGAGCTATGTTGTGCACTCCATATCTTCCCCTTTGCTCTACCTATTGTACTTGAGTTTGAGTTGGTTGTACTGATGTATAGTATTTGATCTGATTGTTGAGCATGCTAGTCAAAGATTTTCACAGTAACTCAATACAAATGGTGATAATAAAGCTAAACGTAAACCTAAACCGAAGCAGCTCCATTCCTGAGGACTGGGTGGTGTTCACTCCTTTGCTTGCTTCAGTCAACAACCGACTCTTTTGTCTTGCTATTCCTATGCACTAGGTTGTTGTCCTGACAACATGATTCATGGTTCATGAATTCTTCCCTGTACTTTGGCCAACAACACAGGTATCATCAGAAAATGTAAAGATCAACTTGGTGTTGTAGACAATAGACAAAAGACATTAGGTGCAGGAGTAGGCCTTACAGCCCCTCGAGCCAGCTCCACCATTCGATATGATCATGGCTGATCATCCCCAATCAGTACCCCGTTCCTGCCTTCTCCCCATATCCCCTGACTCCGCTATGTTTAAGAGCCCTATCTAGCTCTCTCTTGAAATTATCCAAAGAACCGGCCTCCACCGCCCTTGGAGGCAGAGAATTCCACAGACTCACAACTCACTGTGTGAAAAAGTGTTTCCTCATCTTTGATCTAAATGGCTTACCCCTTATTCTTAAACTGTGGCCCCTGGTTCTGGACACCCCCAACATCGGGAACATGTTTCCTGCCTCTAGCTTGTCCAAACCCTTAATAATCGTATATGTTTCAATAAAACCCCCTCTCATCCACCTAAATTCCAGAGTGTACAAGCCCAGCTGCTCTCAGCATTCTCTCAACATATGACAATCTCGTCATCCCAGGAATTAACCTTGTAAACCTACTCTGTACTCCCACAATAGAAATAATGTCCTTCCTCAAATTAGGGGACCAAAACTGCACACAATACTCCAGGTGTGGTCTCACTAGGGACCTGTACAACTGCAGAAGGACCTCTTTGCTCCTATACTTAACTCCTCTTGTTATGAAGGCCAACATGCCATTCGCTTTCTTCACTGCCTGCTGTACCTGCATGCTTACTTTCAGTGACTGATGAACAAGGACCCCCAGATCCTGTTGTACTTCACCTTTTCCCAACTTGACACCATTTAGATAATAATCTGCCTTCCCATTTTTGCTACCAAAATGGATAACCTCACATTTATCCACATTAAATCTGCCTCCTCTGCATCTGCCTACTCACCCAATCTGTCTAAGTCACCCTGCATTCTCATAGCATCTTCCTCACAGTTCAGATACAGATACAGATAGGTTTATTTGTCCATGTGCCAATTGGCACAGTGAAATGAAGTCACCATGCAGCCAAAAATAAAGAACACAACAGAGTCGACAGAAATTCAACATAAAACATCCCCTCACAGCAGGATCAAAATTTCCCACCGTGAGGGTAGGCACCAAAGTCAGTCTCTTCCCGATGCTCCCCACTGTTCACCCGTGGTCAGGGCCTCCCCGAGCCCTCCGCTTTCGCCGCTACGGGCGGCCCGATGTTCAGGCCCCCTCGCCGGGGTGATGTAAGTCTGACGTCGGGGCTGGGGGACGTCCTCAGCGGCCTGGACCTCGAGTCGGCCCCCTCCTACCGGACTCCGCAGCTCCCAAAGTCCACTGGCCGCGCCGGGTGGAGATGCAACGCTGGAGGCCCTCGGCAAAGGGCCCCAGGACTCCGCGATGACAGTCAGCGCCGCCCGCATTGGGAGCTCTCTAAACCAGAGCTTCACGGTGTTGGAGCAGCGGCCCAACGCTCCGGAGCTCCAACAGCGACCCAGGTAGGCATCGCCCGCTCCGCTGTGACTCCAGCGCCGCCGCTGTTGCAGCTCTGGTCCGGTTCCCGGTCCCCGGCAGGAAAGGCCGCTCCGATCCAGGAGGTAGGCCGCGTGGTGGGGGGCGAGGAGAAATAGTCGTGTCGACGACTGGGAGTTAGTTTTCCCCTGGAAGTCAAAGATTCCCCAAGATTAAAAATAAGAGTCTGCTGTTCAGTGCAGCATCGATCACCTGCTACCCAGGGCAGCAGTAATGTTCGTGAGTTATTTTGTGACATAAGGGTGGAGGAGATGTTATGACCAATTCTTACCGACTGAGGTCTGCCAGTTAGGAAGTCCAAAACCAGCGGCAGGTGGAGGATGCAAACCAAGGTGCAGATATTTAGAGATAAACGCAGTCACTATTATGGTGTTGGATGTTGAGTGAAGAAGCTTGTGTTGTGTCAATATCAGAGCCAACCTGCATCAGAGGATGGTCTTGTGTGCGCTGGTTTGTGGTATCATGTAATACATTCAGATGAGGAACGTAGGACAACATTTATTATTTGGATGGTTAGCTCATAACTCAAACTGTAGCATCATGCAACATAGCTGCTGTGATCAACCATATAATATAGTCCTCAGATGATAGCAAGCATCAGTCTTAAAGTAATATTTATCCTTGTAGATAGAAACATAGAAACATAGAAAATAGGTGCAGCAGTAGGCCATTCGGCCCTTCGAGCCTGCACCGCCATTCATGGCTGATCATCCAACTCAGTATCCCGTAGCTGCCTTCTCTCCATACCCCCTGATCCCTTTAGCCACAAGGTCCACATCTAACTCCCTCTTAAATATAGCCAATGAACTGGCCTCAGTGTAATAGTGTAACAGTCCAATATTTTTAAATTAAAATAGTAATTGACATTAATTATTATTATTAAGTGAAAAACAAATCAGGCAAAGGATAAAAAATAATCAATTATATTCACTAAAAATTATTGAATACATGTGACAATCTTTTAGATACCTGTGTTCAGGCTGTTTATTTTTATAATCGTGAAAATGATTTGTATTACTCTCTACAATATCAGGGATATCAATAAAAGACAGGCAGTTCGAAGGTTGCTCGTTATGGGCAGCAGGGTCAATTATTTACAAAGAAACTGAACGCAGGAATCTAATTGTTAAATATACGTTATAAAAGGAGGAATATAAATCATAGTTGGGCAAGGAGCAAAAAAAAAAAGATGGTTGGCCTGGGGGGTGGGGGGGGGGGGGGGGGTGGGGTGGTGTTCGCATTAACTGAAACCACTAGGAACAAAGGCGCAGCATAGATCATAGAACAGTACAGCACGAGAACAGGCCCTTCTGCCCACAATGTCTGTGCTGAACACGATGTCAAGGCCATCTCTTATCTGCCTAATCCATAATCCACAACTATATGCTTTAAACACCAACCCAGCCAATATATCCAGATATTCACAGTCCTCTAAAATACTTGTGCACATGAAAATAAACTCAACTTGACTTGATTTGACACTTATTTCATGGATCTTATATCTAAGAGAGTTAAGGATATGCAAACAGCCAGGTAATCAAATGCTTGCCAGTTAGTTATATATAGTTTTCATTGGACTGAAAATTTATTTGGTGGCAATTTGAAAGGATTTGACGATATCTTTAGTTTAATGTGATTGTGCAGCGGTGAGTAAGGCATACGGTAGTCATACGGCTGCTTTGGTTAATGGTGACTGTGAATGTACTTTCTGATTCATAGAGAAGTGAGTACCTGTGCACTAGGCAACAGTAATGGTTTTGCTCTGAATCTGAACACAATGGGTTTAAATGCTGCATTACAATATTGTTAATACTGTTTAATAAAGATTATTTGACAATTCCAATTCTCCAATTTCCCCGTCAGAGAGTACTTTTTCCCAGATTGGGTCAGACCATTCTGAACTAGGCATCCTCCAGCACATTTTTCTTTGTTTAACATATTTGTAAAACTTTAGTTTGAAAAATATTAAATGATGACTCACTCGGTATTGTCACAATGACAATAGGACTAGAGATCTTAGAGCATGATGCAACTAAACGAGTCTCATAGAAAGTGAAAGAAACAGGAGCATTGAGGAAAACATGTGAATTAGAGTCAAATTAGGGGCAGTATAATGATAATAAGGACAGACACATACAGCTAGACAGGCAGCATCACTGGAGAGAAGGAATGGGGGACGTTTCGGGTCGAGACCCTTCTTCAGACTGGTTAGGGATAAGGGAAACGAGAGATATAGCCGGTGATGTGGAGAGATAAAGAACAATGAACAAAAGATAAACAAAAAAGTAACGATGATAAACGAAACAGGCCATTGTTAGCTGTTTGTAGGGTGAAAACGAGAAGCTAGTGCAACTTGGGTGGGAGGAGGGTAGAGAGAGAGAGAGGGAATGCCAGGGCTACCTGAATTGAGATCATATTCATACCACTGAGTTGCAATCTGCCCAAGTGAAATATGAGATGCTGTTCCTCCAATTTGCAATTAGCCTCAATCTGACAATGGAGGAGACCTAGGACAGAAAGATCTGTGTAGGAATGGGAAGGAGAATTGAAGTGTCCAGCAACCAGGAGATCAAGAGTCTTGGTTCTTGGTTACTTGGTCCTCCAAAATATTCCAACTGGAATTTAAACTGGAGGTGGTGAAGGGAGGGGTTTAGCCAGAGAAGGTTATTGGGAAGAAAGTGCCACTATTAAATTTAGTTGCATCTGGCTGGGCAACCGTGGTTTGGTGGAGATTATTCCATGCTTTAATAGTTTGTGGGAAGAACAAATTGCTGTACACATCTGTCTTCGTGGCTGGGGCCACAAATTGGATCGAATGCCCTCGTCTGCTCCTAATTGGTTTGCGGTTGGTGTAGGTCTTGTGATCTATGTCTAGCTGACCATTTAACATTTTGTAAAAACAGGTCAAACGGTGAGCTTCACGTCTGTCTTGGAGAGGGTTCCACCCCAGAGAATTCAGAAGTTTGGTGACACTCGCTTCTCTCTCGTAGGTGTTAGTAACAAATCGAGCGGCCTGTCTTTGGACACGTTCGATGGATGAAATGTTTTTATCTGTGTATGGGTCCCAAGCTGCAACTGCGTAGTCCAGATGAGGTCTAACGAGGGTGAAATACAGCTTCTCCTTGACAGAAGCTGAACAATGATGGAAGTTGTGCCTCAGGAAGTTTAGGACACCTGTTGCTTTCACTGTTGCATGATGAGTCTGACCGTTCCAACGTAGATCATTCTGCAATTTGATGCCAAGATACTTGGTTTGTTTGGATTCTTCAAGGGTGACACCAAGTATGTTGTAAGATGTGACGCCTGGATTCCTCTTTCTGGTGACACGCATGGTTTCACATTTGGACGGGTTGAACTGCATGCCCCATTGTTGTGACCACTCGACCATAGTATCGAGATCCTTTTGGAGAGCATCTTCATCATCAGCTGACTTAATTGGACGGTACAGCAAACAATCATCAGCGAATAGTCTGGTCGTACGCGACTTTTTCATGGATGTCATTGATGTAAAGCAAAAATAGTTTTAGTCAAGAGTTTTATTGTCATGTCCCAGATAGAACAATGAAATTCTTACTTGCTGCAGTACAACAGAATATATAAACATAGTACACTGTGAACAATATGATAAACGAGAGAAAAAAATTATGTGTGTAAAATATACACATACTCACAAGTACACACACATATATATACACACGTACACATACACAAAAAACAAACAATAGTCGTGTAATAATAATAATAATAATAATAATAATAATAATAATAATAATAATAATAATAGTCTATTGTAGTTTGAGGTTGTAGTGTTTAATAGCCTGATGGCTGTCGGGAAGAAGTTGTTCCTGAACCTGGATATTACAATTTTCAGGCTCCGGTACCTTCTTCCCGATGGCAGTGGTGAAATGAATGTGCAGCCAGGATGGTGTGGGTCTCCGATGATGCTGGCTGCCTTTTGGAGGCAGCGACTCCGATAAGTCCCTTTGATGGTGGGGAGGTCAGAGCCAGTGGGCAGTGTTCACAATTTGTTTGCAGTCTTTTCCACTCCTGAATGTTCAAGTTGCCAAACCAGGCCATGATGCAACGTCAATATGCTCTCTACTGTACACCTGTAGGTCAGGTACGTTCAGGCGAGCTGAGCGAAGGTGTCCCATGAAACGATCGCCCAGTCTACATTTGGTCTCGCCGACGTATAAGAGTCCACATCTTGAATAACGGGTACAGTAGATGAGGTTGGAGGAGGTGCAGGTAAGCCTCTGCCTAACCTGAAAGGAAATAAGAAATGGACAATTGTATTAATAGAAAAAAAAAATTGGAAAATAAGTATTTCTTTTTAAAATTATAATATTTTAAATTTAATATTTTTAGAACCTCTGGCAGTAATTGACCATGCAGAAATGAGACTGACCAATTTACATTCCTCCCTTCAAAATGTTTTCCAACGAAATATAGAAGCTGAAACATAGTAGCATTTTTATCTGAAAACAAAACCAAAGGAAGCTGCTGGATCGGATTTATTCTATACTTTTGGACTCTTTCTGATTGCAGGTATTTGGAACTATTGCCGTATTTAATTGGAGTTGGGTTTTTTTCCCCTCAGACTTTGTGAATCTTTGATAATTCCTGCCTCAGGGAAATGAGAATGCTGATTAATCAAGCTTTCAAGGCTCAGTTAGAATTCCGGGATGTAGGGGAATCAAGGGTTGAGGAGATCAAACGTGGGAGTGGAATTGAGGAAAAATGCTCAGAGCAGCTATATCCTTATTGAACAGCAGGTCTGGCTGAAGCAGCCAGTGGCCTGTACAGCTCCCATATCTTCTGTTCTTACATAAAACACTATGCGAAGAAAGGGTTGTGCAAAGTGGAAAGTTGGTCCTGTTAGCCACAGTGCATCATAAATATGACTAACAGAAGTCACAAATTGAAAGTGCCTGTTACTGCACATGATGGCTTATCATTCCAGCTTTAAATATTCAAGGAATGCTTCTGAATAAGACTTTTCTAGGATTTTTGAGATTTAAAAAAATGTTGGATCGTTACATAACAATGTTATATACATGAAAAAAATGTTTTACTTACCTTGATATGTTTCCACATTACTGAGACTAATCATCTTAATACAGTCAGTCATCCATTGATTTTCTTTTCCTGAACCAACTCGCTGAAGAAAACAATTTAATGTACAGTCCGAAGGATTGTGACACACTCGCTGGTACCTTACTCAAAGAAAAACGTTGCCTTTATTATGACATCAAATGTTTTTCACCGTACCTCGGTACATGTGACAGTAAACGGAACTGAACTGATGGGTGATTACAAAATTACCACCTGTCAGTAAAAACAGAATTGCTTCTCAAATCTGGCTAAGGATGTAAATTCATGAGGAGGCATCCATCAACATTCAGCTGACCTTTACACGTCCAAGTTCTGCATCTAGATTTTTTGTCAGGTGGAATTAGAGAGGATCAGTGCGTAAGTACCCTAAATATATATTGTGCATGCACTTTAACTTCTATCATCTGGCCACCTGAGAGTCTCAGTGAGAGGTTTAGATCAATTTTATTGCTAGGTCCCCATTAGAATACTTAATAGATATTTTGCATATTCAATTTTTCCTCGATTTTGTTACTTTAAATTTAAAAGGGTTTAGCAATTGATATCCTAATCCACTCGATTCTTCTTGTCTCGTGGGGTGTTTGAATGGTAATGTAATCATATCCATCTGATTAATCAGAAAGAGCAGGAAGTGGGATCAGACTGCAGACTGCAGGCACAATGACAGCCCCATCAGGATAATAAGGCTGCCATTATTCTATTGAGATTTTAATGTCATTAATATGCCTCTCAGTTTCATAAATTGCTGGAGGTGAAATACGACCATTAATACTTCTATGTTCAGAAACACCAACGACTCATCCTCAAAATGTTAATGTCCTTTTACAATGCTTTATATTCCAATCCTAATTCTCTCCATGTTGATTTCACAATACTGTACTGCAGATGTGAGCTCAATAACAGACCAAAATAAAATCAGATTTTCCACATGTAAGGTTGTTTCCACCTGTTTTGTACAGGACATGACACAAATATATACTCAATAACATTGTCTGGAAGTTGTTAAATCAAACACTGCATACACGCATAATTTCCTTGGGGCATTGTGAGTATTTTTTTTGCTCATCACTGTTATTTTTCAAGGGCCACCTTTGGACCTGCAGGTGTTGGCAAACAGCAATTGGCTGATAAATACTGTGTAGGAAGCAACTGCAGATGCTGGTTTACACCGAATATAGACAAAAGAAACTGGAGTAACTCAGCAAGTCAGGCAGCATCTCTGAAGAAAAGGTTACGTTTCAGGTTGTAACCCTTTTTCAGACTCGAGTCAGAAGGAGTACTACTCGACTCAAAATGTCAAGTCAAGTCAAGAGTGTTTTATTGTCATATGTCCCTGATGGGACAATGAAATTCTTACTTGCTGCAGCACAACAGAATATGTGAATATGTAAACGGGGGACGAGAAAAAAAGAGTTCAATAAATAACAAATATAGTGCAGTAATCAGAGCATTGAATATAGGAGTAGGGAAGTAATGTTAAAATTGTACAAGGCATTGGTAAGACCAATTCTGGAGTATGGTGTACAAATTTGGTCGCCTAGTTATAGGAAGGATGTCAACAAAATAGAGAGAGTAAAGAGGAGATTTACTAGAATGTTGCCAGGGTTCCAGCAACTATGTTACAGAGAAAGGTTGAACAAGTTAGGTTTTTATTCTTTGGAGCGCAGAAGGTTAAGGGGGGACTTGATTGAGGTCTTTAAAATGATGAAAGGGATAGACAGAGTTGACGTGGATACGTTTTTCCCATTGAGGGTAGGGAAGATTCAAACAAGAGGGCATGACATGAGAATTAAGGGACAGAGGTTTCGGGGTAACGTGAGGGGGAACTTCTTTACTCAGAGGGTGGTGGCTGTGTGGAATCAGCTTCCAGAAGAAGTGGTGGAGGCAGGATCGATTTTAACATTTAAGAGTAAAGTGGATAGGTATATGGATGTGAAGGGAATGGAGGGGTATGGTCTGAGTGCAGGTAGATGGGACTAGGGGAAAACAAATGGTCGGCACGGACTGGAAGGGCCGAGAGGGCCTGTCTCCGTGCTGTAATTGTTATATGGTTATATGTTATATGGTTAATAATATAGTATTTTGCAATTCAGAGCTCAGAGCTTATTTGTTGTTGGGTTTAATAGCATCATGGCTGTACCTATTCCTTTTCTTCAGAAATGCTGCCTGACCCGTTGAGTTACTCCAGCTTTTTGTGTCAACAGTATCGTCACTGACAGATACTGCTGGTGATAGGAGCAGAATTCGGCCATTTAGTCCATCAAGTTTACTCCACCATTCAATCATGGCTGATCGATTGATTTCATAACACTCTTAATCCCATTCTCCTGCCGTCCCCCCTGTAGATTGGTTATTGCATGTGAACCAATCAGAGTAATGTATTACCACTAACTCCACCCTATTGAACACTTCATATTAACACTCACTTCCTATATTACGTAGTCGCACTAGTGGTAGAGTGGAACTAACATGTATTGTACTGTGCCATTATGACTGATGATTAAAGCTGACTTAAACACCAGACAGTGTCTGTACACTTGTTTACATGGTGTCAGAAAGCTGGAAACTACCCACTGCGTCCGTTTAGCGGGTTTTATTTGCATTTTATTGATTTGATCTTTTAATACGCTGGCTCACTCGTGACGAATTCCAGCCCAACTCATAGATACAGACATAGGCGAGCGATGGAGGCTCTTCGAGATCGACTATAAGCACTACATCAATATCGCCCATCACAATGACCCAGATGAGGTAAAGGCATCTCTCCTGCTCAACCTGGCTGGGCTCGAGGCTATGATTCGCGCGCAGACCTTCGTGTTTGCGCCACTTGTACTCGACGTGAACGGCAAGGTGGTGGTCCCAGCTAATACAGTGCAGAACCCAAATGTGCTGCTACGAAAATTCTGTGAGTTACGTGATATACCATCTAACCGCATTCTAGAGAGAGCTAAGTTCTTTGCACGATACCAGCTTCCAGATGAGCCTGTGGAACGTTTCATTTGTGATTTAAAGTATATGGCCCCGCGATGTCTCTTTGGTAAGATAACTAACGAGTTAGTACGCAACAAGATCATTAGCGGCATGTCTGATCGAAAGTTAAAAACAGAGCAACGACAAAATGTAGACCCGACTCTTCAACAGGCTGTACACGCCTGCCGCATGTCGGAGGTCGTAGCCCCGCTGAGTGATTAGCTTGACACTCAGCCCGTTACTTAGAAACTTAATGTCAACCTGACTAGTTTCTATAATCGCACCGTGATTTGTGAATGAGCCACCACAGAGGTGCGCAAACTGCAACTATTTCCATAATAAGGGCTGACAATTCTGCCCAGCAAACGGAAAACCTTGCAATTACTGCAAGAAAATGAACCATTTTTCTGCCTGCTGTCATTCCCGTGGGAACTGTAATGCAAAGTCAGAGTCCAATCTTCACCTACTGCAGCAAGACCCAACATTCTTTGACTCCCTTGAACAATGTGAAGCCGCCCACGAAACAGAAACAATTAGGCCACAGGACGAATCTACTGTTCACACTCTCCTATGCACATCTGGTAAGCTCCTAGACCCTCCTGCTACTGTGCACATTAATAACAAGTCTCTACTTGCTAAATTGGACACAGGAGCGCGCATGAATGTTATGTCCCTTAAAGTCTACAACAAGATAAGGAATAATGAGACCTTGGCTAAGGATTCCTCCACTTTGCACACCTATGGGGGGGAGGTTCTACACCCTCTCGGAAAAGCAGATTTCAAGTGTATAGTGGACAAAACGCTAAAAACCTGATTTTTTTAATGTTGTGAAATCAAACTCTGAGACTTTGTTAGGAACCCATGCATGCCAAGACCTGGGATTGGTTTCCTTCGGAGCCGCTGTTCACAAGCTACGTCTATCTGATGAACTGACACAAATCTATCAGGATTTGTTTGACGACAAGCTGCCAATAACCTACATGATCACTATTGAACACAATGTCCCAGCAATCCATGCCCCTCACTGCGTACCCCATGCTATGCGTGACAGAATTCAAGCCGCTTAGACACATGGTGTCCATGGGGGTACTGGCTGAAATAAGTGAACCCACATACTGGGTCTCCACCATGGTTGTTAAAAAAAGAAAGACAAAGATGAGCTCCGTGTCTGCATTAACCCAAGGGATGTACCTGAACACAACTATTAAACGACCACATTACCCGATGAGCACCATCGAAGACGTCGCAGCTCAAATCGGTCATGCAACAGTGTTCTCAGTACTAGATGCCAAAAGCATTAATAGTTGTGTTCAGGTACATCCCTTGGGTTAATGCAGACACGGAGCGCGTCTTTGTCTTTCTTTTTTGTAACAACCATGGTGGAGACCCAGTATGTGGTTGATGTTATCAGACTGCTCAATAGAATGAAGTAGTTGAAGTCTTTCTCGACATATGGTTTATTTCTCCTCAGTTAGTAGAGTTGCTGGTTCATTGGATAGAAATATTTAGGATAATTTCGAATGTTGTTAATATGAACCCGACTCAAAGTTAATAATACTGGGAATACTGGAAACAGATCAATTAATAACAACGAATCAAAGACATTTTATTGATTATAGTTTAATAATTGGGAAAAAATTAATATTAAAATTCTGGAAAGGTCTTACATCCTCCACAGAGGAATATGGTCTCCATACATTGAATATCTAAAGGGTCAAAATGGCTCGGTGCGAGAGCCTGACTGAAACCTGAATAATGGAATAGATGAAGAATTACGTATAACAAATCATGGATATATCTCCAACGATGGATAACTTTTTAATACTCCATTCACTTCCTTATTTTCGATTTTTTATCTCTATATTATTTTTCTCTATCTTTTCTTACTTATTAAAAAAAAATGTATAGAAATATAAAGTCTTAAATGTTAATATTAATAATATTACGAATGTATGTAAGAAGTATTTTCTATTAATATGTATTTACAACTAATAAAAAATATTAATCAAAAATAAATTCTAGCGAGTACAAGCCGAGTCTATCCAGTCTTTCCTCATATGAAAGTCCTGACATCCAGGAATCAGTCTGGTAATCATCATTACCATCCTCTCTGGGACAGGTAGTTACCAGCAGGAAGCTCATCTGACATATAATATAATTTTTATCTGACCTGCAGGTTCATGTTGTGAATCAACAATGTATTTATAATAATCCATAGGCTCTCAATACCAGTATTCCTGATTGAGTGGCGGGTCGAAGAGATTATGTTGTGCACTCTGGCGACTTAGACATGTGGTTTCAGTCAAAGGACTGCGAGGTAATTCCTGATTCAGCCTTGCATTATACTAATCTCCACTCTGAGGGAAAACGCTGAGTATTCGTGGTGATTCTTAGTCAAGAGTTGACAGGGAACTCGTATTCCCACATCAAAGGGAGACTGTGGTTTCAGCTCTAGTCATTAGGTTCTGATTATATGTTATCAGCGAAATGTATGAATAACTAGATAATGCATCTTCCGCGGGTAGAAAAGCCAAAAAATTTCCGTCCGTAGGATCAATAGAGGAACAGGGGTTCCGAGTGCAATCAGTGACAGTTCATCCGAGGATGAGTGGTCTGGCCAAGGACTAGAGGGTTATATTTCTGATACTTCTCAAGATTACAGAAATATGGTGCAGGCCGAATCGGGTTAGCATTTGGCTAATCGGATTATGGGTTTACTTACCCAGTTTAAGATGGATGATTGGGTTTCTGCAATTTAACTGATTCAGAGAATCGATCTTGTAGTTGCATACTCTTCCATATCTATACACATAAGGCACAGATTCTGCTGTTTTGATAACAAAGCTAGTGGTGAAAGCCTATGCTGCCCTACTCAGATTAAAGGGCATTGTGTCATCGAGTTTTAGGTAATATGCAAAAATTGCAGCTGATAAAACATGGGTTATCGGTAGATTCCTTTTGTGATATTACAAATGAGGCAACCTGAAATTTAACAGTGCCCATTTGCCTATTCAATCATGCCATGGTAGGCGGCTGAAGCAACTCTTATTTACTCAGTCACGAGTGATGGCTGCCTGTCTTCTTGGGCAGCTAGCTTTGCACAATTGTATGAGAAGCTTGTGAACAACATATGCGAGTTCATTTTAAACAGAAGTAACAGCTTGTAACGGTTTGTGTGGCTTCCAGTTTGAGCCTAGAGAAGCGTTTATGTGATAGCACAATTGACATTGCTTGTGCTGCTTTATCATTTTCTGTAGTACCATAAACAGGACAATAAATGATTGGTTATTCACCCACTATTCACTAACGTTATGCAGGGTGTCTTATATTTGACCACTCTAATAGCCTACACTCATTGTAGTGTACGATGTATATCAGTAAATTATTATGCAAATATTCTTCTATTTTTTTGCTAATGGGACCAGTATCTTAAGATGATTATGCTTTCAGCAACTGATCTCAGCATAAAGAACACAGCCTTTACTCAATCTCTTGCTTGGTCTCTACGTCACAACTGACATTAGGGTAGCTTGTTATAGAAATGTCTCATAAGCAAATGAGCAGGATTGCGTACATTTGAAGTTGACAGCATACCCACCAGAACAGAGATCGGGGATGTCATTAGGTATACAAGTGCACTCAGCTTTCTAGTGCCTATGAAATGAACGATAGTTCTTTTGTTATTCAATAGTCTCAAGATATTGCTGATGGCTCATTAGCAGCCAATAGAATGGATTTTCCCTTTCATCATACAGCATGAGGTTTACATAGTGCAGTTTAATAAATTATATAATTTGGTTGAATATGTCTGGATATCTGCAGATAGAATTCTGCACAGTGTTGCATGAGTTATTGTGTAACTCAACAGTCTATTGGGACTACGGTCCGGTTAAGAACAATGGCCATGTATGCAAGTTAGCATCATGATATTAATAACTCATGTTTTTTCCTACCATTAATGGTTTATCTGTTTAAGTGTTTCACACACAGATTGTGTCACTGCATGAAACCACAGAGCTTTGAAGTCTTCACGTAGTCACTCACGTGACTTCGAAATAAAATAGAAAGATTAAACGAGAACTTACCGTTTGAAGTTTGATCTTTATTTTATGAGAAGTTGAAGTGAGGGATTACGTGCCCTCCACTCCCAACCCTATTCTCATAAAGATCATTCGGTAGTTCTAGCTCGTTAATCTTCCTATAGCTTAGGTCAGCAACTATTCTGTGGTTTCATACAGCTACTTTGAAGATTGACGCGCATGCGGGCTGGCGGGCTCTTCACGTAATCCCTCACTTCAACTTTTCATAAAATAAAGATCAAACTTCAAACGGTAAGTTCTCGTTTAATCTTTCTATTTTACATGTAGAGAGCCATATTCAGGAATCACATGAAATCTTCATCTTAAGTGTCTGCATGGTATGGAAATTAGCTTTTAGGAACCAGGCTATCTTCCAGATTTATAGCTGCTGATCATCAAAGAACACATTGGCCTTGACTCCTCAGCATATTAAATGTTCCCTAACTGCAATTCCCCCTTGCAGAACTGATGAAGAAGGAAGATATCTCAGAAGAACTGGTGTGGAAAGTAGTATCATCAGAACAAATGCACAAAGCTACAGAAACTGGGAGAATGAATACAGGAAGCAGGGTGGAAGGTGTTGCAGACAAAATAGCTCTATGACCCAGCAGGTTTGACTTGCACATACTTGCTGACCTATCTCCCAAGGTAGCAATAGTGAATAGGGAAAGGGAAGAGTGGAGTCAATGATGGGATAGGCGAACACAGGAGCAGCATTGAAATGGGCGGCAAATGGGGTGAAAAGTTTGAGTTCCGGACAAGAGGAGGAAGCAGCAAAGTAGTCATCAAGTGACTGGAAAAGGAGATAATATAGGGATTCTGAGTTGGACATATACAAGGACTGTTCCACATATCTCACAAAGACAAGCATAGCTTGGACCCATGTGAGATGGGTAATAAGTAAATGACTTGCCAGAAACAGCATTGCAACTTGAGATAAGGCGATGGGATCTGCAACATTGCAATGACAGTTGATTTCCATGAATCTCATCTGAGTGAGTGTTTTAATTTCTGGTAACTTCAATTAAACAAAAAAATTCTGCACAATCTGCATTGCAATTCTTCCATCCAATTGTTAATTAAAATGCTAATAAAAAAAGATTAAGTTAACACCAAAGGACAGCAAGCAATTAGGAAAGGAAATAATCTCTTAATCATTTTAATTCAAATTTGTTGTAATATAAGAGGATGGGTGTCTTGCTGTAATTATACAAGGTTCAGATGAACCTACATATGGAATCCTGAATATAATTTTGGTCTACTTACCCAGGGAAAGATAAACTTGACTTGGAAGGGGTGCAATAAAACTTCACTAGAATCTCTGAAATTTGAAAGAATTATATTTGTCCCTTTTCAGCCTCTGTCACTGTTTCCCCCCTTCCCAACCTGACCCAATCTACCAATCAACTGCTGCTATCACTTTCTAGCTCTTCCACCACTCCACTCTTACAGTTCAGATGAATGGTCTCGACCAGAAATGTAGAGTGTCTATTTCCTGCCACTGATGCTGTTTGCAATGCTGAGTTCCTCCAGCAGCTTGCCTTTTGCCACAGATTCCAGCATCTGTAGTCTCTTGTGTTGTCAAAACTTCACAATGACTTGAAAGAGTAGATCTCAGTATCTCTAGCTTGAGAATGTAGAATTAGTGGATTCTAGCATCTGGTATCTAGAATATAACACATTAGTTTTTAATACTTGGTTGTTAAGAAATATCTCAGAAGATTCTGTGCTCCAGAATTTAGTTTTAATTTAGCTTAGTTTAGACACACTGCGTGGAAATGTGTAGGAAGGAACTGCAGAGGCTAGTTTAGGCCAAAGATAGACACAAAATGCTGGGGTAACTTTTCACCTCACCAAATCTGCATCAACCAACGATCATCCATATACTAATGCTATCCTACACACTAGGGACAATTTACAGGGGCCATTTAATCTCTAAATCTGCACGTATTTGGAATGCGAGATGAAATCGGAGCACTCAGAGGAAACCCACATGGTTACAATGGAGAATGTACAAACTCCATACAGACAGCACCTGTAGTCATGATCAAACCCGGGTCTGTGGCGCGGTGAGGCAGCCCCTCTACTGCTGTGCCACTGTGCTGCCCAGAGGACACTGAAGAATTAAGACTATTCAAATTGAGATAAACAGATTTTTGGGCATAGCAAGTTCAAAGCAGATAAGCAGATAATTTACAGAATTGGAGGCAGAAAATTAGCCATGTACTTACATAATGATGCAGCAAGCTTGAGGAGCTATGTAGTTTACACATGCTCCTTGGTGTTACTAGAAAATACAAGTTAAACATAAATACAACAAAATATAAAATAATCCACCACATCCCAGTTCCTCTCAATTCCACCCAACCACTGACACCTCTACAGTCGATCAATCCTTGAAAAACCTTGAGGTGAGTTTACAACTTTTCAGTATATAATATAAAAATAAATTTGGTGTGGTACAAAGGGTGGACAGTTAAAGGCATGCAGTATGGAAACAGGCCATTCAGCGTAACTCCTCCATGCTGGCCAAGATGCCTAATCCCATTTGCCCAAGTTTAGCCCATAACCCTCGAAACTGTTCCTATCCACTTACTTGTCCAACTGTCTTTTGAATGCCATTGTATTCCCTGACACAGCTACCTCCTCTGGCAGCTCGTTGCATATACTCACCACCCTCTGAGTGAAGTTAGCAGATCTTGAGCCTCAAAAATCGTCAGAAATTTCACATCACGACTGAAATGAACACAACACCAAATTGCAGAATGAAACGTTGCAGAAAAAAAAACTTGAGATGAATAGAAATGATTTAACATGAAATGGCTATGATCTACTGTAATGGGAAGCATCCATGTGATGGAGGTGAAGAGACAACAGACCTCAGATGTGCAATATGGTTTAAGTAGAACCGTTTGCCAAAAACACTGGTGATGGATGATCCATGTATCCTCATTGAGCTTTTCTTTGTCCTGAAAAATTTCAAATGACTACCCAAAGGCATGAAATGATTGCAGGAAAGAGATACAACTATTTCATTTATTTTTGAAATATTGCTGCCTGATATAGTTTCAGTCATGGGTTTTTAAATTATACTTTGAAAAGAAGAATTAATAATGGTCTTAAAAGGGATTTTGATGTTTGAAGAACAACACATTAATACACTTTTTTCAATAAATAGAATATAATTCTTAATTCTTCAAATGTAAAAATATATCTACTCAGATTATATGTATCTTTTTACTTGGACAAAATATAATGGTGAATTATTGATGTTAAGGATGAGAGGATTAAAATATCTCATGGCATAGAAAAAGTGATCATAAGATCATAAATGATAGGAGCAGAATTAGGCCATTCAGCCCATCAAGTCTTCTCTGCTATTCAATCATGGCTGATCTATCGCTCCCTCCTAAACCCATTCTCCTGCCTTCTCCCCATAACGTCTGACTCCCTTAAACCCCTGTCTCACTGTGCGAGTTGGCCCACGAGTGACCCCGAGTTTTCACTCGTGGTGATCACGTAGCGGGAACGTCGGAACTCGCACGAGCAACTTATCGACTCGTTGCGCTAACGGCAGGTACTCGGGAAACTTGTTAACTCGTGAAAAAAATCAAACATGTTTGATTTTTTCCACGAGTCAAATTAACTGTTCAAGTTAAAAATGGAAACATTTAAACTCGTTGTAATAACGTAGTGGCCCCGTGCGTTTATCTTAGTGTCTCGTGAGTCTACCGCGGGAACTTTAATAATCTGTTCTTTTGCTCGAGTAAAGACTGAACCAAAGATAGACACAAAATGCTAGAGTAACTCCGCGGACCAGGCAGCATCTCTGGAGAGAAGGAATAGAGTCGAGACCCTTCTTCAGACTTACCCGAAATGCCACCCATTCCTTCGCTCCAGAGATGCAGCCTGTCCCGCCGAGTTACTCCAGCATTTTGTGTCTCTCTTCGGCCTTTCTGCCACTTGTCCTTTATTACTGAGGCGCCTGCCCCGTGGCTTCACTCTGTCTCAATGAACGGCTTAAAGACCTGCCGAAGGGGCAAGTCTGGGGTGGTGGGTGGGATGTGTCCACGTGTGATGGTCGATCCACCCCCCCGGGGCCGAGAGTGTGGGATTGGGAAGGAACTGCAGATGCTGGTTCACACCGGAGATAGACACACACAATGCTGGAGTAACTCGGCGGGACAGGCAGCATCTCTGGAGCGAAGGAATGGGTGGCATTTCGGGTAAGTCTGAAGAAGGGTCTCGACTCTATTCCTTCTCTCCAGAGATGCTGCCTGGTCCGCTGAGTTGTGTGTGTGTGTCTCTCTCCCTCTCTGTCTATCTGTGTGTATCTGTGTGTGTGTGTACTGTCGGGTCCCGGTGGCCGCTCAAAGTCACCCGAGCTGCTTGATTCCTCTGAAGTGGTGGCCAGCTGCTGTCTGTGTGTATCTCTCTCTCTCTATGTGTGTGTGTGTGTGTCTCTCTCTCTCCCTCTCTGTCTATCTGTGTGTATCTGTGTGTGTGTCTGATGTCGGGTCCCGGTGGCCGCTCAAAGTCACCCGAGCTGCCTCATTCCTCTGAAGTGGTGGCCAGCTGCTGTCTGTGTGTATCTCTCTCTCTATGTGTGTGTGTGTGTCTCTCTCTCTCTCCCTCTCTGTCTATCTGTGTGTATCTGTGTGTGTGTCTGATGTCGGGTCCCGGTGGCTGCTCAAAGTCACCCGAGCTGCCTCATTCCTCTGAAGTGGTGGCCAGCTGCTGTCTGTGTGTGTGTGTGTGTGTGTGTGTGTGTGTGTGTGTGTGTGTGTGTGTGTGTGTGTGTGTGTGTGTGTGTGTGTGTGTGTGTGTGTGTGTGTGTGTGTGTGTGTCTCTCTCTCTCTCCCTCTGTGTGTGTGTGTGTGTGTGTGTGTACTGTCGGGTCCCGGCGGCCGCTCAGTCACCCGAGCTGCTTAATTCCTCTGAAGTGGTGGCCAGCTGCTGTCTGTGTGTATCTCTCTCTCTCTCTCTGTGTGTGTGTGTGTGTGTGTGTGTGTGTTTGTGTGTGTGTGTGTGTGTGTGTGTGTGTGTGTGTATCTGTGTGTGTGTGTGTCTGCTGTCGGGTCCTGGCGGCCGCTCAATGTCAGTCACCCGGGCTGCTTCCTTTTTTAAAATTATTTAAAATAGAGATCCATTGCAAAAAAGTATTTAAAAACATAAAACAACAAGAAATGCTTGGTTACTGGAGGATGCGCATTTTCCCATCCGCGCTGAAATAACTCAAAACCACAGGATGGAGATGTATTTTAACATTGTTGCTTTATTAAAACATACCTTCATTCACGGTTGGCTCAAGAGTAACTGGAGAGGAACTTGCTAACTCGGGAGAGGAACTAGGAACATCGCAGCAATGACATACCCGTGGGAACTCGTATTACACACTTGATCATAAACTTGCAGTCTCGTGCACAGCCACGAGTCTGTCACTCGGGGTACCTCGTGGGTCAACTCGCACAGTGAGACAGGGCCATTACTAATCAATATACAGTATTGAAAAAGAGAGGGAATCTACTAAAGAAGAGGATTTCACTGCCAGGCCTGCTAACAAGTGAGCCCAGGAACTAAATTGGGAGATTATAGGTTGAATAGGAGGGGATAAATCAGGTGGAAAGCAGTGATTCTCATGAATGATACAACTCTAGAGAGAGTTGTCCGCCCATCCAGAGGTACAGTAGACATGATATTCAAAGCACTCCAACTCCAGGAAAAATGTCATGAACAAAGGCAGCCTTTGTACATGGCCTTCATGACCTGACAAAGGCTTTTGACTCGGTAGACCGCCAGGCTCTTTGGTGCGTACTATCAAGGTACGGTTGCCACGACAAGTACATCAGAATATTGAGGCTTCTACATGATGGTACAATGCATTCAGAAAGTATTCCACTACAACATTCTAAAATGGATTAAAAAAAATGTTTAGTCATCAATCGACACGCATAATAAAAAACAAAAACAGGTGTTTAGAAAATTTTGCAAACTAATTAAAAAGAAATAACTGAAATATCACATTTACATACGTATTCAGACCCTTTACTCAGTACTTTGTTGAGGCACCTTTGGCAACGATTACAGCCTCAAGTCTTCTTGGGTATGACGCCTCAAGCTTGGCACACCTGTATTTGGGTAATTTCTCCCGTTCCTCTCTGCAGATCCTCTTAACTTCCCTTCTCCCCCGATTGCTCAGTTTGGCCGGGCAGCCAGCACTATGAAGAGCCCTGGTGGTTCCAAAGTTCTTCCATCTAAGAATGACGGAGGCCACTGTGCTCTCCGGGTCCTGCAATGCTGCAGAAATTCTTTTATAACCTCCCCTAGGTTCTGTGTCTCGACACCATCCTGTCTCAGAGGTTTACGGCCAATTCCTTTGTCTTCATGGGTTGGTTTTTGCTCTGACGTGCACTGTCAACTGTGGGACCTTATGTAGACAGGTGTGTGCCTTTCCAAATCATGTCCAATCAATATAATTTACCACTGGAGGACTCCAATCAAGTTGTAGAAACATCTCAAGGATAATCAATTGCAATAGGATGAACCTAAGCTCAATTTTGAGTGTCATGGCAAAGGGTCTGAATACTTATGTAAATGTGATATTTCAGTTATTTCTTGTTAATCACCTTGCAAACATTTCTAAACACCTTTCACTTCTTCATTCTGGTTTATTGTGTGTAGATTGATGATAAAATAAAATGAATTTAATCCATTTTAAAACAAGGCTGTAACGTAACAAAATGTGGAATAAGTGAAAGGGTCTGAATACTTTCTGAATCCACTACATGTCGGTCACGGTGCTCAGCAACTGCGGCCTTCACTGTGGAAACGGGGGTTAAACAGGGATGCATCATCGCACCCACCCTGTTTGTCGTCTTCCTTGCTGCCATACTTCACCTCATTGGTGAAGAGCTACCGTATGGGATTCCAATCCTCCACAGAACTGACAGTGGGTTCTTCAACCTTAATAGGTTGAAAGCCAAGAGCAAAGTCAGTAACACCGCCATCATGGAGCTTCAGTCCATGGACGACTGCGCCATTGCAGCACACGCTGCAGAAGACCTCCAGGGCATCCTGAATGTCTTCGCCAAGGCATACAGAGCCATGGGCCTAGCCTTAAACGTCAAGAAGACCCAGGTCCTACAACAACCTCCACCCACCCAGCCGTCTACCCAGCCCACTGTAAAATTGGACGATACCACTCTTGAAAACGTTGACCATTTCCACTACCCTTTCTTTAAGCATTCTTTCCTTAAAAGCTGACATCGACTCTGAGGTCAACCGTCGCCTGAGTTGTGCCAGTGGAGCCTACGCCAGACTCAGGAAAAGAGTCTTTGAAGACACGAGACCTAAAGTCTCAAACAAAACTGCTGGTCTTCAGAGCCGTTGTCCTCCCCACCCTGCTGTATGGAGCCGAGTCATGGACCAACTACAGCAGGCGCCTGAGAGCACTGGAACAATATCATCAAAGATCCTTATGAAAGATGCTGAGGATCACCTGGGAGAACAAACGCACCAACATCAGCGTTTTGGAGGAAGCCAACATGACCAGAATCACCGCCACAATAGTGCGGCACCAACCTCGATGGATTGGCCACGTCATCCGCACGTCCAACACACGTCTCCCTAAACAGATCCTGTACTCTCAACTGAAGGAAGGTCAGCAAGAAACGCTTCAAGGACAACATCAGGAACAGTCTGAAGAAATTCCACATCACATCGAGTAACTGGGAGCACATTGCACTGGACAGGTGCTCCTGGAGGAAATTTGTGAAGGAAGGAGCTGCACGTCACGAAATGGAACTACGCCGTGTCGCAGAGACAAAGCGACAGCACCCTAAGGAGAGAGAGAAGGGGGCTCGACAACTACCAACCACGGCCAGTCTCCACTGCCCACGTTGCACCAGAAAGCTTGAACCTCATAGTCTAGAGTGAAATGACAGACTGCTTGGGAAAGGTATATGAAGATGTCAAGAAGAGAAAAAGGAAAGACCTTGTAAGCAAACATGAATCTTCCTTTGTTCCTTATCCTTTTAACATGGATAGAGGGGAAAATATAAAACTGGAAATGCAGCATTTATTGCAGAATAGGCTCCAAAAAGATCATCTTTAAATTATTTCTGTGTGATCAGAAATATCAAGAGTGTTTCTCTGAGATGAAGACAGAAAATGCTGTATATCATCATCAGCTGAGAACGCAGCTGCAAAAAAGAGAAATTGAGTCAATGTTTCAAGTCAATGACCTTTCGCTAGTGAGCTTCACTTCAACAACACGGGCCTCTAAGGTTTTGAGCTCTCACCTTCCTGTAATCAGTCACAGAAATAATGTACTATTGGTGTCCATCCCAAGAGATATCACACCTTCCTGACATTCAAAATGCTGTGGTGCAGCCCAATTCACAAAATCTCAGTATTCTCTCAAACTAACTGATATTGCAATTAATGTAATATTTAATCCTGAGCTGATTTACAAACCTCATAACCAGAGGTTGAGGGGAGACCTGATAGAAGTATGTAAAATTATGAGAGGCAGAGCATAGGCTAGAGAGGCAGTCAGAACCTTTATCCAGAGTGGAAATGTCAAAGACGAGATAAATCTTTCCCCAAAATTATTCAATTTCATTTCCATACCATGTGTTATTTCTTCTCCATATCAGTTCCTCCAGTGCTGATGTAGGTATCTTCAAATGCAAATTTCCAATCACAGAATCAAGTACTGTGGTAATGTTCTTGTTAGCATTTCCTAAATAGACTAAAAACACTCCCAATATCCACTACACATGTACTGCGTTACAGAATCATGAGTGGAATACCTGTTGACTCATCATTATTTATGGACTCACCTTTCAGTTGAAACAAAGAAACATAGAAAAATAGAAAATAGGTGCAGGAGGAGGCCATTTTGTCCTTCGAGCCAGCTATACTTCACCCTCGTTTGGACTATGCAGTTGCAACATGGGACCCATACACAAATACAAACATTTCTTCCATCGAATGTGTCCAAAGACAGGCAGCTCGATTTGTTACTAACACCTATGAGAGAGAAGCGAGTGTTACCAAACTTCTGAATTCTCTGAGGTGGAACCCTCTCCAGGACAGACGTGAAGCTCACTGTTTGACCTGTTTTTACAAAATGTTAAATGGCCAGCTCGATATAGATTACAAGACCTAGACCAAACCCAAACCAATTAGGAGCAGACGAGGGCATTCGATCCAATTTGTGATTCCAGCTACCAAGACAGATGTGTACAGCAATTCGTTCTTCCCCCGCACAATTAGTGCATAAAATAATCTCCGCCCTACTATAGTTACCCAACCAGATGCAACTAAATTGAAGGTAGCTCTTTCTTCCCAAAAACCCTTTCTGGCTTAAGTCCTCCCTCCACCACCTCCAGTTTAAATTCCATTTGGAATATTTTGGAGGACCAAGAAACCAAGAAGAACCACCTTTCATTGTGATCATGGCTGATCATCCATAATCAGTAACCTGTGCCTGCATTTTCCCCATACTCCTTGATTCCATTAGCCCCAAGAGCTCTATCTCACTCTCTTTTAAATTCATCCAGTGAATTGGCCTCTACTGCCTTATGTGGAAGAAAATTCCACAAATTCACAACTGTCTGGGTGAAAATGTTTTTTCTTATCTCAGTTTTAAATGGCCTCCCCTTTATGCATAGCCTGTGGCCCTTGGTTCTGGGCCACAGGCTAACATATGGGATCCCAACATATGGGATTTTTTTGCCGCATCTAGCTTGTCCCGTCCTTTTTATAAATGTATATGCTTCTATAAGATACCCTCTCATCCTTCTAAATTCCAGTGAATCCAAGCCCAGTCTTACCAACCTTTCCTCATATGACAGTCCCGCCATCCCGGGAATTAACCACGTGAACCTACGCTGCGCTCCCACAATAGCAAGGATGTCCTTCCTCAGATTAGGAGACCAAAACTGCACACAATACTCCAGATGTGGTCTCACCAGGGCCCTGTACAACTGCAGTAGGACCTCTTTACTCCTATACTCAAATCCTCTCGTTATGAAGGCCCACATTCCATTAGCTTTCTTCACTGCCTGTTGTACCTGCATGTTTACTTTCAGTGACAGGTGCACAAGGACACCCAGGTCTCGTTGCACTTCCCTTTTTCCTAATCTGACACCATTGACATAATTATCTGCTTCCTTGTTCTTGCCGCCAAAGTGGATAACCTCACATTTATCTACATTATACTGCATCTGCTATGGATCTGCCCACTCACTCAACCTGTCCAAGTCACCCTGCAACCTCCTAGCATCCTCTTCCCAATTCACACTTCCATCCAGCTTTGTCTTACATTTAATTCCATCATCCAAATCATTAATATATATTGTAAATAGTTGCGGCCCCAGCACTCCACGTGCCACTACCTGCCATTCTGACAGCGACCCGTTTATTCCTACTCGTTGTTTCCTGTCAGCCAACCAATTCTCTATCCATGTCAATTCCCAACCCCCAATACCGTGTACTCTAATTTTGCCCACTAATCTCCTGTGTGGGATCTTATCAAAGGCTTTCTGAAAGTCCAGATACACTACATCCACTGGCTCTTCTTCATCCACTTTACTTGTCACATCCTCAAAAATTCCAGAAGATTAGTCAAGCAGGATTTCCCTTTCATAAATCCATGCTGACTTGGAACAATCCTTTTATTGCTATCCAAATGCGCCGTTAATACTTCTTTAATAATTAGCTCCAGCAGCTTCCCCACCACCGATGTCAGGCTAACTGGTCTATAATTCGCCGTTTTCTCTCTTGCTCCTTTCTTGAAAAGTGGGATAACATTAGCTACCCTCCAATCCACAGGAACTGATCCTGAATCTATAAAGCAATGGAAAATGATCACCAATGCATCCACAATTTCTAGAGCCACCTCCTTGATTACTCTGGGATGCAAACCATCAGGCCATGGGTATTTATCAGCCTTCAGTCCCATCAGTCTACCCAATACTATTTCTGGCCTAATGCAAATTTCTTTCAGATCCTCCGTCTCCATAGATCCTCTGTTCTCTAGTACATCTGGGAGATTGTTTGTGTCTTCCTTGGTGAAGACAGAACCAAAGTACCTGTTCAACTCTTCTGTCATTTATTTTGTCTTCATACCATTCCCTCTTCAATGCTAGTTACTGGAGAGCACCAGTTAATGAAGTGCAAGATAATCAACAATATACACTGATCTTCCAACTTCCCCCGTCACCAATTGGAGACAAATTTGTATTCAGGAGATGAGTTGGGATTTAGCAGGAGTAGAGAGGGTTGGAGAAACAGTAGAAGTCGCCTATTATCAAGAGGTGTGTTGTGGTGGAACTTCAGTTAAGTTTGGTTTAGGTACAGTGGGGAAACAGGCCCTTTGGCCAACCGAGTCCATGCCTACCATTCGATCACCCGTATACCATATAACCATATAACCATATAACAATTACAGCACGGAGACAGGCCCTCTCGGCCCTTCCAGTCCGTGCCGACCATTTGTTTTCCCCTAGTCCCATCTACCTGTACTCAGACCATACCCCTCCATTCCCTTCACGTCCATATACCTATCCACTTTACTTTTAAATGTTAAAATCGATCCTGCCTCCACCACTTCTGCTGGAAGCTCATTCCACACAGCCACCACCCTCTGAGTAAAGAAGTTCCCCCTCACGTTACCCCTAAACTTCCGTCCCTTAATTCGCATGTCATGCCCTCTTGTTTGAATCTTCCCTACCCTTAATGGGAAAAGCTTATCCACGTCAACTCTGTCTATCCCTTTCATCATTTTAAGGACCTCAATCAAGTCCCCCCTTAACCTTCTGCGCTCCAAAGAATAAAGACCTAACTTGTTCAACCTTTCTCTGTAACATAGTTGCTGGATCCCAGGCAACATTCTAGTAAATCTCCTCTGTACTCTCTCTATTTTGTTGACATCCTTCCTATAATTAGGCGACCAAAATTGTACACCATACTTCAGAATTGGTCTCACCAATGCCTTGTACAATTTTAACATTACTTCCCTGCTCCTATATTCAATGCTCTGATTTATAAAGGCCAGCACACCAAAGGCTTTCTTTGCCACCCCATCTACATGCGATTCCACCTTCAGGGAACTATGCACAGTTATTCCTAGATCTCTCTGTTCCACAACATTCCTCAATTCCCTACCATTTACCATGTACGTCCTATTTTGATTTGTCCTGCCAAGATGTAGCACTTCACACTTATCAGCATTAAGCTCCATCTGCCATCTTTCAGCCCACTTTTCCATATGGCCCAAATCTCTCTGTAGACTTTGAAAATCTACTTCATTATCCACAACACCACCTATCTTAGTATCATCTGCATACTTACTTATCCAATTTTCCACCCCATCATCCAGATCATTGACGTACATAACAAACAACAGTGGACTCAACACAGATCCCTGAGGCACCCCACTGGTCACCGGCTTCCAACCTGACAAACAGCCATCCACCATTACTCTCTGACATCTCCCATTCAGCCACTGTTGAATCCATCTTGCTACTCCGCCATTAACACCCAAAGATTGAACCTTCTTAACCAACCTTCCATGGGGAACCTTGTCAAAGGCCTTACTGAAATCCATATAGAAAACATCCACTGCTTTACCCTCATCAATTTCCCTAGTAACCGCTTCAAAAAATTCAAGAAGGTTTGTCAAACATGACCTTCCAGGCACAAATCCATGTTGACTGTTCTTGATCAGACCCTGTTTATCCAGATGCTTATATATATTATCTCTAAGTATCCTTTCCATTAATTTGCCCACCACTGACGTCAAACTAACAGGTCTATAATTGCTATGTTTATTCTTTGAACCCTTTTTAAACAATGGAACAACATGCGCAGTACGCCAATCCTCCGGCACTATTCCCGTTTCTAATGACATTTGAAATATTTCTGTCATAGCTCCTGCTATTTCTACACTAACTTCCCTCAATGTCCTAGGGAATATCCTGTCAGGACCTGGAGATTTATCCACTTTTATATTTTTCAAAGATTCGTCAGACATGATTTACCTTTCATAAATCTGTGCTGACTTTGTCCAATGATTTCACCACTTTCCAAATGTGCTGCTATCCCATCTTTAATAACTGACTCTAGCATTTTCCCCACTACCGATGTTAGACTAACTGGTCTGTAATTCCCCGTTATCTCTCTCCCCCCCCCTTTTTAAAAAGTTTGGTTATATTAGCTCCACTCCAATCCTCAGGAACTACTCCAGAATCTAAAGAGTTGTGAAAAAATTATCACTAATTCATCCACTATTTCTGGGGCTACTTCCTTAAGTACTCTGGGATGCAGCCTGGGGATTTATCTGGCCCTTGAGATTTATCGGCCTTTAATCCATTCAATTTACCTAACACCACTTTCCGGCTAACCTGGATTTCACTCAGTTCCTCCATCTCATTTGACACCCGGTCCCCTGCTATTTCCGGCAGATTATTTATGTCTTCCTTAGTGAATACAGAACCAAAGTAATTATTCAATTGGTCTGCCATGTCCTTGCTCCCCATGATCAATTCACCCGTTTCTGACTGCAATGGACCTACAATTAACTAATCTTTTTCTCTTCACATATCTATAAAAACTTTTGCAGTCAGTTTTTATGTTCCCTGCCAATTTCCTTTCATAATCTATTTTCCCTTTCCTAATTAAGCCCTTTGTCCTCCTCTGCTGGACTGAATTTCTCCCAGTCCTCTGGTAGGCTGCTTTTTTCTGGCTAATTTGTATGCTTCATCTTTTGTTTATGATACTATCCCAGATTTCCCTTGTTATCTACAGATACAGTACCTTCCCTGATTTATTCTTTTGCCAAACTGGGATAAACAATTGTTGTAGTTCATCCATGCAGTCTTTAAATGCCTTCCATTGCATATCCACCGTCAACCCTTTAAAGTAGCAGAGATTTGAGAGCATGGCCGGGCCGGTGTGGGTCTTTGATGAGATTGGCTGCCGTCATTAAGCAGCACTTCCTGGAGATCACTTTGATGGTGTGGGGTGGTCAATGCAGGCCAATGCCACCACTTTCTACAGCCGTCTTCATTCATTGGCATTCAAGTTGCTGAACCAATCTCTGTTGCAACCAATTGGTATCCTCTACAGTGTATACCTGTAGAAGTTCAGTAGTGTTCAATGGCATCGCCATCCAGTCAGTGAAGAAATGTCCATAGTTCCTGGCATTTCCTTCCCGGTCAACAATCAATTTCCTGGTTTTGCTAACATTGAGAGCACCACTCAATCAGATTATTGATCTCCCTCCTCTAGTCGGATTCATCATTATGTATTATTCATCCAACAGCAGTGGTATTGATAGTATTAAGTGACGATACAGCTGTTGGTGTTGGAGTTGTGTCTGGTGATATGGTTATTGGTATGAAGAGAGCAGAGCAGGAAATTGAGCACACTGCCTCGAGGTACTGATATTCAGTGAGGAGGATGTGTTGTTGCCACTTTGTACTGATTGAGGTCTGCCGATTAGGAAGTTGAGAATATATTTACGTGGGGGGTGAACAGAGAACCAGTTCCCTGAATTTGATCAGACATTTAAAGCTGACCTCTAATCAATGAACAACAGCCTGATGATTATTTTCTTATTTTCCAAGTGGTCTGCTGTAGAGCAGAGAGCCAGCGATATCACACAGTGATGGTGGTAGGTAGATTGGAGTGGATCGAGATCCTTACCAAGGCAGGAGTTGATAAAGTAGACTGTACACATCCATTTAACCCTAGAACTTCCAGCCGATGAAAGGGGGCAGGAGGTGTCAATCGCTTGGATTACATTGCTTGCGGATAGTTGAAGAGCAGGAGTGCTTCACATGCTTTGGAAATGCTGTAGGTAAGCAGGCCGCCCTCCCGCAGCACCTGTGACTCCAACAACGTTGATCTTCAATACCCATACACATTCCTCACCTGCTCCCCCGTGCACTCCTAACATCTGTTCTCCAGCTACACTTAAACCTGACATCCAGCTTGTAAATCTGCAGTGCTGTCAGCCGGGAAAATGTTAAGTGGGTCCTGCCATTACATTCCACAGGATCCGCAAGGATCTAATCACCTACTGTAATTTTCTCATCCAAAATAAATCCCTTCCTGCTTTATCCTGACCCAGAGATGCCAAGTGTCCCGGATCCGCCGTATTTTATCCCGGCGAAATAACCTTTTTACGGTGTTCCGGCAGCCAAACATGCTGTTACGGAACACCGCCGCGCCGGTGTTCCTCCCGTGGTGAACACCGGCGCCATGTGTCCCCGGTTTGCCGGCCCGCGCGATCAGCGGCACTTTGCCGGGCCCTAGTGTCCGCGCCTGAGCAGTGGGGGAGGGTTGCCGGGCCCCAGTGGCCGCGCGTGCGCAGTGGGGGAGGGTTGCCGGGCCTGGCGCTATTTTGAGCCACGCCACGCCCGGCCCAGAGCCCGGGCGGCGCCGGCCCGCGCGATCAGCGGCACTTTCTTGCCGCCAGCCGGCCGCTCGCGGCAGCCCCATCACCGGGCCTCCCCCCACCCCCACCCAGTGCGCAGGCGCAGACCCGCCGGCAACCTTGCCAAGTGCGCATGTGCCGCACCCACCCGCCGGCAGCCCGCTGATCTGCACCAGTGCGCAGGCGCATAGCCGCCGGCAACAACCCCAGGTGAGTATGTTACGGAGAGAAATGCATTTAACCCCATTTGTTACGGACAAATGGGTTAAATGTTACTGTGAACTAAATTTAGGGTTGGCATCTCTGCTGACCCCAAGTTATTATTACATCCATTGTCTGCAGATATTATTGTCCCGCTGTGGATTAAACCATTTTAATCCCCATTAATTATGTTGACAAAAAAAATTCTACATTTTCACGGAAAATTCATTCTTTATCTGGAAGTAGATTTATCGCTGCCTGAACCAATGTTAGATTTAGTGGCATCTGCTCCAGGGAAATCTCAGTGCGTATTAAATAAACCAATCATGTTTCAGATCCTGAAATAATTCAAAAGTTAATAAAATATGGACAGGAAACATCATTCTTGTGATGTGATTGTAGCATGCCAGTTATTCTTTCATTTTAACCAGCTTTGTCAGTTCAGCTGATAAATCTGTAAAGTCTCCTTGACATTTGTTTTTTCTCTGATTGATATATGCATGATTAATGTCAATTTCACATTCAGATTTGAAGCCACGGGATGTTTAGCATATAATAAGCATAATTGCTCAGCTCTCTATGTTGACATTCTCTGGACACGTTACTCCTTCACCGATCCTGCAATAAAATGGATTTCCAGATTTTATTTTTTACATCTATTAAGAATCCTGCCTCCGTATGTACATCTCTTTGAGCTTGAATAGAAACGTCCAATGTCGACACCAGATTACTGTTGATTCACAGGGAAAGTTGATTCACACTTTCTGCTTTTCTTCATGTTGTGAATGAGCTGAACAACTTGAAAAATTAACTGGAGGCAGATTTTAATAATTGTCGAATGTTTGTTTTTTTGAAAGCTAACTGCAATTAAATCCTTTAGATTTAAAATCATTTGTCACATTATTTGCTTGCTAATTCCTCTTTCTTGAAATCTACATGTTAAAAATTAGATCAACATTTAAACGTAAGCAAACTATCAGTCTGAAGAAGGGTGCCAACCCGAAAGGTCACCTATCTGTATCCGTTCTACAGGGATGCTGCCTGACTCTCTAAGTTACTCCAGCAGTTTGTCATTATTTGTACAGACATTTATGCTAATTATGCACGAGCCATTTACACATCTTATATTGTGTTAACATTGAATATAGAACAGGAGGTCAATACAGGAACAGGCCTTTCAGTTCATAATGTCTGCACGAACATGATGCCACATTAATCTCCTCTGCCTGCACATGATCCATATCCCTCCAATTGTTTTATCAGAATGCTGTGGACTTGAGAGTATTAAGGGCCTGTCCCACTTACGTGTCCTGGGCATGCAAATTACGCAACCTCGTGGCCGCGTTGAGACGCACGGGCATTGTATGGCCGCGCGGGGCTGGTCCCACTGAGAAGCGCGGAGGGGTATGTAGTTGTGCGCGACATCGCGCGGGGCTCTGAAATTTTTGTAGCGAACAAAATCTTCATGCACCTACCGGCTGTCGCGGAACTGATGGTCAAAGTGGGACAGGCCCAAGCCCCTGGCGCGACGCAACATCTCACCTCCAACAGCAGCAGAAGCAGGCAAACTCAGACTTGGGCTCACGGCTGTTGCGGTCCGGATCCGCCCCCACTTCTACTCCCAAAGCGGGGCCAAGAAAATTGAAGATGGACACAAAATGCAAGAGTAACTCAGTGGGACCGGCAGACTGAAGAAGGGTCTCGACCCGAAACATCACCCATTGCTTCTCTCCAGAGATGCTGCCAGTCCCGTTGAGTTACTCCTGCATTTTGTGTCCATCTTCAAATGACGTCACGCGCTCCAGGCGGCTGTGCAGTCGAATGAAGTTGCGCATGACCTTCCCGGGACTGCCGCGGCTCAACGCGACCATGAGATCACAAAATTAGCGTGCCAAGAACAAGTAAGTGGGACATGGGTTTCAGTTATAAAGAGATGTTAGACAAAGGTCTCCGCTCAACCTTATTTTCTCAGGAACATTGGAGTTGAGGGGAGACCCAATGCAAGTATATAAAAGTATAAGAGGCATAGATAGGGTAGACCAGTGCTTCTTAAACTGGTGAATGGTTCACCCAAGGGTGAATGAAAATTATTTTGGGCTCATTGAAACTAGAGGGGTGAATGAAGGGTGAATGACTTAATTTATTCAGATATTTATATATTTTTTATTGCAGTCAGACTGTAAGTGGGTGATAAGTGGTGAATGGAGAGGGGTGGGTGGGAAAAGGCCCAGTCTTTGCAGACTGGAGTCAGACTTTAAGTAGGTATGAAGTGATGGTTGGGGAGTCAAGTCAACTCACTTTTATTTCTATAGCACATTTAAAAAACAACTCTTGTTGACCAAAGTGCTTTACATAGGTGGAGGTACTAATGTTATACAACAGTGGTTCATAGATTAAGTACATTCATAAATACATACATATAGCCTTCCTTCAGAGGACGTCAAGAAAGGCTTGAGAGTAAAGATGGGTTTTAAGTCTCGACTTAAAAGTCGATGGAGGGGGCAGTTCTGATGGGAAGAGGGATGCTGTTCCACAGTCTAGGAGCTGCAACCACAAAGGCGCGGTCGCCCCTGAGCTTATGCCTAGACCGCGGGATGTTCAGTAACCCCAAGTCGGCCGATCTGAGGGACCTGGAGGTGGTGCGGTGGGTAAGCAGACTTTTGATGTAGGTGGGGACAAGCCCGTTAAGGGCTTTGTAAACATAAAGAAGGATCTTGAAATTTATTCGGAACCGCACAGGGAGCCAGTGGAGAGAGGCCAGGATCGGGGTGATGTGGTCCCTTTTTCGGGTGCCCGTCAGGAGTCTCGCTGCGGCGTTTTGGACCAGTTGCAGGCGGGACAGGGAAGATTGGCTGATGCCAGTGTAAAGGGAGTTGCAGTAAGCGAGGCGGGAGGAGATAAATGTGTGCGTTGTGGGGCGTAGGTCCCGAAATGAAAGCGGGAAGCCAGCTGTTTCGGGAAGTACCTTTTATTGACCCACCGGAGTCAATGGTGAGAAGTAGGTAATTATGTACCTTCAACAAGGCAGACTCTGTGCTGTGGTGGGCCCTGAAACCTGATTGGAAAGTTTCCAAGATAGTATTTTGGTGAAGGTAAGGCATAAGTTGACTTAAAATTACATTTTCAAGGACTTTTGAAAGGAAAGGCAGTTTTGAAATAGGTCTGTAGTTACTTGGCAAGGTGGGGTCGAGGTTAGGCTTTTTCAGGAGGGGCTGGACCACCGCATGCTTGAAGCAGGTAGGAACATTGCCAGTAGGCAGAGAACTGTTTAAGATGGCGAGGATACTGGTATGGCTACTGTAATGACGGGCTATTTTATTATGTCCTTCCTTCAAATATCATGCCAAGGTTTTTGACGTGAGGTTTGAGTAATGGGGTAAGGTTTCCAAGGCTGCCTACTATCATTTTGATTGAGTCCGAGGGGCTGAGAAGGATGACCTCAGACTTACTCTCGTTTAGTTGGAGGAAGTTCTGGGCCATCCAACACTTTATATCCTCGAGGCAGTGGATAAGGTTAAGTAGATTTGATCGGTTGTTGGGCTTCAGGGGGAGATAGAGTTGTGTATCGTCTGCAGAGCAATGGAAGGAAATGCCGTGCCTTTGAATGACAGCCTAAGGGGAGCATATACAGGGAGAAGAGAATGGGGCCAAGGATGGAACCCCACAGCAGAGGCTAGCTGGGGAGGAGAAAGAGTTGCCTATGTTAGTAGAGAAACGCCTACCTTTGAGGTAGGAGATGAACCAGCTCAAGGCAGTGCCATCAATACCAACCCCGTACCGGAGACGGTCAATTAGGATGGTGTGGTCGACAGTATCAAATGCTGCGCTGAGGTCGATAAGGAGCAGGATTGCACAGTCGCCGGAGTCAACAGTGAGAAGTAGGTCATTATGTACCTTCAACAAGGCAGACTCTGTGCTGTGGTGGGCCCTGAAACCTGATTAGAAAGTTTCCAAGATAGTATTTTGGTGAAGATAAGGCATAAGTTGACTTAAAATTACATTTTCAAGGAATTTTGAAAGGAAAGGCAGTTTTGAAATAGGTCTGTAGTTGCTTGGCAAGGTGGGGTGAGGTTAGGTTTCAGGAGGGGCTGGACCACCACATGCTTGAAGCAGGTAGGTACAGTGCCAGTGGCCAGAGAACTGTTGAAGATGGCGAGGATGCTGGGACTGGCTATTGCAATGACATCCTTCAGAAGGGCAGAGGGGACAACGTCGAGGGGGCAGCTAGTAGGTTTCATGGTGGTGACCAGATTTAGGGTAGAGTAACGGGTTGGAATCACTCTAATTTTGAAGAACAGACCAATGAGACAGCCAGGTCACGGATGGGAGGGGAAATATTTGATCTGATGTTCTTAAACGTTGCTGGTGAAAAATGTAGTAAAGGGGGGAGGGACTACCAGGGTTAAGTTTGTGTTTATCAAACCTGTAGAAGAACTCGTTCAGCTCATATAGAGTTGAATTTGCTGATTTATTGTTTTGCTTGCAAATTAAGACACTGTGTCTTAGTTGAAGTACCTAAAGAAACCAGCTCTAGAGGAAGATTGTGCAGAAGGAAGTAATGCATTTCTGAAAGAAAGTGAAACGAACAGGACTCAAGAGGAGGTATGTTCAGGAGACTTCACTCGTGCAGGGTGACAAGGAAACTGAGGATGACAAACTTAAAAATACAGTTACGTATGTTACCGATATTGACGCTGTTAATGATACAGGCAAGGAAACACTTAATGTCGAGGAAATACCAGGACCAAAGTTCCCTCTCATCAAAACTCAACAAAAGAAAGTTGTACGAAGAATATATCAAGTATGACTTTTTTCCTTCCCCAAGATCAACTAATAAGCCCTACTCCCTCAGCTCAGTGCATGTTTTGCAGTGTAAAATATAGCAACCAGTGCCTGGCTCCTTCAAAATTACAGACTCATTTAAGAACAAAAATAGCAATCTTCAAAACAAGTCCATACAGTTTTTCAAAAACACTAATTGTGGAAGCAGCAGAATTTCTTCCAGTCAATGGAAAAGAATGACGCGGCAAGTAAAAAACCTCTTCTTCTTGCCTCTCTTCAAATAGCACATGTGCTCATGAAAGAAAAAAAAGCCATCCACAGAGGCTGAGAAAGTTGTCAAACCGTGCTTGAAAATCATTGCCAATCTACTACATGGTGGAAAGCAAGCAGTGGATAAAGTAGTGCACATACCTTTGTCCGAAGACACAATTAAACTTCGATCTACTATGGTTGCTGAAGATCTGAAGCATCAGCTGATGTTGAAACTTTTGGAAGCACCATTTTTCGCTCTGCAGTTTGATGAAACTACGGACATTAAAAATGAAGCACAACTCATTGTGTATTGTCGGTTCCCAGATCAAAGCTTGGGAAAAATTCTCGCGCATTATCTCTTTTGCTTGCCAGTCGGAGAGCAAACTACAGGTGCATTTATTTTCTCCAAGCTTGGCAAATTCATGGAAAATTAAAATGTATCTTGGAGCAAATGTGTTGGTGTGACTACAGACGGTGCTGCAGCCATAATGGGGAAACATGAAGGAGCCACTCCTCGCATCAAAGAAATATCCCAGAATGGCACCTTTTTTACATTGCTGTTTACATCAGCACTGGCTGCCTAGAAAACTGAACATTCATATTGCAATGTCCAGAAAAATGAGCTAGAAGAATTGTTGCAAGATATGGTGCAAATTGTCAATGCTATTCGCCCACAAACAAAACGTTTTCAGAGCTATGCAAGGATATGTCTGCAGATCACATGATTCTCCTCCTGCATTCTGAGGTTCGATGGTTGTCACTTGGAAGAGTCCTTGAAAGAGGACTGTCCCTGAAGAATGAACTGTCTGTATTGTTTACTGAGCAAGGTGATGTGAAAGCAATGCATTTCAACAATAATTTTTGGCTGGCCAAATTGTGTTACATGACTTCTATTTTTGAACATTTGAATTGGCTCAACGTGTCACTTCAAGGTAAAGGAGGTGACATCTACGATGCCCTTGGGAAAATAGAAGCCATGAAAATGAAGATCACCATGTGATCAGCCACTGTGACGGAAATCAAGGAATTGTAACTTTGGAGGTGATTCATTCTCTCAAAGTTAGACCTCCTGACCGATTGCCTCTCGCAAACCGCAAACAAACGTATTTAGCTGACAAAGCAGACGTGCAGTTAATTAGTGAAAATAAGTCAGCTGCTTTACAAAGTAAACATGACCTTTGAAGCTATTTTGAGCTACGTTAATGAAATTAAGGACTAGTCACGAGGAGCCATCCTAATTGAGCAGTATAAATACTAGTGCTTTTCAAGCCTTAAAAAAGAGGAGAGAGAGAGACGGAGAGAGACAGAGAGATGAAGAAAAAAAGGAAGAAAAATGCGGCAGCGGCTTTCGACAGAGGTCTTCAGGAACATAACTACCTAGAGTAGTTCTTCCATGCTACACTCCTAGAGAGGTAGTGAAGGCAAGTCCTGATGCAGGCAACCTAGTGTTATATTTATATTTACCCCGTACGGCTACCCTGCTCTCTGATATAGTCTCCTAGAGGGGATGAGGCTCGGTAAAAGTCGGGGATCTTTTTAACTAAAAAAGTGTGTTAAATTCACAGTGCTTTTAAAACACTGTTTGTTAGGCTTCATACGGACATCTGAACGGTAAGATTTTTGATATATACACGTACTGTATGTAAAGTAAGGATGTGCGTATGAATTGTACCAACTGCTTGAGTTATTATACCTTTTGACAAATTGAATAAAAACCATTATTTGATTAAATTCAGTTAACGCCCTGTCGTCATCTTACTACTTATAGTGTAGCAATAATATATAGGATATAAGTAAATGCGAGGAGCAACATTTAACACTTAATAGCTTTTAAATTCCCGAGACGTCGACACGTATCAACGGCGAACGACCGACGACCAGATCGGAATTAAGGTATTAGTTTATCTTTTGCACTTTCTATAATGAATACGGTCTTAGTTCTATTGACATAACTAACCGGTATACAAGGAAAAAGGACTAGTCAAGATCCCGGGAAAAGGGGGAGTTAGTCTTAGTATTCTAGTGGGTTCCTTGTCAGGATCTAGGATAAATTGTATAGAAATCTGTAGCAATTGGCGCCCAACGTGGGGCTCTTTGGAGTTAACTTGAAGAGCCTCACTAAAATCCTAAACTGCCTATAAGTAGGTAAGAAAATAGGTACACAGCCGTTAAAATAGGTAAAACAGAAATATAAGGACCTCGAAGAAATCAGTACTGAGTCTAGAGTTTAAAAGTTGATAAAAAGACTCTTTAGATTAACCGAGGATGGCTGGTCCAGCCCCTCACCCTGCTGCATGGCGAGCCCTGCATGCTCAGGCAGATCGAATAAAACGGATGGGGAAACCAAAGATTTGTAGTCCCAGACGGAGGAGATTTTCATGCAGAACTAGCAGGCCACAATGGGAATGCAGCCCCTGCTCCAGGTGACCGCTTTGTAGTCGAGATAACGGACCAAGGAACCCGACATCGATATGATTGTCAGGTACCCGATAATGCAGGAGACCCCTGGTATTTAGGGTCTAATGTCCAAGATCCGACCCTTGTGGGTACAGTTGTAGTCAACATAGACGACTTACCAGTGAATATTACAATAGTAAGTCCCGGATTATCCAGATTTGCCTGGCCAGACGATCCGGGAGAAATTTTGATAATAAGGCCCTCAGAACTTAGGAAAATACTAGCAAATATGAGACTAGATGCTTCCATAAGATTGGCCGAACATAATCATGCACGTATTTTATGGGAAAGAACTCACCCTCAGGGAATACCACACCCTGCTCCAGTCATGACTGTATATGGCCCGTGCACGGTAAAAAGTTTTAATGAAACCTTCCCTGATTTTCCTAAAGAAAACAGAGCGGCTATTAAAATATTTAGTCCAGAAATTCGATAGAATAGAAAACATGACCAGACCTTTGACACCTGAAGATAGAAGGCATCTGTTTGGGAAATCTGGGTGCGCCTTGTCTGGTATTAGATGTAGCATACACTGGAAATTTGACCGATGTGCTTAGACAAGCTCACGTCCTTTGCTATGGCATAGGACTAAGAGAAGCCTCTCTCCCAATAATAAAAAAGCCTATTGTCAGGCACCATTAATTTAGTCAGATGCTTACAAGTAGCAGTTTTTCTTGGGGTTAGACTGGGATCACTGTAAAAGATATTTGTTTGATCTCATACTCGATCCGGCAGTAAGTGAAAGAGTACGGGGTCGGGTGAGAAAACCGCCAACTCCTAGACAATCCTTTTGAGATATTCGGTACTGCTTTAGGTGAATGTGCACTGACCGAGATGTTTGCATAGGCGAGCTTTTGAAAAAGGCTGATCAAGGGGGAGAAATCTCCCGTAAATCAGCAGGAGTAATTCCAAAAAAGGAAAAAAACCGATCATCTGACACAACCACTCCCACCAGCCAAGCCACTCCTCAAAGGGATGGACGAGGCAGAGGAGGAAGAGGGGAGTGGACGACTGAGAGGGCGTACACAGTATAGAGGAGCAGCACAAGGATCACCCAGGAGATCCGACCAGAGAGATTATCAAAATTATCGCCAGGACCAGGGTAGGCAACAGGATAGAGAATATGATCAAAGGGATAGATGTGATCAAAGGGATCAAAGAGATCAAAGGGACGAAGGCGGTTACCCGCAACAGAGAGATTATTTTTTAAGACCTAGAAATCAAGATGGGTATGCACAAACTTCAGGTAGAGGTAGGGCCCGAGCTGAGGGAGAAACCGGTACCAAAGGATAATAGACCGAGAGGTAGAGGAAACACCAAAATAAACCTCACAATGTGGGAATAAACAGGGCATTCCACAGTTCCCGAGGAAACAAGAGCCCAGGGAAGATAACAGTAGTAAGTGGCAGGACCAACACACACAGTTCCCATTTTGCAAGGTGAACCTACAAGGTAGAAAACCACAATAGGGGTGGACCGAGGACAGATTGATTACTGGAGCCGATGTCACCTGTATAGATACAGCCATAGCCCAAGCGTTTAGACTGCGGACCCTCAAGGGCAGGTTTGGATACAAGGTGCCACCGGTCACATAGAAGAATGTACCAATTACAAAGTTAAAGTAAAAATGGCGAACGGGAGAGAATTCACCTCCATAGCCGCCGGCCATAGATAATTTACAAAAACGATTACAAATTGGAATTTTGATCGGGTGGTGCGAGATATTCAAAAATACGAGCTATTAAAGACCCCCCGAGACGATAGAAATTCACACCCTCGAATTACAAATGGAAGCAGAAACCAGATCCAACGATAAGGGCTAGAATAAAACATTTAGTCTTTAGTAATTGGGGAGTCTGGCAGATGCACAAAAAATCATTGCGGATCGATCACACCCGACGGAGATACCGTCACCGGTATGAACGAATTCCCCAATCCAAGCCAGTATCAAATCAACAAACCTGAAGCCAGACGAGCTATTCAAGAAAGTCATTAATGATTTAGTTGAACAGGGAGTCTTGGTGGAAAGGAGTTCTAAGGTCAATACACCAATTTTAGCAGTCGCTAAACCCGGTAAAAAACCGGGCGAATACCGCTTGGTATGTGACTATCGCGCTTTAAATAAAGGCTCCGTGGAAATTCGCGGAACTCTATTTAACATGGCGAGTCAGACCATGGCAGATCCAAAGACATATATATAAAACCACTTTCGACTTAGCCAATGGCTTTTGGAGTCATCCAATTCCCGAGCATGATTGGGACTATACAGCAATCACTTCCCTCAGGGAGTCCAATATTGCTGGACCAGATTGCCCCAAGGATTTGTAATTCCCGCAGATTTTTTCGGCCCAAGTCCTACGCACTTTAGATTTTCTAAGAACGACACACATAATTGAATGCTATGTGGATGATATATTCACTACACACGCGACTCTAGATGATCATTTCAATTGTCTTCATAAAATACTCCAAGTCTTACGAAATTTGGGGTACAGAGTAGGGCTAAAAAAAATCAGCAATATCCAAGACACTGTGAAGTTCTTGGGGATTGAGATCGCCGAAGAAGGACGTGGCTTGACTTCCCGCGTTCAAAGAAAAATTGTCAGAATTTCAAATCACCCACTTATTACGTAAAAACAATTGCAAAGCATTCTGGGATCCCTAAATTTCGCTAGAGGTTTCATTATAGGATACGCTGAGTTAGCAGCTCCCTATACAGACAGATAGTAGCCCCAAACGAAAGATTTGTATGGGAAACCAGAACACCAGGAAGCACTAAACAAACTAGTTGAAACAATAGTTGAAAGCGCCTGGTTAGCCACACATACACCCGGTGCAACCATAGAGGTTACTTTGATACTCTCAGACTCCTCTGGAACCGTGGTATGCAAAGATGAAGGGAAAGCTACCCCCTTCCAATACTATTCCATGAACTTTCTCCACTACAGAATTAAAATTCCCAAAAATTGCCAAAGCCCTGACTGTCTTAACACACGGGCTTTTACACTTAAGAAGAGTACAATCCGAGGCTCCTATAAAAGTACTCACACATTTCCCGGAAACTAAATGAGTCAAGGGAAAGGCATTGTCAGGGATCGCCGCGTCCACAACGTCCGATGGGAACATAATGGGACATCATATGGGCAGACCCGACTATCCTCTGGCTAAAAGATCCAGTGAAGAAATGAATACCTGGGCTTTACCCGAATTAGCCGAGGAAGGAGAAAAACCCGATTCGAGCAGGTACATAGTCATATATTGCGACGGGTCATCTCAAGAAACTAAGAAACCCTGATGGTTCTACAACCAGGAAAGCAGGAGCTGGTATAGTTAAGGGTACCTGGGGACCGGAAGGTTTTATCCCAGACACCACGAAATCATCTTTTTAGGGACAGGTATGACGTGCACAGTTAGCCGAAGTGGAGGCCCTGACTGCCGCTCTAGAGCTTGTAGCACCTGGGAGATAGAAGTAAAGCAATCTTGATTTGTACCGACAGCAACTATTGCCATGGTGGCTGTAACGGATTGCTAAATGACTGGGCGAATAATGGGTTTAAAACAGCTAGAGGCAAACCCATCCAGCATGCTGGATGGTGGAAAAAGATAAATGGCATATCTAGAAAACATGCCTAGACTGATTGTAAAACATGTACCTGCCCTCACCAAAAAAAACAGGTGAGCATGCCGTAGGAAACAATATGGCCGATTCACTGGCTAAACAAGCACTTGGTACAAATCTGCCTAGACACACAATTGTTAATATTGTAACACGCCAATCAATAAAAGATAATACGGATAAAGAGTTGATGGACCTGGTGGCTGGTAAGACCCTTCCAGGATATCCCAAAATACTACTCGTACATATTAAGTCCCGACGGTACTGGGTCCACTGCCTGAAAAAGGAGACCTAAAGGGAAAAACATAATCCCTAAAAAAGACAGGCATCGGTACATCAGAGAAGCACATCAAGGATTGGGTGCAGCACACATGGAGGAGGGCAAAAACCACCTGTGCCCACCTATCGCTTCAATTACTGGTGGCCATTTATGTTGTCTGAATGCCGAAAGTTTAAAAGCCAACTGTGAAACCTGTATGAAACACGACTCAAAGGAGGGGGGGTGGTAACTAGACCTGGATACACCGTACGGGAAAAAACCCGAAGCCCCTATGAAGCAATGGCAAGTTGACTTTCATTGGTCCGTTGCCCGAATCCCGAGGGGATCCACCCTTTAACCGTAAAAACAGGTACATACTTGTGTGTGTTGATGAATGTACATCTTACACTTGCCTATATCCCACTGCTAGTTGCACAGGTTCAGACGCTATCGAAGCTCTTGAGGAAGCGATAAAAAATACTAGGTCCTCCCTATAATCATTCACTCATACTCTCATGACCAAGGTCCGGCCTTTGTGGACATGGGCTACAGTGAAATGGTGTAATATAAGGGGAGTACGGACGAATACAGTAGCCCTTTGCACCCGAATCAGAGGGGTAGTTGTGGAGAAGAAAAAATAGGACGTCAAGAGGGCCATAGCTAAGATGTGTACTACCCGAGGGCATCATGGTTAGAGCTGTTAAACTTTGTACAAACTGGCAGTCAACAACACCCCCATAGGACAGCGAGAGGACTCTAATAGACTATCATCCATACTTTCTTATGTTTAGTGTACATATGAACATAAACTAAGTATAGAGACGAGCAAAGAGTTCGTTTGTCCCTTATGCAGGAATATAGGGAACTACGAACAGGCGGATGTTGGTAGGTAGTCGTTCTACAGTAGTCGGTCTTATGGAGTCGGTTTCTTATTTAAAAGCAAGAAAGAGCCAAACAGGACGAGGGAAAAATTATGGTTTCCAATGTAGGTGATTGATATCTTAGTCAAGACTAAACTATACCAAGGGTAAATCACCTGTAACCTAAATTTGGCCCGTGCTCAAAGGTAATAGCTGTTGGGAGGGGACTGTACACCTACCTTAGGATAAGGTGAAACAAAGAGATCATATCGGTTGACAACTGTAAACCCCGTTAGTTAAGACTTTATTCCTCCTATAAATGAGTTGGAATAGATCAGTTAGAGATGGAACCGAATCCCGGAGAAGAGCAATGCGGAGTTCAAAAAAACCAGCAAGAAATACAAGGAGCCAGGACTAAGACTAGGTCTATGGGCCGGCGAACCCGTAAAACACATGAACATACAAACCCACTAAAACAAAGAAAAATAAAAAAGGGGGACAGAGGGTTTAAACTAGTTATAGATCTCGGTTCAGGATATAAGGAAGGATGTAAAGCTTGTTGGGACGGATTACTCATGTAATTTTCTGTTTGCATTCTTTTTCATAATTTATCACCCTCCTCGGCGCAGGAGTTGATCCTTTTAGTTAACCTAACTAGCTCTCATGTCACCTCATGGAAAGTGACTTGGTTAAAGAATAAACTCCCTTACTTTCAGGAATGAAACTAAGTAAATGGGGAATTTGTAGGAGGTTTAGGCTAATCTTTGGTCCTAAGGGACAAAATGATAGCCCCTGACCGCATTAATCCACCTTTCATGGCCAGAGCCCAAGACAAGGTGGATAGTAAGAACCACTCCGAAACGGGATGATTTTGGATTAAAGAGCATTATCCTTTCCGTTTAGACACAGGGAATATATTGGTACCTCTAACTCTTGGTACTGGATTCCCAGGCCATGTTGGATGATATGACTAATCGTAAGGGGGCCGGGGACGGCCTTATCCTGGTTAGTGAACTAGAACAGTTTTACAAACCATGTTACAGATCAGTCCCCAGATTACAGAACCCTCACATTCTGGCAGAAGAAGAAATGAGTAAATACCAGAGACTGTTATATCAACCAAATTTAATACAACGATTCCGTCCAAAACTGTGACCAGGGCAGACTGCACTTGGCCTAACAGGGATGTTAGTAACAGTGCCTTCCATGACTTAGCAAGGCTATCACCCCCCATCCTGGTGTGGAGTGTCTTTGCAAATTGCAATAGCTCAAAAACACCTAACCGAAAATACCTTCGCAAGGATTGTTCCTATAACGATGGTTCCAAAGTTGTGGTTTTACACATGAGAACGAAAAGTAAGTTAGGTCCCAAGTGTAATATCCTTACATCCTTCAATTTACCCACCATACGCCAGGATTCATATGATTTGCAGCCCCAGAGTATACGGCCCGTGGTTCAGACGAACAGGAATTAAGGAGGGAGAAAATTAGGAAAAAATGGAACGAGACACAGTATGGGAGACATTTTTGCACCATCGACCCTTCCATATGTAACCTCCCTATCTTTTCCTTATTAAAACAAACCAAAATTGGAAATTACCCTGTGGTAATTGTCGTCTTAGAGTATACCCCGGTAGATGTTGGGGATATTTGGGCCAAAGGAGAATGAGAATGCAGTTAATTGAATTCCCCTGGGAAAACACATAAGGATTACCCGGAGAAAAGAAAGGAGGTTTTCAAGGAAAGGTTAAACCTTCTTGGATCCCAAAACAGATTTTAAGCAAAGAACGCTGGGATACTAGCACCAGCTACTCGATTCATCAGTCATCTTTACTACATCATACGAGAAGGGGCAGCCTCATACATTTAGGAGCCCCTCCTTAAAATTAACCTAAAATTTTAATCACTGTTCCTTGGATAACAGATTACCCACAGCTGCAAACTACACCCTCAGATTATATAATCTGGTATAGTGCGTTGCCACCATTATTGGAAACAAAGGCTGTTGGAATACAATCATCAAAGTCACCATATAAATATGGCCTGTTGCGGAATAAAACACGCTCCAGGTTATATCAGGGCATTCACGCCAAGATAGGACTGGGACTGACCCTTACAAATTCGAGGAAACAATCTGAATGTATCAAATCATCATTGTCCCTTTATAGAGGAGAGAATAAATATACCTAAAGATTCCTTATACTCTATGGGAAATGGTTCATATCAATAATTTCCAAAACTTCGCTGGCTCCTGCAAGACTCTGCAAAATTTAGTGCTTCCGAGGGTATATACTTAGTCTCTGTCTTTTGCACATGATAAAATCACTTGGCTGTTACCATACAATCTATGGTCAGCCACAGGAAAGGGAAAATGATTTTTCACGTTCTAGTAAAGATCAGACCCTTCAAATCATTCTTTCCAAGCTCTGAGACATACTTGTCAACTTGAGGAAAATGAGCTGATAGTTACCTATACAGATTGGGGACATCAGTACCCAACTTAGGTAACCTTGAGAATCAAAAGTTTAGTAAATATTGATACAAGTTATGGACAGAAGGATTCAGGATGTTTTTGAGGCCCTGGCCGAAAACTCTCAAAGGGTTTTACCAGAAGGATTAGCAGACCCTAGGAGGATTAATAGGAGGTCTCGGCAGCCTTATGGGTGATGTAATGAACTCCTCGCAGACCTTTGGGGGTCTTGGCTCGTATGCCAAATATGGAATATACTGGTATAGGTAGGCTTTGTCCTCTACCGAGTCTTGCGAACCTTTTTGTCTTCTAGAAACCCAAAATGAGTTCAACGACGGCAAAGGACCAATACGGGAGCGATTTGGAAATTTAAAGGAAAAATTTCAGGCACGCCCAGATCTCGAGAAAACCCAAATGGAAACTAATTGCCAGATACATGGCTGCCAGTTGTTTAAGCATGGAAAATATACAATTTATTCTGCTTTAACAGTCTCACAAAACCTCAGATTTATCCTCATGAGATCTGGCCCTATATTAGGGGTCATCCTATCATTGAGCTGACCCTCTGGCGGGGATTTCACTTCAGAAACGTTTTCATCCGATGTAATCTATGCCACCAATGGTGTCCGGTCATTGCCTCTCCCCCCCCCCACGATACAGATGAGACCGGTTATGCCAGGACTCCCATTCCATAAAAATCAAAGGATCCTTGTGTGATCAGCAGCAAATATTTATTCATCTGACGTTTACCAACGGAGGTTAAACATGGCCACTGGGCCAAGGTGACCATTATTCAATTTAAAATTTGAGGCAGAGCTACACCCACGGTGATCGCAACTCTTTCAGGGTTGCCCCGGCCTGGTGGAAGGCTATGTGAGAAGGGGGATTTCCATCAAAAACAGGACGATTATTCAGCTTTTCACATGGTTCAGAAACGGAGCCTGTCAAAAGTAAAAAAACGTACCGATCCTTAGCATAGGTCAAAAGGAACTTGTCCTGAGAAACGTTTCCAAACCTGACGACGAAAACACAAAACCCTTAGACATAATTCCAAAGATTCCTCGTTACTAAAAGTAAGAAATGGGACCACAAGATGATGGCTGGGATTTTTCCTCAGTATTGTCTGCCTTGGCATTACAAAATATCAGCTAAAGTTCTTTTATCTAAATTACGACACGACCGGTGGCCTCTCGGACCTTTCTAATCGCTCTCATATACATTAGCATTGCAACAGTCATTTGCAGCATGTTAGCCCAAGGATGGGAGAGAGGATTCCGACAACAAAACACCACCGAAATTAGCAGTACAAACCATGATGTCAAATAGAGTTCATATACAGAGTTAAAATTTTAACTTTCTTTTCAACCGGCTCATTTTATTATTTGGGCTATAACTGCAACATTACTGATTCACTGACCCCCAGGAAGGGGGAGTGAACATCCCTTTAAAGAAACAAAAGGAAGTTATCTTCTTTGTCTTTATACATCTAACTATGACGCATACCTGGTTTTTTGGTCTATTACACTTTACACCCTCCATTATTTACATCTTAGGAGCCTACTATTGAATATTAGCAGTAGTAGATGCTTATGTGTCCTGTTTCTATTACAGAACAGAGACCATGATGACGATAAACCAAACAGAAATATAGATGGTGGTTAGTTTTAATCCTGTTATTATATACAAACAGGATTGGTAGTCAGGAAAAAAAACACCCTGGTTACGGACTGATATATCCACCCTAGCTTAATTGTAGCTATAGTATTAGATTGTATATTTGTTACCTTTCGCTCTCTCTTAAAAAGACTACCCCGGTCTTCAATACAATTGTAAAACTATGTCATTTCTCGAAATGCGTTCAGTTTGCAATATTGCAATCTGTCATATATTCCCAAAAACCCCGACAACGGACCAATTCGAAACTCGAAATATATTACCAAAACCTCCGCATTTCTAGTGATCAAGGACCTACCGGCAGGGTTTTTGTCCCACCAAGGTCCAGTTAAGAGTGGAAGTGCACCTGCATCCCGCAGCGACAGCCCCCCAAAAAGAGTCAGTTTCCCAGGTTAACATAGGAATGGACTGAACCAAGGAACAAAACAAGGGGACCTAGCTGGCCAGATCAGCCTACGATACCACTGTTAACCTACTAAATTACAGACGGTCGTTAAAGTTTTCTCCAAATAGGATACTTTTCCCGCCTTTGAGGAAACATGATCGACGCGCTAAAGGGAGAGGGAAATGGTGTATGTATATACAACGAGATTTAGAATTACCTAATTAAAGTATTAGCAAGAATCTACCCACCCAGAATAAAGAGGGAACAGGTATATGGCCAAACACTGGAGGCACTCCAGTGGATCCTCCGCTGAACAATTTGTATGACAGGTATTGCGTAACAAGTATTCAGTTCTACTCCCGAAATGGTTAAAATAAATAACGGGGCTGGTATCCTGTGATCCTGACTAAACCAAAATGGTTTAAATATAAATAAGCTGAGTATCCTAGTGATCCTGCTTAATCCAAAAATGGTTAAATAACTAACGTTGAGTGATCTAGTGATCCTGACTTATGTTCACATCCACCGCAAACCAGATACCCATAACCCTAGTGGATGGGACCAGAACCACTTCTCGACGGACACCGACGAAGAGGAAATCTCTAAAGCTAGGGTACAGTGAATGGACCCACCAGGTGTCGGGAAATGTTAGAGGGAGACCAATGAGATACTGGGCTGATGGATAGTGTGCTGCTAGTGCTCCACCGGCAAGCTATGGATCTCAGAAGAAAATCCCGAGGAAGAAAACTTTCATAATCCTGTCGAGCGTGACAGTGAAGGAGAGGATGCTGACTGGGGTCATCCATCCGATGAGTTTGATGTATCGTTTTTTCGGACACAAAGTGGATGACCCAGAAATGAAATAAGAACTTATTGAGTAGCTAGACTCTCAATATTTTCGCCTTATACCACGGACACATGAAAAATAGAAATTATTGAAAGAATATTAATCATGCACAACTGGAAAAGGTGCCGAAAATAAACTCGAATCCAAAGCAAATCTTCAGAAAAAAAATAAAAAAATATAACGCTTCTTCTCTGAAGACGGAAAATTTATTGTATCTGGTTTTGTAATTACTTTGTTTGTTATTATGACTAAAATAATTTTTTGCTTTCACCCGACAAATCTGCGACAATTTAGAATAAGATGCTGTTGTTGTGTATTGAAATAGTATTAATATTAATCTAAAAAAATATACGAAGGATGTTTTCTTGCTTGTAATGCCTAGAGCAATTTTATGTAATATGTTTGGAGCATAGATTATTATGTAATGACTAGAAGGGAAGCAAGTTAGGCAGTCCAAATCCCGGGACGAGAGAATGGTTCACTCCAAGGAGGGGGTTGTGACGGAAAATCAAAGGAATTGTAACTTGGAGGTGCTTCATCTCTCAAAGTTGACCTCTGACCGATTGCCTCTCGCAAACCTCAAACTAAACATATTTAGCTGACAAAGCAGACGTGCAGTTAATTAGTGATATAAGTTATAGTGAAAAATAGTCAGCTGCTTTACAAAGTAAAACATGACCTTTGAAGCTATTTTTTTGAGGCTACGTTAATGAGAATTAAGGACTAGTCACGAGGAGCCCATCTAATTGAGCGTATAAATATTACTAGAGCTTTTCATGCCTTAAGGAGAGACAGAGAGATTGAAGAAGAAAAAGAAAATGCGGGCAGCGGCTTTTGACAGAGGTCTTCAGGAACATAACTACCTAGGTAGTTCTTTCCATGCTACACTTTGAGAAGGTAGTGAAGCAAGTCTGATGCAGGGCAACCTAGTGTTATAATTTATATTTACCCCGTACGGCTACCCTGCTCTTGATATAGTCTCGCTAGAGGGGATGTAGGTCGGTAAAAGTCGGGGATCTTTTTAACTAAAAAAGTGTGTTTAATTCACAGTGCTTTTAAACACTGTTTGTTAGGCTTCATACGGACATCTGAAAAGCGGTAGTAAGATTTTGATATATACACGTACTGTATGTAAAGTAAGGATGTGCGTATGAATTGTACCAACTGCTTGAGTTTATTATACCCTTTTGACAAATTGAATAAAAACCATTATTTGATTTTAAATTCAGTTAACGCCTGTCGTCATCTTACTACTTATAGTGTAGCAATAATATATAGGATATAAGTAAATGCGAGAGGAGCAACATTTAACACTTAATAGCTTTTAAATTCCCGAGACGTCGCCACGTATCAACGGCGAACGACCGACGACCCAGATCGGAATTAAGGTATTTTTTATCTTTTTTGCACTTTCTATAATGAATATGAATACGGTCTAGTTCTATTGACATAACTATCCGGTATACAAGGAAAAAGGACTAGTCAAGATCCCGGGAAAAGGGGGAGTTAGTCTTAGTATTCTAGTGGGTTCCTTGTCAGGATCTAGGATAATTGTATAGAAATTCTGTAGCAGTACAGCTGTGATTTTAGCAGCCAGCAGTTTTCATCTGGGCCTTCACCTCCTGGTCCTTATAGAGGGGCTCCTGTTGCCCAGATGGGGTCATAGACTGCTGGTATTTAAGAGAAATGGAGTGTTCTTCTGGAAGCAATTTACTTCCCAGCCTTAAAGTAATGGCTTGCTCTGTAGCTGGTTTGTAGGCCATTTATTTTTTATGGCTTGCAGCTTTGTATAGGCATTCCTTCTTGAGTTGTTACAGCATGTGTCCCACATTTTCTGCTGCTCTCTCTTCTGGCACCCCTCACATTGGACTGCTTCAAGCCATTGCCCCTTCTTCAGGGTCAGCCCCAGCTCTGACCCCTAATGCTCCCTGCGATGAGGGTGAGACATTTGGCAGTCCTTTGAAAGGATCTGCCTGGGTCTGCGAGAGACCCACTGTGACTCTGCCCCTGCATAAGCAGGTCACGCTGGTACACTGCTCCCCACCGCTCCCGCGGGAAAGACGCCCGCCGTCGCTATCTGTGAACGGGTGTCTCAGGTCCGGACCCAGCCGAATTCAACGGACCTGTCTGACTTCCGTGTGGTTTTGCCGCCGACGCGGCGCACCTGAGGTCTGTTAGCGGCGAGAAGCCGGCAGCCCTGCAGCTCTGGTGAGACGGCACGCTGCTGGCTGCTTCCACAGCAGCGGTTCAGCTGCTGCTATCCCTGCGCTAACTCCATGGTGCTTCATCTGAAAAGAAAATTACACCGAGTCGCCACGCTTCCACCAGAAAAGGTAAGACTTCACCTTCAGTAATTTTTCAAAAATTCGCGCTGGGGGAGGAGCTCCTCCCTGACTGTCGCTTCTGCAAAGCGTTCGACGATATGTCGCGCAATTGCGTCCTGGGCGGGGGTCTTCACGTTGTCACTCACGTGATCCGAAGTAAAATTTATCGCATAAACTTGAGGCATTGTTTGGGGAAAATGTGTTATTCGCTCGTTATTGTGTTATATGTGCCGTACGTCGTATGGAAATAAATTTACGACCAAGAAAAACACAGAAAGCTTCAAAACTCTTAACGTGGTCACTCACGGACTCCGAAGTAAAAATAGTTAAGATTTAACGAGAACTAACCAGTTTGAAGTTTGATCGTTATTTTATGTGGAGGTAAGATGTCGGGATTCCGTGCCCTACTCCCCACCCTCATAAAATAAATGATCATCTGAGTAGTTCTAAATCTATGATGAACCTTACTATCTTACTCCGGCTATTTGTGTTCTGTGTTTTTCATGCCGCCTGCTTTGAAGTATTGCCGCTCCCGCACCAGGCGGGCCTTCTTCACGTATCCATCATCGTTACTCCTCTTAAAATACGATCAAACTTCGAACTGGTTTAAGTTCTCGTTTAATCGTACTTTTAGTGTTATCAAGAAGTGAATGGAGCTGGATGTGGGAAGGACGGACATGGTGCAAGGTCACGGAAGTGAGACAGTGACTGGCGTCATCTGATACTTGATAGTTGCATAAGATGGGTTGACATCAGTCAGTTCAACTTTATCAACAAAAGGCTCGTTCTTATTTGATCGGACATAACAACGAAGCAACACGGTCCCAGGCTAGTCAACCATGATGGCAGAGAAGTACTACTAGATGAAGTACGCCATTTGAAGTTAAAGAACCGCTCAGTGGAGTAGCAGTTGACAGTAGAGATCTGATGGGAGTGTAATCATCTGGTTTTAGAACACATTCCCAATGCTGATCTGGTAATGTCATTTGACTTTAAAGCCAGTTTCACTGCTTTCCAAATGATTCCGTTATACCTCTCAACCTGACCATTTCCAATAGGATGATATGGTGTTATTTTTTACTTGTTGCAATTCTCTCTTAGAAAGGTAGTCCTTTAAAATCTTTCTACATGAATGAGGTGCCCCTATCAGCAATGTATTGTAAACTTGGAAATCCACATAAAGAAGAAAACAGTTGATCTAAACATTTTTGATTTTTTAACCATAGCAAGCTGACATATTTGGACAAGGAAAAGCAAATGGGAACCTCAAATATTCGTCAAACTAAGGTAAGTAGGTATATAAACATTTTGAAGGAGGAGGATGGTAAAGGCCCTTTGAAGTCAATACACAAACGTTACCATAGGTTGAATAGCTTTGAGCAATCTTCCTTCTTCAGGACGGAAGAACCTTGGTTTTAATTCAGCACAGATTCTACATGAAGCACACGTCATCTTCACAGCTTCTGTAGAGAAAGGTAAGTTTTTGGAACGAACATAGTGTAACAAACGAGTGACTCCAGGATGACATAGCCCATTGTGAAGATCAGTGAGTTCAGAAGAATGAACAGAGGCACAAAATGCTTGGGTTAATGTATCCGGAACAATATTATCCTTACCAGGGCGGTACTCAATTGAATAACTATATGCAGATAATTCAATCCTCCATTCATGAATTGTACTGTTCTTAATCTTCGTTCGTTTTCGATTATCCAGCATAAAAGCTACTGAATGCTGATCTGTTATCAAAGTGAAGTGCTGGCGAGCAAGGAATTTATTCTCCATTTTCTCACTGCTTCAATAATTGCTGTAGCTTCCTTTTTGACAGGTGGGTTAGTGCAATTCACTACCTTGGAGAGTACGAGACATGAAAGCCACTGGTCATCCTCCTTGATTTAATGTTGCTGATACTGCTAAATCAGAGGCATCACAATTCAACAACAAAGGGGAGATCCTCGTCAATGGCGTGTAATGTCGCAGATTCAAATTCGTTTTTTTTAAAGAAGTAAAAGCCCAATTGCAGTCATGGGGAAAGATTTTGCTCTAATCAAGGGCTGAATTTTGTCAGAAAAATTTGGTATCCATTTTGCATAATATGCAAGACATCCAAGGACCTTCATAGAGAGTTTAATGTAACTGGAACAGGTATCTCTGGAGTGGGCGGAGTCTTTCATGGATCAGGCTTGATTATATCTTTTCCAACCCAATAACCAAGAATATTAATTGATGACACACTGATATATTGACTTAGCCTCATTTAATGTTAGATTTTAGAATGTACAAACATCTAAAAACGTTGTACATTTTCATCATGTTTCAGACTTGGTCTTTTCCTGCAATAGTTTCATATTAAAAGATAAGGGAAAAGTATCTTTAAGGTTTTCCTGGTTCAACTTGATTTTTTGTCCATCTCTCTCTGGAAAAACAGCCACGCCATTAGTTACACCAAAGGAACTCTGCAGTAGTGATATAATTTCCCATTTGCTAATTACAAACGCAGTTGTATTTCTTCTCTGATTCCTTCAAAGGAATTTGGTAGTAAGCACTTTTTAAGTCAAAAGTAGAGAATATCTTATACTTAGCTAATGTATTGATAATCTCTTCTATTCGAGGTAGTGGATATGCATCAAGGTCCGTGAAACTGGTTTATAGTTTGAGAGTAATCAATGCAGAGTCTTTTCCTATGTCTCTCCAAGGGGTCCTTAACCACGACAACTTGTGCCCTCCAAGGGGAAAAGCTGGGTTCTATGATACCTTCTCGTAAAAGATTAGTTACTTCTGTGTTGATAAAGTTGCTATCATCTTTACTAAAGTGTCTTGATTTTGTAGCAATTGGCTTGCACTTGGAGGATAAATTAGTGAATAATGAAGGACATTCAACAGATGCAGCAGAAACACCACAATACTGGTGGCTTTGACAATACAAGGTCAGGCGTAGATCCTTCATACATTATTTGAAGTGATCTGTGCTGTTTCTGGAAATCCTGACCTAGAATTATATCGCTACACAAATTTTTCAAAATACCTAGACATACAGATTTATAGCTAGTTTTGTTCAGAATAAAGTCTACAATACAATATCCTATAATTTGAGTGTTGAGAGTTGTCAGAGCCATCGAGATTTCCTTATTTGAAGGAATTATGGTTAGATTTAGTCGAGACACAACTTGTTCACTTATAAAACTTTCTGAACTGCCAGAATCAAGTAATACATTAAGTGTATGGCCATTAATGGATACCATTGTAGCTGCATGAGACAAGCTCTGAGGAAATGCAGCTGTAATTGTACATAAAGAAGGCATATACATGGCAGCAGTCACAATTGTTGTAGTTGCTTTGGACTTGCATACTCTAGAATAATGTCCCGTCTTGCCACAACTATTACAAGTTGCCTCTCGAGCAGGGCATATCTCTCTCTTATGAATATTACCCCGCAAAGTAACAGTTCCTTTTTGAATAATTATATGCAGCAGCAAGGGCACCTTGATCAGTAGAAATTGTTTCGGTTGTCTCCATATTTGTACTTTCCTGCCCGAAATACTTTGCACATGCGCACACTCCGGGAATGTCCTGCGCATGCGCACACTCTAGAAGAACCCCGCACACGCGCCCACTTCAATCCCCTTAATGTATATTTAATTTTCTCAAGTTTAAGAAAAAACACTACATATGTATACCGAAAAAAAGGAATCCAAATGTGAGGGAGGAACCAGGTGATTGCTACATATTGGACCTAAAGGAGATGCAGCTAAAAATTTGAAATGTTTCCTGAATTGATACCAAATCTTTAAAGTATTAAGCACAATAGGATTTTTGATAAACAATGAAATCTTGGTTGGAAGAGAGGAATATATAAGAGCAAATATCGAAGATGAAGGAGGGCAAGAGAGGGTTCCAGTTCGCAGCAAGCTAAATAAGGAAAGTTAACCCAACAATGTATTTTATGAATGTGAGTAGCCCAATAGTAGAATTGAAAGTTCGGTAAAGCGACACCACCATTGAACCTACATCATTGGAGTAATAATTTACGGACCCTCTGGGGCTTCACACCCCAAATAAAAGAGCTAATCATTTTGTCTAAGGAGTCAAAAAGATGGTTTGGTAAGGATAAGGGAATTGATTGAAACAAATAAAGAAATTTAGGCAAAACATTCATTTTAACATTAATCTTCCCAATTAACGAGAGAGGCAGATTATTCCATCTCTGAAAATCACTTTGGTCATGAGCAGGGTAAAATTTGTAGACAAAAGGCCTGAGAATGTAAGCATCACGTTGATGCCAAGATACGTGAATCCAGAATGAGAGATTTTAAAGGGCAAATCAGCTTCCTGAAGTTGCAAACCTGCGTTAATGGGGTAACATTCACTCTTTTGAAGATTTAATTTATATCCTGGAAAAGAATGATAAATATCCAGAATTGATAGGATATGCAGAAGACCAGATGCAGGATCAGTTACATACAGCAACAAATCATCCGCATAGAAAGATAAATGATATTCAAAACCGTTACGACCAACACCTTTAAAGGAAGTGGAACCCCTTAAAGATATGGCCAGCTGTTCAATAGCCAAAGCGAAGAGAGATGGAGATAAAGGGCAGCCCTGACGTGTCCAACGTTCTGGTGCAAGTATTCAGAATGAATATCATTTGTTTGAACACTAGCTTGTGGCGATGCCTACAGTAATCCTACCCAACTGATAAATTTATCTCCAAAACCAAATTTCTTCAATACCACGAATAGGTAACCCCACTCAACCCTATCGAATGCCTTCTCAGCATCTAATGAGATTACTATCTCAGGTAAATTATCAGAATGTGTTGAAAGAATAATATTTAAAAGAGTACAAGTGTTGAAAAATAAATGGCGTCCCTTATTAAAGCCATTCTGTCCCTCAGAAATAATACTAGACACAACCCTCTAGACGGAGAGCAATAATTTTGGCCAAAACTTTGACATCGGCATTCAGTAAAGACAGGTCTATAGGATCCACAGGAAGTGGGTTTTTTGTCTTTATTTAAAAGAAATACTATCGAAGTTTGCGTCATTGTGGGAGGTAATAAATCATTTTCCAAAGATTCATTGAACATCAACAAAAGTAGAGGTGACAATTTATCAATAAATGTATTTAGAAACTCTATTGGAAATCCATCAGGACCTGGGGCTTTGTTAGTTTGCATTGCTGTAATTGCAAAACATAGTTGTTCAAGGGAAAGTGGAGCATCCAATTATTTTGCACGGTCAGAATCAATGGTGGGATTCTCAAGATTGGCCAGGAACTGATTCATTTTGATAGTATCAGCAGGGAATTCTGATTTGTATAGGGAAGAATAAAGTGATTTAAATGTGGCATTATTTTCCACAGGATCCGTAACAGTCGTGTTAGAAACATTATTAATTTGAGGTATAAGACATGAGGTGAACTGACATTTTAATTGGTGTGCTAGTAATCGATTTGCTTTATCACCATGTTCATAATAAGTACCACGAGTTTGTAACAACAGTCGCTCAGCACTTCTGGTAGAAATAAGATTAAACTCCACCTGAAGATTAAGACGCTTCTTAAATAGTTCTGGAGAAGGATCGGATGAACATTCTTGATCGAGGCTATTAACAGCAGATGTAAGCTCAGTAAGCCTGGTATTGCATTTTTTATTAGAATAGGAGGAATATGAAATAATCTGCCCTCTAAGAAAAGCTTTCAGCAACCCCCAAATTAATGAAAAATATGTAGATTCACTCTGGTTAAAGAAGAGAAAGTCATCAAGTGAGTTTCAAACAATTTCACAAAATGTTTTAGCAGCCAACAATAATAAGTTGAATCTCCAAAGGGGGGGGGGGGGGGGGGGGAGTAGATTTCTGTATGGATAACTGAATATCTAGAAATAATGGTGCATGATCAGATATTAGAATACTTTAATAATCCGAGGAAACAACACATGAGTTGAGACTATTATCTATAAAGAAATAATCTATTCTTGAATATGATTGATGTTCCCAACATCGGGAACAATCTTCTTGCATCTAGCCTGTCCAACCCCTGTCAACCAAACCAAACCACTCTGGGTCATAAAATCAGAAAAAAAAACATAGACATAGCTGATTGGGATAAAGTGCGGGGACCAGAACGATCTAGCTCCATTATCATCACATTACCTTGGAGTATGGCCAAATCAATGTCCGTAGCAACCTTATCATTCGCGACAAGACCCGTTTGTGGGGCTGGGACTCCAGCAGGCTGCCTCGCTGTTCCAGCCAGTCTCTGAGGTCACTTTCAAAACTGCTTTAAGATCTTCCATTCCGATTTTTAATTTATCACCCAATTTTTTTCTTTTTCCAGATTGGCTCCTTCCAGATTAAGGCTTTGGCTACTGCCTCCTGCACATGATCAGTTGGTTCAGCCTCCAGGTGCACCTCATCCAGATTTTCCAGGCTGTTTTGGTAATTTTCAATCAAAAATTGTCATGTTTGCTTTGTCCAGGTTTCAGCATTAGAAGCCAATTTTTTTCATGTTTCCTGGGTGGGATTTGCCGGCTTTACCAAGTGTGTTAATATATTTGCCTGCCTCGTGATACCCTAAGTGGGTTCCACTCTTGCAGAACCCTCAGATGGTGCAGAGTCTGGGCCATTTTATAAATAACTCTTACAGTGACTGCAAAGTAATCTCTTGGTCTCGGTTGATTCCTGTGCTGGTCACGATTCACATTATTACTGTTGCTCAATTACGGTTACTACATTACACTACTGTTATTACATTGCATTATTACTGTTACCAAGGTGCTCATCAAGTCTTTGTTTTTTTCCAGCTTGTAGAGACCACTTGCCGGACTCTTCCCGACTGAGCAGCGATTTTCCAATTTCGCTATCGCTGCAGCTTCATCAAGGAAAGATCTACTTCTAGCCAGTAAGGGGTTTTAAAGGGTAGGTTGATGTCCCTCCCTTTCTAGGTTTGCTCCTCCCATGCGCTGAGTCCTAGTGTTAAGGTTCAATTTGCTTCAAACAGATGACAACACAAAAGTCAGTAAAACAGTAACGTCTTTATTTCGCTAGGCGGGTGTGGGAGTCAACTCTCACAGTATGTAAAATACAGAGTCTCTCTTTCTCCACACACAGAGGTAATGTTCAATCAGACATGTTTATACCCTAATAATCAGCAATTCAGCAATTCTTTATCTTACAGAGCATTGTACAGCTATTTTACATATATGGTTAAAATCAGAAGATTGACTGGTTCTTCCGATAAAGGAAAGGTTGCCCATATGTGGTTATGCTCAAGGAGCTATTTTTGCAGATTCATGCACTCCTGTATTTTGAGCTTGTTGATTAATTGTTTGTTCACTACAATCTGTAGCGTAAAGGTTAAGAACGAGTTGTCTGAACAACTTTCTGAACGTTTATATCATAGAGCAAAAACATTCATGTTATTGTGCTGTCATCTCGCTGGTGTTGTAGAAGAAAGGCAAAAACATTCATCTTATTGTGCTGTACTCTTACTAGTGTTGGAGGAGAAAGATTAATCATTCATTTCTTGCTTCTAAATTACAGCAGAATGCATTTTGTCACTTCTAAATCTTTAAATAGACAATAGGTGCAGGAGTAGACCATTTGGCCCTTCGAGCCAGCACCGCTATTCAATGTGATCGTGGCTGATCATCCCAAATCAGTACTCCGTTCCTGCCTTCTCCACATATCCCCTGATTCTGCTATTTGTAAGAGCCCTATCTAGCTCTCTCTTGAAAGCATCCAGAGAACCTGCCTCCACCACCCTCTGAGGCAGAGAATGAGGGAGAATGTACAAACAAGTTGAAAATGTTTTGGCCAAAGTGGCGACAATTTTTGCTGTCGTAAGTTGTGGGCGTGTTTCAGTGAGCCCGAAGGGCTATGGGGAGACACCGTGGGGAAAGACAGTCGCGGGGGTACTGGTGAGCCGGTTACTAAATGGGAAGAGGGATGGCTACCTGGACCTGTTGAACCTGAGAAATATTGTGAGAGATAACGTTTTAGTTTCTTTATTGTTCAGGCCTGATGTCCCACCGAACGCGACCACCATCACCCAGGATCATTTAAAGCCCAAAGTTTTCAACCCCGCCGTTGTTCAAAAGCGCATACAATCCAACTGAGACACACAGAAACGCACTTACAACAAGACCAGTAAGCCACTTAAGCCACTCATTCAAGGCAAAGTAATCCGTCTGCAGACAGACAAGGGACATACCAAACTGGGGTACATTTATGGCTCCAGAAAAGAACCACGTTCCTACCTGGTCAATGTTGATGGTACCATCTATACATGCAACCGTCAACACCTCCTTCCTGTGAAGGAACGGCGTCTTGCGCTCCAGGGTCCTGATGCACCTCCGCTCAACTTTAAAGTGATCGCTGTTCCAGCCGTTCCAGTATCTGCAGCTGCTAGTCCTGTCCACGCCCCACGTCGGTCTCTCTGTAAAGAGCTCAGACTTACACAGGTTGAAACACAAGCATCTTTATTGTTCAGGTCATTAACTTCTATGCAGGTCATTACACTTTCACACTGCTACTGTTACTGGTGAGCAGTGGGTTAGATCTTACACTATGAATGCTATAATTAGGCGGGGTTATAATTACCAGGCATTCTAATTGGCTAACATGCTATAGCCAATCTACACGGATCTTTTGAATTTCTTGCGAAATATTGGTAGCAAGGTCAGTGATATTAGAGGATTCATCGGGGATTATAGGCGCAACACTCTCATCTTATTATAGCACAGGTTCCTCCTTGTTGATCTTTTTTTTTTTTTTTTTTTTTTATTATTTTTTTTATTATTTATTTTTTTTTATTTTTTTTATTGTAGAAACAATATATACCGAATACACTCTTATACGGCAGTGAAAATTATATAATATACAAAATTATATAATATTGATTATCAATTGATACTGTTTGTGTTAATTGTAATGTTATCCATTATACATTTCCTGGTTATTTATTTTGTATAATTGGGAGTGTATGTAGTATATTCCTAAAATAAGCAATATACTCACACTTCTCATACCACACATATTTCTTCTAATTACCAAATACAAATCCCCCCTAATATAACTACATAATACCCAATCTTAACCAAACTTCTATGATATTCATGATATTTTCATAATATTAAGAGTGTTTGTATTATTATTAACTTTATATTTCAAAATTATTATATAGTTGAAAATGCACAATTTTATATAATTACAAATTTAAGACATCTATAATATTTTCATACAACTAATAATAGGTGTATTCATACTAATATTAAGAATATATATATAATATGTTTCTATACTTTTTTTCCTAGTTAAAGATAGAAAGATAGAGAAAGAAAATAGAAAATAGAAAAGAAAATGTGAAAAGTTTGATGGAGATTAAAATATTACTAAATAATCCATTCTTGGAGATACATTCATGATTTATTATATGTATTTCTTCATCCATTCAGATATTCAGGCCTCAGTCAAGTCCCTGCGCCGAACCATTATGACCCTGTAGATATTTAATGTATGGAGACCAAATCCCTTTGAAGAGATCTAACCTGTCCATAAGGACAAGTCTCAATCTCTCCAAGTGAAGTGTCTCCGTCATTTCTGTATTCCACATTTTAATTGTTGGGGATGCAGGGCCTTTCCAAAATTTTAATATTAATTTTTTTCCCAATTATTAGAGAATAGTCGATAAAAGTTCTTTGATTCCTTGTAATTATTTGTTCCGTTTCCGGTATTCCAAGTATGATTAACTTTGGATCAGGAATCATAGTAATATTAACAACATTCGAGATTATCTTAAATATTTCGTTCCAATATTCTACAATCTTCGTACAATTAGTAAATGAATGTGACAAATTTGCTTCTAAGATTTGACATTTATCACATATAGGCGATAATTTTGGAAATATATTATGTAATTTAGATTTGGAGTAAATGTAAATCTATGTAAAGTTTTAAACTGTATAAGAGCATGTTTAGCATTTAACGAGCAGTAATGTATGTGTTGTAAGCTTTCTTCCCATATTTCTGGGCTTATTATTTGACCTAATTCATTTTCCCAACGCTGTCTGTGTATTTCCGATGATGGAATATCACTTTCCAACAAAATATTGTAAATGTATGATATCATTTTTTCTGTATTTGGATGTTTATTCAAGCATTCATCTAAAATTTCACTCTTTCTATTTCTGAATTCTTGTGTATTTGCAGAGATATAGTTTCTGATTTGTAAGTATCTGAAATATTCATTATTATGAAGCCCGTAAGCTTGTTGTAATTCTTGAAATGAAAGAAAAGAATTTTCCTTATAAAGATCCCCTATATTTAAAATTCCTTTATTTTTCCATTGTATAAAAGCCTTATCCATCGTTGAGGGTTTATACGTTAAAATTGTTGGCAATAGTAAGACCTAGCGGTTATAATTTTTAGTTTTAATGTTTTCTTTATTTGTTTCCAAATACGTATTCCACTTTCTATTATCAAGTTTTCACTATAAATTTTTCTTAGGTACATTTAATATTAGCAAAATATTATAGAGCTAATTTCAAATGGAAAACAGTCTTCTCTTTCCATTTTTAACCAGTTTGGTTTATTATCTGTTTCTTCTAACCAGAAATTCATATTTTTAATATTAACTGCCCAATAATAAAACATAAAATTTGGTAATGCTAAACCCCCGTTTATTTTAGCTTTACATAAGTGTTTTTTATTTATTCTATGGTTCTTATAATCCCAGATAAAGTTAGTGACTATAGAGTCTACTTTTTAAAAAAAATTTTTAGAGAGATATATCGGGATTGATTGAAATAAATATAATAATTGTGGGAGAAAAATCCATTTTTATTGCGTTTATTTTACCTAACATTGAGATAGGTAAACTTTTCCAGTATAAGATATTTTTATTTAATTTATTCAGTAATAACGGGAAATTAGACTTAAATAGAGAGTCAAATCTTTTTGTAACAAAAATACCAAGATATTTAATATTTTCATTTGTTATCTTAAAAGGAAATTGTTGTAATATCTGTAAGTTATTCATGGTTATTGGCATAAGTTCATTTTTATTCCAATTAATACTGTATCCTGAAATTAAACCAAATTCCGTTATTAGTTTTAACAAATTACGGATACTTATTTCCGGTTTAGTAATATAAAGTAATACATCGTCCGCAAATAACGAGATTTTATTCTTAGTATCTTTAGTATCATATCCATATATTTCCGGGTGCAATCTTACCCTTTGGCAAGAGGTTCGATTGCTAACGCAAACAGTAAAGGTGATAAAGGACAGCCTTGTCTACAACCTCGAGATAAACTAAACTTAGTTGATAACATATGGTTTGTTGTTATTCTAGCTGTTGGATTTGCATATAATAATTTAATCCAAGTAGTAAACTTATCACCAAGCTTAAAAGCTTCCATCACCGAAAATAATAAGGCCATTCCACCTGGTCAAAAGCTTTTTCTGCATCCAGCGAGATAACTACTAAGTCTTTTTTATCACTTCTTTTCGAATATATGATATTAAATAACCGTCTTAGATTATATGAAGAATATCTTTTAGGTATAAATCCTGTTTGATCAGGATGAATTAATTCGTTAACAACTTTGCTTAATCTTTGTGCTAGTATCTTTGTTAAAATTTTTTGATCCGTATTTAATAAAGCAATTGCTCTATATGATCCTGGGTCATCCAAATCTTTATTTATTTTGGGTATAAGTGTTATAATAGATTCGTTCAATGTATCTGGTAATTTCTCTTATGTATATATCTGTTCATATAATGATTTTAAATATGGGACCATTTGATCATGAAAAATTTTATAAAATTCCGAGCCTATACCATCTGGTCCTGGAGTTTTACCATTTTTTAATGATTTAATAGATTCTTGGATTTCTTTTATTGAAAATATTCAGCATTTAATAGTTCTCTATTTTGTAAATCTAATTCTTTTAAGTTACATATGTTTTAAAAAGGCATCTATTTCTGTTTTATTTACTGTCGCTTTAGCAGTATACAGATTTTTATAATATTGCATAATCTTTCATTAATATCTTTGGGTTTGTATTAATAATTCACCGTTTTGTGATTTAATCCTATGTATAATTTTTTTCAGCTTCAATTTTCCTTAATTGTCGAGCCAATAATTTTTGGGGTTTGTCTCCAAATTCAAACAGCAATTGTTTTAGTATGTTGATAATATTTTAAAAACTTGATCAGTGTATATTTTGTTTAATTTATACTTCAATGCTACAATTTTTATTATGTATTATTATATCTGATTTTGTTGCATTCTGTATATCTAATTGTTTAATATCTCCCTTTCTAAGTCCTGTTGTTCCTTCCGAATCTTTTTATTATGGAATGCTTGTGAAGAAATCATAATCCTCGAAGATATGCTTTAAATGTTTCCCATAATAAAGAGCGAGATATTTCTGGTTGATCATTTATTTCAAAAAACATCTTAATCTGAGTTATAATATATTCCTGAGTGGCTTTATTTTTTAAAATTTGTGGGTTAAGTTTCCATTGTCCTAGATTTTCTGTTTTACCATTTATTTTAATTTTAAAATGTTAATGGCGCATGATCTGAAAATTATAATATTATGATATTTAGATTCGTAAGTAAGTGAAATAAGCTTTGCATCTACCAGAAAGTAATCTATTCTTGAATACGTTTTATGTACTGGCGAAGTGGAAAAGGAATATTCTCGACAGTAGGATTTTCTGTTCTCCAGACATCTTTAATGTTAGTCGTTTGGATGTATGCGTTTAATAAATCACTAGTATGTGATTTAATTTTTCTTTGTTTTGAAGATCTATCTAAATAAGGGTCTAATGTACAATTAAAATCTCCTCCAATTATCAAATTGTAATGTGTTTAATTCCGGAATATTATTGAGTACTTTCTTAAAAAAAATAAAGGACTGTCAAAATTTGGTCCATAGATATTAACGAAAATCATTTTTTCCCTATTTATTTCTCCTATCACAATAATATATCTGCCATCTTTATCAGATATAGTAGATGTATGCTTAAAATAAAGTACCTTTACGAAATAATATTGCTACGCCTCTTGATTTATGCGTAAAGGAGGAGTGATATATTTTGTCTATCCATTTGGCTTTCAGCCTATTTTCAGCGTCTTTCTTTAGGTGAGTTTCTTGAATATAAATTACATCAGCTTTAATTGCCTTTAAGTGTGTCAATATTTTTCCTCTTTTTATTGGTTCATTGATACCTTTAACATTCCAACTGCAAAAGGTTAATCCCTCATTCCCCGTATTTCTTTTTAAATCCTGCATTTTAAATTTGTGGGAATCTAGAATAGAGTCAAGGGTCCGTGCAGTAGACCTAACCTTACACACCCGAACACCGAATAGACGAATTTTAAATCTCTTTTATGTACTTCACGAATTATATCTCCATTGTTCCAGTGTGTAGCTCCATTCAAACTGAAAAGATTATAATAAGCATAAAAGGATAGTAAAGAGTAGATAAAGAGATTAATAGAGTGCATAAAGAATGAAAAAACTACAAATGAAATATTTGTAGTTTGTGTAAGCCATACTATATTGGCTATCCATCTAAAGGCTTCCGGCATTGATGTTATTAATTTGGCCAGCTCCTAGATTTAAGGAATTGTTATTTCCATAATAATATTTTAACGGGGATATAATATTAAAGAAATGAAAGGAGTGATATTGATCATCATAAAAGTATGTATATCTAAAATTAATTTAAAAATCTAATTATAAAACCGCAGATAAAGAGTTTTTAAAGTACAAAAAATAAAAATTCATTATTAAAAAAGAAAAAATAAGGGGAGGGTATCTCCAAATTTAACAAGACATAAGATATTAATTATTAGTAATATTAATTAGCAATAGTGAACAATCTTGGTTAAATAATAATCATAGTGATAATGAAACCGCGTTATGATTTTAGTATGTGTGTTATTTGTTTGTGTTAGTTATATATTATGACTAATTGTCAATGTTCAGCGAGCATTTCCAATCCGGGAAAAACATTTCGTTCCATACGACATTGTCCGTTCCTTCTAGTTTCTTCTAATTCCATATTATTCGTATGAAGTCTCATAGAATGTTAGAGACCGTAATAGGTCTTTGAAAATAGTAAAAGACAGTATGTTTGCTTGTAGATAGTTTTCAAGTGTGAAACTGCTTTGCAAATTCCATTGCTTCTGCTGGAGTCTTGAAGAAATGTTCCACGTTGTTATAAGTAACTCTTAGGATGGCTGGGTAATTCAAACCGTATCTCAAGTTTTCTACACCCCTCATAAGGCTTTTGGCTTCATTAAACGCTTTTCGTTTTCTGGCAACCTCTGGGGGATAGTCTCGATAGATACTGATTCTTTGTCCTTGAAATGTCAGATTCTTTTTTCCCGAAGCTCTCCGCATAATATCCTCCAGGATAAAATCATATTGTAACTTTACAATCATTTGTCTTGGGGGGGCATTTGTACTGGTCTGTCTTCTGCCGACTCGATGTGCACGAGCTAATACAGGCTTATCATCCAAAGATAAAACAGCTTGCAGTAATTTAGCAGTGAATTCTCGAGTGTCTTCGTGTTTCTCTAGACCTTCAGGAATCCCTGCAATCCTCAAGTTCTGCCTTCTCTGATTAGCCTTCTAGCTGAGTGCATTTATCTGTTACTTTAGATAACAACTCCAGTAGACGTTCTTGTTCTGTTATCAGCTTTGCTGTAGACACAGTACTAGCCTCCGCTATCTTTTCAAGGTTTTTCATGCCATCTGCCTGTTGTTCCACCACATTTGCAATAGGATCAATCTTATTTTGAAAGTCTTTTTTAACATTTTCAAGTTTAACCTCCATCTTGCGTTCCATATTATTGATCATATCAATAAATTCATTCTTCAATTTTTCTGATTCTTTCTTAAACTTATTATCAATTTTTGACTTTGTATCTTTTTGAAATTCACTCCATTGATTTTTTCATTCAAGTCCATCTGATTGTTAATTTGACAAATTTCTTCCTTTATTTCTCCCTTTATTTCTTTCATTTCTTGCTTTATATCTTTCATTTCTGCCTTGAACTCTCGCTTTAAATCAGCCATCTGATGAGAAAATAAAAGCTCTCAAATCCTCACCCTTCTGTGCCTGCTTTCCTGGAGACATCTTCCAGGGAGCTGGCCCTACTCGAGTCCGAGGCTTCTCCCAGGCCTTCTCCCGCTCTCGCCCGGGTTTTTCAAGCTTTTGTCTTGTCGGTAGGGCTCCGTGCCGTCATGGTTTGTCGCAGGGCTGATGACGTCACCCGGTACCGTCGATATTGAAGCAGCAGGCAGTGTAAAGCAGGCAGCCGGTAAGTCTTTTTAAGTCCCCGTTTTTCCAAAATTTTTACGGAGCTGGCTGGCGCTATGCTTTAAGACTCCATAGCGCCACCGGAAGTCGAGTTTTACCCTTGTTGATCTTTGTAGGTAAAAGAAAACAGGAACTGGCTGTCTTTCTGCAGGGGTATGGAGAAAAAGGCTGAACATAGGGCAATTACTGGAAAGTTGTCGGTTTTTGCCGTTGTAGATGACAGAATAATATTGGTGTCAGGTTCTAAAGGAGCAATAGGAATCACTATTGTTTTAATAGCTCTCGGGTCTTAGACAAAACACCATTCATCATTTATTCCCACTTTCAGGATTGGCAGATTAGGAGTATTACAGGACTTTGCTTTTCACTAATACTCCTTGTTGTAATAAAGATACTTTGACCATAGCTATCCCTTCTTCAGCCTCTGGCGCCAGTCAATTTTGTTTTAAACATGGCAAGGCTGCACCCTTTTTTTAAAGTCACTTTATGTCCAAGGGCTGAATGCACTTATCCCACATGACTCTTATGCTTTGCCCATAGTTCAGAGGGTACTTGGACCAGAGCCATTGGTAACCTTGACGGATCCTCAGTAGGCAGCTGTTGCTTTTCAGAAATAGTGTCCCATTCCTTTCTGACCCATGTGATCTTTCCTTTTGTGTCCAACGAGGATTATTTTCGACCTTCACTGCTGTAGATGTAGTCAGTAGTATTTGCAAGGGCTCCTTCCACCGTTCTCCCAATTTCTTCCCATCCCATGCGCAGAAATATTAGATGAATGTTTGAATAAACATCCGAATACAGAAAAAAATGATTTCATATATATATAACATCTTATTGGAAGGTGATGCTCCATCAACAGAAATACATAGACAATCTTGGGAAAATGAATTATGCCAAACTATTAGACCAGAAGTATGGGATGATAGTTTACAACATATACATCATTGTTCGCTAAATGCTAAACACTCTCTTATACAGTTTAAAATATTACATAGACTATTATTCCAAATCCAAATTACATAATATGTTCCCAAAAGTATCTCCTATATGTGATAAATGTCAACATTTAGAAGCCAATTTGTCACATTCATTTATAAACTGTATAAAAATTACAAAATTCTGGATTGAAATATTTAGGATAATTTTGAAAGTTGTTAATATAACTTTGATACCTGATTCAAAGCTAATAATACTAGGAATACTGGAAACAGAACAATTAGTAACAACAAATCAAAGATTTTTTATTGATTATGGGTTAATAATTGGGAAAATATTAATATTAAAATTTTGTGAAGGCCCTACATCCCCTACAATCAAAATGTGGAATACAGAAATGTCGGAGACTCTTCATCTGAAGAGATTGAGGCTTGTCCTAATGGGCAGGTTACATCTCTTCAGAGGAATATGCTCTCCATATATTGAATATTTACAGTCATTACGGCTCGGTACGAGGGCTTGACTGAGGCCTGAATATTAGAATGCATGAAGAAATATATATAATAAATCATGCCTATATCTCCAATGACGGATTAATGATTAATACTCCATTCGCTTTCATATTTTCTTCATTATTTAGCTCTATCTTTTCTCACTTTATAAAAAATAATTAAAAAAGCGTATAGAAGCATACAGTCCTAAATTTTAATATTAGTAATAATATCAATATTATTAATATTATGAAAGTATATAATGATGTAATTTCGTTTATGTAAAACATTGTAATTTTCATAAATATGTTTCTATAATAAAAATATATTTTTTTTAAAAACATAACGGGGCACAACAATGTGAAGTGTTATGAGTGTGACGTGTGTGGCAAGGCCTGCTGGAACCCAAGCCAGCTGGAGATCCACCAGCGGGTGCACACGGGCGAGAAGCCCAATGCCTGCACCACCTGTGGCAAGAGCTTTTCCCGGTTGTCCGGGCTGTGGGAGAACCAGCGGATGCACAGCAGTGAGCAGTCCTTCACCTCTTCCGACTGCGGCAAAGGCTTCAAGTTGTCGCTGGAACTGAAGGTGCACAGGCGCCTGCACAGCAGGGAGCGGCTGTACACCTGCAGCGACTGCGGCAAGGGCTTCACCCAGACACAAAACCTGCGGTTGCACCAGCGCACGCACACCGTTGAGCGCCCCTACACCTGCAGCGACTGCGGCAAGGGCTTCACCTGCTCCGCCTATCTGCTGTCCCACCAGCGCACGCACGGCGGTGAGCAGCCCTACACTTGTGCCCAGTGCCGCAAGGATTCACCAGCTCCAGCAGCCTACTGAAGCACCAGCGCACCAACACCAGCGAGAGTCCCTACACCTGCAATGACTGTGGCAAGGGCTACACCTGCTCCGCCTATCTGCTGTCCCACCAGCGCACGCACGGCGGTGAGCAGCCCTACACTTGTGCCCAGTGCCCCAAGGATTCACCAGGTCCAGCAGCCTACTGAAGCACCAGCGCACCCACACCGGCGAGCGCCCCTACACCTGCACCCAGTGCGGCAAGGTCTACACCAGATCCAGCAGCCTGCTGGTGCACCAGCGCACCCACACCGGCGAGCGCCCTTACACCTGCACTCAGTGCGGCAAGGGCTTCACCACATGCAGCATCTTGCTGGTGCACCTGTGCTCCCACACTGGTGTGCGCCCCTACACCTGCACCCAGTGCGACAAGGGCTACACCAGCTCCAGCAGCCTGCTAAACCATCAGCACTCCCACGCCGGTGAATGCCACTACACCTGCACCCAGTGCGGAAAGGGCTTCACCCACTCCAGCAGCCTGCTGGAGCACCAGCGCACCCACACCGGCGAGCACTGCTACACCTGCGACCAGTGCGGCAAGGGCTTCACCCACTCCACCAGGCTGCTGTCCCACCAGCGGGTGCACGCCGGCAACCATCCTGTCCTCAGCCCGGTGTGTGGAGAGCGCTTAGTCATGGCATGCCCTGTCTCACCAGCACGTGCACACCAATGGCCATCCCTACAACTGCCCATACTGCGGTGAGGCGTTTGACAACTCACGGGGGTTGCGGCAGCACCGGCGGGCCCACGGCGGCGAGCAGCTGCTCCCACTGTGACAAGAGAGCATGGGTGCTGTGGGAGCACCAATGGATACACACCAGAGAGAGACCCTTTGTGTACGCTGAGTGTGGCAAGGGTTTCACCCGCACGTCCAGTCTGTAGCAGCACCGGCGTATCCACAGCAGTGAGCATTCCTTCCCCTGCCCGTCCTGTGGTTAGGGCTTCACATGCCTGGCGTCGACAATACCGCCAGCGGGCTGGCTAACGAAGCTGATGGGAGGAATGAGCACACATTCTCGCTGTCCGAACACGATGTGAGGAGGGCTCTGACATGGGTGAACACGAGGAAAGCTGAAGGACCCGATGGCATCTCAGGGAGAGTACTTAACTCCTGTGCTACGCAGCTAGCTCCGGTGCTCACTACAATATTCAACCTCTCCCTGGACAATTCCGTAGTCCCTGCCTGCTTCAAAAAATCCATCATTGTACCTGTACCAAAGAATGCCTCCTCAGCCTGTCTGAATGACTACCGTCCGGTGGCCCTCACCTCGGTAGTCATGAAATGCTTTGAGAGGCTGGTGAAGAAACACATCTGCGCCTTTCTCCCACGCAACATGGACCCGTTACAATTTGCATACCGTCCGAACAGATCCACGGACGATGCGGTCTCCCAGGTTTTGCACACCGCTCTCTCCCATGTTGACAGCCAGAAGGGGGTCTACATGAGGATGCTGTTCATAGACTTCAGTTCAGCCTTCAACACGATAGTCCCCAGCAGACTGGCCGAGAAGCTGCTGGATTTAGGGCTCAACACCCCCCTATGTGTCTGGGCCCTGGACTTTCTCACTGCCAGGCCCCAGGTAGTCAAGATGGGAGGGAATACATCAAAGTCCCTCACCCTGAGCACAGGATCCACCCAGGGTTGCGTCCTCAGCCCCCTATTGTACTCCCTGTACACACATGACTGTGTGGCTAGGTTCAGCTCCAACTCGATTAACAAGTTTGCTGATGACACTGTGGTTGTGGGCCTGATCTCAGACAATGATTAGAAGGCCTACCGGGAGGAGGTGGCTGATCTGGTGTCAGGACAACAGCCTCCTCTTGAACATCAACAAAACTAAGGAGCTGTTCGTGGACTTTAGGAGGCCGCATCATCCGAGGACGTACACACCATTGAGGATAAATGGGGACACTGTGGATAGGGTGAGCTGTTTTAAATACCTGGGAGTCCACATCTCTGAGGATCTGACATAGACATCGCACGCTGCAGCACTCGTGAGTAAGGCAAGGCAGCGCCTTTACCACCTCAGGCAATTGAGGAAATTCAGAGTGTCTCCGAGGATCCTCTAGTGCTTCTACTCTGCGGCTGTGGACAGCATCTTGCCGGAAATATTACAATCTGGTTTGGGAATAGCTCTGCCCAGGACAGGAAGGCTCTGCAGGGAGTAGTGCGTTCGGTCCGAACGCACTTATAGGAACTTCTCTCGCCCCGCCTCTGCAGGAACTAAACATTTCAGGAGGGTGCAACTCCAGAGCCAGTAAGATAATGGGAGACCCCTTTCATCCCTGCAACGGACTGTTCCAGCTGCTATGGTCAGGCAAACGCCTCCGTTGCCATGCTGTGAGAACGGAGAGGATGAGGAAGGAGTTTTCTTCCAGAGGCCATTCGGACTGTAAACTCCTACCTCACCAGGGACTAACTCTACTAACTTACTGTTACCACAATACCGCCCACAATATTTAATATGAAAAAGAACATGTGATTCTGTTTGTAGTTTGTTGGTTGTTTGTTTTTTTTTGCACAAAGTCCGCAGGCACGGCCACTTTTCATTTCACTGCACATCCCATATGTGTATGTGACGAATAAACTTGACTTGACTTGACTTGACTTATCCACATGCTGGAGCACTGGCGAGTCCACACCGGCGAGTCCACACTGGCCAGTGCACCTTCACCTACCCGCTCTGTGGCAAGGCCTTTGTCCGCTCCTCCAGCTTACTGGCACACCACCACGTGGATAGGCGCTGTTTAGGTAAACACAAAATGCTGGAAAGAATGGGTAACATTTCTGGTCAAGACCCTCCTCTGTCTAGATCCGAAATGTCACCCAGTCCTTCTCTCCAGAGATGCTGCCTGTCCCTCTGAGTTACTCCAGCATTCTGTGAAACCTCACCTATCAATGTTCTCCAGAGATGCTGTCTGACCCATTGAGTTACACCAGCACTTCGTGTCAGAATCATATAGTGATACAGTGTGGAACCAGGACCTTCGGCCCAACTTGTCCACACCGACCAACATGTTCCGGCTACAGTCTTCCAACCTGCCTGCGTTTGGTCCATATCCTCCAACCTTGTCCTATCCATGTACCTGTCTATACCTGTTTCTTAAACGTTGGGATAGTCCCAGCCTCAACTACCTCCTCCGCCAGCTTGTTTCATACATCCACCACCCTATGTTGAAAGGTTACCCCTCAGATTCCTATTAAACCTTTTCCCCTTCACCTTGAACCCATGTCCTCTGGTCCACAATTCCCTCACACTGGACAAGAGATTATATGCATCTAACTAAATTGTGTTCTATGCAAAATTCAAGCATTTGCAGTTTCTTGTGTCTCCTTCACCTATACCCACCTATCACAGCTGAAGAAGGGTCTCAACCTGAAAAATCACCCATTCCTTCTCTCTAGAGATGTTACCTGTCCCACTGAGTCACTCCAGCATTTTGTATCCACCTATCACTTGCCAGGCTTTGTCCAGCCCCCATCTTCTCTTTTCCAGCTTCCTCCCCCCACCCTCTCCACTCAGTCTGAAGATGGACAGGGTCCTGACTCAAAACGTCCTCTGTCCATTCCCTCTAAAGTGGTGGGAGGAAAACTCAGTGGGCCAGGCCGCATCTGTAGAGGGAAGGCAATCTGAGGCGACCACTCCACACCACGACCTCTCCTTTCCAACTTTCTCCACCCCCCACACCAAGCAGCCTGAAGAAGGGTCCTGTCCTAGAATGTTGCCATGTCCATGCTCTCCGGAGGTGCAAGTTACTCCAGGAGATTGTGTTTCTTTTTGTAAAACCAGATCTGGCTGTTCCTTGCATCTATACAAGTCGTGCATTTCACCCAACACTTGCGCTCGGTCCGCCAAGGCCTGCTGTATCTCCCAGTTGCCAACCATTTAAACTCCCCTTCCCACTCCCACACTGGTCTTTCTGTCCTGGGCCTCCTCCATTGCCAGAGCGAGGTGACACGCAAACTGGAGGGGCAGTACAACACAAAAAAAATACACACAGCACACAGCCCAATGACATAAACATTGAGTTCTCCAAATTAAACGGACATCCGCCCCCCTCCCTCGTGGGCCATCTCTTTGTCATTCCTCTGTCTTCTCGCTGGTGAAAGGCGTCAGGATTAATCTGATCACTGCTTCCTGTATTTTAAGTGTTTTAGTGTTTCAAAGTTTGTTTTACATGGGTGGGGGGAATTGGGGAAAAAAAATTTTCAGTCACTTACCTCGATGGAGATGCGATTTTTCTCATTTGCCGAGGATCACCTGTGAGGAGCTCCAACCTCGGGGCCTATGGACTGTAACACCGTGAGAAGAGGCCGACTTGGAAGCTCCATCCTGTGGAGTGTTCCAATCCTTCCCGACGACAGAGTTTCCATCATCCCAATGCGACGCTTCAGACATCGGACCATCGGTAGATGCGACTGTGGAGGGTTCAACAGCCCCTACCACGGGTGAGCAAATGAGGAAGATGATTGAACTTTATTACGTTCCATCACAGTGAGGAATGTGGATTCTGCTGTGGTGCTGTTTCTGTTAATTTTTTTTTATGTGGCTAAGTGTCTTGTTGCTTTTTACTTAGCATGGCTGTATGGTAACTCAAATATCACTGTACCTTAATTGGCATATGTGACAATAAATTTGAACTTGATAAGCTTTCCTCTATATCTGTTTCTATCTATCTCCATAATTATAAAAATGTGATCTTGGATGTGTGTGTGTTTATTTATTGTTTGTGTGTTGTCACATCTTCTCGAAAAAATGATGTGCTAATCACCCCCTCTCTCCCCCTCTCTGTGTCTGCTCCCTCTCTCTCTCTCTGCCCTCCTCCCTCTCCCTCTAAGACGCGCCTCTGCGAGTTGGGGGCTCTCTTCCAACCTCCTACCCCCCCAGCCTTACACCCAACCTCCCGCTCCTCTCTCTCCCTTCACCTCTCTCTGCCACCATCCTCCTCTCCCTCCTCACTTCTCCTCCTCTCTCCCCCTCTAGCACCACCCGCCTCTCTCTGTCACTTGGGCTCTCTCTTCATCCACCCTCACTCCACCCCTCCCTCTCCCCCCCTTTCTCCCCTCACTCAACTCCTCCCACACTCACACCTCTCTCTCTGCCCCTCTCTCTGTCTCTGTCCCCTCTCTGTCTTCTCTCTCTACTCCCCCCCCCCCCCACAGCCTCTCCTCTCTCTAGACACACTTGCGAGTTAGGAGTATGTGTGAGTGGATTGGGCGGGGATGGGATAAAGGAGCCAACAAATAATATTTATATAATATCAAGGGGGGGTGGGATAGTTAGTGTGTGTTGGGGGTGGGGTTGGTTAGTGTGTGGGGCGGGTGGGGGGGGGGTGGGGGGGGGGGGTTGTGTGTGGTGGAGCCGGGTGATGGTTTAGTGTTTGTGTGTGGGGGTGATTAAAGTTAATTGTGTGTGGGGGGGGGAGGGTTAATGTGTGTGTGTGGGGGGGTTAGGGGGGGGGGGGTGGGTGTGTGGGTGGATCGTGTGTGTGGGGGGTTAGTTTGTTTGTGGGAGTCTGGTTAGTGGGTGTGGGGAGGTTAATGTGTATGGGGGGGTTAGTGTCTGTGGGGGGGGGGATAGTGTGTGGGGGGGTTCATGTGTGTGGTGTGTGGGGGGGGGGGCTGGTTAGTGTGGGGAGGCCAAGTTACGTCACAACAGAACCCTTCAGCTGCGCACCGCGCAGTTGGGGGTTAAGGATGTGTGGTGGAATATTGTGTTCTGGGACCAGCCCTCCCATGTGAAACTGCGCGCTCCACCCCCCATCCCCCCTGTTGGGGGACGGGGCCCAACGGATCCCACTTGGTCTAGTATATTACTAAAACTCTCATCTTCAACCATGCACTCCCCCTCCCCTTCCCCCTCCTCGCTCTCTCCCATTCCTCTCCCTCCCGCTCACCCCTTCCCCTTCCCCCGTCTTCCCCCCCCTCTTCCCTCCTCTCTCTCTCTCTCCCCCCCCTCTCTCACGAATGCACTAGCGCTATCGCGATTTCCGCAGCTGCGGGAGCCCCGCCTCTAAATGACCCCTTGATCACTGGACCCCCCCCAACCCGCCTGAGGATCACAGGTTACTTCGACCCCCTCTCCCTACCATCCTACTGGCTAATGTACAGTCCATTGAAAACAAAGTGGAGGCCAAAGCCCACAACCAGGCCCGAAGCCTTCAACACAGCCCCGAGGCCCTCAACACAGGCTCTGAGGCCCAGAACTTGGGCCGAATCAGAATCAGATTTTATTTGCCAAGTATGTTTTGCAACATTGGAGGAATTTCACTGGCCAGGTTAGTCATACAATTAAAAGTAACAGATGCAAAAACACATTTTAACATGAACATCCACCACAGTGACTCCTACGCATTCCTCACTGTGATGGAAGGTGAAATAAAGATCAAGTCCTTCCTTTTGTACTTCCTCGGTCGTGGGCCTCGAGCCTTAGTTGACAGGACGGTCTTGAATCCTGTAGCCGGTGGCGTTTGGGCCCTCCGCGTTGAGGCATTCAGCTTCTGCATCAGGGGAATGTCAGCTCTCCTGTGCCGGGCGATCAAACCTCTCGTCGGGGCTGGTCAAGCCTTCCGCGCCGTTGGAGCTCCCAACTCTGCCTCACCCGAGAATGCGAGCCCTTGATGGTAAGCCCGGCAATCCCAGGCAAGGGTTCCGCACCGATGTTAAGTTCGCGTCCTGCGGTGGGGTTCATGACAGTCCGAGGAGGCCTCCAGCTCCAGCGATGGCAGGCCGCAGAGCCCGGAGAATGTGATCCAAAAATTGACCACATTTCCAGGAAGGTAAGAACTTGACAAAGAACTCGATCTCCCCCCCTCCCCCAACATAAAACAAACCGAAGAACATAAAAACAAACTTTAAATAGACGCTAAAAATAACAAAAAGATGAAAAAACGAACAGACTCCCGACAGGGCTGGCCATCTCCCCGGCGCCCCTGGAGGTACAAAAGCATAAAACACAGGCCTGGAGCCTGTAATACAGCCATGTGGCCTACAAAACACAGGATCGATGGACCAGAACTTAGGCCAAAGCCGAGAACTTAGAGCCGGAGACTATACCTATAGCACAGGACGAGAGCCTATAATAAAGCCCTTCTTCTTGTGAATGAAACATAAATAAACCAAACAAATAGTTAGATCACAAGCCGTGTGTTGAACAGCCAGGTTGTTGTCTCAGCAACAATGTCTGCCAGGCCCTGAGCTCCATTTGGTGGGTGGTAGAGCGGGCACCCAGAGATGACATGGTTGGCTGCCTGTTGTTCTGCTCCGCATTCAAGAGCTTCACATTCCTGGGCATGCACATCACTGAAGATCTTTCCTGGTCCGAGAACACTGATGCAATTATCAATTATCAAGAAAGCACATCAGTGCCTCTACTTCCTGTGAAGATTACGGAGAGTCGGTTTGTCAAGGAGGACACTCTGTAACTTCTACAGGTGCACAGTAAAGAGCTTGCTGATTGGTTGCATCATGGCTTGGTTCGGTAACTTGCGCACCCAGGAGAGGAAAAGACTACAAAAAGTAGTAAGCACTGCCCAGTCCATCATCGGCTCTGACCTTCCTTCCATCAGGTGATTTACCGCAGTCACTGCCTCAAAAAGGCTGGCAGTATCATCAAAGACCCACACCATCCTGGCCACACACTCATCTCCCTGCTACCTTCAGGTGGAAGGTACAGGAGCCTGAAGACTGCAATGACCAGGTTCAGGAATAGCTACTTCCCCACAGCCATCAGGCTATTAAACATGGCTCGGACAAAACTCTGAGCAATAATAACCAATTATCAGTTATCTGCACTTCATCAGTTTATTTATTCATGTGTGTATATATTTATATAATGGTATATGGACACACTGAACTGTTTTGTAGTCAATGCCTACTATGTTCTGTTATGCTGAATCAAAGCAAGAATTTCATTGTCCTATCGGGGGACACATGACAATAAACTCACTTGAACTTCACAGGCTGGGCTCTGGAGTCCCCATCTCCACATGCTGGCATTGAAATGCCCAAATCCAGTACCAAGTCTTTTGAGCTTCTCCCATGCTCCTCTGGGGAGGTCAGAGCCTGGACAGCTTTTATCTGGTGAAGAAATGTAGCTGTGTAATGGAGATGAATTTGCCTTCCACACCTGTGACCACTTGGTGACTATCCAGTGTGCTTTTGTCTCAGTTGGCTCGATGGATGCTAGGAGTTATTTTCTATGTGGAGCAAAGGGGTGATGGGACTTCAGATGGCGTGGCCTCTGCTCTCTGCTGATAGCCTGATGGAGGAGGTGATCTGACAGCCCTCAGAGCCTATAATACAGTCCTGTGGCCCAGAATTTAAGCCAAAGCCCAGAATTTAGGCCCAGAGCCTACAACACATGCCCAGAGCCAATAACACAGGCCTGGAGCTTAGAATACAGGCCTGGAGCTTACAATACAGGCACGGAGCCTATAACACAGGCCCGGAGCCAATAACATAGGCCCGGAGCATATAACACAGGTCTGGAGCCTACAACACAGGCCTGAAGACTACAACACAGGCCTGGAACCTAAAACACAGGCCCAGACCCTATAACACAGGCCCAGAGCCTATAACACAGGCCTGGAGCCTATGACACAAGGCCTGGAGCCACAGGCTTGGAGTCTATGACACAACACCGGAGCCTACAACACACGCCTGGGGCCTATGCAGGGCTGCCAACTCTCACACCGACCTGGGAACTGCGGCCAGTCCCTGGGACACGAGCTGACCTGGGAACGGCAGCCAGTCCCTGGGCACACAGAATGCCAACTTGATCAGTATGCACAAATTGGACCAGCCATGTACATGTTGTATAACTGACTCTATGCAGATCTGAATGGGCTTAGAATTCCCATTTAAACAAAATTGCCCTCACTTTCCCCATTTTGATTCTTGAGATTAATATCCCTTTGCTCTGTTAACAGCGTTAAAGTACTTATGAGATAGAGTCAGGAAAGGGAACATGCTTTTTTTTAGTTTGCTTTCATTTGTTAGTTGATTTTTTGTTGACTGCCATAATTTCTGAAATAATCTTAAATAGTCTTAACTGTTATAAAGCAGTAATAAGTGATTTTTGTCCGAACAATTGGAACTTGCATAAAATGTTTGAATTATTAGGAAGGCTGCCAACTCTCACGCATTGAGCGTGAGACCCATGCATTTCACAACATTCTCACGCTCTCACTATCACAAAATTACATAATGAGAATAGGACCTGTTTTGCTTAACAAATATTGTAGGAAGGAATTGCAGATGCTGGTTTAAACTGAAGATAGACACTAAAAACTAGAAAAACTCAGCAGGACAGGTAGCATCTGTGGAGAGAAAGAATGGGTGATGTTTCGAGTCGAGACCTTCAGCCTGAAGAGGTTGAAAACCAGTCATAAAACACAATGACTGGACATGTGTGTTATCCAACTAAGGGCAGAAATCAGAATCATGTGTTCATCTTTATTCATGTGACACCATAATAAATATATTACAGAAAAAATAATTGAATGGGGTGACACGGTGGTGCAGCGGTAGAGTTGCTGCCTTACTACCACATGGGTTTTCTCTGCATATTCCGGTTTCTCCCATATCCGAAAGAAATGCAGGTTTGTAGGTTAATTGGCTTCTGTAAATTGTCCCTGGCGTGATGGATGGAATTGGTGTATGATAGATTGCTGGTCGGTCTGGACCTGATGGGCGGGAAGGCCTGTTTCCATATATATTTTTACATATATATCTTAATTTCATTAAACCATATACGATTGAATATGTGGCGTTATTTTTGTCTTGTTTCTATATTCAAAGGGTAAGGTTGAAACCGTCTGAAGAAGGGTTTTGGCCAGAAATGTTGCCTATTTCCTTCGCTCCATAGATGCTGCCGCACCAGCTGAGTTTCTCCAGCAATTTTGTCTACCTTCGATTCTCCAACATCTGCAGTTCCTTCTTGAACAAGGTTGATTGATTTATTTGTGATGGAAGTCTGACTTTGCTTTGTTTCTCTGAGTTTTTCTCTATATATATGCATAACAGCATGAATATAATCTGATTTCCATACATGAATATAGTCATTCATGTGCTGCACCTGTTGTGCAGAGTTTGGCTCTATTGTGGAATTTAATTAGGAATGTAAGTTAGCCTAACCTTATTCATACCTAATCCAATTTAAAGCATAAATGGTGCATCCAAGTGTAAGTTAAAAGACTCGCTACACTATGCACCAGATTGCACAATTTCAAGCTGAAAAATGTAAAAGCTCCTTACCTCTCTCTCTCACCCCATGTTGGCAGCCCTGCCTATGACACAATCCTGGTGCTTATGTCACAGACCTGGGGCCTATGACACAACCCTGCAGCCTATGACACAGCCCTGCGGCCTATGACACAAGCCTGGGGCCTATGACACAAGCCTGGGGCCTACAAAACACAGGTCGGAAGGTCCAGAACATAGGTAAAAGCCCAAAACACAGGCCTGGGGCCTAAAATACAGGACCTGAGCCCACAACGCAGGCCCGGAGCCTATAAAACAGTCCTGAGGCCTCCGAAACAGGCCCGGAATCCCAGAACTTCGGAATCCCGGAACTCAGGCCTGGGGTCTAAAACGTAGGCCCGACACCAACGTACAAATCCTCTGAACCAAAGAGCATTATTGAGAGATATTTTTGTGGGTGCTTAGCGACAGATATAATATATTTGTGTATTATGCTTGTATCTAAATGTTTTAGTGAAACGTTTTGGGCCAAAAGTCAGCAATGAAACCCCCCCTCCCTCTCACATGGATGGCAGTGAGTGAGGAAAGGAAGGAGGTCTGGGCGCCTTCTGGTCCTCCGACTGCAGCGCCTCCCTGGTGGCGGGAGGCCACGATGCACCTCTCCGCGTTCCCCACAGACGCTGCCCAACCCACTGATTTACTGCAGCACTCTGTGACCTTCCCCTGATGCATGTCGTCGCCCCCACATGTGACCCAGCGCCAATCACCGGCCGTCTCCCTCGGATTGGGGGTGACGTTAGGGCGCTGTCATGCTGGGTTGCGGATGGGCGGCTCGCCCCCAGGTAGATGCGGAGCCCCATTTCTCCCCTGCCCTCCTTCCCCCCCTTCACGTCCTCCCCTCACTTCCACCGTCTTCATCTCCCTTCTCCACTTGCTTCCTCACCATCTCACTGCCTTCCCGCCTGATTTGAGTTGATTTGATTTTATTACTTGTCATTCGAACCTCAGAGAGGTTCAAACAAAACTCCGTTTCTACAAGCCATACAAACAGAACAATTCAAAAAAAAACACACAAACAATTTAATTCACACAAACATCCATCACAGTGAATCTCCTCCTCACTGTGATGGAAGGCAAAGTTCTTCTCTCTCCCCGCACCATTCTTCTCCCGATGTCGAAGCCCAGGTGGGCGATGTTAAGTCCCACGGCCAATTAAGGCCGCACCGGGCGATGTACGGCCCTGCTCTAGGGCCAAATGTCACAAAGATGGAGCCCCCGGTGGGCGCAGGAATGTCCCACCGCCATTAATGCCACGCCAGGCGATGTACGGCCCCGCTCCGGGTCGTTCCATCCCCATGACACGGGCTGGAGAAATTGTGTTGCGGGAGCTCCGGAGAGCACCCCTCCCCACCTTCAAGCACTAGTAATGTTCACCCGGACCGATATCCTGATATCACCGGCAGTAGTCAGCTGCTGGAGTTGGAGCTCGGGAGTCAGGCCGCAGCTGGAGCTGGAGCTGGAGCTCCGGAGTCGGGCTGCAGCAGTGAACCACCACCGCTCCCCACGCTCCAAGGTCGGCCAGCCCCACGATGGTAAGTGCGCAGCTCCACAGGCTCTGTGACCGGAACCCCCAGGTCATCCCGGTCGGAGGCCGCTCCACGGTACTAGGCCCCAACGACAACGGAGACCCGACAGGGAAAAGGTCGGGTCTCCTGTGCAGAGAAGAGATTTTAAAAGTTTCCCCCTCCCCACCCCCACCCCCACATATACACAGTTAGAAACAGTACCAAAAAAAAAAACACGAACTACATTTAACTAGACAAAAAATAAAAAATAAAAGACAGACAGGCTGTAGGGGCCGCTGCAACGCGAGTCGCACCGCTGCACTCCTGCCTCCCTTTCCCCCCCTCCCCTCACACCTTCATCTTCCCCCTCACTCCCCCTCACACACCCCCTGCCCTCTCCCCACCCCCCGACCTTCAACCACTAGTAATGTTCACGCGTTAGTAATGTCCTGTTTACCAGTTTGTTGACCCTTTGTGTTCCCCTCCTGCAGGGTTTAGGATCCGTTCCTGTGGCCGGCGAGATGGGGACGCGAGGGGCCATTGAGGGTGGCCAGGGTGCCGGTGAGCCCCCCATCTGCTCGGTGTGCAGGCTGAGCTTCGAGTGACTGAGCTTCGATCGAGGACCACATGACGGGGCACGACAAGGGGAAACGTTATGAGTGTGACTGTGACGCAAGGCCTGGCAGCACCAGAGCGAGCTGGAGACCCACCAGCGGGTGCACATGGGAGAACACCCCTTTGACTGCTTGGATTGCGGCAAGGGCTTCACCCGCTACGACAGACTGCTGCGGCGCAACCGCCAGCACACCGGCGAGAGGTCCTTCGGCTGCTCCGACTGCGGCAAGAGCTTCAAGACAACGTACGAGCTGAAGATACAGCGGCAAGTGGACATGGGAGTGAAGCTCTTCGGCTGCTCCACCTGCGGCAAGAGCTTTGCCCGGTTGTGGGGGCTGCGGCTGCACCAGCGGGTGCACAGCAGTGAGCGGTCCTTCACCTGCTCCGACTGCAGCAACGGCTTCAAGTAGTCGCCGGACCTGTTGACGCACAGGCAGGTCACGGTGCAGCTGGTCTGTGGCCACACTCACCACGATTCCCGTGGCCAGGGGTCCGAGTCCATCACCCCCCCCACAAAGGCCACCAGATTGGCACTGGCCATGGCACCCAGATCTCGCCCGCTGGACAGCAGCCGTTGTATGGGAGGTGATGGGCCGGGACTTCTCTCTGATGAAGGTGTGGGTGGAGGCAGCAGTCCCTGGCAACCGGCGGCCGCTCGGCAAGGACAGCAGCAGACTGGCCGATCTCCTCGCCACTCTCTCGTCCACCATCTTCAACCAGCTCAACGCCGTGCTGTCATCCTACATCTGAATTTCAAAATGCACGGAGAAATCTCACGCCTTTCACATCCGAACTGTACTCATCAGCAATCACCTGCTATAAACCCAGCTACCTTTGTACCACTACCAGAAGAAGAATGCGATAATGATTGTCTGTTGCTTGTGGAAACCGCTGCCGCTCCCCGGCTGGACATAGTCATCCGATTGATAATCCTGATTTGGTCCTATTTGCCAATGGCTCTTCACACTGACCTAGCGATGAGATTTTTGGCAGGATATGCAGTGGTCACTCCACACCAAGTGCTGGAGGTGTACGCTTTACCATCCAGAATGTCTGCTCAGGCAGCTGAGCTGTATGCCCTGACTTGTGCCTGCATATTGGCAAAGGATACAAGTGCTAATATCTACACTGATTCTTGCATTGCGTTTGGGGTTGTTCATGACTTTGGACAGTTATGAAAAAATAGAGGATTCATCGCATCAACAGGAAGTTATTGAGCATGGTAAACTGATATAAATTTATTAAGATCCTAAAATGTAGACATATTCCTCATTAACTATCTTTGTAGTATAACATACATGAATATACTAACATTGTGTGGGAGAATACGAGGGTGAAGTGAGGCATCTAGATCGGCATCTAAACAGGAGGAAGGTAGAAGTTGGAGTTTGAAATCCAACAAACAACTTCCACACAGAACACAGTGAACTCGCTGCTGGGAGTAAACAAGCTTCCTTATCTGATTAGAATGTTGGGTTTGTGCCCATATCCCTTTGCATGCACAAGGAGTATCTCTTTGCTTGCTCCAACACCAAAATGATAATGCAACCTGTATGGCTCCATTTTTTGCAACTGATTAATGAGACGAAAATATTAATTTATCCTTTCTTACTCTAAAGTGTTGCATCAAAGGAGGGAACTGTGGAAGAATTAATATCCTTCATTATTTAATTTTGTTTGGAATTGAAGAAGGTAACAAAAGGGTGTACTGGATGTGACAATTGCCAGCTCTTGCTTGACCAGGTGCAGAAGAGGTTGTGGGAATCGGTAAAGTAAAATTAGACATATTACCTCTTGTCTGGGAATGTGTGAAGGGTGGATGGTAAATGTAAACATGAAATAGCAGTGCAGATAACGAAGCTTGTTTACTCTTCTGTGAGGAGTTACAGAGGATCCCCTATGCCCCCTACCACTGGTAGCGTAGATATGTTGGAGGAAATGGGAGGCTTATGATTGGCTTGGAATGGGATGGTGGTGTGGGCCGCCTGAAAGATGATATAGAATAATGTCAAGATTCCATTGTCTTGTGTTTGACTTGCATTAACCATCTGTTTGACTTGTATTAATCATTCCCAAACCCCCCTCGTCCACACACACCCCTCCCCAGAGTGGTGTAATATTGCTTTGGGGGAAACGGGTTGCATTGGGGGAACAAGTGAATGGTGGAATATTGCGTTCGGGAAAGGGTTGCATTGGTGAGTCTAGGCCTGGGCCATGTGACAGGTACCCAACGGGTTCCACTTAGTCGAATCCACTTGATAAAATCTCGAAGCAAATCTGCAAAGTCTCCGCTTTTCATTTTCCTTTAATTTCCCTCTAAATTGATTTCTTCCACAAAAAAGACAATTATTTCATTGGAATATGACGGCTCCAGCGGGTTGACGAGCAAAAGTCCTTGTTTGCGGCAGCTGGAAGTCTTCCCGGCACGTCCAAGGGCGGAGAGCGAGATCCCAATGTTCGGAATTGAGCTGGAACGGCCGGGGGACGGGCAGCGGTGACACCGGATTAATCCTGATGCCTTTCACCAGCGAGAAGATGACAGTGAAATGACAAAGAGATGGCCCACGATGGGGGATGTTTCCTTAATTTGGCAAATTCAATGTTCATGTCATTGGGCTATAAGCTATGAGGTGCTGTTCCTACAGTGTCACCTCATTCTGGCAATGGAGGAGGCCCAGGGCAGAAAGATCAGTGTGGGAGTGGGAAGAGGAGTTAAAATGATTGGCAACCAGGAGATCCAACAGGCACTGGCGGACCAAGCGCAAGTGTAGGATGAAATGCACGCCTAGTCTAGATACAAGGAACAGCAGATGCTGGTTTACAAAAAGAGACACAATCTCCTGGAGTAACTTGCACCTCTGGAGAGCATGGACAGGCAACATTCTAGGTCAGGACCCTTCTTCAGACTGCTTAGTGTAGGCGGTGGAGAATGTTGGAAAGGAGAGTGGGAGTAGTTGCCTTATGTTTCCTTCCATCTACAAATGCGGCCTGACCCACTTAGTTCCTCCACCGCTCTAGAGGGAATGGACAGACGCTGCTTGAGTCAGGACCCTTCTTCAGACTGATTGGAGAGGGTGGGGGGAGGAAGCTGGAAAAGAGAGATGGAGGCTGGACAAAGCCTGGCAAGTGATAGGTGGACACAAAATGCTGGAGTAACACAGCGGGACATGCAGCATCTCTTGAGAGATGGAATGGGTGATGTTTCAGGTTGACACCCTTCTTCAGAAGTGATAGGTGGATATAGGTGAGGTAGACACAATAAACTGCAGATGCTGGAATCTTGCATTGAACACAATTTAGTTACGTGCACAGAATCTCTTGCCCAGAGTGAGGGAATCGAGGACCAGAGGACTTGGGTTCAAGGTAAAGAGGAAAAGATTTAACAGGAATCTGAGGGGTAACTTTTCATCAGAGGGTGGTGGGAACAAGCTGCCGGAGGAGTTGTTGAGGCTGGGACTATCCCAACTTTGAAGAAACAGTTATAGACAGGTACATGGATAGGACAAGTTTGGAGGTATATGGACCAAATGCAGGGAGTGGGACAAATGTCGCCGGGGGATGTTGGTCGGTGTGGGCAAGTTGGACCAAAGGTCCTGTTTCCACACTGTATGACTCTTAACATGAAATGCCTCAGTCACTCAGCAGGTCAGGCAGCATCTGTGGGGAACATGGATAGGTGACATTTCGGGTCAGGACCCTTCTTCATACTGACACTATGTTAACAGATGAGTGGGTGATCGGCAGATGAGTGAAGTAAGTGACAGAGGCGTGAGGAAATAAGGAGATAAAAGGATGTGAGATAAGGAGAGAGGAATGTATATGTGCAGCTTTAAGGGACATTGGTCGGGTAGCATTTGGAGTATTACATACAGTTCTGGTCACTCCATTACAGGACTGAAGTGGAGGTTTTGGGGTAGGTGCAGAGATGGGTAACCAGAATAGTTTAAAAACAAGGAACTGCAGATGCTGGTTTACAAAAAAAAGGACACAAAATGCCGGAGTAATTCAGCGGGACAGGCAGCATCTCTGGTGAGAAGGACTGGGTGACATTTTGGGTCGAGTGTGAGGATGGTCGCGATCAGAAACGTTACCCATTCCTTCCAGCATTTTGTGTTTACCTAAACAGCGCCTATCCACGTGGAGGTGTGCTAGCGGGCTGGAGGAGCGGGCAAAGGCCTTGCCACAGAGTGGGCGGGTGAAGGGGTGCTGGCCGGTGTGGATTCGCCGGTGCTCCAGCAGCTGGTCAGGGCGGGTGAAACCCTTACCACAGAACGGGCAGGGGATGGGGCGCTCACCGCTATGGGTGCGCCAGTGCTGCCACAGGCTGGACATGCGGGTGATACCCATGCAACACTCAGCGCACACAAAGGGTCTCTCTCTGGTGCTCCCGCAGCCCCATGCTCTTGTCACAGTGGGAGCAGCTGCTCGCCGGCGTGGGCCCGCTGGTGCTGCTGCAACCCCTCCGAGCTGTCAAATGCCTCACCACAGTATGGGCAGTCGTAGGGCTGGCCACTAGCATGCACGTGCTGGTGAGACAGGGCGTGGGATGCCATGGCAAAGCGCTCGCCACACACCGGGCTGAGGATGGGACGGTCGCCGGCGTGCACCCGCTGGTGGGACAGCAGCCTGGTGGAGCGGGTGAAGCCCTTGCCGCACTGGACGCAGCTGTAGGGACGCTCGCCGGTGTGGGTGCGCTGGTGCTCCAGCAAGCTGTCGGAGCGGGTGAAGCCCTTGCTGCACTGGGCACAGGTGTAGGGCCGCTCCCCGGTGTGCTGGCACTGGTGCTCCAGTAGCCTGGTAGAGCTGGTGAAGCCCTTGCCGCACTGGGCACAGGTGTAGGGACGTTTGCCTGTGTGGGTGCGCTGGTGCTTCAGCAGGTTGCTGGAGTGGGTGAAGCGCTTGCCACACTGAGCACAGGTGTAGGGACGCTCGCCGGTGTGGGTACGCTGGTGCACCAGCAGGCTTTGGGGCTGGTTGAAGCACTTGCTGCAGTCGCTGCAGGTGTAGGGCCGCTCTCCGGTGTGCAGGTGCCCGTGCACCTTCAGGTGCTTGGATGACTTGAAGCCTTTGCCGCAGTCAGAGCAGGTGAAGGGCCGCTCACTGCTGTGCACCGAATGATGCTCCCGCAGCTTCGACAACCAGGCAAAGCGCTTGCCGCATGTGGTGCAGCCGTAGGGCTTCTCGCTGGCTCGTGCTCCCGCAGGCCATGCTACATACGTCGCACTAATTTCCTTATTGTGCCCCGTCATGAGGTCCTGCACCGAAGATCAGTCCCTCGAAGCTCAGCCTGCACACCGAGCAGGTAGGGGGTTCACCGGCACCCTGGCCGTACTCAATGGCCGCTCACGTCCCCGTCTCTCCGTCCACAGCAACGGCTCCTAAACCCTGCAGGAGGGGAACACAGAGATCAACAAGCTGGCAAACAGGACATTACAAACACGTGAACATTACTAGTGCTTGAAGTGGCGGGGTGGAGGAGGTGAAGGTGGATGGAGAGGAGAGTGTTAGGGGCAAATGGGAGGGGGTGGGGTGAGGAAGACGGGACTGTGTCGCATGACATATCCTCGCCGTGCACTGTGACGTATCCCCGCCCTGCGCCATGACATACCCCCAGCCCACGCATGCACAGCGCGCACGACAGGCACCCTGACATCACGAGTGGGGAACCGCCCGGCCAGCGTTTGTGGGGAACGTGGATAGGCCACAGCCTCCTGCCGCCAGACGGGCTCTGCAGTCGGAGGACCAGAGGGCGCCCAGACTCACTCACTGACATCCCCCTCCTCTTAATTTTTAAGAAAGTTATGGGCTTTTGCCTGTCCTCGATCACAACTTTTCTGTTAAGTCCATGAAAAAGCAATAGGGAACAAGATGCTAATTTCCGAGTATGAAAATGGACATTACTTTTTTTATACTGAAGATATGATAGTGAATTAGGTGTCAAATTAAACTTATTTTGGTGCTTTATCTGATGGGATAAATTGCAGTCTTGATTTTTAAAATCTCAAAATTTTGTAACATTGCTATTTATACTGTCCTTGACTGCCCTTGTCAGCCACGGGCGCCTCTTACTCCCCTTAGAATCTTTCTTCCTCTTTGGAATGAGCGGATCCTGCACCTTCTGTATTATTCCCAGAAATACCTGCCATTGTTGTTCCACTGTCATCCCTGCTTGGGTATCTTTCCTGTCAACTCTGGCTAATGCTGACGCTTCCGATCTTCCCTTCTCCGTCTCAAATAAAACTGATCGTATTATTGTCACTGGGGCACACAAAAGGCTGGAGAAACGCAGCGGGTGCAGCAGCATCTAAGGAGCGAAGGAGATAGGCGACGTTTCGGGTCGAGACCCTTCTTCAGACTCCTTAGATGCTGCTGCACCCGCTGAGTTTCTCCAGCCTTTTGTGTACCCTCGATTCTCCAGCATCTGCAGTTCCTTCTTTAACAACGTATTATTGTCACTCACTCCTTTACCTCGAGTTCCCTTTATCAAATCAGGTTGATTGCAGGACATTAAAGATCCAGACTTGCCTTGTCGCTGGTCGGCTCCAATACAAGCTGCTGTGAGAATCCATCAAGGAGACGTTCCACCAACTCCTGTTCCACTTGGCCTTGCTCTCCTGTCCGTTCCATCGCCTTCCGCCCCGCTCTTGTCGTCACCGCTTGTGGCAGGCAGCGGGGCAGCGACGTCATTTCCGGGCTGAGGTCGCGCCCCTTCGTTTGCGTGGTCTGTCTCCGGGGCAACGGGCGGCCGGGGCTGTAACGTCATGTCCGGGCTGAGGCCCCTGCGCCGCGCGGTCTCTCTCTGTCTCCGGGGCAACGGGCAGCGGGCGGGATGAGCCGTGAGTACCCGGGCCGGGCCGGGCCGGGCGCGGTGAGAGGCTCCGGTGGATCAGGGCGGGCGCACTGGCTGGGGATTCGGGGCGCGGAGCGCTCGGGGAGCCGGGCGTGGGGTCGGGCCTGCGCCGGGTCCCGCCGCCGCAACACGGCCGTCAATCTCGGGTGGGGCTGATGGGTGTGCGCGTCGTGCGGCCGGGGTGGTGGAGGAGTGGAGCCGGGACTCGGGACATAGTATCTGTCTCTCTGTGTCTCTGTCTCTCTGTCTCTCTGTGTCCCTCTGTCTCTCTGTCGCACTCTTATAAATTTTATTTTTCATTTTAAATAAATCAACACAAAAATGAGAAAAGGCATGTTAATAAGAAACATTCAAATAATAGACAATAATAATACAAAAATATACAGAAACATAAAATAAATAGAAATTATTTTAAAAATATATATTTAAAAAAGTTAAATATAATGCAACCATATCATCAGTCGCACACCCCACCCATCCCACCCTGGCTAATTAAGAGTGAAGAGTGCACCTACACATAACAACATTTAACAAACCAGCCCTTAGTCTGGCAGAATCTGCAAGTCTGTAAAGTATGATAAAAAAAATCAGTCCCCTCAATGTATGCCATTAATTTTCAATGTAAGTGAAATAAATTATCAGTCCCCTCAATGTATATATAATTTTCTCAAGTTTAAGAAAAAACCCTACATATTTGAGCCACTGTGACACAGAGGGTGGGTTAGGGGATTTCCACTGGAGGAGTAGGTGACAGCTGGCTATTAAAGATGTAAAATTAATAATTTATTTTTGCACAGAGTTTAATCAACCCAACTCATCCGGGGCCCCAAAGATGGCAATCAATGGACAGGCCTGTAGAAGTATTCCCATTACGGTAGACATTATAGTAAAGTAGCCGGACCAAAAATTATGTAATCATGGACAATGAAAAAACATATGGCTCAGATGACCGTGTGGGCCCGAACATCTATCACATTTATCCTCCACCCCTGGATAAATCCCAGACAATCTTGGTTTAGAAAAATAGACCCTCTGTATCACCTTTAACTGAATGAGTGCAAGACGAGCATAAGACGTAACAGTACATAGCCCACCCACAACGTTATCCCATCACTCCTCAGTTAGTTGAAGTCATGGTTCTTCCTCCCAAGCCGCCCTTGTATTAGTGTCGGACTGATCGCAAAGATCCAGAATGCCGTTATACATCTCTGAAACAATCCCTCTTTGTTGCGTCTTGAAAGTAATCAAACTATCCCATATTTGTCGTGGAGGTGAAGAGGGAAAATTAGAAAAACATTCAGAAACAAAGTGTCTAACTTGGAAGTATCTAAAAAAATGATTTGCCGGTAATCCATACAATGATGATAAATTGGTAAAGCTGTTAAGAATACCATCTGAAAACAGATCAAGAAAATTCTGTGTACCTTTGTTATGCCACACCGCAAAAAACGGAATCCAAATGTGAGGGAGGAAACAGGTGATTGTTACATAATGGACCGAAAGGAGATGCAGCTACAAATTTGAAATGTTTCCTGAATTGATACCAAATCTTTAAAGTATTAAGCACAACAGGATTTTTAATAAACAATGAAATATTGGTTGGAAGATAGGAATATATAAGAGCAGATATAGAGAATGAAGGAGGGCAAGAGAGGGTTCCAGATGATTCCATCTCTGAAAATCACTTTAGTCATGAGCAGGGTAAAATTCGCAGACAAAAGGCCTGAGAATGTATGCATCACATTGATGCCAAGATACTTGAATCCAGAACGAGAGATTTTAAAGGGCAAATCAGCTTCCTGAAGTTGCAAACCTGCTGCGTTAATAGGGTAACATTCACTCTTTTGAAGATTTAGTTTATATCCTGGAAAAGAATGATAAATATCCAGAATTGATAGGATATTTAAAGGAAGTGGATCACCTTAAAGAAATGGCCAGCGGTTCAATAGCCAAAGCGAAGAGAGGTGGAGATAAAGGGCAGCCCTGACGTGTCCCACGTTCTGGTGCAAAGTATTCAGAACGAATATCATTTGTTTGAACACTAGCTTGTGGCGATGCATACAGTAATCTTACCCAACTGATACTCCAAAACCAAATTTCTTCAATACCACGAATAGGTAACCCCACTCAACCCTATCGAATGCCTTCTCAGAATCTAATGAGATTACAATCTCAGGTAAATTATCAGAATGTGTTGAAAGAATAACATTTAAAAGAGTACAAGTGTTGAAAAATAAATGGCGTCCCTTATTAAAGCCATTCTGTTCCTCAGAAATAATACTAGACACAACCCTCTCTAGAGGGAGAGCAATAATTTTGGCCAAAACTTTGACATCAGCATTCAGTAAAGACAGGTCTATAAGATCCACAGGAAGTGGGGTTTTTATCTTTCTTTAAAAGAAGAACTATCTAAGCTTGAGTCAGTGTGGAGGTAACAAACCATTTTCCAAAGATTCATTGAACATCAACAAAAGTAGAGGTGCCAATTTATCAATAAATGTATTTAGAAACTCTATTGGAAATCCATCAGGACCTGGGGCTTTGTTAGATTGCATTGCTGTAATTGCAAAACGTAGTTGTTCAAGGGAAAGTGCAGCATCCAATTATTTTGCATGGTCAGAATCAATGGAGGGATCCTCAAGATTGGCCAGGAGCTGATTCATTTTCATAGTATCAGCAGGGAATTCTGATTTGTATAGGGAAGAATAAAGTGATTTAAATGTGGCATTAATTTCCACAGGATCCGTAACACTTGTGTTAGAACCATTATTAATTTGAGGTATAAGACATGAGGTGAACTGACATTTTAATTGGTGTGCTAGTAATCGATTTGCTTTATCACCATGTTCATAATATGTACCACAAGTTTGTAACAACAGTCGCTCAGCACTTCTGGTAGAAATAAGATCAAACTCCACCTGAAGATTAAGACGCGTCTTAAATAGTTCTGGAGAAGGATCAGATGAACATTCTTGATCAAGGCTATAAATAGCAGATGTAAGCTCAGCAAGCCTGGTATTGCATTTTTTATTTGAATAGGAGGAATATGAAATAATCTGTCCTCTAAGAAAAGCTTTCAGCGACCCCTAAATTAATGAAAAATATGTAGATTCACTATGGTTAAAGAAGAGAAACTCATCAATTGAGTTTGAAACAAATTCACAAGATGTTTTAGCAGCCAACAATAATCAGTTGAATCTCCAAAGGGGGGGGGGGGAGTAGATTTCTGTATGGATAACTGAATATCTAGATATAATGGTGCATGATCAAATATTAGAATACTTGAACAATCCGAGGAAACAACACATGAGTTGAGACTATTATATTTAAAGAAATAATCTATTCTTGAATATGATTGATGTACCTGAGAAAAGAAAGAAAACTTTTTGGTTGAGGGGTTACGAAATCTCCAAGGGTCAACCAAACCACCCCGGGTCATAAAATCAGAAAAACATTTAGACATAGCTGATTGGGATAGAGTGCAAGGACTAGAACGATCGAGCTTTGGATCAAACATACAATTCAGATCACCTCCAAAATGAACAAATGGGTATTTAAATGAGGTATATTTACTAAGTAATCTATTAGAGAATTTCAGCATCATCAACGTTAGGTGCATAGAAAATTACATCTTCGTTAGCATTAATGTACCTGCAACTATAAGATGTTGACCATTTTTATCAGCAATAACATCAGTATATAAACAATTATAGAAACATAGAAAATAGGTGCAGGAGTAGACCATTCGGCCCTTCGAGCCTGCACCGCCATTCAATATGATCATGGCTGATCATCCAACTCAGTATCCTGTACCTGCCTTCTCTCCATACCCCATATTCCCTTTAGCCACAAAGGCCACATCTGACTCCCTCTTAAATATAGCCAATGAACTGGCCTCAACTACTTTCTGTGGCAGAGAATCCCACAGTTCACCACTCTGTGTGTGATTTTTTTTTTCTCATCTCGATCCTAAAAGACTTCCCCCTTATCCTTAAACTGTGACCCCTTGTTCTGGACTTCCCCAACATCGGGAACAATCTTCTTGCATCTAGCCTGTCCAACCCCTCAAGAATTTTGTAAGTTTCTATAAGATCCCCTCAATCTTCTAAATTCCAGCGAGTACAAGCCGAGTTTATCCAGTCTTTCTTCATATGAAAGTCCTGCCATCCCAGGAATCAGTCTGGTGAACCATCTCTGTACTTCTATGGCAAGAATGTATTTCCTGTATTTAATAATATTCCGGAATTAGCACAACATAATCTAATAATTGGAGGTGACTTTAATTGTACACTAGATCCATACTTAGATAGATCTACAAGGCAAAGGAAAGTTAAATCACACTCTAGTGATTTATTAAATGCATATATGGAAACTACTAATATCAAAGATGTTTGGAGAATTGAAAACCCTACTGGACGAGAATACTCTTTTTACTCGTCAGTACATAAAACTTACTCAAGAATAGATTATTTTTTGGTGGACGCTAAACTTATCTCGCTTACTTATAAATCCCAATATCATAATATCATAATTTCTGATCATGCACTATTAACATTTAAGATCAAAATAAATGGTAAACTACAAAAATCAGAACAGTGGAGATTTAACCCACAAATATTAGAAAATAAAATTACCCAGGAATATATTACAGAAGAAATTAAGATTTTTTTCGAAATAAATGATAAACCGGAAATATCTTGTTTCTTATTATGGGAAACATTTAAAGCATACCTCCGGGGAATCATGATTTCATCTCAAGCATTTTATAATAAAAAGAAACGTAAGGAGCAGCAAGATTTGGAAAAGGAGATTAAACAATTAGATATACAGAATGCAATGAATCCAACTATATTACATAATAAAATTGCAGCATTGAAAAATAAATTGAACAAAATATTTACAGACCAAGTCGTTAAATTTTATCAACATACTAAACAATTACAGTTTGAATTCGGTGATAAACCTCAAAAATTACTGGCTCGTCAACTAAGGAAAATGGAAGCTGAAAAAATAATTCATAGGATTAAATCACATAAAGGCGAACTGTTAACACAGCCTAAAGACATTAATGAACGATTTATGCAATATTATAAAAAATTATACACTGCGAAAAGAACAGATAATAAAATAGGAATTGAAGCATTTAAAAAAAAATGTAACTTGAAAGGATTGGATTCACAAAATATAGAGTTATTGAATGCCGATATTACGATAAAAGAAATCCAAGAATCTTATCAGATTACTAAAAAAGGGTAAAACACCGGGACCAGACGGCATTGGCTCGGAATTTTATAAAGTATTTTATGATCAGATTGTACCACGTTTGAAATTACTATATGATCATATATATACACAGGCAAAAACTACCAGAAACATTAAATGAATCTATTATAACACTTTTACCCAAAATAAAACAAAGACTTGGATGAACCAGGATCATTTAGAGCAATAGCTCTTCTAAATACTGATCAAAAGATATTAAGTAAAATATTAGCACAAAGGTTAAGTTTAGTTGTTACTAAATTAGTTCACCCTGATCAAACAGGATTTATACCAAAACGATACTCTTCGTATAATTTGAGACGGTTATTCAATATTATATACTCGAAAAGAGATATTAATAAAGACCTAGTAGTTATTTCGTTAGATGCAGAGAAAGCCTTTGATCAAGTGGTATGGCCTTACTTGTTCTCGGTTATGGAAGCTTTTAAACTGGGAGAAAAGTTTATTAAGTGGATCAAATTGCTATATACAAATCCGACAGCTCGAACAATAACAAATCAAATTCAATTTATCTCGTGGTTGCAGACAAGGTTGTCCTTTATCCCCTTTATTGTTTGCATTGGCAATAGAACCGTTAGCCCTGATGGTGAGATCACATCCGGAAATATATGGATACGATACTAGAGACACTAAAAATAAAATCTCTCTATATGCGGATGATGTGCTACTTTACATCACAAAACCAGAAACTAGTATCCGTAATTTGTTAAAATTAATAACTGAATTTGGATCCTATTCAGGATATAGTATTAACTGGAATAAAAGTGAACTTATGCCAATAACGGTAAACAATTTACATATATTACAACAATTCCCTTTTAAGATAACAAATGAAAAATTTAAATATCTTGGAATCTTTGTAACAAAAAGATTTGACTCCTTATTTAAAGCTAACTTTCCACTATTATTGAACAAATTAAATAAGAATATTATATATTGGAAAACTTTACCTATATCATAATAGGCAAAATTAATATAATAAAAATGGTGTTTCTTCCACAATTATTATACCTTTTCCAATATATATCTCCCTAAAAATTTCTTTAAAAAGGTTGACTCCTTAGTCACTAACTTCATTTGGGATTATAAGTGCCATAGAATAAATAAAAAACATTTATGTAAACCAAAAATAAATGGAGGTCTAGCTCTACCAAATTTTATGTTTTATTACTGGGCAGTTAACATTAAAAATATGAATTTTTGGTTAGAAGAAATAGATAATCAACCAACTTGGTTAAATATGGAAAAAGAAGATTGTTCTCCTTTTGAAATTAGTTCTATAATATTCGCTAATACTAATTTAGCTAAGAAAACATATAGTGATAACCCAATAGTAGGAAATGGAATACGTATTTGGAAACAAATAAAGAAAACATTAAAATTAAAATCTATACCACTATCTCTTAGCATTGTAAATAATGTTACGTTTAAACCTTCAATGATGGATAAAGCTTTTTCACAATGGAAAAATAATGGAATTATTAAGATTGGGGATCTCTATAGGGAAAACTTCCTTTCATTTCAAGACATACAACAAATTTATGGACTACAATCTAAAGAGTACTTTAGATACTTACAAATTAGAGGTTATGTTAAAGCAAATACGCAAGAACTCAGAAATAGAAAGATAGAAATATTAGATGAATGTTTGAATAAACATCCGAATACAGAAAAAATGATTTCATATATATATAACATCTTATTGGAAGGTGATGTTCCATCAACAGAAATACATAGACAATCGTGGGAAAATGGATTATGTCAAACTATTAGACCAGAAATATGGGATGATAGTTTACACCATATACATCATTGTTCGCTAAATGCTAAACACTCTCATGTACAGTTTAAAATATTACATAGATTATATTATTCAAAAACCAAATTACATAATATGTTCCCAAAAGTATCTCCTATATGTGATAAATGTCAACATTTAGAAGCCAATCTGGCACACTCATTTACAAATTGTATAAAAATTACAAAATTCTGGATTGAAATATTTAGGATAATTTCGAATGTTGTTAATATATCTTTGACACCCGATTCAAAGCTAATAATACTAGGAATATTGGAAACAGAACAAATAGTAACAACAAACCAGAGAATTTTTATTGATTATGGGTTAATAATTGGGAAAAAATTAATATTAAAATTTTGGAAAGGCCCTACATCCCCTACAATCAAAATGTGGAATACAGAAATGTCGGAGGCTCTTCATCTGGAGAGATTGAGGCTTGTCTTAATGGACAGGTTAGATCTCTTCAGAGTGATATGGTCTCCATATATTGAATATTTACAGAGTCATAATGGATCGGTACGAGGGCTTGACTGAGGCCTGAATATTAGCATGGATGAAGAATGAAATATAATAAATCATGCCTATATCTCCAATGACGGAATAACAATTAATACTCCATTCGTTTTCATGTTTTTTTCATTAGTTATCTCTATCTTTTCTTACTTTATAAAAAATAATTAAAAAAGCGTATAGAAGCATATAGTCCTAAATCTCAATATTAGTAATAATATTGTTAATATTATTATTATCATTATTAATATTATGAAAGTATTTAATGATGTATTTTCGTTTATGGAAAATATTGCAATTTTCATACATATGTTTCTATAATAAAAAATATTCATTAAAAAAAAAAGAATGTCTTTCCTTAGATTAGGAGACCAAAACTGTACGCAATACTGCAGGTATGATCTCACCAAGGCCCGGGACAACTGCAGTAAAACCTCCCTGCTCCTATACTCAAATCCTTTTGCTATGAATGCTAACATACCATACGTTTTCTTCACTGCCTGCTGCACCTGCATGCCTACTTTCAATGACGTATACCATGACACCCAGGTCTCGTTGCATCTCCCCTTTTTCTAATCGGCCACCATTCAGATAATAGTCTACTTTCCTGTTCTTGGCACCAAAGTGGATAACCTCACATGTATCCACATTATACTGCATCTGCCATGCATTTGCGCACTCACCCAACCTATCCAAGTCACCTTGCAGCCTCCTAGCATCCTCAACTATAAGATTAATCAGACATGATTTTTTCATAAATCCATGCTGTCCAATGATTTCACACTTTCCAAATACGCTGCTAACCCATCTTTAATAACTGACTAGCATCTTCCCCACTACCGATGTTAGACTAACTGGTCTGTAATTCCCCGTTTTCTCTCTCCCTCCCTTTTTAAACAGTGGGGCTACATTAGCTACCCTCCATTCCTCACGACCTACTACAGAATCTAAAGAGTTTTGAAAAATTATCACTAATGCATCCACTATTTCCTGGGCTACTTCCTTAAGTACTCTGGGATGCAGCCTATCTGGGCCTGGGGATTTATCAGCCTTTAATCCATTCAATTTACCCAACACCACTTCCCGGCTAACCTGGATTTCACTCAGTTCCTCCATCTCATTTGAACCCGGGTCCCCTGCTATTTCCGGCAGACTATTTATGTCTTCCTTAGTGAAGACGGAACCAAAGTAGTTATTCAATTGGTCTGCCATGTCCTTGTTCCCCATGAACAATTCACCAGTTTCTGACTGCAATGGACCTACATTTGTTTTAACCAAACTTTTTCTCTTCGCATATCTAAAAACTTTTGCAGTCAGTTTTTATGTTCCCTGCCAGTTTTCTTTCATAATCTATTTTCCCTTTCCTAATTAATCCCTTTGTCCTCCTCTGCTGGACTCTGAATTTCTCCCAGTCCTCTGGTAGGCTGGTTATTGTGGCTAATTTGTATGCTTCATCTTTAGTTTTGATACTATGGATAGGTCATGTCTCACAGCGTGACGGAGTACCTTGGCGGATCAGGCAGCATCTTTGGAGAACATGGATAGGTGACATTTCACAGAGTACTGGAGTAACTCGGCGGGTTATGCAGCATCTTCATTCCTTCCCCTCTCCATCTACCTTTCCCTCCTCTCTTCTCTCTCTCTCCCCCTCTCTCTCTCCCCCCTCTCTCCATCTCCCTCTCCATCTCTCTCTCTACTGTCAAATAGTAAACAACGACTGCAGTATGATGTACACATACATCTCTCTCTCTCTCTCGATCTCTCTCTCTGCCCCTATCTCTCTCTCTATATATATAATATATACTATATATATTTATATATATATATATATATATATATATATTCATCCCTCTCCATATCCCTCTCCCCCTGCCCTCCCCCTCTTTCTCTCTCCCTCTTTCTCTCTCCCTCTTTCCTCCTCTCGTTCGCCCTCTCTTTCTCTTTCCCTCCATCTCTTTCTTTCTCTCTGTCTGTGGGATGTACACTGCTATCTCTCTATCACCCTTTCTGTCTCTCTCTCTCTCTCTCTCTCTTTGTCTCTGTCTCTTTCTCACCTCCTTTCTCCACCTGTCTCTCCGTGTCGCCCTCCCCATTTCCCTCCCCCTCCCCCACTCTCTCCCCCTCATTCACCCTCCCCCCTCCCCCTCCCTCTCCGTCTCCCTCCCCCCGTCTCCCTCCCCCGTCCCTCCCTCCCCGTCCCTCCCTCTCTCTCTCTCTCCCTCTCTCCCCGTCTCTCTCTCCGTCACTCAATCTCTCTCTCCGTCTCTCTCCATTACTCTCTCTGTCTCTCCATTTCTCTCTCGCTCTCTCGCTCTCTCTCTCTCTATCTCTCGCTCTCTCTCTATCTCTATCTCCTGCAGTAGCTGGTGCAGTAGCCAGCACTGTTTTTAAGTTGCAAAATTCTTCTTCTTGTTGGAATGAGAAAGAATTGCTGCGGTGCTTGGGCAGAGACACCAGCAACAGTAGTTTAATGTATCCTTCGTTCCACAGATGCTGCCTCACTTGCTGAGCTTCTCCTGCATTTTTGTCTACCTTCATTATTTACAGAGGTAAATCTTCACATAAACAACATGTTTGGGGGTAAAACTCAGGTAAATAATGTTATAAACATCTCTCAGTGTCTGCCCCCCTGTAAATAATCAATAAATATCCACATACACTACAGGTCTGTGAGAAAATGTTTGGTAAATAATGTTATAAACCTCTGAGTGGATTTATCAGGTGAATAATCAATACACTCCGCCTCTCCCCTCTCTCCATCTCTCCCCCACTCTTCCCCGTGCTGTACATAATCAATAAACCCCCTTCTAAGGGGGGTAATCAATAAACTCTCCATCCACCCCCCTCTCTCCACCTCTCTCTCTCCCTCTTGACTTCTCCTTCCTTAAGTATCCTGTGATGTGGACCATCAGGCCCTGTGGATTTATCAGCGTTCAGTCCCATCGGTCCACCCAACACCATTTCTTGCCTAATGTGAATTTCCTTTGGTTCCTCCATCTCCCTAGATCATCTGGCCATTAGTACATCTGGGAGATTGTTTGTGAAGACAGACCTAAAGTACATGTTCAACTCGTATCCCATTTCCTTGTTCCCCATAATAAATTCACCTCTTTCAGTCTTCAATTGTCCGAAATTGGGCTTAACTAATGTTTTCCTCTTCACATACCAAAAGATGCTTTTATATTTGTAAATGAAAACTTTACAAGTTCTTAAGTGTGCAACATCTTTTAATGATAGCACTGGGTATTACATACACCTTCAAGCACCGGCTACATTTTCCTACTGAGGGGAAGGCGTTATGATTGATGTTAACTGGGCGGGGTTAATGGGAGTGAGGTAACTATATTATTGGTTGCATATAAACCATCTACATCCTTCCCCTTAGAAATCAAAAAAACAGATTGTTGTCACGACAACCGAATTAAACAGCAGAATTAAACGAAATCGCCGTAGCGAACAGGCGGCTTACTGATCCTGCCCGAGCACGTACGGATGTCTCCCCCTCCCCCCGAAAGAGCAGAAGAAGCAGGAGGACGCAAGGCAGCCGGGGAACCAGGGAAGGGCATTGGGGTGGGAGAAACAGGAGAGGGAGAACCGCGACCGGCAACAGGGGACCCGCGCAGAGGGGAACGAGGCGCCCGCGACGGGGACCGAGGCATGCAGGGAACACCAGCCGGGGCGGCAGCCAGCTGCTGATAGGAGAGTGGAGGGGCATAGGGCCCAGGGGGCTGCGGCTGTGGCTCATTAACCGCAAGCAGGTGTTGTCGGCTTCTTCGGTAGATGGAACCCTCACAGTCGACCAGATACGAACGAGGTGAGTCGGCCACCCCAACCACGGTGGCCAGACGGTAGTGACCACTGGCGGTCTGCAATCGAACAACCTGTCCGGGCAACAGAGGATCGAGTGGTCTGCACGACCGATCGTGGGAACGCCGCTGGCTGTCATGTTTCTCTTGAATTCGCCTCTGCACGGAGGCGGGCTCCAGCACCCGAGGTTTCAGCTGGCGCTGGGCAATCGGGACGGTGGATCTGGTAGTTCTGGACATCAGACGCTGAGCAGGTGACCCCATGGCCGGATCCCTGGAAACATTCCTGAGGTTCAGGAGATCCAAATACAAATCAGAATTGGATAGTCGCGCCTGTTCCATCAGAAGCTTGGCGCTGCGGACGGCCCGTTCTGCTAGGCCGTTGCTCTGTGGGTACTCTGGGCTGCTGGTGAAATGCACGAAGTTCCATTTGTCGGCAAAGCTTTTGAATTCTCGGCTTGTAAACTGCCTGCCGTTGTCAGTCTGCAGCCTGACCGGGGTCCCAAAAGTGGAGAAGTGTTTCCGCAGCTTGCGGATCACCATCTCCGACGTGAGGGATGTCAGCAAATCCACTTCGAACCAGTTGGAGTACGAGTCGACCAGGACAAGGTAGTGGTTACCACGCCACTCGAATATGTCGGCAGCCAGCGAGGACCAGGCCAAAGCAGGGGCGGGCTGTTGCAGCAGGGGCTGTCGCTGCTGGTGTGGCGCAAGACTGTTGCACGTGGAGCAGGCAGAAACTCGGTCCCGGATATATTTGGCCATTCCAGGCCAATAGAATTGGCACTGAGCGTGGGCGAGTGTTGCATCGACCCCAGGGTGTCCGCTGTGGGCTGCACAAAAGTAAAAGTCAAACAGGGAGGACGGGACCACAACTTTATGTCCCTTGACGATAACGCCATCCTGGAGCACCAGTTCGTCGCGGACCAGGAAGAAAGGCTGTGTTTCAGATGGCGCGGCGGAGCGCTTTGTTGGCCACCCTGCTTTAATCACCGAGGCAAGCTGCTGCAAAACCGGATCGGCAGCGGTGTGCTCGGCCAAAACCTGTAGCTGCATGGTGGGAATAAAGTTAACGCCCAGTACGAGCAAGTCCTCTGTTTCGTAGGGGTGGCGAGCGCAGGAGGTACGCGGGGCTCGCGACAGGGTGTCCGCAATGTGCATCTCGGTGCCCTTCTTGTAGATTATGCCAAAGTCGAAACGCTGGAGCTGCAGCATCATACGCTGCAGCCTGGCAGGGGCAGCGTGAATCGGCTTGTTCAGGATTGTCACCAGTGGCTGGTGGTCGGTTTCGACCGTAAATCTGCTGCCGAACAGGAAGTCTCTGAACTTGGAGCAGGCGAACACCACCGCGAGCAGCTCTTTCTCGATCTGAGCGTACCGCTGCTCGGTGTCCGTCATGGTGCGGGAGGCATAGGAGACAGGGTGCAGCGATCCATCGACAGACTGAAGGCAGGCCGCACCCAGGCCGAACTTTGGAAGCGTCACAGGTGACGGTGATGGGGCGACCCACGTCAAAGAACCGCAACGTCGGAGTGCTAATCAGTTTCGACTTGAGGCGGTCAAAGGCCTGCTGGTGATATGGGAGCCAGGCCCAGGCGATATCCTTTTTTGTCAGCTGCCGCAGGGGAGCACTCAGCTCACTGAGATTTGGTATAAACTTGCCAAGGTAGTTAACCATGCCCAAGAATCGTTGCAGACCTGGCACGTCGGTGGGGGCTGCCATTTCGGAGATGGCAGCTGCCTTCAAGGGGTCGGGCTTTAGTCCGTTAGGGGTGAAAACATGTCCAACATACGTGACCTCTGAGACACGAAACCGGCACTTCTTGGGATTCAGCTTCAGGTGCGACCGTCGCGCGCGATCCAGGACGCGGCGGAGGTTCAGGTCGTGCTCGGCAATGTCCTTCCCATAAACCAGGATATCATCCACGATGATGGCACATGGCAGGTCCGCGAATAATTGCTCCATCGTCCGCTGGAACACCTCGCTAGCAGAATTGATGCCGAATGGCATTCGCAGGAACTTGAATCTGCCGAACGGTGTGGCGAAGGTCGTCAGGTCAGAAGACGCTTTGTCCAACGGGATCTGCCAAAACGAGTTCTTAGCGTCTAGGACCGAAAAGATGGTGGCTTGCCCGACCTTCTGACACCATGTAAATGAAAACTTTACAAGCTCTTAAGTGTGCAACATCTTTTAATGATAGCACTGGGTATTACATACACCTTCAAGCACCGGCTACATTTTCCTACTGAGGGGAAGGCGTTATGATTGATGTTAACTGGGCGGGGTTAATGGGAGTGAGGTAACTATATTATTGGTTGCATATAAACCATCTACACTATCCTCCTTTATATTCTTGACTAGCTTACCTTCATAACTCATCTTTTCTCCCCACATTGCCTTTTTAGTTATCTTCTGTTGTTCTTTAAAAATTACCCAATCTTCTTGCTTCTCGCTCATCTTTGCTATGTTGTACTTCTTTTATTTTTATACTGTCCCTGACTGCCCTTGTCAGCCACGGTCGCCCCTTATTCCCCTTGGAATCCTTCTTTCTTTGGAATGAACCAATCCTGCACCTTCTGTAGAAATACCTGCCATTGTTGTTCTCCCTCCTGTTAAGGTGCAACCCATCTTTTTTGTACTATTCACCCTTCCCCTAAAGCAGATCCCAGTGGTGCAAGAATCTAAATCCCTGCTCCCTGCACCAGCTCCTCAGCCACACATTGAGATCCTCTATGTCCCTGTTCCTTCCCTCACCAGCACGAGGAACTGGAAGCAAACCAGAGATAACCACCCTGGAGGTCCTGCTTTTCAGCCGCCTTCCGAGTGTATTGAAGTCACGCTGTAGAATGTCTTTCCTCTTCTTCATGACATCATTTGTGCCGACATGCACTACCACTTCCGGCTGCTCACCTTCACCCTTGAAGATGCTCTGCAATCGGTCCGTGACGTCCTGGATCCTGGCACCGGGGAGGCAACACATCATCCTTGACTCCCACCTGTTGCCGCAGAAACCCCTGTCTGTCCCCGACTACCACGGCTCTGCCTGACGATTGTCTCTTCGGTTATGCCTCACCTTTTGCATCACCTTTTGACTCACAGACCTTCTCTCTTCGGGTATCTTCGGTGTAACAATTTTACTGCAGGTCCAGTCCAGTATTTTCTGGACTTGAGGTCAGCCTGCTGCTTCTCCAGTGCCCCAACACGGTCCTTCAGGAGGTCAACCTGGACACACTTTGCTAGAGGCAGGAAACATGTTCCCGATGTTGGGGGAGTTCAGAACCAGGGGCCATTTTTTAAGCATAAGGGGTAAGCCATTTAGAATGGAGATGAGGAAACACTTTTTCCCACAGAGACTTGCTAGTCTGTGGAATTCTCTGCCTCAGAGGGCGGAGGAGGCCGGTTCTCTGGATATTTTCAAGAGAGAGCGAGAGAGAGCTCTTAAAGATAGCGGAGTCAGAGGATATGGTGAGAAGGTAGGAACGGGGTACCGTTTGTGCATGATCAGCTGTGATCACATTGAATGGCGGTGCTGGCTCGAGGGGCCGAATGGCCTACTCCGGCACCTATTGTCTATGTTTCTTTGTAAAAGCTATTAACTCCACATCACCATCTACATCTCTCCTGTGAGTCTCAGTCTGAGGAAGGGTCTCAACCATGAAACGTCGCCCATGCCTTCTCTCCAGAGATGCTGCCCGTCCCACTGAGTTACTGCAGCATTTTGTAGCCTGGCCCCTCTTGAGGTTTTATCTCAGGTTTGCAGCCTCTGCAGCTGCTGTGATTGTTTCCCCTCCCCCCCCCCCCCCCCCCCCCCCCCCCCCCGCACCGTGGCAACCGTTTCTAGGGCGGGATGGGCGGCTCTGACTCGAGGGCACTGTCCATCCAAGAGGTGGGGAGGTGGCTCTGATTGGTCAGACGCAAGGAGGGGGCGGGACCTGGTCCTTTGTGAAGTGAGACGAAGAGGCAGGGCCTCCGCTCAGTGCCCGGAGCTCAGGTGGGAACAGCCGCCGCTCGGCCCCGCGTCCTTTCCCCACCCCCTCCTGCCTCCCCGAGGCTGATCCTGTGGCCGGCGACCCGAGGAGCCGGAGCCCGAGGCGTGCGGGTGGAGGGGTATGTCAGTGCGTGAGTCTGGGCACGCTCTGGTCCTCCGACTGCAGCGCCTTCTGGCGGCGGGAGATAGGTGCAACGTATCTACGTTCCCCACAAACGGTGTAACCTATCCAGGGCATGGATACTTCACGGGGCAGGGTTGCCCACCTTCTTTCTCACCCCACTCATTCCCTTCCCCTCACCCCCTCCTCTTCCACTCCCCTTTCCCCTCACTCTGCTCCCTTCTCCCCTTCACCTCACTCCCACTGTTCTCATTCCCCTTCCCCACTTCCCTACTCTCCACTCCTTCCCCCGCTCCTCTCCATCCACCTTCACCCCTTCCCCTTCCCCTCCCCCCCTCGCTTCCTTCTCTCCATCTCCCCCCCCCCCCCCCACCCCTTCAAGCACGAGTAATGTTCACGCATTAGTAATGTCCTGTTTGCCAGCTTGTTGACCCTCTGTGTTCCCCTCCTGCAGGGTTTAGGAGCCGTTGCTGTGGACAGAGAGACGGGGACGTCAGCAGCCATTGAGGGCAGCCAGGGTGCCGGGAGGTGTACGGGCTGGGTTTCGAGGGGCTGAGCTTCGATGGAGGACCACATGGCAGGGCACAACAAGGAGAAGCGTTATGAGTGCGACGTGTGTGGCAAGGCCTGGCGGAGCCCGAGCCAACTGGAGACCCACCGGCGGGTGCACACGGGGGAGAAGCCTTGTGACTGTTCCACATGCGGCAAGTGTTTTACCCAGTTGTCGGGGCTGCAGGATCACGGGTGGATGCACAGCAGTGAGCGGCACTTCGCCTGCTCCGACTGTGGCAAAGTCTCCATGACCCTGAAGGCGCCTGCACAATGGGGAGCGGTCCTACACCTGCAGCGACTGTGGCATGGACTTCACCCACTCCATCGGCCTGCTGAAGCACAAGCACACCCACACCAGCGAGCGTCCCTACACCTGTGCCCAATGCGGGAAGGGCTTTGCCCAATACGGCTACCTGCTGAAACACCAGCGCACCCACACCAGCAAGCGCCCGCACACCTGCGCCAAGTGCGGCAAGGGCTTCACCCGCTCCGACAGCCTGCTGAAGCACCAACACTGGCGAGCGCCCCTACACCTGTGTCCAGTGCAGCAAGGCCTTCACCCAAAACAGCCACCTGCAGATGCACCAGCATACACACACCGGCGAGCGCCCCTACAACTGTGCCCAATGCGGCAAGGGCTTCACCTGCTCCGGCAGCCTGCTGAAGCACCTGCGCACCCACACTGGCAAGCGCCCTTACACCTGTGTCCAGTGCAGCAAGGCCTTCACCCAATACAGCCACCTGCAAACACACCAGCATACCCACACCGGCGAGCGCCCCTACAACTGTTCCCAATGCGGCAAGGGCTTCACCCGCTCCGACAACCTGCTGAAGCACCAGCGGGTGCACGCCGGCGACCGTCCCATCCTCAGCCCGGTGTGCGGAGAGCGCTTTGCCATGGCCTCCCATGCCCTGTCTCACCAGCATGTGCACACTAGTGGCTAGCCCTATGACTGTCCGTACTGTGGTGAGGCGTTTCACCGTTCGCGGTGGTTGCGGCAGCACTGGCGGGCCCACGCCGGCGAGCAGTTGCTCCCACTGTGACAAGAGAGCATGGGGGCACCAGCGGATATGCACCAGAGAGAGACCTTTTGTGTGCGCTGAGTGTAGCAAGGGTTTCACCCGCATGTCCAGCCTGTGGCAGCACTGGCGTACCCACGGCGTTGAGCGTACCTTCCCCTGCCCGTCCTGTGGTAAGGGCTTCCCCCTGCCTTGACCACCTGCTGGAGCACCGGCGAGTCCACACCAGCCAGCGCCCCTTCACCTGCCCGCTCTGTGGCAAGGCCTTTGCCCGCTCCTCCAGCCTGCTGGCACACCACCACATGGATAGGCGCAGTTTAGGTAAACACAAAATGCTGGAAGGAATGGGTAACATTTCTGGTCGAGACCTTCCTCAGGCTTGACCCGAAATGTCACTCAGTCCTTCTGTCCAGAGATGCTGACTGACCCGTGGAGTTATTCCAGCATTTTGTGTCCTTTTTTGTGAACCAGCATCTGCAGTTCCTTGTTTTTAAACCATTCTGGTTAACTGAATGCAATACTCCAAATGCTACCTGAACAATGTCCCTTAAAGCTGCACATATACATTCCTCTCTCCTTAACTCACATCCTTTTATCTCCTTATTTTCCCTCGCCTCTGTCACTTACTTCACTAATCTGCCGATCATCCCCTCATCTGTTAACATAGTGTCGGTCTGAAGAAGGGTCCTGACCTGAAATGTCACCTACCCATCTTCTCCACAGATGCTGCCTGACCCTCCGTGTTACTCCAGCACTCTGTGAAATGTCACCTATCCATGTTCTCCACAGATGCTGCCTGGCCCGCTGAGTTACTCCAGCACTCTGTGAAACGTCACCTATCCGTGTTCTCCACAGATGCTGCCTGGCCCGCTGAGTTACTCCAGCACTTTGTGTTGGAGTCATAGAGTGATACAGTGTGGAAACAGTACCTTCGACCCAACTTGACCACACCAACCAACATGTCCCGTCTACACTAGCCCCACCTGCCTGCATTTGGTCCATATCCCTTCAAACTTGGCCTATCTATGTACCTGTCTATAACTGTTTCTTAAATGTTGGTATAGTCCCAGCCTCAACTACCTCCACCGGCAGCTTTTTCCATACACCCACCACCCTCTGTTGGAAAGTCGCCCCTCAGATTCCTATTAAATTTTTACCCCTTCACCTTGAACCCATGTCCTCTGGTCCTCGATTCCCTCACTCTGGGCAAGAGATTCTGTGCATCTAACTAAATTGTGTTCTATGCAAGATTCCAGCATCTGTAGTTTCTTGCGTCTCCCTCACCTATATCCACCTATCGCTTCTGAAGAAGGGTCTCAAGCTGAAACATCACCCATTCCTTCTCTCTATTGATGCTGCATGTCCAGCTGAGTTACTCCAGCATTTTGTATCCACCTATCACCTGCCAGGCGCTCGGTTCGCCAAGGTCTGCTGAATCTCCCAGTTGCGAACCATTTTAACTCCCCTTCCCACTCCCACACAGGTCTTTCTGTCCTGGGCCTCCTCCAATGCCAGAGTGAGGTGACACGCAAACTGGAGGGAAAGCACGTCAGAGCTTACAGCCCAATGATATGAACATTGAATTCTCCAAATTAAGGAGACATGCCCCATCGCGGGCCATCTATTTGTCATTCCTCTGTCTCCTCACTGGTGAAAGGCGTCAGGATTAATCTGGAGTCACCACTTCCCGTCCCCCGGCCGCTCCCCCTCAACTCCGCACATTGGGATCTCGCTCTCTGCCCTTGGACGTCCGCAAGACTCCAGCTGCCGCAAACAAGGACTTTTGCTCATCAACCCGCTGGAGCCAAGTCGTATTCCAATGAAATAATTGTCTTTTTTTGTGGAAGAAATTAATTTAAAGGGAAATTAAAGGAAATAGAAAATACAGGTCCGATTATAATTTTGGTTGGCGCAAGCAAAGAAATTGTGCATGTGAAGGAATATGGGCACAAACCCAACATTCTAATCAGACGAGGAAGCTTGTTTACTTCCAGCAGCGAGTTCACTGTGTTCTGTGTGGAAGTTGTTTGTTGGATATCAAACTTCTACCTTCTTCCTGTTTAGATGTCCATCTAGATTCCTCACTTCACCCTCGTATTCTCTGTCATCCCATACAGTGTTAGTATATTCATGTATTTTATACTACAAAGATAGTTAATAAGGAATATGTCTACAATTTAGGATCTTAATAAATTTAAGATCAGTTTACCACGCTTAATAATCTTTCCTGTTGAGGCAATGAATCCTCTATTTTTCCATAACTGCCCAAAGTCATGTACAACCCCAAACGCATAGCAAGAATCGGTGTAGATATTAGCACTTGTATCTTTTGCCAATATGCAGGTCACGAGTCAGGGCATACAGCTTAGCTGCCTAAGCAGACGTTCTGGATGGTAAAGCTTACACCTCCAGCACTCGGTGTGGTGTGACCACTGCATATCCTGCCAATAATCTGCCATTGCTAGGTCTGTGTGTAGAGCCATCAGTAAATAGCACCAGATCAGGATTATCAATCGGATGACTGTAAGTCCAGTCGGATAGTGGCAGCGGATTCCACAAGCAACAGGCAATCATTGTCGCATTCTTCTTCTGGCAGTTGGACAAAGGTAGCTGGGTTTATAACAGTTCGGATGTGATAGGCATAAGATTTTGAAATTCAGATGCTAGCACGGCCTAGAGCTGGTTGAGGATCATGGAGGAGAGAGTGGCGAGGAGATCGGCCAGTCCACTGCTGTCCTTGCCGAGCGGCCGCGGTGTTGCCAGATACTGCCGCCTCCACACACGCATTCACCAGAGAGAAGTACCGGCCCATCACCTCTCACACAAAGGCTGACGACCAGCGGGCCGGACCTGGGTGCCATGGCCAGTGCCAAGCTGGTGGCCTTTGTGGGAGAGTTGATGGACTCAGACCTCTGGCCACGGACATCATGGTGAGTGCAGCCGCAGACCGGCAGCACCGTGACCTGCCTGTGCATCAACTGATCCGGTGACGACTTGAAGCCTTTGCAGCAGTTGGAGCAGGTGAAGGGCCGCTCACTGCTGTGCACCCACCGATGCAGCCGCAGCCCCGACAACCGGGACCAAGTATCCGGGAATATTATTATTCCTGTTTTTGAATACATGCCCTCTTGAAAAGCATTGAGGTTGGTTGTGTTTGCGTATAATGTAACCTAGCCTGATTATGTAGCATGCAAAGCAAAGCTTTTAACTGTACCTCGGTACATGCGCAGAGCATTCAATAAGAAAGGTGCATTCATTCTGAAGAGATTCTGTAGGTTTCCCAATAGCCAGCTGAGGAACAGAAGAGGAACTGTGACAAGTCTCAGGTGATGCTTTGGTATGTCATGAGGTCAGTAAATGATAAAGTAAAAATGATGGACACTTTTACATCGGCGAGACCAAACGTAGACAGGGTGATCATTTCGCCGAACACCTTCGCTCAGTCTGTCTGGACCTACATGATCTTCCGGTTGCGACACAATTTAATTATCCATCCAATTCCCACACTGACCTTTCTGTCCAAGGTCTCCATTGTCAGGGTGAGGCTAAACGTAAAATTTGGAAAAACTAGGTGGTATGAATATTGATTTCCCTGACTTCAAGTAACCCTTGCTTTCCCTCTTTCTCTTTCCCTCCCCTACCCAATTCACAGCAGCTTCAACCAACATGCAGCTAACAATGACATGTTTCCTTTATCATTGTTACTTTTATGCATAACTTTAATTCATTGTTTTTATCTCTCTACATCATCGTCTATATCTCTCTCTTTTGTTATCCCTAACCAGTCTGAAGAAGGGTCTCGACCCAAAACATCACCCATTCAATCCCTCCCAACATCTGGAACATTTTTCCTGCATCTACCCGGTCCAATCCTCAAAGAATGTTATATGTTTCTATAAGATGCCCTCTCATGCTTATAAATTCCAACGACTACTAGTCCAGTCGACCCATTCTTTCATCCTATGTCTGTCCCGGCATCCCGGGAATAAACCTGGTGAACCTACGCTGCACTCCCCCGACAGCAAGAATGTCCTTCCTCAAATTAGGAGATCAAAATTGCACACAATACTCCTGGTGTGGTCTCACCAGGGCCCTATTCAGCCGGACCCTGTAGGACCTTCTTGCTCCTAAACTCAAATCCTCAGTCAGAGTATTGTGTAGAAATTGGGAGGTCATCTTACAGTTGATGAAAGTACATTTATTGTATTGTGGTCAGTTTTGGTCACCGTGCAAATATGTTGTCAAACTGGAAAGGGTGCAGAGAAGATTAACGAGGCTGTTGCTAGGAAAAAGGGTCTCAGCTATAGAGGGAGATTGTGCAGGCTGGGACATTATTGCTTGGAGCGCAGGACAATGAGGGGTGAACTTATAGAGATGTGCAAAATCATGAGAGGAATAGATCAGGCCAATTCACAGTTAGATTATGGAATTAAATAACAAGTTAGATGTGGGAACTAAGTAAATGACGATTTAGAAGAGGGAATTAAATGTAATATCTCTAAGTTTGCTGATGTTACATACTATAGCTATGTGGCAGTGTGAGCTGTGAGGAGGATGCTATGAGGATGCAGGTATAATGTGGATAAATGTGAGGTTATGCACTGGTGACAGGATCGGGAAGGCAGATTATTATCTGAATGGTGTCAGATTAGAAGAAGGGGAGGTGCAAAAATCCCTGGGTGTGTTTGTACATCAGTCACTGAAAGTAAGCATGCAGGTATCAGCAGGCAATAAAGAAAGCTATGGCATGTTGGCCTTCATTGCGAGAGGATTTGACTTTAGAAACAAGGGGGTCCTACTGCTGTTGTAAAAGGGCCCTGTTGTGACTGTACCTGGAGTATTGTGTGCAATTTTGGTCTCCTAATTTGAGGAAGGATATTATTGCCATTGTAGGTTCACAAGGTTAATCCCCGGGACAGGACTGACATATGATGAAAGAATGGGTTGACTAGGGTTGTATTCGCTGGAATTTTGAAGGATGAGTGATGAGAGGGGAACTTAAAGAAACATATGAAATTCTTGGACGATTTACAGGGTAGATGCTGGAAATATGTTCCCGGTCTTGGGGGAGTCCAGAACCAGGGGGTTACAGTTTAAGAATTAGGACTGAGATGAGGAAAAACATTTTTAACCTGGAGAGTTGTGAATCTGTAGAGTTCTCAGCCACAGAAGGCAATGGAGGCCAATCCACAGGATGTATTCATGATAGAGTTAGATTTAGCTCTTGGGGCTAAGGGAATCAAGGGATATGGGGGAAAATCCGGAACGGGCACTGATTTTGGATGGTCAGCCATGATCATATTGAATGGCCATGCTGGCTCAAAGGGCCGAATGGTCCACTCCTGCACCTATTTCCTAGGTTTCTTTGTTTCTACGTTTCTAGTCAGGAAAACTGTTAAGTAAACTGTTGACACTGAAGGCTGATAAATCCCCAGGGCCTAATGGCCTGCATCCCAGAGTACTCAAGGAGGTGGCCCTAGACATTGTGGATGCATTGGTGATCATTTTCCAATGTTCCATAGACTCTGGATCAGTTCCCGTGGACTGGAGGGTGACTAATGTAACACCACAGTTTATGAAAGGAGGGAAAGAGAACACAGGGCATCATAGAAACAGAAACATAGAAATTAGGTGCAGGAGTAGGCCATTCGGCCCTTGGAGCCTGCACCGCCATTCAATATGATCATGGCTGATCATCCAACTGAGTATCCCGTAATTGACTTCTCTCCATACCCTCTGATCCCCTTAGCCACAAGGGCCACATCTAACTCCCTCTTAAATATAGCCAAGGGCAGCACAGAAGATCATCGGCTGCCCTCTCCCCTCTCTGATGGACATTTACACCTCCCGCTGCCTCAGCAGGGCGAAGAACATTATCAAGGACAGCTCCCATCCTGCATTTGGCCTGTTCAACCTGCTGCCCTCAGGGAGGCGCTATAGGTGCATCAGCACAAGGACAAATAGACTCAAGAACAGTTTCTTTCCAAAATCCATTATCTCCCTGAACTCACACATGCACTGACTTCGCAGCCTAACCTCGGACCTTCATCTATCCACCTACTGTAATCTGTACTGTAACTGTAATTCTATTTATCCATTGTCTTTTATAGATATGTACATAGCGTTGCAGAAACTGTGCACCTTATTCTCCCTCCCCCTTTTTGTTTTTACACTGAGTAGGAGCAGCTTTTAATCTCATTGTACACGTGTATAGTGACAATAAAAAGGCATTCATTCATTCAATGAACTGGCCTCCATTATCCTCTGTGGCAGAGAGTTCCAGAGACCCACCCATCTGTGTGAAAAAAGTCCTTCTCATCTCGGTCCTAAAGGATTTTCCCCTTATCCTTAAGCTGTGACCCCTTGTCCTGGACCTCCCCAACATCGGGAACAATCTTCCTGCATCTAGCCTGTCCAACCTCTTAAGAATTTTGTAAGTTTCTATAAGATCCCCTCACAATCTCCTAAATTCTAGAGAGTATAAACCGAGTCTATCCAGTCTTTCTTCATAAGACAGTCCTGACATCCCACGAATCAGTCTGGTGAACCTTCTCTGCACTCCCTCTATGGCAATAATGTCCTTCCTTAGATTTGGAGACCAGAACTGTACGCAATACTCCAGGTGTGGTCTCACCAAGACCCTATACAACTGAAGAAGAACCTCCCTCCTCCTGTACTGAAATCCTTTTGCTATGAAAGCTAACATACCATTCGCTTTCTTCACAGCCTGCTGCACCTGCATGCCTACTTTCAATGACTGGTGTACCATGACACCCAGGTCGCGTTGCATCTCCCCTTTTCCTAATCGGCCACCATTTAGATAATAGTCTGCTTTCCTGTTTTTGCCACCAAAGTGGATAACCTCACCTTTATCCACATTATACTGCATCTGCCAAACATTTGCCCACTCACCCGGCCTGTCCAAGTCACCTGGCAGTCTCCTAGCATCCTCCTCACAGCTAACACTGCCCCCCACCTTAGTGTCATCCGAAAACCTGGAGATATTGCCTTCAATTCCCTCATCCAGATCATTAATGTATATTGTAAATAGCTGGGGTCCCAGCATGGAGCCTTGCGGTACCCCACTAGTCACTGTCTGCCATTGTGAAAAGGACCTGTTTACTCCTATTCTTGGCTTCCTGTTTGCCAGCCAGTTCTCTATCCACATCAATACTGAACCCCCAATGCCGTATGATTTAAGTTTGTATACTAATCTCTTATGTGGGACCTTGTCGAAAGCCTTTTGGAAGTCCAGATACACCACATCCACTGGTTCTCCCCTATCCACGCTACTAGTTACATCCTCAAAAAATTCCACAAGATTCGTCAGACATGATTTACCTTTTGTAAATCCATGCTGACTTTGTCCAATGATTTCACCACTTTCCAAATGTGCTGCTATCCCATCCTTAATAACTGACTCTAGCAGTTTCCCCACTACCGATGTTGGATCTGTAATTCCCCGTTTTATCTCTCCCTCCCTTCTTAAAAAGAGGGGTTATGTTTGCTACCCGCCAATCCTCAGGAACTACTCCAGAATCTAAAGAGTTGTGAAAGATTATCACTAATGCATCTACTATTTCCGGAGCTACTTCCTCAAGTGCTCTGGGATGCAGCCTATCTGGCCCTGGGGATTTATCGGCCTTTAGTCTATTCAATTTACCCAACACCACTTCCCGACTAACCTGGATTTCACTCAATTCCTCCTTTGACCCGCGGTCCCCTGCTATTTCCAGCAGATTATTTACGTCTTTCTCTTTACATATCTATAAGAACAGTTGCCGTCAGTTTTTATGTTCCCTGTCAGTTTTCTTTCAGCATCATTTTTTCCTTTCCCAATTAAGCCCTTTGTCCTCCTCTGCTGGTCTCTGAATTTTTCCTCTAGTATGCTGCTTTTTCTGGCTACGTTGTACGCATCATCCTTTGCTTTGATACTATCCCTGATTTCCCTTGTTATACATGGATGCACACTACCTTCCCTGATTTATTATTTTGCCAAACTGGGATGAACAATTTTTGTAATTCATCCATGCAGTCTTTAAATGTCTTCCATTGCGTATCCACCGTCAACCCTTTTAGAATTGATTGCCAGTCAATCTAGCCAATTCACATCTCATACCCTCAAAGTTACCTTTCTTTAAGTTCTAAGAATACATATCGGAGGCATTCCACAAACTCCCTTTCTTGAGGTTCAGAACCAACCTGATTTTCCTAGTCTATCTGCTTATCAAAATCTCCCACAAACTCCGAGAAACTTTGTTGCCAGTTTGAACTCCTGCTGCAACTTGTACGCTATATCCAGGCTACTATTTGGGGCCCTGCAGATAATTTCCATTAGTTTCTTCTTACAATTACAATGACTCAATTCTATCCACAGCGACTCTGCATCGTCAGTCCCTATGTCACCCAATGCAAGGGACTGAACTTCATCCCTCACCAACAGAGCTACCCCACTTCCTCTGTCCACCTGCCCTGTCCTTTCTATGGGATGTATAACCCTGAATATTCAGTTCACAGCCACGATCCTCCTGCAGCCATGTCTCTGTAATCCCCGCAATGTCATATCTACCAATCTCTAGCTGATCCTCAAGCTCATCCGCTTTACTTCTTATACTTCGTGCATTCATATATAATACTTTTAATACATTATTCAGGTCACCTTTCACATCGATTTATATTTCACTTGGCCATACTGTCCTATCCCTTTGTGAGTTTTCTATCCCATTAATTCTGGTGTCTTTCTTAACTTTTCCTATACTCTCTTTCCCCTTAACTTCATTCTTGTATTTCCAATTTGTTTCCTCCTCACCCACTATTTAGTTTTTTTAAACCACCAGTGTAGCAGTGACAAGCCTGCCTGCCAGAATGCTGGTCCCCCGCCTGCAACCCATCCCTTTTGTACTATTCGCCCTTACCCCAAAACAGATCCCAGTGGTCTAAGAATCTAAATCCCTGCTCCAGCTCCTCAGCCACACATTGAGATCCTCTATCTCCCTGTTCCTTCCCTCACAAACACGAGGGACTGGAAGCAAACTGGAGATCACCACTCTGGAGATCAGCCGCCTTCTGAGTTCTCTGAAACATAGAAAATAGGTACAGGAGTTGGCCATTTGGCCCTTCGAGCCTTCTCCCCATACCCCCTGATCCCTATAGCTACAAGGGCCACATCTAACTCCCTCTTAAGTATAGCCAATGAACTGGCCTCAACTACCTACTGTGGCAGAGAATTCCAGAGGACTCACCACTCTCTGTGTGAAAAATGATTTTCTCATCTCGATCCTAAAGGAATTCCCCTGATGCTTAGACTGTGACCCCTTGTTCTGGACCTCCCCAACATCGGGACCAATCTTCCTGCATCTTGCCTGTCCAACCCTTAAGAATTTTGTAAGTTTCTATAAGATCTCCCCTCAATCTTCTAAATTCTAGCGAGTTCAAGCCGAGTCTATCCAGTCTTTCCTCATATGAAGTCCTGACATCCCAGGAAACAGTCTGGTTAACCTTCTCTGTACCCCCTCTATGGCAAGAATGTCTTTCCTCAGATTTGGAGAACAAAACTGTACACAATACTCCAAGTGTGGTCTCACCAAACTCTGTACAACTGCAATAGAATCTCCCTGCTTCTATACTCAAATTCTTTCGCTATGAAAGCTAATATCCATTTGCTTTCTTCACTGCCTGCTGCACCTGCATGCCTACTTTCAATGACTGGTGCACCATGACACCCAGGTCTCATTGCATCTCCCCTTTCCTAATCTACCTAATCTAATATTCAGATAAAAGTCTACTTTCCTGTTTTTGCCACGAAAGTGGATAACCTCACATTTATCCTCATGATTACTGCATCGACCATGCATCTGTCCACTGACCAGCCTATCCAAGTCACCTTGCAGCCTTCTAGCATCCTCCTCACAGCTAACACACCCTCCAGCTTAGTGTCATCCGCAAACTTGCAGATGTTGCATTCAATTCCTCGTCTAAATCATTAATATATATTGTAAATAGCTGGGGTCCCAGCATTGCCTTGCGGCACCCCACTAGTCACTGCCTGCCATTTTGAAAAGGAAAAAAAATAACCGTTTACTCCTACCCTTTGCTTCCTGTCTGTCAGCCAGTTCTCTATCCACATCAATACTGAACCCCCATTACAGTGTGCTTTAAGTTTGTATATATCCTATCTCTTATGTGGAACATTGTCGAAATCCTTCTGAAAGTCTAGATATAAAAAACATCCACTGGTTCTCCCTTATCCACTCTACTAGTTCCATCCTCGAAAAAATCCTATAAGATTTGTCAGACATGATTTACATTTCGTTAAATCCATGCTGACTTTGTCCAATGATTTCACCACTTTCCAAATGTGCTGCTATCCCGTCTTTAATAACTAGCAGTTTCCCCACTACGATGTTAGACTGAAGAAGGGTCTCGACCCGAAACATCGCCTATCTCCTTTGCTCCTTAGATGCTGCTGCACCACGCTGAGTTTCTCCAGCTTTTTGCGTACCCTTAGACTAACTGGTCCCTGTTTTCTCTCTCCCTCTTTTTTTAAAAAAAAAAGTGGGGATACATTAGCTTCCATCCAATCCTCAGGAAACTACTCCAGAATCTAAGGCGTTTTGAAAAATGATCACTAATGCATCCACTATTCTGTGGCTACTTCCTTGAGTACACTGGGATGCAGACTATCTGGCCCTGGGGATTTGTCGCCTTTAATTCATTCAATTTACCCAACACCACTTCCCGGCTTACCTTGATTTCACTCAGTTCCTCCATCTGATTTGACCACTGGTCCCCTGCTATTTCCGGCAGATTATATATGTCTTCCTTAGTGAAGACAGAACCAAAGTAGTTATGCAATTGGTCTGCCATGTCCTTGTTCCCCATGATCAATTCACCTGTTTCTGACTGCAAGGGACCTACATTTGTTTTAACTAATCTCTTTTCTCTTCACTATCTATAAAATCTTTTGCAATCAGTTTTTATGTTCCCTGCCAGTTTTCTTTAATAAATCTATTTTCCCATTCCTAATTAAGCTCTGCTGGACTCTGAATTTCCCCAAGTCCTCTGGTAGGCTGCTTTTTCTGGCTAATTTGTATGCTTCATCTTTTGTTTTTATACTATCCCTGATTTCCTTGTTTATCCATGGATGCACTACCTTCCCTGATTTTATTATTTTGCCAAACTGGGATGAAACAATTGTTGTAGTTCATCCATGCAGTCTTTAAATATCTTCCATTGCACATCCACTGTCAACCCTTTAAAAATTACTTGTCAGTCTATCTTAGCCAATTCACGTCTCATACCTTCAAAGTTACCTTTGTTTAAGTTCAGAACCCTTGTTTCTGACTTAATTATTTCACTCTCCATCCTAATGAAGAACTCAATCATATTATGGTCACTCTTGCCCAAGGGGCTACACACAAAAAGACTGCTAACTAACCTTCCTCATAACTCAATACCCAGTCTAGAATAGAAACATAGAAACATAGAAATTAGGTGCAGGAGTAGGCCATTCAGCCCTTCGAGCCTGCACCGCCATTCAATATGATCATGGCTGATCATCCAACTCAGTATCCCGTACCTGCCTTCTCTCCATACCCTCTGATCCCCTTAGCCACAAGGGCCACATCCAACTCACTCTTAAATATAGCCAATGAACTGGCCTCAACTACCCTCTGTGGCAGAGAGTTCCAGAGACTCACCACTCTCTGTGTGAAGAAAGTCTTTCTCATCTCGGTCTTAAAGGATTTCCCCCTTATTCCTTAAGCTGTGACCCCTTGTCCTGGACTTCCCCAACATCGGGAACAATCTTCCTGCATCTAGCCTGTCCAAACCCCTTAAGAATTTTGTAAGTTTCTATAAGATCCCCTCTTAATCTCCTAAATTCCAGAGAGTATAAACCAAGTCTATCCAGTCTTTCTTCATAAGACAGTCCTGGACATCCCAGGAATCAGTCTGGTGAACCTTCTCTGCACTCCCTCTATGGCATAATGTCCTTCCTCAGATTTGGAGACCAAAACTGGCACGCAAATACTCAGGTGTGGTCTCACCAAGACCCTGTTCAACTGAAGTAGAACCTCCCTGCTCCTGTACTCAATCCTTTTGCTATGAAAGCTAACATACCATTCGCTTTTTTCACCTGCCTGAGCCATGCACCTGCTGCCTACTTTCAATGACTTTGGTGTACCATGACACCCAGGTCTCGCTGCATCTCCCCTTTTCCTAACGGCCCACCATTTAAATAATAGTCTGCTTTCCTGTTTTTGCCACCAAAGTGGATTAAACCTCACATTTAATCCACATTATACTGCATTGCCAAACATTTGCCACTCACCCAGCCTATCCAAGTCACCTTGCAGTCTCCTAGCATCCTCCTCACAGCGAACACTGCCCCCCAGCTTAGTGTCATCCGCAAACTTGGAGATATTGCCTTCAATTCCCTCATCCAGATCATAATATATATTGTAAATAGCTGGGGTCCCCGCAGCACCTGAGCCCTGCGGTACCCCACTAGTTACTGCCTGCCATTGTGAAAAGGACCCGTTTACTCCTACTCTTTGCTTCCTGTTTTGCCAGCCAGTTCTCTATCCACATCAATACTGAACCCCTTATTTCCGTATGCTTTAAGTTTTTTATACTAATCTCTTATGTGGGACCTTGTCGAAAGCCTTCTGGAAGTCCAGATATACCACATCACTGGTTCTCCCTTATCCACGCAACTAGTTACATCCTCGAAAAATTCCACAAGATTCGTCCAGACATGATTTACCTTTTGTAAATCCATGCTGACTTTGTCCAATGATTTCACCACTTTCCAAATAGCCTGCTCTCTTGTTGGTTTAGAAAACTATGCCGCATACATTCCAAGAAATCCTCTTCCTCAAGCACCCCTGCCAATTTGATTCACCAAATCTTTTTTTTTTTTTTTTTTTAATTTTTTTATTATAGAAAGGAATATATACAGAGTACACTCTTATACGGCATTAAAAATTATATAATATACAAAAATTATATAATATTGATTATCAATTGATACTGTTTGTGTTATTTGTAATGTTATCATTATACATTTCCTGGTTATTAATTTTAGTATAATTGGGAGTGTATGTAGTATATTCCTAAAATAAGCAATATACTCACACTTCTCATACCACACATATTTCTTCTAATTACCAAATACATATCCCCCTAATATAACTACATAATACCCATCTTAACCAAACTTCTATGATATTCATGATATTTTCATAATATTAAGAGTGTTTGTATTATATTAACTTTATATTTCAAAACCCCCCACACCCCCCCCCCCCCCTTATTATATAGTTGAAAATGCACAATTTTATTAATTACAAGTTTAAGACATCTATATATTTTTCATACAACTAATAATAGGTGTATTCATACTAATATTCCAAGAATATATATAATATGTTTCTATACTTTTTTTCCCTACTTAAAGATAGAAAGATAGAGATAGTAAGTAGAAAATAGAAAAGAAAATGTGAAAAGTTTGGTGGAGATTAAAAAATATTACTAAATAATCCGTTCTTGGAGATTACATTCATGATTTATTATATGTATTTCTTCATCCATTCAGATATTCAGGCCTCAGTCAAGTCCCCGCGCCGAACCCTTTATGACCCTGTAAATATTTAATGTATGGAGACCAAATCCCTTTGAAGAGATCTAACCTATCCATAAGGACAAGTCTCAATCTCTCCAAGTGAAGTGTCTCCGACATTTCTGTATTCCACATTTTAATTGTTGGGGATGCAGGGCCTTTCCAAAATTTTAAGTATTAATTTTTTTCCCAATTATTAGAGAATAGTCGATAATAAGTTCTTTGATTCCTTGTAATTTATTTGTTCGTTTCAGGTATTCCAAGTATTATTAACTTTGGATCAGGAATCATAGTAATATTAACAACATTCGAGATTATCTTAAATATTTCGTTCCAATATTCTACAATTCTTCGTACAATTAGTGAATGAATGTGACAAATTTGCTTCTAAGATTTGAACATTTATCACATATAGGCGATAATTTTGGAAATATATTATGTAATTTAGATTTAGAGTAATGTAATCTATGTAAAATTTTAAACTGTATAAGAGCATGTTTAGCATTTTAACGAGCCTGTAAATGTATGTGTTTGTAAGCTTTCTTCCCATATTTATGGGCTTATTATTTGACCTAATTCATTTTCCCAAAGCTGTCTGTGTGATTTTCGATGATGGAATATCACTTTCCAACAAAAAATATTGTAAATATGATATCTTTTTTTCTGTATTTGGATATTTATTCAAGCATTCATCTAAAATTTCACTCTTTCTATTTCTGAATTCTTGTGTATTTGCAGATATATAGTTTCTGATTTTTAAATATCTAAAATATTCATTATTATGAAGCCCGTAAGCTGTTGTAACTCTTGAAATGAAAGAAAAAATTTTCCTTATAAAGATCCCCTATGTTTAAAATTCCTTTATTTTTCCATTGTATAAAAGCCTTATCATCGTTATGAGGGTTTAAACGTAAAATTGTTGGCAAATAGTAAGACCTAGCGGTATAAATTTTAGTTTTAATGTTTTCTTTATTTGTTTCCAAATTACGGATTCCGCTTTCTATTATCGAGTTTTCACTATAAATTTTCTTAGGTACATTAAGATATTAGCAAATATTTATGGAACTAATTTCAAATGGAAAACAGTCTTCTCTTTCTTTTTAACCAGTTTTGTTTATTATCTGTTTCTTCTAACCAGAAGTATCATATTTTTAATATTAACTGCCCAATAATAAAACATAAAAATTTGGTAATGCTAAACCCCGTTTATTTTAGCTTTACATAAGTTTTTTATTTATTCTATGGTTCTTATAATTCCCAGATAAAGTTAGTGACTATAGAGTCTACATTTTTTAAAAAAAAAATTTAGGGAGATATATCGGGATTGATTGAAATAAAATAATAATTGTGGGAGAAAAAAACACCCCCATTTTTATTGCGTTTATTTTTACCTAACATCTCTCAGAAATAGGTAAACTTTTCCAGTATAAAATATTTTTATTTAATTTATTCAGTAATAACGGGAAATTAGACTTAAATAGAGAGTCAAATCTTTTTGTAACAAAAATCAAGATATTTAATATTTTCATTTGTTATCCTTTTTAAAAAGGAAATTGTTGTAATATTCTGTAAGTTATTCATGTTATTGGCATAAGTTCACTTTTATTCAATTGATACTGTATCCTGAAATTAAACCAAATTCCGTTATTAGTTTTAACAAATTACGGATACTTATTTCGGTTTAGTGATATAAAACCCACCCCCAAAAAATAATACATCGTCCGCATATAACGAGATTTTATATCTTAGTATCTTTAGTATCATATCCAAATATTTCGGGTGCAATCTTACCCTTTGGGCAAGAGGTTCGATTGCTAACGCAAAACAGTAAAGGGGTTGATAAAGGACAGCCTTGTCTACAAACCTCGAGATTAAACTAAATTTAGTTGATAACATACGGTTTGTTGTTATTCTAGCTGTTGGGTTTGCATATATAATAATTGATCCAAGTAGTAAACTTATCACCAAGCTTAAAAGCTTCCATCACCGAAAATAAATAAGGCCATTCCACCTGGTCAAAAGCTTTTTCTGCATCAGCGAGATAACTACTAAGTCTTTTTTTATCACTTCTTTTCGAATAATGATATTAAATAACCGTCTTAAATTATATGAAGAATATCTTTTAGGTATAAATCCTGTTTGATTGGATGAATTAATTCGTTAACAACTGTGTTAATCTTTGTGCTAGTATCTCTTTTTAAAATTTTTTGATCCGTATTTAATAAAGCAATTGCTCTATAATGATCCTGTGGTCACCAACTAATTATTTAATTTTGGGTAAGTGTTATAATAGACTCGTTCAGTGTATTCTGGTAATTTCTCTTGTGTATATATCTGTTCATATATGATTTTTAAATATGGAGACCATTTGATCATGAAAAAATTTTATAAAATTCCGAACCTATACCATCTGGGATTTATAAGAACCATAGAACTTATACCTGGAGTTTTTTACCATTTTTTAATGATTTAATAGATTCTTGGATTTCTTTTATTGAATATATCAGCATTTAATAGTTCTCTATTTTGTAAAATCTAATTCTTTTAAGTTACATATAATTTAAAAGGCATCTATTTATGTTGATTTACTGTCGCGCTTTAGCCGTATACAGATTTTTATAATATTGCATAAATCTTTCATTAAATATCTTTGGGTTTGTATTAATAATTCGCAACCGTTTTTTGTGATTTAATCCTATGTATAATTTTTTCAGCTTGCAATTTTCCTTAATTGTCGAGCAATAATTTTTGGGGTTAGTCTCCAAATTCAAACAGCAATTGTTTAGTATGTTGGTAATATTTTAAATCTTGATCAGTATATATTTTTGTGTAATTTATACTTCAACGCTACAATTTGATTTTGATGTATTTATTATATCTGATTTTGTTGCATTCTGTATGTTTAATTGTTTAATCTCCCTTTCTAAGTCCTGTTTGTCCTTCCGAATCATTTTTATTATGGGAATGCTTGTGAACGAAATCATAAATTCTCGAAGATATGCTTTAATTGTTCCGATATAAAAGAGCGAGATATTTCTGGTTGATCAATTTATTTCAAAAAACATCTTAATCTGAGTGATAATATATTCCTGAGTGGTTTTATTTTTAAATGTGTGGGTTAAGTTTCCATGTCCTAGATTTTCTGGTTTTACCATTTATTTAATTTTAAATGTTAATGTGCATGATCTGAAATTATAATATTATGTATTTAGATTCGTTAAGTAAGTGAATAAGCTTTGATTACCAGAAATAATCTATTCTTGAATAAGTTTTATGTACTGGTGAGTAAAGGAATATTCTCGACCAGTAGGATTTTCTGTTCTTCCAAACATCTTTAATATTAGTCGTTTGATATAGGCATTTAATAATCACTAGTATGTGATTTAGGTATTTCTTTGTTTTGAAGATCTATCTACATAAGGGTTCGTAATGTACAATTAAAAATCTCCTCCTATTATCAAATTATATGTGTAATTTCCGGAATATTATTGATACTTTCTTAAAAAATAAAGGACTGTCAAAAATGTGGTCCATAAATATTAACGGAAAAATCATTTTTTCCCTGTTTATTTCTCCTATCACAATAATTTATCTGCCATCTTTATCAGATATAGTAGATGTATGCTTAAATAAAGTACCTTTACGAAATAATTTTGCTACGCCGTCTTGATTTATGGGTAAAGAAGTGATGATATATTTTGGTCTATCCATTGGCTTTTCGCCTTTTTTCAGCTCGTCTTTTTTTTTAGGTGGGGTTTCTTGAATGTAAATTACTTCAGTTTAATGCCTTTAAGTGTGTCAATATTTTTCTCTTTTTATTGGTTTCATTGATTCTTTAACATTCCAACTGCAAAAGGTTGAACCCTCATTCCCTTATTTCTTTTTAAGTCCTGCATTTTAATTTGTGGGAATCTACAATAGAGTCCAAGGGTTCGTGCAGTAGACCTAACTTACACCCGACACCGCATAGATGTATTTTAATCTCTTTTATGTACTTCACGAATATATTCCATTGTTCCAGTGTGTAGCTCCATTCAAAACTGAAAGATACAAATAAGTATAAAGAATAGGAAAGAGTAGTTTAAGAGCATTAGTAGTTGTGTATAAGAATGAAAAATAGAAATGAATATTTGTAGTTTGTGTAAGCCATACTTAATTGGCTATCCATCTAATGGCTTCCGGCATTGATTTTATTTATTTGGCCAGAGCTCCTAGATTTAAGAATTATTATTCCATAATAATATTTTACGGGATATAATATTAAGAAATGAAAATACGTGATATTGATTCATCATATAAAAGTATGTATATCTAAAATTAATTTATATAATCTTATCTAGTGAACGGGAGATAAGAATATTTTTTAAGTACAAAAAATATAAATCATTATTAAAGAAGAAAAAATTTAAGGGGTAAAGAGAGAGGGTAAGGTGGGGAGGAGAAGGAGGGTTGACAAAGGGTATCTCAATTTAACAAGACATAAGATATTATTTTTAGTAATATTAATTAAGCAATAGAGGAACAATCTTGGTTAATATTATCATAGTGATAATAAAACCGCGTTATGATTTTAGTATGTGTGTTATTTTGTTTATGTTAGTTATATATTATGACTAATTGTCAATGTTCAGCAAGCATCTTCCCAATCCAGAAAAAAACGCTTCATTCCATACGACATTGTCCCGTTCTTTTCTAGTTCCTTCTAATTCCATATTATCGTATGAAGTCTCACAGAATGTTAAGAGACCATACTAGGTCTCTAAAAGTAGTAAAAACAGTATGTTTGCTTGTAGATAATTTTCAAGTGTCAAAACTGCTTTGCAAATTCCATTGCTTCTGCTGGTGTTTGAAGAAATGTTCCACGTTGTTATAAGTAACTCTTAGGATGGCTGGGTAATTCAAACCGTATCTCAAGTTTTCTACACCCCTCATAAGGCTTTTGGCTTCATTAAACGCTTTTCGTTTTCTGGCAACCTCTGGGGGATAGTCTCGATAGATACTGATTCTTTGTCCTTGAAATGTCAGATTCTTTTTTCCCGAAGCTCTCCGCATAAATATCCTCCAGGATAAAATCATATTGTATGCTTTACAATCATTTGTCTTGGGGGGGCATTTGTACTGGTCTGTCGTCTGCCGACTCTATGTGCACGAGCTAATACAGGCTTATCATCCAAAGATAAAACAGCTTGAAGTAGTTTTAGCAGTGAATTCTCGAGGATCTTCGTGTTTCTCTAGACCTTCAGGAATCCCTGCGATTCCTCAAGTTCTGTCTTCTCTGATAGCCTTCTAGCTGAGTGCATTTCTCTGTTACTTTAGTCAACAACTCCAGTAGACGTTCTTGTTCTGTTATCAGCTTTGCTGTAGACACCAGTACTTGCCTCCGCTATCTTTTCAAGGTTTTTCATGCCATCTGCCTGTTGTTCCAGCACATTTGCAATAGGATCAATCTTATTTTGAAAGTCTTTTTTAAACTTTTTCAAAATTTAAAGTAGGCTGCACCTGCATGCTACTTTCAATGACTGGTGCACCATGACACCCAGGTCTCATTGCATCTCCCCTTTCCTAATCTACCTAATCTAATATTCAGATAAAAGTCTACTTTCCTGTTTTTGCACGAAAGTGGATAACCTCACATTTATCCTCATGATACTGCATCGACCATTGCATCTGTCCACTGACCCAGCCTATCCAAGTCACCTTGCAGCCTTCTAGCATCCTCCTCACAGCTAACACAGCCCTCCAGCTTAGTGTCAATCCGCAAACTTGCAGATGTTGCATTCAATTCCCTCGTCTAAATCATTAATATATATTGTAAATAGCTGGGGGTCCCAGCATTGCCTTGCGGCACCCCCACTAGTCACTGCCTGCCATTTTGAAAAGGAACCGTTTACTCCTACCCTTTGCTTCCTGTCTGTCAGCCAGTTCTCTATCCACATCAATACTGAACCCCCATACAGTGTGCTTTAAGTTTGTATACTAATCTCTTATGTGGAACATTGTCGAAATCCTTCTGAAAGTCTAGATATAAAAACATCCACTGGTTCTCCCTTATCCACTCTACTAGTTTCCATCCTCGAAAAATCCTATAAGATTTGTCAGACATGATTACAATTTCGTAAATCCATGCTGACTTTGTCCAATGATTTCACCACTTTCCAAAATGTGCTGCTATCCCATCTTTAATAACTAGCAGTTTCCCCACTACCGATGTTAGACTGAAGAAGGGTCTCGGACCCGAAACATCGCCTATCTCCTTTGCTCCTTAGATGCTGCTGCACCCGCTGAGTTTCTCCAGCTTTTTGCGTACCCTTAGACTAACTGGTCCCTGTTTTCTCTCTCCCTCTTTTTTTTTTAAAAAAAGTGGGATACATTAGCTTCCCTCCAATCCTCAGGAACTACTCCAGAATCTAAGGCGTTTTGAAAATGATCACTAATGCATCCACTATTTCTGTGGCTAACTTCCTTGAGTACACTGGGATGCAGACTATCTGGCCCTGGGGATTTGTCGGCCTTTAATTCATTCAATTTACCCAACACCACTTCCCGGCTTACCTGGATTTCACTCAGTTCCTCCATCTTATTTGACCACTGGTCCCCTGCTATTTCCGGCAGATTATATATGTCTTCCTTAGTGAAGACAGAACCAAGTAGTTATTCAATTGGTCTGCCATGTCCTTGTTCCCCATGATCAATTCACCTGTTTCTGACTGCAAGGGACCTACATTTGTTTTAACTAATCTCTTTCTCTTCACATATCTATAAAATCTTTTGCAATCAGTTTTTATGTTCCCTGCCAGTTTTCTTTAATAATCTATTTTCCCATTCCTAATTAAGCTCTGCTGGACTCTGAATTTCCCCAAGTCCTCTGGTAGGCTGCTTTTTCTGGCTAATTTGTATGCTTCATCTTTGTTTTTTTATACTATCCCTGATTTCCCCTTGTTATCCATGGATGCACTACCTTCCCTGATTTTATTATTTTGCCAAACTGGGATGAACAATTGTTGTAGTTCATCCATGCAGTCTTTAAATATCTTCCATTGCACATCCACCTGTCAACCCTTTAAAAATTACTTGTCAGTCTATCTTAGCCAATTCACGTCTCATACCTTCAAAGTTACCTTTGTTTAAGTTCAGAACCCTTGTTTCTGACTTAATTATTTCACTCTCTCCATCCTAATGAAGAACTCAATCATATTATGGTCACTCTTGCCCAAGGGCTACACACAAAAAGACTGCTAACTAACCCTTCCTCATAACTCAATACCCAGTCTAGAATAGCCTGCTCTTCTTGTTGGTTTTAGAAAACTATGCCGCATACATTCCAAGAAATCCTCTTCCTCAGCACCCCTGCCAATTTGATTCACCAAATCTTTTTTTTTTTTTTTTTTAAATTTTTTTTATTGTAGAAAGAATATATAACAGAGTACACTCTTATACGGCATTAAAAATTATATAATAATACAAAATTATATATATATTGATTATCAATTGATACTGTTTGTGTTATTTGTAATGTTATCCATTATACATTTCCTGGTTATTTATTTTGTATAATTGGGAGTGTATGTAGTATATTCCTAAAATAAGCAATATACTCACACTTCTCATACCACACATATTTCTTCTAATTACCAAATACAATATCCCCCCTAATATAAACTACATAATACCCAATCTTAACCAAACTTCTATGATATTCATGATATTTTCATAATATTAAGAGTGTTTGTATTATTATTAACTTTATATTTCAAAATTATTATATAGTTGAAAATGCACAATTTTATATAATTACAAGTTTAAGACATCTATAATATTTTCATACAACTAATAATAGGTGTATCATACTAATATTAAGAATATATATAATATGTTTCTATACTTTTTTTCCCTACTTAAAGATAGAAAGATAGAGATAGAAAGTAGAAAATAGAAAAGAAAATGTGAAAAGAAAAGTTTGGTGGAGATTTAAAATATTACTAAATAATCCGTTCTTGGAGATACATTCATGATTTATTATATGTATTTCTTCATCCATTCAGATATTCAGGCCTCAGTCAAGTCCCTGCGCCGAACCATTATGACCTGTAAATATTTAATGTATGGAGAACCAAATCCCTTTGAAGAGATCTAACCTATCCATAAGGACAAGTCTCAATCTCTCCAAGTGAAGTGTCTCCGACATTTCTGTAATTCCACATTTTAATTGTATGGGGATGCAGGGCCTTTCCAAATTTTAGTATTAATTTTTTCCCAATTATTAGAGAATAGTCGATAAAAAGTTCTTTGATTCCTTGTAATTATTTGTTCCGTTTCAGGTATTCCAAGTATTATTAACTTTGGATCAGGAATCATAGTAATTATTAAACAACATTCGAGATTATCTTAAATATTTCGTTCCAATATTCTACAATCTTCGTACAATTAGTGAATGAATGTGGACAAATTTGCTTCTAAAGATTTGACATTTATCACATATAGGCGATAATTTTGGGAAATATATTATGTAATTTTAGATTTAGAGTAATGTAATCTATGTAAAATTTTAAAACTGTATAAGAGCATGTTTTAGCATTTAACGAGCAGTAATGTATGTGTTGTAAGCTTTCTTCCCATATTTCTGGGCTTATTATTTGACTAATTCATTTTCCCAAAGCTGTCTGAGTGTTTCCGATGATGGAATATCACTTTCCAAACAAAATATTGTAAATATATGATATCATTTTTTTCTGTATTTGGATATTTATTCAAGCATTCATCTAAAAATTTTCACTCTTTCTATTTCTGAATTCATGTGTATTTGCAGATATATAGTTTTGATTTGTAAATATCTAAAATATTCATTATTATGAAGCCCGTAAGCTTGTTGTAACTCTTGAAATGAAAGAAAAAAAATTTTCCTTATAAAGATCCCCTATGTTTTAAAATTCCTTTATTTTTCCATTGTATAAAAGCCTTATCCATCGTTGAGGGTTTTAAACGTAAAATTGTTGGCAATAGTAAGACCTAGCGTTATAAATTTTAGTTTTAATGTTTTCTTTATTTGTTTTCCAAATACGGATTCCGCTTTCTATTATCGAGTTTTCACTATAAATTTTTCTTAGGTACATTAATATTAGCAAATATTGGAACTAATTTCAAATGGAAAACAGTCTTCTCTTTCCATTTTTAACCAGTTTGGTTTATTATCTGTTTCTTCTAACCAGAAGTTCATATTTTTAATATTAACTGCCCAATAATTAAAACATAAAATTTTGGTAATGCTAAAAACCCCCCGTTTATTTTAGCTTTACATAAGTGTTTTTTTATTTATTTCTATGGTTCTTATTAATCCCAGATAAAGTTAGTGACTATAGAGTCTACTTTTAAAAAAAAAATTTAGGGAAGATATATCGGGATTGATTGAAATTAAAATATAATAATTGTGGGAGAGAAAAATCATTTTTAATTGCGTTTATTTTACCTAACATTGAAAATAGGTAAACTTTTCCAGTATAAAAAATTTTTATTTAATTTATTCAGTAATAACGGGAAATTAGACTTAAATAGAGAGTCAAATCTTTTTGTAACAAAAATACCAAGATATTTAATATGTTTCATTTGTTATCTTAAAAGGGAAATTGTTGTAATATCTGTAAGTTATTCATGGTTATTGGCATAAGTTCACTTTTTATTCCAATTGATACTGTATCCTGAAATTAAACCAAATTCCGTTATTAGTTTTAACAAATTACGGATACTTATTTCCGGTTTAGTGATATAAAGTAATACATCGTCCGCATATAACGAGATTTTATTCTTAGTATCTTTAGTATCATATCCATATAATTTCCGGGTGCAATCTTACCTTTGGGCAAGAGGTTCGATTGCTAACGCAAACAGTAAAGGTGATAAAGGACAGCCTTGTCTACACCTCGAGATAAACTAAATTTAGTTGATAACATACGGTTTGTTGTTATTCTAGCTGTTGGGTTTGCATATAATAATTTGATCCAAGTAGTAAACTTATCACCAAAGCTTAAAAGCTTCCATCACCGAAAATAAATAAGGCCATTTCCACCTGGTCAAAAGCTTTTTCTGCATCCAGCGAGATAACTACTAAGTCTTTTTTATCACTTCTTTTCGTATATATGATATTAAATAACCGTCTTAAATTATATGAAGAATATCTTTTAGGTATAAATCCTGTTTGATCAGGATGAAATTAATTCGTTAACAACTGTGCTTAATCTTTGTGCTAGTATCTTTGTTAAAATTTTTTGATCCGTATTTAATAAAGCAATTGCTCTATATGATCCTGGGTCATCCAAATCTTTATTTATTTTGGGTATAAGTGTTATAATAGACTCGTTCAGTGTATCTGGTAATTTCTCCTTGTGTATATATCTGTTCATATAATGATTTTAAATATGGGACCATTTGATCATGAAAAAATTTTATAAAATTCCGAACCTATACCATCTGGGATTATAATGAACCATAGAACTATACCTGGAGTTTACCATTTTTTAAATGATTTAATAGATTCTTGGATTTCTTTTATTGAAATATCAGCATTTAATAGTTCTCTATTTTGTAAATCTAATTCTTTTAAGTTACATATATTTAAAAAGGCATCTATTTTCTGTTTTATTTACTGTCGCTTTAGCCGTATACAGATTTTTATAATATTGCATAAATCTTTCATTAATATCTTTGGGTTGTATTAATAAATTCACCGTTTTGTGATTTAATCCTATGTATAATTTTTTCAGCTTCAATTTTCCTTAATTGTCGAGCCCAATAATTTTTGGGTTTGTCTCCAAATTCAAACAGCAATTGTTTAGTATGTTGGTAATATTTTAAAACTTGATCAGTATATATTTTGTGTAATTTATACTTCAATGCTACAATTTTATTATGTAATTATTATATCTGATTTTGTTGCATTCTGTATGTCTAATTGTTTAATCTCCCTTTCTAAGTCCTGTTGTTCCTTCCGAATCTTTTTATTATGGAATGCTTGTGAAGAAATCATAATTTCCTCGAAGATATGCTTTAAATGTTTCCCATAAATAAAGAGCGAGATATTTCTGGTTGATCATTTATTTCAAAAAACATCTTAATCTGAGTTATAATATATTCCTGAGTGGTTTTATTTTTTTAAAAATTTGTGGGTTAAGTTTCCATTGTCCTAGATTTTCTGTTTTAACCATTTATTTTAATTTTAAATTGTTAATGGTGCATGATCTGAAATTATAATATTATGATATTTAGATTCGTAAGTAAGTGAAAAAGCTTTGCATCTACCAGAAAATAATCTATTTCTTGAATAAGTTTTTATGTACTGGTGAGTAAAAGGAATATTCTCGACCAGTAGGATTTTCTGTTCTCCAAACATCTTTAATATTAGTCGTTTGGATATATGCATTTAATAAATCACTAGTATGTGATTTAGTTTTTCTTTGTTTGAAGATCTATCTAAATAAGGGTCTAATGTACAATTAAAATCTCCTCCAATTATCAAATTATAATGTGTTAATATCCGGAATATTATTGAGTACTTTCTTAAAAAATAAAGGACTGTCAAAATGTGGTCCATAAATATTAACGAAAATCATTTTTTCCCTGTTTATTTCTCCTATCACAATAATATTATCTGCCATCTTTATCAGATATTGTAGATGTATGCTTAAATAAAGTACCTTTACGAAATATATTATTGCTACGCCTCTTGATTTATGCGTAAAAGAAGAGTGATATATTTTGTCTATCCATTTGGCTTTCAGCCTATTTTCAGCGTCTTTTTTTAGGTGGGTTTCTTGAATGTAAATTACATCAGCTTTAATTGCCTTTAAGTGTGTCAATATTTTTCCTCTTTTTATTGGTTCATTGATACCTTTAACATTCCAACTGCAAAAGGTTGATCCCTCATTCCCCTTAATTTCTTTTTAAGTCCTGCATTTTAAATTTGTGGGAATCTACAATAGAGTCCAAGGGTCCGTGCAGTAGACCTAACCTTACACCCGAACACCGAATAGATGAATTTTAAATCTCTTTTATGTACTTCACGAATATATCTCCATTGTTCCAGTGTGTAGCTCCATTCAAACTGAAAGATACAATAAGTATAAAAAGAATAGTAAAAGAGTAGATAAAGAGATTAGTAGTGTGTATAAAGAATGAAAAAACTACAAATGAAATATTTTAGTTTGTGTAAGCCATACTACATTGGCTATCCATCTAAAGGCTTCCGCATTGATGTTATTAATTTGGCCAGCTCCTAGATTTAAGGAATTATTATTCCATAATAATATTTTAACGGGATATAATATTAAAGAAATGAAAAAAGTGATATTGATCATCATATAAAAGTATGTATATCTAAAATTAATTTAAAAATCTAACTATAGAACGGGAGATAAAGAATTTTTAAAGTACAAAAAATAAAAATCATTATTAAAGAAGAAAAAATAAGGGGAGGGTATCTCCAAATTTAACAAGACATAAGATATTAATTATTAGTAATATTAATTAGCAATAGTGAACAATCTTGGTTAATAATAATCATAGTGATAATAAAACCGCGTTATGATTTTAGTATGTGTGTTATTTGTTTATGTTAGTTATATATTATGACTAATTGTCAATGTTCAGCAAGCATCCTTCCAATCCAGAAAAACGCTTCATTCCATACGACATTGTCCCGTTCCCTTCTAGTCCTTCTAATTCCATATAATCGTATGAAGTCTCACAGAATGTTAAGAGACCATACTAGGTTCTCTAAAAGTAGTAAAAGACAGTATGTTTGCTTGTAGATAATTTTTTCAAGTGTCAAACTGCTTTGCAAATTCCCATTGCTTCTGCTGGTGTCTTGAAGAAATGTTCCACGTTGTTTATAAGTAACTCTTAGGATGGCTGGGTAATTCAAACCGTATCTCAAGTTTTCTACACCCCTCATAAGGCTTTTGGCTTCATTAAACGCTTTTTCGTTTTCTGGCAACCTCTGGGGGATAGTCTCGATAGATACTGATTCTTTGTCCTTGAAATGTCAGATTCTTTTTTCCGAAGCTCTCCGCATAATATCCTCCAGGATAAAATCATATTGTAGCTTTACAATCATTTGTCTTGGGGGGGCATTTGTACTGGTCTGTCGTCTGCCGACTCTATGTGCACGAGCTAATACAGGCTTATCATCCAAAGATAAAACAGCTTGAAGTAGTTTAAGCAGTGAATTCTCGAGGATCTTCGTGTTTCTCTAGACCTTCAGGAATCCCTGCGATCCTCAAGTTCTGTCTTCTCTGATAGCCTTCTAGCTGAGTGCATTTCTCTGTTACTTTATCATCTCAACAACTCCAGTAGACGTTCTTGTTCTGTTATCAGCTTTGCTGTAGACACAGTACTTGCCTCCGCTATCTTTTCAAGGTTTTTCATGCCATCTGCCTGTATGTTCCAGCACATTTGCAATAGGATCAATCTTATTTTTGAAAGTCTTTTTTAACTTTTTCAAATTTAATCTCCATCTTACGTTACATATTATTGATCATATCAATAAGTTTCATTCTTCAATTTTTCTGATTCTTCTTAAAACTTATTATCAATTTTTGACGTTGTATCTTTTGAAATCATTCCATTGATTTTTCATCAAATCCATCTGATTGTTAATTTGACACATTTCTTCCTTTATTTCTCCCTTTATATCTTCATCATTTCTTGCTTTATATATCTTTCATTTCTGCCTTTAATTCTCGCTTTAAAACAGCCATCTGGTGAGAAATAAAAGTTTTCAAATCCTCACCTTCTGTGCCTGCTTTCCTGGAGACATCTTCCAGGGAGCTGGCCCTACTTGAATCCGAGGCTTCTCCCAGGCTTCTCCCGCTCCTCGGCCGGGTTTTTCGGACTTTTACCTTGTCGGTACGGCTCCGTGCCGTCATGGTTTGTCGCACGGCTGATGACGTCACTCGGTACCGTCGATATTAAAACGGCAAGCAGTGTGAAGCAGGCAGCCGGTAAGTCTTTTTAAGCCCCCGTTTTTCCCGAATTTTTACGGAGCTGGCTGGCGCTATGCTCTAGGACTCCATAGCGCCACCGGAAGTCCTGATTCACCAAATCTATGTGTAGATTGAAGCCACCCATTATAACTGTTTTACCCTTGTTGCACGCATGTCTAATTTCCTTTTGATGCCATTCCAAACTCCACTACTACTGTCAGGTGGCCGGTACACAACTCCCACTAGCGTTTTCTGCCCCTTAGCGTTTTGCAGCTCTACCCATAACGATTCCACATCCTCAAAGCTAATGTCCTTGCTTCATGCATTAATCTCCTCTCTCACAGCAACGCTATCCCACCTTCTTTTCCTTTCTGTCTATCCCTCCTGAATATTGAATATGTTCAGCTCCCAGCCTTGGTCCTCCTTTGAGCCATGTCTCCGTGATCCCAACTGTAGCATTGTCATTAATAGCTATCTGCACATTCAACTCATCCACCTTATTACGATGCTCCTCGCATTGAGACACACAAAGCCCTTCAGGCTGGTTTTTACAACACTTTACTCCTTATACAATTATGTTGACGTGGCCCCTTTTGATTTTTGCCCTGGATTGGTCTGCCTGCCACTATTAATTTTCACCTTGCTACCGATTGCTTCTACCCTCACTTTATACCCCTCTTTCTCTCTGCTCACACACTTAAGAAACCCACCATCTCTTATTCTGTGTTTATTATTTTTTTCTTCTTTCCCCCCTACCTGTTGGGTCTGAGTGCTTCCCTTCTCTGCCTCGGACCCTGTCTACTAGCTTTCTCTACTTGAGTCCCTCCCCCCAACCGTTCTAATTTAAAGCACCTCCAGTACCCTTTACAAATTTCCCCGCCAGGATACTGGTTCCCCTCGGGTTCAAGTGCAACCCGTCCTTTTTATACAGGTCACTCCTTCCCCAAAAGAGGTTCCAATGATCCAGAAATTTGAATCCCTGCCTTCTGCACCAGTCCTTCAACCAGGCATTTATCCTCCACCTTGCTCCATTCTTACTCTCACTGTCACGTGGCACAGGAAGTAATCCTGAGATTGTTAACTTTGCGGTACTTTTCCTTCACTCTCTTCCCAACTCCCTAAATTCTCTTTTCAGGACCTCTTCTCTTTTGTAACCTATGTCATTGGTACCAATATGTACCACAACTTCAGGCTCCTCTCCCTCCCTTTTCAGGATATCTTGGACACATTCAGACACATACCGGACCCTGGCACCAGGGAGAGAAACAACCATCCGGGTCTCCGGACTGCATCCACAGAATCGCCAACCTGACCCCCTAACTATAGAGTCCTATTACTAATGCCCTCTCTTCCTTTCATTACCTTCTGAGCAACAGGAGGCCATTCTCTGATACCGCAGGCAGGTCGCTGTTGCTACCCCAGGTCGGCTGTTCCCCTCCACAGCATCAAACAGGAATAACTCTATAGTCCCTGCCTCTCTAACGTGACCCTCGTGTCTGCCTCCTGTGGTTTTGGATGATACCTCCTGTAACTTTTCTCTTGACCTCTCACTCTCCCTGACCAGACGGAGGGGTCATCGAGTGGTGCTCCAGGTTCCTATCACAGTCCCTTAGGAGCCCCATTCAATGCACCTGGCGCAGATGTGGACGTTTGGAGGGCTATCGACTCCAGACCTCCCCACATATGACATTCCAGAAACAGTAAACTTGCCCTGGCAAATCTTTATCCCGTTACTCTGGATACAATACAAAATTACAATACAATACTAACTGCCGGAAACATTAGAAACATAGAAACATAGAAAATTAGGTGCAGGAGCAGGCATTCGGCCCTTCGTACCTGCATGCCATTCTATTGATTGGCTGATCATTCCAACTCATTATCCTGTACCTGCCTTTTCTCCATGGTCCCCGATCACTTTAGCCACAACCAACTCCCTCTGAAAAATGGCAACACACTGGCCTCAATACCTTCTGTGGCAGATAATTCCAACAGATTCACACTCGCTGGTGTGAAAAAGTATTTCTCATCTTGGTCCTAAGAGTTCCCTTATTCTTAAAACTGGACCCTTGTCCTGGACTTCCCAACATGGGAACAATCTTCCTGCATCTAGCTGTCCAAACCGCTTAGAATTTTATAGTCATATGAGATCCTCCCTCTAATCTTATAAATTTCCAGCGAGTACAGCCGCCGAGTCTATCCTAGTTTTTTCTTCCTATGGAAGTGCCTCCATCCCAGAATCTGTCTTCTGGTGATCCTCTCTGTACTCCCTCTTGAAGAAATGTCTTTCCTCAGTTAGGAGACCAAACTGTACGCAATACTACAGGCTGTGGCCTCACCATGACCCTGTAAACTGCAGTAGAACCTCCCTGCTCTTGTACTCAAAATCTTTTGTATGAATGCCAACATACCATTCGCGTTTTCACAGCCTGATGCACCTGCATGACTACATTTCAATGATGGTGTTTATACCATGGACACCCAGATCTCGTTGCATCTACCATGTTCCTAAGCGGTCCCATTCAATTTTGTCTACTTTCCTGTTTTGACACAAAGTGGATAACCTCACATTTATCACATTATACTGCTTCTGCCATGCAGTTGCCTCTCACCAGTTACCAAGTCATCTTGCCAGCTACTAGCATCCTCCTCACTGGCTAACACTGCTCCCAGTTCGTGACACCCGCAAACTTCGAGATGTTGGATTTAATTCCCTCGTCCAATTCATTAATATATATTGTAAGTAGCTGGAGGGTCCAGCCGGAGCCAGCGGACCCCACTAGTCACTTTTTTCTTACCTGCCATCCTGAAAAGGACTGTTCACTACTACTTCTTGCTTCTGTCTGCAAGCTAGTTCTTTATCAACATCATTACTGAACCGTCAATACTGTGTGCTTTAAGTTGTATACTATCCTCTTGTGTGGGACTTTGTCGAAGCCTTCTGAAAGTCCAGATATAACACATCCACTGGTTCTCCCTCTCCTCTCTACTAGTTACATGCTATAAAATATTCAATAAATTTGTCAGACATGATCTTCCCTTTCGTCATTACATCCATGCTGACTTTG
>CM069170.1:10345753-10391308 GCA_035221665.1 Okamejei kenojei | reverse complement strand
TCATCCCTCTCCATTTCCCTCTCCCCTGCCCTCCCCTCTTTCTCTCTCTCCTCTTTGTCTCTCCCTCTTGCCTCCTCAGCGTTCGCCACTCTCTTTCTCTTTCCCTCCATCTCTTTCTTTCTCTCTGTCTGTGGGATTACACTGCTATCTCTCTATCACCCTTTCTGTCTCTCTCTCTCTCTTTGTCTCTGTTCTCTTTCTCACCTCCTTTCTCCACCTGTCTCTCCGGGTCGCCCTCCCCATTTCCCCTCCCCCTCCCCCACTCTCTCCCCCTCATTCACCCTCCCCCCCTCCCCCTCCCTCTCTGTCTCCCTCCCCGATCCCCTCCCCGTCCCTCCCTCCCGTCCCTCCCTCTCTCTTCTCTCTCCTCTCTCCCCGTCTCTCTCTCCGTTCACTCAATCTCTCTCCGTCTATACTCTCGCCATTACTCTCTCAGTCTCTCCATTTCTCTCTCGCTCTCGCGCTCTCTCTCTCTCATCTCTAGCTCTCTCTCTTCTTCTATCTCATTTGCAGTAGCTGGTGGCCAGTAGCCAGCGGCTTGTATTATTGGTAAGTAGCAAAATTCTTCTTCGTGTGGGAATGAGAAAGATTGCCTGCTCTGGTGCTTGGGCAAGGACAACCGCAACAGTAGTTTAATGAATCCTTCGTTCCAAGATCTGCGTCACTTGTTGAGCTTCTCCTCCACCCCCCATCTGCATGTTGTCTATCCTTATTATTTAAGAGGTAAATCTTCACATAAACAACATGTTTGCGGGTGGTTTAAAAACTCAGGTAAATAATGTTTTAGAAACATCTCTCAGTGTCTGCCCCCTGTAAATAATCAATAAATATCCACATAAACTAAGGTCTGTGAGAAAATCTTTGGGTTAATAATGTTTATAAACCTCTGAGTGGATTTCTCCTGGTGAATAATCAATACACTCCGCCTCTCCCCTTCTCCATCTCTCCACCACTCTTCCCGTGTGTACATAATCAATAAACCCCCTTCTAAGTGGGGGTAATCAATAAACTCTCCATCACCCCCTCTCTCCACCTCTCTATCATCCTTGACCTCTCTCTCCTTAAGTATCCTGTGATGTGGACCATCAGGCCCATGTGGATTTATCAGCGTTTTTTTCTTCAGTCCATCGGTCCACCAAACACAGTTCTTGCCTTAATGTGAATTTCCATTTGGTTTCCTCCATCTACTAGATAACTGGCCATTATAGTATCATCTGGGAGATTGTTTTGTGTGAAGACAGAACCTAAAGTACATGTTCAACTGTATCCCATTTCCTTGTTCCCATAATAATATTACCTCTTTCAGTCTTTCAAATTGTCCGAAATTGGGCTTAAACTAAGGTTTTCCTCTCAATACCAAAAGATGCTTTTCACGATCTGTAAATGAAAATTTAAACTTAAGTGTGCAACATCTTTTAAATGATAGCACTGGGTATTACATAACCTTCAAGCGACACCGGCTACACTTTTCCCTACTAGGGGAAGGCGTCTATGATTGATGTTAATGGGTTGGGGTTAAATAGGGAGTGAGGTAACTATATTATTGGTTGCATATAAACCATCTACATCCTTCCCTTAGAAATCAAAAAAAGATTGGTTGTCATCGACAACCGATTAAATCTGCAGAAATTAAACAAATATCGCCGTAGCGAACAGGCGGCTTACTGATCCTGCCGAAGCACGTACGGATGTCTCCCACCACTCCCCCCGGAAAAGAGCAGAAGAAGCAGGAGGACGAGGCAGCCGGGGAAAACCAGGGAAAAAGGGCATTGGGGTGGGAAACAGGAGAGGGAGAAGAGAACCGCGACCGGCAAACAGGGGACCCGCGAGAGGGGAACGAGGCGCCCGCCGACGGGGACCGAGGCATGCAGGGAACACCAGCCCGGGGCCGGGCAGGCAGCCAGCTTGCTGATAGGAGAGTGGAGGGGCATCATAGGGCCCAGTGGGTGCGGCTTTCCTGTGGCTCAATTAACCGAAAGCAGGTGTTGTCGGCTTCTCGGTAGATGGAACCCTCACAGTCACCAGTTTCGAACGAGGTGAGTTGGCCACCCCAACCACGGTGGCCAGACGGTTAAGTGACACTGGTCGGTCTCGACAATCGAAACAACTGTCCGAGGGCGAACAGAGGATACGAGTGTGTCTGCACGATTCGCCGAATCTACTCTTGTTATACGCTTAGGGGAACGCCGCTCGGCTGTATGTTTCTCCCCCCTGAATTCAGCCTCTGCACGTATTCACGGCCGGGCTCCGCACCGAGGGTTCAGCTGGCATCCGCTGGGCAATCGGGACTGGATCTGGTTGTTCTGGACACTTTCAGACGTGAGCAGGTGACCTCCATGTGCCGGATCCCTGGAAAACATTCTGAGGTTCAGGAGATCTAAACTAACAAATCAGAATTGGATAGTCGAGCTGTTCCATCAGAAGTCTTGGCGCTGCGGAACGGCCGTTCTGCTTAGGCCGTTGCTTGTGGGTACTCTGGGCTGCCTGGTGAAAATGCACGAAGTTCAATTGTCGGCAAAGTTTTGATACCGGTTGTAAACTGCCTGCCGTTGTCAGTCTGCAGCCACCTACTGGACGGGGGGTCCAAAATGTGGAGAAGTGTTTCCGCAGCTTGGGAATCACCATATCCGACGTGAGGGATGTCAGCAAATTCCACTCGAACCAGTTGGAGTTAACGGTCGACCAGGACAAAGGTAGTGTTACCACGCCACCTCGATATGTCGGCAGCCTCAGCGAGGACCAGGCCAAGATTGTGCAGGGGCGGGCTTGTGTTTGCGCATACAGCAGGGGCTTGTCCGTGCTGGATATGTGGCGTCAAAAGACTGTTGTACGTGGAGCAGGCACATGAAATCGGTCCGTGATATATTTGGCCATTCCAGGCCAATAGAATTGGCACTGAGCGGGGCGGAGTGTGAAGTGCATCGACCCCAGGGTGTCGCTGCTGGGCTGCACAAAAGTATAAGAGCTCAAACAGGCAGAGGACGTGGACCACAAACTTGTATATGTCTCTTGTACGATACGCATCCTGGAGCACCAGTTCGTTCTGGACCAGGAAAGAATAAGGCTGTGTTTTCATGTATGTGCGCGGCGGAGTGCGCTTTGTTGGGCAACCTGCGTTTAATCGTCACCTGATGGCTAAGCTGCTGCAAAACGGATCGGCAGCGGGGTGCTCGGCCCAGAAAACATGGTAGCATGCTTGGTGGGAATATAAAGTTACGCCCTCAGGTACGAGCAAGTCTTCAGTTTTGTGAGGTGGTGTTCTGGAGCGCAGGAGGTACGCGGGGCTCGCTGACAGTGTGTCCGCAATGTGGATCTCGTGTGGTTGCCCTTCTTGTTAGATTGTATTGCCAAAGCGAAACGTGAGCTGCGAGGCATCATACGCTGCCGACCTGGCAGGAGAGGGGCACAGCGTTGAATCTGGCTTTGATAGGATTTGTACACCAGTGGTTCTGATCTGGTCGGTTTCGACGTAAATCTGCTGCCGAACCGGTAACAAGGAGATAGTCTTAGAACTATGGAATGCAGCAGGCGAACACCACCGCGAGCAGCTCTTTCTCGAACGAGGCGTAGACCGAACTGTCTCGTTGTCCGTCATGGTGTGCGGGATGGGCATAGAGACGACAGGTGGTTTTGCAGCGATTTTCCGCATCGACAAAGGTCTGATAAGGACAGGCCGCACCCAGGCCCAGAACTATAGAATGCTGTCACAGGTTCGGACGGTTATTGGATGGGGCGACCCCCCACGTCGAAGAACCGCAACGTCGGAGTGGCTCATAATCAGTTTTTCGAACTTGAGGCGTGTTCAAAGGCCTGCTGGTGATATGGGAGCCAGGCCCAGGCGATATCCTTTTTTGTCAGCTGCGCAGAGGTGAGCACTCAGTCACTGAGATTTGGTATAAATTGCACAAGGTAGTTACCAAGCCCAATGAATCGCTTGCAGACCTGTAGCACGTCTTGGGTGGGGGTGCCTCACTTTCGGAGATTGCAAGGCTGCCTATCAGTGGGTCCTGTGGCTTTAGTCCTGTTTTCTTTAGGGGTGAAAAACATGGCCAACCTACGTTGACCTCCTGAGACCGAAACCGGCACTTCGTGGGATAGGATTCTGCTTCAGGTGCGACGTCGCTGGCGATCCAGGACGCGGGCGGAGGTTCAGGTCGTGCTCGGCAAGTCCCTTCCCATAAACCAGGGAGATCATCCACGAGGATTGGGCACATGGGCAGGACCGCGGAATAATTGCCCATCGTCCCGCTGGAACCAACCTCGCTAGCAGGAATTGATGCCGAATTGCGCATTGCAGAGGAAACTTGATTCTGTCCGATACGGTTTTGTGTGCGAAGGTTCGCAAGGTCAAAGACGCTTTGTTCAACGGGATCTGCCAAAAACGAGGTCCTTAGCGTCTAGCCCGACTCGAAAGATGGTTGGGCATGCCCGGGACCTTTCTGACACCATGTAAATGAAATACTTTTAGCTCTTAAAGTGTTATGACAAATCTTTTAATGATAGCACTGGGTATTACAATGCCCTTCAAGCAACGGCTTTACATTTTCCTACTGAGGGGAGGGAGAAGGCGTTTGATTGGATGTTAACTGGGCGGGGTTAATGGAAGTTAAGGTAACATATTATTGGTTGCATATAAACCATCTCACATCCTCCTTTATATTCTTGACTTGCTTACCTTTCATAACTCATCTTTTCTCCCCAATTGCCTTTTTAGTTATTTCTGTTGTTCTTTAAAATTACCCAATCTTCTTGCTTCTCGCCTCATCTTGTGCTATGTTGTTATTCTTTTATTTTTATACTGTCCCTGACTGCCCTGGTCAGCCACGGGTCGCCCTTTATTCCCTTGGAATCCTTCTTTCTTTGGAATGAACCAATCATGCACCTTCTTTGATAAAGAAATACCCTTGCCATTTGTTGTTCTCCCTCCTGTTTAAGGTGCAACCCATCGTTTTTTGTACTATTCACCCTCTTCAACCTCATAAGCTCAATGTTCCCATAGTGTGTTGCTAAGAATCTAAATCCCTGCTCCCTTGCACCAGTCCTCAGCCACACATTGGATCCCTCTATGTTCCCGGTTGTCCTTCCCCTCACCCAGCACGAGGAAAAATGGAAGCAAACCAGAAGATAACCACCGGGAAAGGTGGCCTGCTTTTCAGCTGCCTTCGAGTGTAATTGAAGTCACGTTAAGAGAATGTCTTTCCTCTTCTTCATGACATTCATTTGTGCCGACATGGCACTACACTTCCGGCATACTGCCTCACCTTCACCCTTTGAAGATGCCTCATGCAATCGGTCCTGTGGACGTCCCTGGATCTTGGGCACCGGTGGGAGGGCAACACATCATCCTTGGTACTCCCACCTTTGCCGCAAGAAAGAGAAGAAACCCTGTCTGTCCTTCTCCCGACTACACCCACGGCTATGCACTGAGATTGTAGTCTCTCGGTTATGCTCACCTTTTGCATCTCCGTTTGGAGACGTCACAGAACCTTCTCTCTTGCGGAGTAATCTATGGGGTAAAATTTTAGCTTCAGGTCCAGTACAGTATTTTGGACTTGCGGTGTCAGCCTGTTGCTGCTTCTCCAGTTGCCCTCCAACACGGTCCATCAGTGAGGTCAACTCTGGACACACTTTGCTAGAGGCAGGAAACATTGTTGCCTCGATGTTGGGGGGAGTTCAGAACCAGGGGCCATTTTTTAAGGCATAGAAGTGATAGTATTTTATAGTAAGCCATTTAGAATGGAGATGAGGAAACACTTTTTCCCACAGAGACTTGCTAGTCTGTGGAATTCTCTGTACCCACCTCAGAGGGCGGAGGAGGGGTTTCTCTGGATATTTTCAAGAGAGTAGCGAGAAGAGAGAGAGCTCTTTAAAGATAGCGGGAGGTGACGTCAGAGGATTTATGGTGAGAAGGTAGGAACGGAGAAGTAGGGCGTTCCGTTGTGATGATCAGCTGTGATCACATTGAAATGCGGTGCTGGCTCCCGAGGGGCCGAATGGCCTACTCCGGCACCTTTTGTCTATGTTTCTTTGTAAAAGCTATTACTCCACATCACCATCTACATCTCGCCTGTGAGTATCAGTCTGGGAAGGTCTCAACCTTGAAACGTCGCCAATGCCTTCTCTCCAGAGATGCTGCCCGTGCCCACTGAGGTTACGTGCAGATTTTGTAGCTGGCCCCCTCTTTGGAAAGGTTTTATCTCAGGTTTGCAGCCTCTGCAGCTGCTGTGATTGTTTCCCCTCCCCCCCCCCTTTTCCCCCCCCCCCCCCCCGCACGTGGCAACCGGTTTCTAGGGCGGGATGGGCGCTCTGACTCGAGGGACTGTACATCCAAGAGGTGGGGAATGGTGGCCTCTGATTAGTCAGATGCAAGGATGGGGGCGGACCTGGTCCTTGTGAAGTGAGACGAAGAGGCACGGGCCTCCGCTCAAGTGCCCGGAGCTCAGGGTTGGGAACAGCCGCGTCGGCCTGCGTCCTTTCCCACCCCCTCCTCCCCCCGAGGGCTGATCCTTTGTGGCCGGCGACCGAGCGGAGCGGAGCTCCGAGGCGTGCGGAGGTTGGAGGGGGTTTGTCAGTGCGTGAGTCTGGGCACGCTCAGGTCTCCGGACTGCAGCGCCTACTGGCGGCGGGAGATGGGAGATAGGTGCAATGTATTACGTTCCCCACAAACGGTGTAACCTATCCAGGGCTATGGGATACTTCACGGGGAAGGGTTGCCCACCTTCTTTCTCACCCCAATCTTCCTTGCTCACCCCTCTCCTCTTTTTTTTCCACTCCACCTTTCCCCTTTTCCCCATCACTTTCTGGCTCCCTTCTCCCCTTCACGCCTCACTCACACACTGTTCTCATTCCCCTTCCCCCACTTCCCTACTCTCCACTCCTCCCCCGCTCTCTCGCTCTCATCCACCTTCAACCCCTTCCCTTCTACCCTCCCCCCCTCGCTTCTTCTCTCCATCTCCCCCCTCCCCCCCCACCCTTCAAGCACGAGGTATGTATGTTCACGCTATTAGTAGTAATAGTCTGTTTTGCCAAGCTTGTGACCCTCTGTGGGTTCCCCGCCCTGCAGGGTTTAGGAGCCGTTGCTGTGGACCAGAGAGACGGGGACTGTCAGGCAGCCATTGTAGGGCAGCCAGGGTGCCGGGAGGTGTACGAGGCTGGGTTTCGAGGGGTCTGAGCTCGATGGAGGACCACATGGCAGGGCACAACAAGGAGAAGCGTTATGAGTGCGCCGGTGTGTGTGTCAAGGCCTGGCGGAGCCCGACGCCAACTGGAGGACCCACCGGCGGGTTGCACGGGGGAGAAGCCTTGTGGACTGTTCCACATGCGGCAAAAAAGTGTTTTTCCCAAGTTGTCGGGCTGCAGGATCACGCGGTGGAATGTGACACAGCAGTGTGTAGGTGATCACTTGAATGTGAGCGCCTGCTGCTCCGATGTGGCAAAGTCTCCATGACCCTGAAGGCGCCTCCTGCACACTGGGGAGCGGTCCTACTCCTGCAGCGACTGTGGCAATGGACTTCACCCACTCCATCGGCCTGCTGAAGCACAAGCTACACCCACACCAGCAGAGCGTTCCTACACCTTGTGCCCAATGCGGGAAGGGCTTTGCCCAATACGGCTACCTGCTGAAACACCAGACGCACCCACACCAGCAAGGCGCCCGCACAACTGCGCCAAGTGCGGCAAGGGCTTCACCCGCTCCGACAGCCTGCTGAAGCACCCAACACTGGCGAGCGCCCCTACACCTGTGTCCAGTTGCAGCAAGGCCTTCCCCAAACAGCAACCTGCAGTGCTGCACCAGCATACACACCCGGCGAGCGCCCCTACAACTGTGCCCAATGCGGCAAGGGCTTCACCTGCTCGGCAGCCTGCTGAAGCACCTGCGCACCCACACTGGCAAGCGCCCCTACACCTGTGTGCCAGATGCCCTAGCAGCTCATGGTCCTTCACCCAATACAGCCACCTGCAAAACACACCAGCATACCCAAGCACCGGCGATGCGCCCCTACAACTGTTCCCAATGCTGGCAAGGGCTTCACCCGCTCCGACAACCTGCTAGATAGCACCAGCGGGTGCACGCCGGCGACGTCCCATCCTCAGCCCTAGGTAGTGCGGAAGGGAAGAGCGCTTTGCCCATGGCCTCCCATGCCCTGTCTCACCAGCATGTGCAACAGTAGTGGCTAGCCTATGACTGTCCGTACTGTGGTGAGGCGTATTTCACCGTTCGCGGTTGGTTGCAGGCCAGCAACTGGCGGGGCCCACGCCGTGCGAGCAGCTGCTCCCACTGTGACAAGAGAGCATGGGGGCACCAGCGGATATGCACCAGAGAGAGACCTTTTGTGTGCGCTGGAGTGTAGCAAGGGTTTCACCCGCATGTCCGCCTGTGGCAGCACTGGCGTACCCACGGCTACGTTGAGCGTACCTTCCCCTGCCCGTCCTGTGGTAAGGGGCTTCTCCCCCTGCCTTGATCACTGCTGAGCGGCGAGTCCACACCAGCAGCGCCCCTTTCACCTGCCCGCTCTGTGGCAAGGCCCTTTTGCCCGCTCCTCCAGCCTGCTGAGCACACCACCACATGGATAGGCGCAGTTTAGGTAAACACAAAATGCTGGAAGGATATGGGGTAAAATTTCTGGTCGAGACTGTTCCTCAGGCTTGACCCGAAAATGTCATCAGTCCTTCTGTCCAGAGATAGATGCTGACTGGACCCGTGGAGTTTATTCCAGCATTTTGTGTCCCTTTTTTTGTGAACCAGCATCTGCAGTTCCTTGTTTTTAAACCATTTGGTTAACTGATGAATGCAATACTCCAAATGCTACCTGACAATGTTCCTTAAAGCTGCACATATACATTCCTCTCTCCTTAACTCACATCCTTTCATCTCCTTATTTTCCCTCGCCTCTGTCCACTTCTCATCGCACTTCACTATCTGCCGATCATCCCCTCATCTGTTAAACATAGTGTCTGGTTCCTGAAGATGGGTCCTGACCTGAAATGTCACCTACCCCATCTTCTCCACAGATGCTTGCCTGACCCTCCGTGTTTACTCCAGCACTCTGTGAAATTGTCACCTTATCCATGTTCTCAGCACAGAATGCTGCCTGGCCCGCTGAGTTACTCCAGCACTTCTGTGGAAACGTCACTATCGTGTTTCCACAGTTTGCCCTGGCCCCGCTGAGTTACTCCAGACTTTTGTTGGAGTCATCGAGTGTGATACAGTGTGGAAAACAGTTACCTTCTCGACCCAACTTGACCACACCAACCAACATGTCCGTCGTTCTACACTAGCCCCACCTGCCTGCATTTGGTCGCCGCATTATCCCTTCAAACTTGGATATCTATGTACACTGTCTATAACTGTTTCTTAAATGTTGGTATAGTCCCAGCCTCAACTACCTCCACCGGCAGCTTTTTCATACATCCCACCACCCTCTGTTGGAAAGTCGCCCTCAGATTCCTATTAAATTTTTACCCCTTCACCTTGAACCATGTCCTCTGGTCCCTCGATTCCCTCACTCTGGGCAAGAGATTCTGTGCATCTAACTAAATTGTGTTCTATGCAAGATTCCAGCATCTGTAGTTTCTTGCGTTCTCCCTCACCTATATCCACCTATCGCTTTCTGAAGAAGGGTCTCAAGCTGAAAACATCACCCATTCCTTTCTCTCTATTGATGCTGCATGTCCAGCTGAGTTACTCCAGCATTTTGTATCCACTATCACCTGCCAGGCTTTTGTCCAACCCCCATCTCTCTTACCAGCTTCTCCCCACCCTCCCATAACCTCTGAAGAAGAGTCCTGACTCAAAGCGTCGCCTGTCCATTCCCTTCAGAGCAGTGGAGGAACTCAGTGGATCAGGCCTGCATCTATAGATGGGAAGGAAATCTAAGGCGACCACTCCCGCTCTCCTTTCCAACTTTCTCCACCCCCGCACACCAAGCAGTCTGAAGAAGGGTCCTGACCTTAGAATATTGCCTGCCTATGCTCTCCAGAGGTGCAAGTTACTCCAGGAGATTGAGTCCCTTTTTTTAGAACCAGCATCTGCTGTTCCTTGCACCTAGACTGGGCATGCATTTCACCCTTGTACTTGCGCTCGGTCCGCCAAGGTCTGCTGAATCTCCCAGTTGCGAACCATTTTAACTCCCCTTCCCACTCCCACACAGGTCTTTCTGTCCTGGGCCTCTCCAATGCCAGAGTGAGGTGACACCGCAAACTGGAGGGAAAGCACGTCAGAGCTTACAGCCCATTGATATGAACATTTTGAATTCTCCAAATTAAGGAGGACAATGCCCCATCGCGGGCCATCTATTTGTCATTCCTCTGTCTCCTCACTGGTGAAAGGCGTCAGGATTAATCTGGTTAGTCACCACTTTCCCGTCCCCCGGCCGCTCCCCTCAACTCCGCACATTGGGATCTCGCTCTCTGCCCTTGGACGTCCGCAAGACTCCAGGCTGCCGCAAACAAGGACTTTTGCTCATCAACCCGCTGGAGCCAAGTCGTATTCCAATGAAATAATTGTCTTTTTTTGTGGAAGAAATTAATTTAAAGGGAAATTAAAGGAAATAGAAAATACAGGTCCGATTATTAATTTTGGGTTGGCGCAAGCAAAGAAATTGTGCATGTGAAGGAATATGGGCACAAACCCAACATTCTAATCAGACGAGGAAGCTTGTTTACTTCCAGCAGCGAGTTCACTGTGTTCTGTGTGGAAGTTGTTTGTTTGGATATCAAACTTCTACCTTCTTCCTGTTTAGATGCCCATCTAGATTCCTCACTTCACCCTCGTATATTCTCTGTCATCCCATACAGTGTTAGTATATTCATGTATTTTATACTACAAAGATAGTTAATAAGGAATATGTCTACAATTTAGGATCTTAATAAATTTAAGATCAGTTTTTACCACGCTTAATAATCTTTCCTGTTGAGGCAATGAATCCTCTATTTTTCCATAACTGCCCAAAGTCATGTACAACCCCTATACGCATAGCAAGAAATCGGTTGTAGATATTAGCACTTGTATTCTTTTGCCAATATGCAGGTCACGAGTCAGGGCATACAGCTTAGCTGCCTAAGCAGACGTTCTGGATGGTAAAGCTTACACCTCCAGCACTCGGTGTGGTGTGACCACTGCATATCCTGCCAATAATCTGCCATTTGCTAGGTCTGTGTGTAGAGCCATCCGGTAAATAGCACCAGATTCAGGATTTATCAATCGGATGACTGTAAGTCCAGTCGGATAGTGGCAGCGGATTACACAAGCAAACAGGCAATCATTGTCGCATTCTTCTCTGAAAGTGGTACAAAGGTAGCTGAGTTTATAACAGTTTGGATGTGATAGGCATAAGATTTTGAAATTCAGATTGCTAGCACAGCCTAGAGCTGGTTGGAGGATCATGGAGGAGAGTGTGGCGAGGAGATCGGCCAGTCCACTGCTGTCCTTGCCGAGCGGCCGTGGTGTGTTGCCAGATACTGCCGCCTCCACACACGCATTCACCAGAGAGAAGTACCGGCCCATCACCTCTCACACAAAGGGCTGACGACCAGCGGGCCAGACCTGGGTGCCATGGCCAGTGCCAAGCTGGTGGCCTTTGTGGGAGAGGTTGATGGACTCGACCTCTGGCCACGGGCATCGTGGTGAGTGCAGCCGCAGACCGGCAGCACCGTGACCTGCCTGTGCATCAACTGATCCGGTGACGATTGAAGCCTTTTGCAGCAGTTGGAGCAGGTGAAAGGGCTGGTCACTGCTGTGCACCCACCGATTGCAGCGCAGCCCCGACAACCGGCACCAAGTATCCGGGAATATTATTATTCCTGTTTTTGAATACATGCCCTCTTGAAAAGCATTGAGGTTGGTTGTGTTTGCGTATAATGTAACCTAGCCTGATTATGTAGCATGCAAAGCAAAGCTTTTAACTGTACCTCGGTACATGCGCAGAGCATTCAATAAGAAAGGTGCATTCATTCTGAAGAGATTCTGTAGGTTTCCCAATAGTCAGCTGAGGAACAGAAGAGGAACTGTGACAAGTCTCAGGTGATGCTTTGGTATGTCATGAGGTCAGTAAATGATAAAGTAAAAATGATGGACACTTTTACATCGGCGAGACCAAACGTAGACAGGGTGATCATTTCGCCGTACACCTTCGCTCAGTCTGTCTGGACCTACATGATCTTCCGGTTGCGACCACAATTTAATTATCCATCCAATTCCCACACTGACCTTTCTGTCCAAGATCTCCTCCATTGTCAGGGTGAGGCTAAACGTAAAATTTGGAAAAAACTAGGTGGTATGAATATTGATTTCCCTGACTTCAAGTAACCCTTGCTTTCCCTCTTTCTCTTTCCCTCCCCTACCCAATTCACAGCAGCTTCAACCAACATGCAGCTAACAATGACATGTTTCCTTTGTCATTGTTACTTTTATGCATAAACTTTAATTCATTGTTTTTATCTCTCTAATCATCGTCTATATCTCTCTCTTTTGTTATCCCTAACCAGCTGAAGAAGGGTCTCGACCCAAAACATCACCCATTCAATCCCTCCCAACATCTGGAACATTTTTCCTGCATCTACCCGGTCCAATCCTCAAAGAATGTTATATGTTTCTATAAGATGCCCTCTCATGCTTATAAATTCCAACGATACTAGTCCAGTCGACCCATTCTTTCATCCTATGTCTGTCCCGGCATCCCGGGAATAAACCTGGTGAACCTACGCTGCACTCCCCCGACAGCAAGAATGTCCTTCCTCAAATTAGGAGATCAAAATTGCACACAATACTCCTGGTGTGGTCTCACCAGGGCCCTATTCAGCGGACCCTGTAGGACCTTCTTGCTCCTAAACTCAAATCCTCAGTCAGAGTATTGTGTAGAAATTGGGAGGTCATCTTACAGTTGATGAAAGTACATTTATTGTATTGTGGTCAGTTTTGGTCACGTGCAAATATGTTGTTCAAAATGGAAAGGGTGCAGAGAAGATTAACGAGGCTGTTGCTAGGAAAAAGGGTCTCAGCTATAGAGGGAGATTGTGCAGGCTGGGACAATATTGCTTGGAGCGCAGGACAATGAGGGGTGAACTTATAGAGATGTGCAAAATCATGAGAGGAATAGATCAGGCCAATTCACAGTTAGATTATGGAATTAAATAACAAGTTAGATGAGGGAACTAAGTAAATGACGATTTAGAAGAGGGAATTAAATGTAATATCTCTAGGTTTGCTGATGATACATACTATAGCTATGTGGCAGTGTGAGCTGTGAGGAGGATGCTATGAGGATGCAGGTATAATGTGGATAAATGTGAGGTTATCCATTGGTGACAGGATCGGGAAGGCAGATTATTATCTGAATGGTGTCAGATTAGAAGAAGGGGAGGTGCAAAAATCCCTGGGTGTGTTTGTACATCAGTCACTGAAAGTAAGCATGCAGGTATCAGCAGGCAATAAAGAAAGCTAATGGCATGTTGGCCTTCATTGCGAGAGGATTTGACTTTAGAAACAAGGGGGTCCTACTGCAGTTGTAAAAGGGCCCTGTTGTGACCGTACCTGGAGTATTGTGTGCAATTTTGGTCTCCTAATTTGAGGAAGGACATTATTGCCATTGAGGGAAGGCAGCGTAGGTTCACAAGGTTAATCCCCGGGACAGGACTGACATATGATGAAAGAATGGGTTGACTAGGGTTGTATTCGCTGGAATTTTGAAGGATGAGTGATGAGAGGGGAACTTAAAGAAACATATAAAATTCTTGGACGATTTACAGGGTAGATGCTGGAAATATGTTCCCGGTCTTGGGGGAGTCCAGAACCAGGGGGTTACAGTTTAAGAATTAGGACTGAGATGAGGAAAAACATTTTTAACCTGGAGAGTTGTGAATCTGTAGAATTCTCAGCCACAGAAGGCAATGGAGGCCAATCCACAGGATGTATTCATGATAGAGTTAGATTTAGCTCTTGGGGCTAAGGGAATCAAGGGATATGGGGGAAAAGCCGGAACGGGCACTGATTTTGGATGGTCAGCCATGATCATATTGAATGGCCGTGCTGGCTCAAAGGGCCGAATGGTCCACTCCTGCACCTATTTCCTAGGTTTCTTTGTTTCTACGTTTCTAGTCAGGAAAACTGTTAAGTAAACTGTTGACACTGAAGGCTGATAAATCCCCAGGGCCTAATGGCCTGCATCCCAGAGTACTCAAGGAGGTGGCCCTAGACATTGTGGATGCATTGGTGATCATTTTCCAATGTTCCATAGACTCTGGATCAGTTCCCGTGGACTGGAGGGTGACTAATGTAACACCACAGTTTATGAAAGGAGGGAAAGAGAACACAGGGCATTATAGAAACAGAAACATAGAAATTAGGTGCAGGAGTAGGCCATTCGGCCCTTGGAGCCTGCACCGCCATTCAATATGATCATGGTGATCATCCAACTGAGTATCCGTAATTGACTTCTCTCCATACCCTCTGATCCCCTTAGCCACAAGGGCCACATCTAACTCCCTCTTAAATATAGCCAAGGGCAGCACAGAAGATCATCGGCTGCCCTCTCCCCTCTCTGATGGACATTTACACCTCCCGCTGCCTCAGCAGGGCGAAGAACATTATCAAGGACAGCTCCCATCCTGCATTTGGCCTGTTCAACCTGATGCCCTCAGGGAGACGCTATAGGTGCATCAGCACAAGGACAAATAGACTCAAGAACAGTTTCTTTCCAAAATCCATTATCTCCCTGAACTCACACATGCACTGACTTCGCAGCCTAACCCTCGGACCTTCATCTATCCACCTACTGTAATCTGTACTGTAACTGTAATTCTATTTATCCATTGTCTTTTATAGATATGTACATAGCGTTGCAGAAACTGTGCATCTTATTCTCCCTCCCCATTTTTGTTTTTACACTGTAGGAGCAGCTTTTAATCTCATTGTACACGTGTATAGTGACAATAAAAAGGCATTCGTTCATTCAATGAACTGGCCTCCATTATCCTCTGTGGCAGAGAGTTCCAGAGACCCACCGATCTGTGTGAAAAAAGTCCTTCTCATCTCGGTCCTAAAGGATTTTCCCCTTATCCTTAAGCTGTGACCCCTTGTCCTGGACCTCCCCAACATCGGGAACAATCTTCCTGCATCTAGCCTGTCCAACCAATTTTGTGAGTTTCTATAAGTTCCCCTCACAATCTCCTAAATTCTAGAGAGTATAAACCGAGTCTATCCAGTCTTTCTTCATAAGACAGTCCTGACATCCCACGAATCAGTCTGGTGAACCTTCTCTGCACTCCCTCTATGGCAATAATATCCTTCCTTAGATTTGGAGACCAGAACTGTACGCAATACTCCAGGTGTGGTCTCACCAAGACCCTATACAACTGAAGAAGAACCTCCCTCCTCCTGTACTGAAATCCTTTTGCTATGAAAGCTAACATACCATTCGCTTTCTTCACAGCCTGCTGCACCTGCATGCCTACTTTCAATGACTGGTGTACCTTGACACCCAGGTCGCGTTGCATCTCCCCTTTTCCTAATCGGCCACCATTTAGATAATAGTCTGCTTTCCTGTTTTTGCCACCAAAGTGGATAACCTCACATTTATCCACATTATACTGCATCTGCCAAACATTTGCCCACTCACCCAGCCTATCCAAGTCACCTTGCAGTCTCCTAGCATCCTCCTCACAGCTAACACTGCCCCCCAGCTTAGTGTCATCCGAAAACCTGGAGATATTGCCTTCAATTCCCTCATCCAGATCATTAATGTATATTGTAAATAGCTGGGGTCCCAGCATGGAGCCTTGCGGTACCCCACTAGTCACTGTCTGCCATTGTGAAAAGGACCTGTTTACTCCTATTCTTGGCTTCCTGTTTGCCAGCCAGTTCTCTATCCACATCAATACTGAACCCCCAATGCCGTATGATTTAAGTTTGTATACTAATCTCTTATGTGGGACCTTGTCGAAAGCCTTTTGGAAGTCCAGATACACCACATCCACTGGTTCTCCCCTATCCACGCTACTAGTTACATCCTCAAAAAATTCCACAAGATTCGTCAGACATGATTTACCTTTTGTAAATCCATGCTGACTTTGTCCAATGATTTCACCACTTTCCAAAGTGCTGCTATCCCATCCTTAATAACTGACTCTAGCAGTTTCCCCACTACGATGTTGGATCTGTAATTCCCCGTTTTATCTCTCCCTCCCTTCTTAAAAAGAGGGGTTATGTTTGCTACCCGCCAATCCTCAGGAACTACTCCAGAATCTAAAGAGTTGTGAAAGATTATCACTAATGCATCTACTATTTCCGGAGCTACTTCCTCAAGTACTCTGGGATGCAGCCTATCTGGCCCTGGGGATTTATCGGCCTTTAGTCCATTCAATTTACCCAACACCACTTCCCGACTAACCTGGATTTCACTCAATTCCTCCTTTGACCCGCGGTCCCCTGCTATTTCCAGCAGATTATTTACGTCTTTCTCTTTACATATCTATAAGAACTTTTGCCGTCAGTTTTTGTGTTCCCTGCCAGTTTTCTTTCAGCATCATTTTTTCCTTTCCCAATTAAGCCCTTTGTCCTCCTCTGCTCGTCGCTGAATTTTTCCTCTAGTATGCTGCTTTTTCTGGCTACGTTGTACGCATCATCCTTTGTTTTTATACTATCCCTGATTTCCCTTGTTATCCATGGATGCACTACCTTCCCTGATTTATTATTTTGCCAAACTGGGATGAACAATTGTTGTAGTTCATCCGTGCAGTCTTTAAATGACTTCCATTGCGTATCCACCGTCAACCCTTTTAGAATTGATTGCCAGTCAATCTAGCCAATTCACATCTCATACCCTCAAAGTTACCTTTCTTTAAGTTCTAAGAATACATATCGGAGGCATTCCACAAACTCCCTTTCTTGAGGTTCAGAACCAACCTGATTTTCCTAGTCTATCTGCTTATCAAAATCTCCCACAAACTCCGAGAAAACTTTGTTGCCAGTTTTGAACTCCTGCTGCAAACTTGTACCCTATATCCAGGCTACTATTTGGGGCCCTGCAGATAATTTCCATTAGTTTCTTCTTACAATTACAATGACTCAATTCTATCCACAGCGACTCTGCATCGTCAGTCCCTATGTCACCCAATGCAAGGGGACTGAACTTCATCCCTCACCAACAGAGCTACCCCACTTCCTCTGTCCACCTGCCCTGTCCTTTCTATGGGATGTATAAACCCTGAATATTCAGTTCACAGCCACGATCCTCCTGCAGCCATGTCTCTGTAATCCCCGCAATGTCATATCTACCAATCTCTAGCTGATCCTCAAGCTCATCCGCTTTACTTCTTATACTTCGTGCATTTCATATATAATACTTTTAATACATTATTCAGGTCACCTTTCACATCGATTTATATTTCACTTGGCCATACTGTCCTATCCCTTTGTGAGTTTTCTATCCCATTAATTCTGGTGTCTTTCTTAACTTTTCCTATACTCTCTTTCCCCTTAACTTCATTCTTGTATTTCCAATTTGTTTCCTCCTCACCCACTATTTAGTTTAAACCACCAGTGTAGCAGTGACAAGCCTGCCTGCCAGAATGCTGGTCCCCCGCCTGCAACCCATCCCTTTTGTACTATTCGCCCTTACCCCAAAACAGATCCCAGTGGTCTAAGAATCTAAATCCCTGCTCCAGCTCCTCAGCCACACATTGAGATCCTCTATCTCCCTGTTCCTTCCCTCACAAACACGAGGAACTGGAAGCAAACTGGAGATCACCACTCTGGAGATCAGCCGCCTTCGAGCCTTCTCCCCATACCCTGATCCCTTTAGCTACAGGGCCACATCTAACACCCTCTTAAGTATAGCCAATGAACTGGCCTCAACTACCTACTGTGGCAGAGAATTCCAGAGACTCAACCACTTCTGTGTGAAAAAATGTTTTTCTCATCTCGATCCTAAAGGAATTCCCCCTGATGCTTAGACTGTGACCCCTTGTTCTGGACCTCCCCAACATCGGGAACAATCTTCCTGCATCTTGCCTGTCCAACCCCTTAAGAATTTTATAAGTTTCTATAAGATCTCCCTCAATCTTCTAAATTCTAGCGAGTTCAAGCCGAGTCTATCCAGTCTTCCTCATATGAAAGTCCTGACATCCCAGGAATCAGTCTGGTTAACCTTCTCTGTACCCCTCTATGGCAAGAATGTCTTTCCTCAGATTTGGAGAACAAAACTGTACACAATACTCCAAGTGTGGTCTCCACCAAACTCTGTACAACAGCAATAGAATCTCCCTGCTTCTATACTCAAATTCTTTCGCTATGAAAGCTATATACCATTTGCTTTCTTCACTGCCTGCTGCACCTGCATGCCTACTTTCAATGACTGGTGCACCATGACACCCAGGTCTTCATTGCATCTCCCTTTCCTAATTACCTAATCTAATAATTCAGATAAAAGTTTCCTGTTTATGCCACGAAAGTGGATAACCTCACATTTATCCTCATTATACTGCATCGACCATGCATCTGCCCACTGACCCAGCCTATCCAAGTCACCTTTGCAGCCTCTTAGGATCATCCTCACAGCTAACACTGGCCCTTCCAGCGTAGTGTCATCCGCAAACTTGCAGATGTTGCATTCAATTCCCTCGTCTAAATCATTAATATATATTGTAAATAGCTGGGGTCCCAGCATTTGCCTTGCGGCACCCCACTAGTGCCTGCCATTTTGAAAAGGGATCCGTTTACTCCTACCCTTTGCTTCCTGTCTGCCAGCCAGTTCTCTATCCACATCAATACTGAAACCCCATACAGTGTGCTTTAATTGTTTGTATACTAATTCTCTTATGTGGAACATTGTCGAAAGCCTCCTGAAAGTCTAGATATAACACATCCACTGGTTCTCTTATCCACTCTACTAGTTACATCCTCGAAAAATTCTATAAGATTTGTCAGACATGATTTACCTTTCATAAATCCATGCTGACTTTGTCCAATGATTTCACCACTTTCCAAATGTTGCTGCTTATCCCATCTTTAATAACTAGCAGTTTCCCCACTACCGATGTTAGACTGAAGAAGGGTCTCGACCCGAAACGTCGCCCATCTCCTTCGCTCCTTAGATGCTGCTGCACCCGCTGAGTTTCTCAGCTTTTTGCGTACCTTAGACTAACTGGTCCCTGTTTTCTCTCTCCCTCTTTTGTTTTAAAAAAATGGGGATTACATTAGCTTCCCTCCAATCCTCAGGAACTACTCCAGAATCTAAGGCGTTTTGAAAAATGATCACTAATGCATCCACTATTTCTGTGGCTACTTCCTTGAGTACACTGGGATGCAGACTATCTGGCCCTGGGGATTTTGTCGGCCTTTAATTCATTCAATTTACCCAAACACCACTTCCCGGCTTACCTGGATTTCACTCAGTTCCTCCATCTTATTTGACCACCGGTTCAAATGCTATTTCCGGCAGTTTATTTATGTCTTCCTTAGTGAAGACAGAACCAAAGTAGTTATTTCAATTGGTCTGCTATGTCCTTGTTCCCCATGATCAATTCACCTGTTTCTGACTGCAAGGGACCTACATTTGTTTTTAACTAATCTCTTTCTCTTCACATATCTATAAAATCTTTTGCAATCAGTTTTTATGTTCCCTGCCAGTTTTCTTTAATAATCTATTTTCCCATTCCTAATTAAGCTCTTTGTCCTCCTCCTGCTGGACTGAATTTTCCCCAAGTCCTCTGGTAGGCTGCTTTTTCTGGCTACGTTGTACGCATCATCCTTTGTTTTTATACTATCCCTGATTTCCCTTGTTATCCATGGATGCACTACCTTCCCTGATTTATTATTTTGCCAAACTGGGATGAACAATTGTTGTAGTTCATCCGTGCAGTCTTTAAATAACTTCCATTGCACATCCACTGTCAACCCTTTAAAAATTACTTGTCAGTCTATCTTAGCCAATTCACGTCTCATACCTTCAAAGTTACCTTTGTTTAAGTTCAGAACCCTTGTTACTGACTTAATTATTTCACTCTCCATCCTAATGAAGCACTCAATCATATTATGGTCACTCTTGCCCAAGGGGCTACGCACAAAAAGACTGCTAACTAACCCTTCCTCATAACTCAATACCCAGTCTAGAATAGCCTGCTCTCTTGTTGGTTTAGAAAACTATCCCGCATACATTCCAAGAAATCCTCTTCCTCAGCACCCCTGCCAATTTGATTCACCAAATCTATGTGTAGATTGAAGTCACCCATTATAACTGTTTTACCCTTGTTGCACGCATTTCTAATTTCCTTTTGATGCCATTCCAAACTCCACTACTACTGTCAGGTGGCCTGTACACAACTCCCATTAGCGTTTTCTGCCCCTTAGCGTTTTGCAGCTCTACCCATAACGATTCCACATCCTCAAAGCTAATGTCCTTGCTTTCTATTGCATTAATCTCCTCTCTCACCAGCAACGCTATCCCACCTTCTTTTCCTTTCTGTCTATCCCTCCTGAATATTGAATATGTTCAGCTCCCAGCCTTGGTCCTCCTTTGAGCCATGTCTCCGTGATCCCAACTGTAGCATTGTCATTAATAGCTATCTGCACATTCAACTCATCCACCTTATTACGAATGCTCCTCGCATTGAGACACAAAGCCTTCAGGCTTGTTTTTACAACACTCTTACTCCTTATACAATTATGTTGACGTGGCCCCTTTTGATTTTTGCCCTGGATTTGTCTGCCTGTCACTATTAATATTCACCTTGCTACCGATTGCTTCTACCCTCACTTTATACCCCTCTTTCTCTCTGCTCACACATTTAAGAAACCCACCATCTCTTATTCTGTGTTTATTATTTTTTTCTTCTTTCCCCCCTACCTGTTGGGTCTAAGTGCTTCCCTTCTCTGCCTCAGACCCTGTCTACTAGCTTTCTCTACTTGAGTCCCTCCCCCCAACCGTTCTAATTTAAAGCCCCTCCAGTACCCTTTACTAATTTCCCCGCCAGGATACTGGTTCCCGTCGGGTTCAAGTGCAACCCGTCCTTTTTATACAGGTCACTCCTTCCCCAAAAGAGGTTCCAATGATCCAGAAATTTGAATCCCTGCCTTCTGCACCAGTCCTTCAGCCAGGCATTTATCCTCCACCTTGCTCCATTCTTACTCTCACTGTCACGTGGCACAGGAAGTAATCCTGAGATTGTTAACTTTGCGGCACTTTTCCTTCACTCTCTTCCTAACTCCCTAAATTCTCTTTTCAGGACCTCTTCTCTTTTGTAACCTATGTCATTGGTACCAATATGTACCACAACTTCAGGCTCCTCTCCCTCCCTTTTCAGGATATCTTGGACACATTCAGACACATACCGGACCCTGGCACCAGGGAGGGAAATAACCATCCGGGTCTCCGGACTGCGTCCACATAATCGCCAAATCGGACCCCCTAACTATAGAGTCCCCTATTACTAATGCCCTCTTCTTTTCCTTACCCTTCTGAGCAACAGGACCATTCTCTGTACCACAGGGCCAGCCGCTGTTGCTACCCCCAGGTCGGCTGTACCCTCCAACAGCACTCAAACAGGAATACCCTCTAGTCCCTGCCTCTCCTAACCGTGACCCACGTATCTGCCTCCTGTGGTTTCGGAGTGACTACCTCCCTGTAACTTTTCTCTATGACCTCCTCACTCTCCCTAACCAGACGGAGGTCATCGAGCTGGTGCTCCAGGTTCCTATCACAGTCCCTTAGGAGCCCCATCTCGATGCACCTGGCGCAGATGTGGACGTCTGGAGGGCTATCCGACTCCATGACCTCCCACATCTGACATCCAGAACAGTAAACTGCCCTGGCAATCTTACTCCCCGTTACTCTGGATACAATACAAAATACAATACAATACTAACTGCCGGAAACATAGAAACATAGAAATTAGGTGCAGGAGCAGGCCATTCGGCCCTTCGAACCTGCACTGCCATTCAATATGATCATGGCTGATCATCCAACTCAGTATCCTGTACCTGCCTTCTCTCCATGGTCCCCGATCCCTTTAGCCACATCCAACTCCCTCTTAAAAATGGCCAACAAACTGGCCTCAACTACCTTCTGTGGCAGATAATTCCACAGATTCACCACTCTCTGTGTGAAAAAAGTCTTTCTCATCTTGGTCCTAAAAGACTTCCCCCTTATTCTTAAACTGTGACCCCTTGTCCTGGACTTCCCCAACATCGGAACAATCTTCCTGCATCTAGCCTGTCCAACCGCTTAAGAATTTTATGTCACTATGAGATCCTCCCTCAATCTTATAAATTCCAGCGAGTACAAGCCGAGTCTATCTAGTTTTTCTTCATATGGAAGTCCTACCATCCCAGGAATCAGTCTGGTGAACCCTCTCTGTACTCCCTCTATGGCAAGAATGTCTTTCCTCAGATTAGGAGACCAAAACTGTACGCAATACTCCAGGTGTGGCCTCACCAAGACCCTGTACAACTGCAGTAGAACCTCCCTGCTCTTGTACTCAAATCCTTTTGCTATGAATGCCAACATACCATTCGCTTTCTTCACAGCCTGATGCACCTGCATGACTACTTTCAATGACTGGTGTACCATGACACCCAGATCTCGTTGCATCTCCCCTTTTCCTAATCGGTCACCATTCAAATAATAGTCTACTTTCCTGTTTTTGCCACCAAAGTGGATAACCTCACATTTATCCACATTATACTGCATCTGCCATGCAGTTGCCCACTCACCCAGTCTACCCAAGTCATCTTGCAGCCTACTAGCATCCTCCTCACAGCTAACACTGCTCCCAGCTTCGTGTCACCCGCAAACTTCGAGATGTTGGATTTAATTCCCTCGTCCAAATCATTAATCTATATTGTAATTAGCTGGGGTCCCAGCACGGAGCCCAGCGGCACCCCACTAGTCACTGCCTGCCATCCTGAAAAGGACCTGTTCACTCCTACTCTTTGCTTCCTGTCTGCAAGCTAGTTCTCTATCCACATCAATACTGAACCGTCAATACCGTGTGCTTTAAGTTTGTATACTAATCTCTTGTGTGGGACTTTGTCGAAAGCCTTCTGAAAGTCCAGATATAACACATCCACTGGTTCTCCCTTATCCACTCTACTAGTTACATCCTCAAAAAATTCAATAAAATTTGTCAGACATGATTTACCTTTCGTACATCCATGCTGACTTTGACCAATGATTTCACCACTTTCCAAATATGCTGCTATCCCATCTTTAATAACTGACTAGCAGTTTCCCCACTACCGATGTTAGACTAACTGGTCTGTAATTCCCCGTTTTCTCCCTCCCCTTTTTAAAAAGTGGGGTTACATTAGCAACCCTCCAATCCTCAGGAACTACTCCAGAATCTAAAGAGTTTGGAAAAATTATCACTAAGGCATCCGCTATTTCTGGGGCTACTTCCTTAAGTACTCTGGGATGCAGCCTATCTGGCCCTGGGGATTTATCGGCCTTTAATCCATTCAATTTACCTAACACCACTTCCCGGCTAACCTGGATTTCACTCCATTCCTCCATCTCATTTGACCCGCGATCCCCTACTATTTCCGGCAAATTATTTATGTCTTCCTTAGTGAAGACAGAACCAAAGTAGTTATTCAATTGGTCTGCCATGTCCTTGTACCACAAGAAACCAGAAATCAGCAGGGATCTGACTGCCAATGAGCTGCTTACTCTAGTCCACTTCCACCAATCAGCAGCTTCCTCAAGCCCACTTAATTGAATGGAACGTACAGATTGCGCTCGCTCCTCCCTCACCAAAGGCTCCTGGGCCTCTGAAAAAACAAAGCCCCGCGCTGGGTTTTTACACTCAACACTCGGACGTCGCTCCTCCCTCACCAACGGCTCCTGGGCCTCTGTAAAAACAAAGCCCTGCGCTCGGGTTTTAATCTTACCGCTTGGACGTCGCTCCTCCCTCACCAACGGCTCCTGGGCCTCTGGAGGTTATAGCATTGATTGAGTAAAGACCAGAACATTGCTCCCCTGGGTTGAAATGTCAAGGAGCAGAGATTATAGCTATAAACTGTGAGACGCAACATTTAAAGAGAGGTGCTGGGCAAGTTGTTGTAAACACACCGGCAGTAGTGAGTTCGTGGAGCACGCTGCAAATAATGTTCGTAGAGACAGATATGACAGTGGTAATTAAGAGGCTTCTCAATAACTATGCAGGGAATGGAGTAATGTGGATCAGATGCAATCGGAAATTAGTTTAACTTGATTCCGGTGGCCCTGCGAGTTGGCTGCCCCGCCTGCAGCGGGTTTGTTGTTTCGACTTTTTTTTTTTTTTTTAAGTTTGTCCAAAAGTAAGTTTTAGTGTTTCTCTGTATGTCCTGTGTTGGGGCTGGTGGGGGGAATAGAGGGAAACCGTTTTCAGGCGCCTACCTAGATGGAGATGCAACGTTCTTCCTTGTGGTTTCTTCGCCCCCCCCCCTTCCTCGTGGCCTTAAAGCTGGTTTGTGTGGCCTTTCCCGGAGTTGGGCCCAGAACTTGAGCGGTGACGGATCTGGGACTTTAACATCGTGGACCCAGAGTTTCAGCGACAGTGCAGCGGGGACTTTAACATCGCATGCCCCCTTGCCGGGGGGTCGCCGGTGAAGCGCTCTGACTGCTGGCCTGCGGCCTACAACACCTTGAAGCCGCGGTCTCGGGGCCGTGGGGTTTGCTCAACCCGTCCCAATGTCGGCGTTCCGTCCATAGGGCGTGACCGTCGGGCTGTCCGTAGCGGCGACTACGGAGGGTCAGGGCCCCGACCATGGGTGAACAAGGGAGGAGGAGGACTGTCAGAACTGTATTGCCTTCCACCACAGCGAAGAATGCTGTGGTGGATGTCTGTGTTGAATTATGTTGGGTATGGTGTCCCTTTTTAATTGTAACGCTGCTTGGTAAATTACATTTCACAGCACCTCATGGTGCATGTTGTGAGATACCCTTTATGCTCACAATTAATACTCAAAGACTAAATCCTGGAAGCAAGAGATTTCTTTATTTTACGAGTCTGCAGACCGGGTGCCTCTCCAACTCGAGACACACCGAGGCCAGAGAGATCATCCCCCTTTATACACAAAATCTTACATTCAATCTCCCCTCCGGACCTTTCTCCAATCAGGGTCGGAGGTTGCAATCCGTAGGTACCTCCCACCGTACATCCCTCGCACCTCCCATATCATACATCGCATGTTCAAACATGTTTCATGGTAGATGAGCAATTTTCTTGACCAGGGGTGTGTTGTAATATTCATTTATTCTATTAAGCATGCTCAATTGCTCAATTGCTCATGACCTGGCCAGTTTTACTCACCTCCATAGTGGCAACCCTCTCAGTTTTCCTATATCAGTACTAAAGCTAAGGCTATAGTGACAAGGGTCCCATCCATCACTCCTTTCTACTGAGTAGGGATCTCTTACACTCCCTTCTCTAGCTTATACAATGCATCTCTTCTTACTCAAGGGGACTCGAGGATGGTTCTGGCAAACTTCAGACACTGCTGTGTCAGAATCCTCTCTCCAGCCCCTCTCTGTTTGAATTCTCTTTAAAATCTCCTTTCTTTAATAGGGTTTAATCACTTTATCCCTCCACAATCCTCCCTTATTCTTTTGCTACGCATACACTGATTAAACCCTCATTTTAAGTTCCTTCAACATCGTCCTAACTTCTCCTCCTGTAAATCATAAACTTCCCCTGGCCGCATATTATCATTATTTTCTGTATTTCCCACTTTCTCTCCCATAGGCATGACACAGCCTGCATCTGACATACTTCTGGTAATAAGTTCCCTTAAAACAAGGGTACAACAGGGGATAAAGATCAGTCCAGCCACTGCACATAGAAACCCACAAGTCCCATCATTCTCCACCATGTTCCTCCGAGGATAGAATCCCACCATTGGGTTCCCATAATCGAATTCCACTTTTGTATTGGAACATGCGCCAACTGCCGGATCCCTTCTGATATGTCCATCACTGCCTGTCCATTATCATCGATGTTCAAAACAGCAATTAGAGAGGTTGAATTTCCCGCATACCCCTCCTTCTTCTGCCGGAGGTAATCTAGGGCTAACTGTTCTGGTTTATTGCTGCTTCATCTGCGTCTGCTGCTTTGCCAGCATCTCCAGCGCCCCGCAGTTTGGTTGGTAATTACCTCCAGTACTGCCTGTAGCCTTATGATCCGGTTAACACTGTATACTGGTGTTCGGTAGCCCCAGGATCCATCCTGTGCTCGTGGCTGGTCCGTAGTATGAGATGATTCTTGCATGGTGGCCATAGTCATTCATCTTCCCACTCTCCAATGTCTATTTTCCTCTTTTTCCGATATAGGTAATCAAATACAGGTGTTCCTAACGACCGGCCTTCTTTGGTATTTAACAGGAAAAATCCAGGTTGTACCAGTCCAATAAAACAAGTCCCACTCCAATTCATCAGTAACACAGAGTATGCCTTGTATCCGGCATATCCATAACAGTCCTTCAGGGGCCGGTCCACTAGAGGCAACCTTGTTCCATATATCTCGCAATACTGGGATCCCCTGATAAGGGTTATTCCCGGTGCAGTTCCATAGTCCGGCTGATTCCACTCCATCAATCTCCATCCGGATAGCGCAGTTTTTCCCATATTTCTTAGTTAGATACCATTTTAGGCTCCTCTGGCCCACCACACTCGGGACTGATTTGGCCACTGGCTGACGATGCGCTGGCAGGGGCTGCTGCCTACTAGGACGGCATCCTTTGCCCAGGGCCTAGCGATACACTCAGTCCCCGACCGGAGCGTCTGTCAGGACCCATACCTGGGGATCTCGGTCTTGTCCAACTGTCAGGTTCCACCCCATCAGGTCCCATATTTCAATAATGGATCTCCTCCACGGCCAACGTGAATTCATCAGTGGTCCTCCGCAGGACCCAACAGTTAGTCACATTTCAGGATTCCAGCTATCCGGATGGCCAAGTCCACAAACAGGTATTTTTCTCCTTCAGGGATCTCGATCTGCTTCTTTATTTCTTCGTACAGTGTCTGGTGCAATGAGGCCGAGTATGTGGGGGAGGGGGAGGCTTAGTGACTACTACCTTAGTAACCTCTTTTACTACTTCCTCCTTCGTCTTATCTATTGCCCCTTTTACGATCTGAGAAGGGAAAACTAAGTGTACACAAACCCATCTCACTCCCCTTGGGCAGGTAACGGCCCCAAACTTCCCTATATACCCCCTATTTGCCTGCCTTCAAATACTCCTTTCCCCCTCTTTACAAATGATTTAGTCGTTCGGTCATGGCATTACTTTGTTCACATGGGAATGATAGGTAAATGATCTGGTTATTACCCTCTCTGTATTGAATAGGATTGATAAACATTTTATCACAATTATTAATTACCTTTTACAACAATTACATACAAAGCAAACAAATACCACGGACTGCTCCTCTCATACTGTCAGTTATACATTCAATGCTTTTTAAAAAAAAATTACTGTTAGGGGTTTACTTCCCGGCTTCACCATCCACTGTTCCTCCTCCTCAGGAACGGGTGGATCGACGGGTCCTTTAACCCGGATCGCGTGGGTCCACCCTTTTTCTTTTGTTCGTATTGCTGTCTCGGTTGTCAGTAATACTAGGTATGGGCCGGTCCACCTGGGCTGGAGTTTCTCCTCCTTCCAATTCTTGACCAGTACTCAGTCGCCAGCCTTTACAGCATGTATTGGAAAGTCAAGTGGTGGGCTTTGAGCCAATAATCCTTTAGCTTTTAATTCTGTAAGGGAACTAGATACTGCCAGTAAATAGTTCCTTAGAATACATCACTGCCATGGTGAGTATTCCTTCTATCTTTCCCAAATAAGGTAACCCAAACAACATTCCATAGGGGGGGACACTGCTAAACTTTGCATGGGGTCTCCGTTGCTTTTCTCAAAGCCTTTCTGTTTCCTACTGCTCCAAAAAAAAAACATATGCCAGACTCCATGTACATATGCTGCTCTTTAAAGCCTTTAATTTCTGCCAATTGAGCTAAGCAAGATTGCAGGCAAGCTTCCAATTTGATCCTGCGCTATAGCTTTTACTTCTTTAGATATTACTCGTCCAAAATATTCTACCTGCTGCTGACAAAACAAAAACTTCTTCCTTGATACATCATGACCTCCTGTGCCATCTTTTCCAAGATAATTACAATGTCTCCGTACAACTTAAAGCATACGGTATTAGGGGTTCGGTATTGATGTGGATAGAGAACTGGCTGGCAAACAGGAAGCAAAGAGTAGGAGTAAACGGGTCCTTTTCACAATGGCAGGCAGTAACTAGTGGGGTACGCAGGGCCTCAGTGCTGGGACCCCAGCTATTTACAATATATATTAATGATCTGGATGAGGGAATTGAAGGCAATATCTCCAAGTTTGCGGATGACACTAAGCTGGGGGGCAGTGTTCGCTGTGAGGAGGATGCTAGGAGACTGCAAGGTGACTTGGATAGGCTGGGTGAGTGGGCAAATGTTTGGCAGATGCAGTATAATGTGGATAAATGTGGGGTATCCACTTTGGTGGCAAAAACAGGAAAGCAGACTATTATTTAAATGGTGGCCGATTAGGAAAAGGGGAGATGCAGCGAGACCTGGGTGTCATGGTACACCAGTCATTGAAAGTAGGCATGCAGGTGCAGCAGGCAGTGAAAAAAGCGAATGGTATGTTAGCTTTCATAGCAAAAGGATTTGAGTACAGGAGCAGGGAGGTTCTACTTCAATTGTACAGGGTCATGGTGAGACCACACCTGGAGTATTGCATGCAGTTGTGGTCTCCAAATCTGAGGAAGGACATTATTGCCATAGAGGGAGTGCAGAGAAGGTTCACCAGACTGATTCCTGGGATGTCAGGACTGTCTTATGAAGAAAGACTGGATAGACTCGGTTTATACTCTCTGGAATTTAGGAGATTGAGAGGGGAATCTTATAGAAACTTACAAAATTCTTAAGGGGTTGGACAGGCTAGATGCAGGAAGATTGTTCCCGATGTTGGGGAAGTTCAGGACAAGGGGTCACAGCTTAAGGATAAGGGGGAAATCCTTTAAGACCGAGATGAGGAAAGACTTTTTTTCACACAGAGAGTGGTGAGGTCTCTGGAACTCTCTGCCACAGAGGGTAGTTTGAGGCCAGTTCATTGGCTATATTTAAGAGTGAGTTGGATGTGGCCCTTGTGGCTAAGGGGATCAGAGGGTATGGAGAGAAGGCAGGTACGGGATACTGAGTTGGATGATCAGCCATGATCATATTGAATGGCGGTGCAGGCTCGAAGGGCTGAATGGCCTACTCCTGCACCTAATTTCTATGTTTCTATGTTTCTATGTCTCTTTCTCACGTTGCTCCTCACTTGTGGAACAAACCAACAACCAACAACTTATTTCAGACTTTTCAACCAGGTCTGTTGTTACTGACAACATTGTCTTTCCTTTTTCACGCTCTTTCTTTCTAAAGCAGTCTCATCAATTCATCCCTCTGCTTCCCACTTTAATCCTTTCTGATCTGCCTTCTTTCTCATTCTAAACTCAATGTCTTACTTCTCAGATAGTTTATCCTCCTTTGCAAATTTATTCACCTTCCTTTTAAAATCTTCCACTGACTTCTCGATCCTCATATTTTACCACCACCCCTTCTACCTCGGGTAATGTCATCACTTTCCCTCCTACCCTCGAGATTCTGACTTGTTTTTCACCTAATCCAATTTTCTTCTTGTATCTTAGTTCCACTTGATCTCTCCACTCCCAAATTACCATAATATCATATCCTCTCCTGGGTCTAATCTCAAGTTTACCAGAGGTTCCCGTGTGTATCCCATTACACCCCAGGGAGCGGAACCCTGACTCCCCTATTCTTCCTCCATGAGTGCGTACGACTGCACCTCCCGTCGTAGCTTAGGACATTCCTCTTGAAATGACCTCCTATTTACAATAATAACACCGGGGGTGGCCCCGTGTACCACCCCTTCTGATCCTTGTTCCTTGTTTTCCGGGGACCCCAACTTCGGTTTCCTCCATTCACCTCTTCCTCGTCCTCCAATACTACTTGCTGTACTGCTTGCAACATCATTTTTGCTTTTCCCTTCTGTTTCTCCTCATCCCGTCTTACATATACCTTTTGAGCCTCTGTTAACAACTGATTCAATGGTTTTTCATTCCAACCTTCCAATTTTTTCCAATTTCTTTCTAATATCCGGCCATGATTTTGTTACAAAATTAACCTTCAACAACTGCTGACCTGCGGTCGTATCAGGGTCTATCCCCGAATACTGCTGGACATTCTTCCTTAACCTTTGTAAAACACTGTCGGAAGTTCGTCCTTATTCTGCTGATTTTCAAAAGCCCGTTCGAAATTCTGTCCCTTGTGAACGGCTTCTCTGATTCCCTTGATTATTATCTCCCTGAGATCTCTCACACTTCTTCTGTTTGGTTACAGTAATGGGATATTTTACTGCTCCCGCTTTAATCCTGTAACCCCTTCTCCCCTTCTCCTGCCTGTATGACCATCTGTCTTTCTTCTGAAAGTAAACAAACTTCCCCTTATTGACATCATTGTCTGCCGACTCCTTTTTTTTCCCTGGGCCCCATTAATTTATTACCCTTCTCCAACCAGAATGTTTATCTAAACAAACCATAAAAGCTGCTTGTTGTTCAGCAATTAACTTATTTCTAATTTTGTTCAAACCATTCCCCCTACAATTCCCAAATTCCAATTCCTAGTTTAAATACATATGACTAACAATTTTCCAAATTTAACTTTACTGAAAAGAAATCTATAGAAGCCAAGCAACCTACATTTTCCAACTTCCCCTTTTTAAGTTGCGATGATACAAAGCGTTGTCCGTTACCTTACAATAACCTCCCCCATTGCTTACAATTCCTTAAAGGAACACACCATCCTTACAACATGTGGCCCACAGCAAACAAACCTATTACATATACAAACTTCCTCATTCATACAAAAACCGGTTTTTACACACACATTTATATTAGTTCCATTCTTCCTTCAATGAGATTGTTTTGAAACTAACTCAATATTTTTCATAAAAATATTTTGGCCCTAGGAAACTGATCTATTTGTTCAGCCAGTCCAAGGGGTCTTCCAATAAACTTTTCATCTCCTTTTTAAAGTTCCTCACCCCCATAATGGTGAGAGGCAATAGTTTCCTTACTCTTTACCCCGGGTGTTCCCTTCACCCATCCAACATTCGCCCCAACGGACTATCGGGCGGAATGTTAGGCTCCATATCAGTTGAGCCTCATCCCGGTTCCCGGACCCTTACTTCTCCCGTTCCGGTTTCCCATTACCTTGTCGGACTGTTCCCGTCCGACAAACCCCGGTCGCCCAGGTAATACTTAATAGTCGTTTTTCTTACCTGGGTCCTGTGCACAAGAATCAACTCGACCGTTCCCGTAGTATTTACGTTACACCCCCTCTTGCTTCCCGAGTCTTTTCAGCGGATATCACTCGCTCAAACTGCTGATGGCAAGCAAGGAGATCAGAGACTGCTGAAATCAGCAGGGTGCACCTTCCCCTCCTTCTTGCCTCCACAAGCAGCCGGAGTGGCGATTCGCGGACGAGCCCCCAATTTGTGAGATACCCTTTATGTCACAATTAATACTCAAAGACTAAATCCTGGAAGCAAGAGATTTCTTTATTTTACGAGTCTGCAGACGGGTGCCTCTCCAACTCGAGACACACCGAAGCCAGAGAGATCATCCCCGTTTATACACAAAATCTTACATTCAATCTCCCCTCCGGACCTTTCTCCAATCAGGGTCGGAGGTGCACAATCCGTAGGTACCTCCCACCGTACATCTCCTCGCACCTCCCATATCATACGTTGCATGTTCAAACATGTTCATGGTAATGAGCAATTTCTTGACCAGGGGTGTGTTGTAATATTCATTTATTCTATTAAGCATGCTCAATTGCTCATGACCTGGCCCAGTTTTACTCACCTCCTAGTGAACCCTCTCAGTTTTCCTATATCAGTACTAAAGCTAAGCTATAGTGACAAGGGTCCCATCCATCACTCCTTTCCACTGATAGGGATCTCTCTACATCACCCCCTTCTCTAGCTTATACAATGCATCTCTTCTTACTCAAGGACTCAAGGATGGGTCTGGCAACCATCAGACACTGCTGTGTCAGAATCCTCTCTCCAGCCCCTCTCTGTTTGAATTCTCTTTAAAACTCCTTTCTTTAATAGGGTTTAATCACTTTATCCCTCACAATGTGACAAATAAATTTGAACTTGAACTCTAATCATGGTCGGCAGTGATATTGTGGGCCAAAGGGCCTGTTCTGGTGTTGTTCTGTTTTATGCTCTGTGTGCAACATTCATTCCTTCTACCAATAGCGCAATCCAGCTCTATAGTCTCCTCCAGCTATAACGTGCACTACATTTACTTGATGTATCTATTTCAATAGCCCCTGAATTCACGACCTCTACCACCAACCACGAACAGCATTGGTGCAGAGGAACACAACCTCAAGTTGCCATTTAGCTTGCACACCACCTCTACTTCAGAATATCGACAAGTCTAAATAGTGAACTCGCTCCCCAACAGAACCTATCACATGTCATGGTCCGGCATGAGACGGGAAAAAAAACTGAAAAAGAGAAAGAGATGGGGGTCCAGGGGGCAACGCCACTGGAGGGGTTAAAAGGAAGAGGGCTACACCCCCTTACGCAGATTTTTTTGATAATTGTTCCTTGAAATGACATAATTTTCTTGCCTGCTTACCTGTGAGATATTTAAAAAAAAATCACAAATGCTGTTGAGACAAATTCAGGCGAAGAAGTGTTTATTAAAATAATATTCTGCAGAATAGGTGCCTCTCCTTTGCTGTCCCCTAGAGGCACACCGAGGGTCGGGATGTATTCTATCTTTATACATTTCATTACATTATAGCCACACTCTCTTTTCTCACCATTTTGCCTCTTCTTAATTATAACATAAAGCCCACATTCCCACGAGAAAGCCCAGGAACGTCTCGGAACATCTCCTGACGTCAAAGGCTTATACTGAAGTTTCTATCTGTTTGTTAGTTTTTATCTCGAATTTCTCTCTGTTCTATATGTTACTTTCTATTCTACTAACAGTCTGGCTTTTGCTGAAACCTTATTTCTTTCTAAGCTATATTTTTATATTCCTAGTTTAAATCAACTATGTCTGTTAACCCATTTCTCACAGGACCTTCACAACAGTGGGGATTTAACCACTATTTCTCACAATCCTCCATTTTTCTTTTGCTACGCATTTATTGAAACCCCAATTTCAAGCTCCCTTGGTTCCAATTGAAGTAACATTCTCCTAATCTCCTCTTCCTGTGGATCCTGGACCTTCCCTGGTCACATTATAATTATGAGTTCCCTAAAACAACAGGGATACAACAGGGGATAAAGATCAGCCCAGCCAATGCACATAGAAACACGAGTCCCACCATTCTCCACCATGTTCCTCCGAGGATGGAATCGCACCATTGGGTACCCATAATCGAATTCCACTTTTGTATTAGAACATGTGCCAATTTCCGGATTCCTTCTGATATGCCCATTACTGCCTGTCCATTGTCATCGATATATAGGCAGCAATTCGAGAGGTTGAATTTTCCGCATACCCCTCCTTCTTCGGCCAAGAGGTAATCTAAGGCCAACCGGTTCTGGTATATTGCTGTTCTCATCTGTGTCTGCTGCTTCACCAGCATCTCTAGTGCCACTGCAGTTTGGTTGGTAATTACCTCCAGTACTGCCAGGAGTCTTATGATCTGGTTTAACATGTACAGGTTCGGTAGCCCCAGGATCCGTCCTGTGCCCAAGTGGCTGGTCCATAGTATGAAATGATTGTTGCAGATGGCCATTCATCATCTTCCCATTCTCTGATGTCCATTTTCCTCTTCTTCCGATATAGGTCGTCAAATACGGGTGTTCCTAGAGACCGCCCCTCTTCAGTGTTTAGCAGGAAAAATCCCGATTATCAATAATACTAGGTATGGGCCGGTCCACCGGGGCTGGAGTTTCTCCTCCTTCCAATTCTTGACCAATACCCAGTCGCCGGCCTTTACAGCTTGTATTGGAAAGTCGAGTGGTGGGCTTTGAGCCAATAATCCTTTAGCTTTTAATTCTGTAAGAGAACGATATACTGCCAGTAAATAGTTCCTTAAGAATACATCACTGCCCTCTCTGGTGGGTATTCCTTCTATCTTTCCAAATAAGGTAACCCAAACAACATTTCATAGGGGGATGCTGCTAACTTTGCATGGGGTCTCCATTGCTTTTCTCATAGCCTCTCGGTTTCCCTACAGCTCCAAACATGTGCCAGACTCCATGTACATATGCTGCTCTTAAAGCCTTAATTTCTGCCAACTGAGCTAAGCAACATTGCAGGCAAGCTTCCAATTTGATTACCTTAAAGTCCAATTCATCCTGATGCATCACTTCAAACCCTGCATACTTGCTATTATGATCCCTTTAACAAGAAACATCCACAAGCAAAACCTTTTTGTCCCCTTTATTCAAAGGCTCTGATTGTAAAACATTTCTCAGACTTGGGTGTCCTTCTTCATTCATTATTTTCCTCATGGCATCACAATTTCAACATACTTTCCAATCTAGTCTGAACTATATCCTGCCATTCCCAATATCATCATCATCATCATCTGTACTACTGTCTGAGGTTTGGGAACTTCGATTATCGCTTCAATTTGATCCTGCGCTATAGCTTTTACTCCTTTAGATATTACTACTCCAAAATATTCTACCTGCTGCTGACAAAACAACAACTTCTTCCTTGATACATTATGACCACCTATGCCACTTTTTCCAAGATAATTACAATGTCTCTCTCACATTGCTTCTCACTTGTGGAACAAATCAACAAATCATCCACATACTATATCAACACCTTCCAAATCTGCCTATAACATCTGATCAAAAACATGGAGCTAGTATTTAAAACCCTGCTGCATCCCAGCCTAGGTGTCTTTAACTCCTCTTCTTAATGTTCATACCATAACTGTGAGGTCACAGTTCTTGACCTCCTTCTTGAGATCCCTCCCTCCCTTGGGGACCTCAGTCCTGTCTGGGCTTATACCCAGATTTATTTCACTCCTGATAGGGCATTTGAGGAAACATGCTCCCAAATACATTTATTATTGGCATGGAATTCTCTGGCCCCTGTTTGGCTCTGTCATAGGACTCACCGTGTCTCGGCGCATCACTTATTTCAGACTTTTTAACCAGGTCTGTTGTTACTGACAACATTGTCTTTCCTTTTTCACGCTCTTTCTTTTTGAGCTCTTCAAGTTACATTTGCATCATTTTCCTCTGCACCTCTTCCTGTTGGTCTGCAAGTCTTTTTCCTATCTTTGCGATATTTATCAACCTCATTGACCAAATGATCACTGAATCAGGGGTGGGAAATAGATGACAATCCCACCACCTCCTCCAATCTAGACTTGACTAGGAGGAATGACATCCACCACAGTGGTTCAGAATATAGTGTTCATTAACTGGTTGCCTTCTATTTCTTGTTCAGTTTCCAGTCTCCACCTTTTCAGCTTGTTCTCCAGATAGGCTGCTGGATTACTGTCTGAGGGCCTGCCATACCCTCTGCCTGACTGTGTCAAACAGCGTGCCATTGTTTATTGCATTGTTCACAGCATTTTTATACCAGCCATCTTCAGGAGTTCTGTCAGTTTGGTGGTTCCTATCACTTTCACCAACAGTGATCAAATCTCCCATAGCCAATAATCGTCCCACGTTCTCCTCCTCCAAAGCCATAATCAATTTCCTGCCCCATCAGGAATATTGTGTAAGGTATGTTTTAGCCCTCTCAGTTTATGGGTGCCCCAAAGGATAATCTGTGTCTGGCCTGCTCTTATCTTTTTAAAGCAGCCCCATCAATTTATCCTTCCCACTCGAATCCTTTCTGATATGCCTTCTTTCTCATTCTAAACTCAATTTCTTACGTCTCAGATAGTTTATCCTCCTTTGCAAATGTATTCACCTTTCTTTTAAAATCTTCCACTGACTCCTCCTGATTTATTACTTTCACACCTGTCGTTTCCTACTTCTGTTACCTCCTCACTGCCTCTCTCTCCTTTCCTCTCTAAACTACTTAAGTGCATCTAATTTCTTTCCTCTCTCCTTTTCCCACCTTATCTGTGACATATAATTCGTAATTAACGCCTCATCTTGTCACACATTTATCTTGAAAGTGCCTTCCTTGGGCCACTTCCTCACAACTGTTTCTGAAAATCTCAGCAAACAAACATTATCTGTCTCCAACCAGAATGTTTATCTGAACAAACCACAAAAGCTGGTCATGTTTCAGCAATTAACTGGTTTCCAATTATTTCAATCCAGCGTTGTCGGTTACCTTTCAGCTGTTCGTAACCTCCCCCATTGCTTACAATTTCTTAAAGGAACACACACACCTACCCTTACAGCATGTGGCCTACAACAAACAAACTTATCACATATATGAACTTCCTCATTCATTCAAAACCGGTTTTTACACACAAATCACATTCGTTCCATTCTTACTTCAAAGAAATTATGCAATTTTCTACACAGATTCGTTTCAAAATGAACATTTATATAATTCTTATCTCCCCTTTTAAGTTAAAGTAGGATGGTCTAATCCCCTGCCGTCAGGTTCCTGAGCGTTGTGATTGGATATTGATTCATATCGTGATTAGTCAGAATCACCGTCACGCAAATAATAACCACACCCCACTAAGATCACAACCAATCAAGATCCTCAACATTTGACCACACCCCACTCCCATTAATCTCCAAACAAAGAAGCTCATTTTAAGTTGATCTCTCAGCAGAGAGAATGCAGCAATTTTATCTCCACAAACAGTCAAGAAACTCAGTCCTTATCACTGTGTACACTGTTTCTGTTACCCACTTACTCTAAATTCGTATTTTGCCCTTGCAAACCCCTGACCCCTCAGGGTGGTACTTTATTCTGCCCGTTCAAACCCCTGACGTCTCAGGGTGGGATCCACAGAATACTTTCCTCGTCTTGCTGCTGTTCCCTTGTCCCAATCTGACTCTTGTATTTATCTGCTGCCGCAGCATTTTGCTGCGCTGGTGGGTTCTCCTGTTCCCACTTTTTCATAGCTGACTCCCCATAATGGCCATTAACTCCTCCCATGTGTAAGTGTTTGGCCAAGGTTCTGCCAGACCTTAAGGATCCCCTAGGAGGCTTCTCATTTCTTTTTTGAAATTCCTCACTTCAGTACTAGTTAAGGGGACATTAACAAACCCCATTCCCCCTTGGGGTCCTCCCATGGGTACCTCTCTTAGAGGTCTAATATTACCGATTTTTTTCTTACTCTGACTGACCTCCTGACTCCCTCTCCTGGTGGCAGGGGGTTTAATTTATCTACCGCGACCGCCTCCTGTCTCTTGATTCCCTTTTCTTTCTCACTCCTGGGGTCCGGTAGGTCACTGTCGGTGTCATCACCGTCAGTAACATCATCATTAAATTCTTGTTTTACCCTGACCTTTCTTTTTACCATCAAAGGTTCTCCAGTGAATTCCATCTGACCCATTCTCTGGCCACCAGACCGAAGCTCTTTTTATCGGGTGTTTTGGCCATTCAAAATAACAATACCTTATCATTGTTGCCTTCTCCAACCCCTGGGTATTTCCTGCCCCCCCTCCCCTCCCTCCCCTCCCCAGTGGTTCAGCATTCGCCCCAACGGACTATTAGGCACAATGTTGGGATGGGTTTTTCCCTTACATTTCCCATTCTCTTGATCGGAATTCCTTTCCGATCTTTTATCACATCGCCAGGTAATACTATTAATAGTCAAAGTTTCTTACCGGGGTCTGTGCAAGAATTACTCGATTTTCGCGATTTTCAACCAATCTCCAACCACTTTCACTTCTTTGCTGAGTCTCTGTTTGGTCCGGGCATCACTGCTCAAACCTTCTGATGGCAAGCAAGGAGTCTGAGACCGCTGAACTCAGCGGGGTGCACCTTCTCTTTGTCCGTTGTACTCCGTCAGCTGTATCCCGTAATTAAATCCCGGAACCGAGCCCCCAAATTGTGAGATATTAAAAAATCACAAACGCTTTTGAGACAAATTCAGGCGAAGAAGTGTTTATTAAGATCATATTCTGCAGAATAGGTGCCTCTCCTTTGCTGTCCCCTAGTGGCACACGAGGGTCGGGATGTATTCTATCTTTATACATTTCATTACATTATAGCCACACCCTCTTTTCTCACCATTTTGCCTCTTTTTAATTATAACATAAAACCCACATTCCCACGAGAAAGTCCAGGAACGTCTCGGAACATCTCCTGACGTCAAAGGCTTATACTGAAGTTTCTATCTGTTTGTTACTTTTTTATCTCGAATTTCTCTCTGTTCTATATATCGTTACATTCTATTCTACTAACAGTCTGGCTTTTGCTGAAACCTTATTTCTTTCTAAGCTATATTTTTCTATTCCTAGTTTAAATCAACTATGTCTGTTAACCCCTTTCTCACAGGACCGTCACAACAGTGGGGGTTTAATCACTATTTCTCACATGACCCTTAATTTCTCACTCACACTCACATGGAACTGCTCACACTCACAGGGACGTCCCCTCACTGCTCACAATCATGGGCCGTGACGTCATTTCCGGGCTGAGGCCGCTGCGCGGCGTCTCTGTCTCCGGGGCAACGAACGGGCGACGGCGGCGGGTTGTGTCCAGGCCCCGCCCCGCCCGGGGACACTCGGGGCCCGGGGAGAGGAGAGACCCCACTGTCCGCCCCGCCCCGCCCGGGGACACTCGGGGCCCGGGGAGCGGAGAGACCCCACTGTCCGCCCCGCCCGGGGACACTCAGGGCCCGGGGAGGGAGAGAGAGACCCCACATGTCCGCCCCGACGGGAACACTCGGGGCCCGGGGAGCGGAGAGACCCCACTGTCCGCCCCGCCCGGGGACACTCGGGGCCCGGGGAGCGGAGAGACCCCACTGTCCGCCCCGCCCGGGGACACTCGGGGCCCGGGGAGAGGGAGAGGACCCCACTGTCCGCCCCGCCCGGGGACACTCAGGGCCCGGGGAGAGGAGAGACACCCACTGTCCGCCCCGCCCGGGGACACTCGGGGCCCGGGGAGCGGAGAGAGGAGAGACCCCACTGTCCGCCCGGGGACACTCGGGGCCCGGGGAGCGGAGAGAGGGAGACCCCACTGTCCCGCCCGGGGACACTCGGGGCACGGGGAGCGGCGACAGCTGATCTCCTGCGGCCCCACATCGGTGAGTTATTTTCCCGCCGCTCCCCAATGGACGGGTGTAATCTTGGGGAGAGACTTGGGTTAAATTTCCCCATTGAATGTGATTCGCTCTTGTCTGTGGGGACATTGAAGTTATTGTTGTGACTAAATGTGTCCCAGTGATAGTTTGTAGCAGAAATGTTCAGCAACAGCTGCTGCTGCGTTTTGTCATTGGATGTGTTTGTGGAGATTCATGTTGCACAATGATACAGATCTATACATTTGTAAAGTAAATGTTGGAGTTTGTTTTAGTTACTAAATGGCCCAACGTTCACTTATTTATAATGAAATTGGGGCGTCAGATGTTGAACCTGTTATTCCCATTTTCATTTATTTTTGGCGAGCAACTTCCTCTTGCCAGAGTAAAGGAGTGTTGCTCGCTATTATCGCCCTCTGGTCACAGCGGAGAGAGTGATCCCAGGAGACGGTGCAGCAGAATGGCAGCAAGAGGAAAATATACTTTGTGGATTTGTAGCATGGAAGGCATTTTGTACATATTTGAATAATGAAATGAGAACTAACGAGTTAGGACTGTCTGTCGGGCATGTGAGTGGAAGTGCGGCATTTGCACAGATCTATTGACCAGGATGACACGTGACTTTTGCATCTTTTTTGGGGGCATGGAAATTTAACGAAACATTGTTATTCCAGAAGATCTGAGGAATAAGATGAAATGCTACCATGTGGAAAGCAAACCAGCTCAGCAGTTTGAGCAGCATTTGATTACAGTCCCAGTTCTGATAATGGATCATCCACCATTGACTGCACTTTCCCCTGTTTTCAGTATTTACTAATTTTATCAATGAAGTAAATGCACTTTGTCTTTATTACACTGTAGGAAAAATGGTAATGATTTGTGCTTGGCCCGATCCCACACAGCGGAAAGGTAACAAAATATGTTTGATTTAGATGCCAGAGGTTGCTTAAAGGTAGACAGAGATCACCTGTCCACAGCTGGGATAGTTCAGGACCAGAAGTGGGGTGGGAGATTGCAACCTTCACGTGGTCCGCCCTGTTTCGATGAATGCAATCAACCCGGCGTGCACAATCAAATAAGACAAATAAAACAAGTTGTCCCACAACTTTAGGCTGTGCACGCCAAACGCAAGAAGAAGGACCAGAAGTGGAACCCTTTAATGGAGAATTATATCTTTCAGCTATGATAATAGAGAATGTCTGCAAGATAGCAAAGGATAATCCCTGTTTGTTGAGGATGAATCAGTTGGAGAGCTGAGTGCTGAGAGGAACATATGTTTGGTCAACAGTTCAGTAGTTCAATATGTAACTGCACAGTGAAATTATTTTAGCACATGTAGCCATCACCATTTTCAAAGTCCAAATCCGGTCCGCCCGCGAGCTCGATGTCCTGGTGCAGTTCCTGTGAACTGACCTCCCTCTCCTCACCCATCTTAGTAGCCCGTGGGGTGACTCCACCTACCTTGAAGGCGCTGCAGGCATGAACCCAATTCACCCTCCTACTGGGCCACTCCTCGCGCCTGACGTCTCCAACTCCCTCCTGGTAGAGCTGTCCAATGAACCTTTGGGCGGGTTTGGGCAGTGTCCTGTGGAGATGAGACGGATGATTCTCCAGTGAAGTGGGACTGGTGGTGGTACTGCAGACATCACCTGACATCATGGAGACCCTGCAGAGTCCAGTCTGGATATAAACACTCCTTCTCCCTTATTCTGGAATGGGAATTCCATCCCCCCCCCCCAATCCATGTGGGAATGTGCCAAGGGGAGCATAGAAACTAGAAACATAGAAATAGGTGCAGGAGGCATTCGGCCCTTCTAGCTAGCAGCGACATTCATTTGTGATCTGGCTGATCGTCCGCTATCAATAACCCGTGCATGCCTTTCCCCATATCCCTTGACTCACTAGCCACTAGAGCTCTATCCAACTCTCTCTTAAATCCATCCAGTGATTTGGCCTCCACTGCCCTCTGTGGCAGGGAATTCCATAAATTCACAATTCTCTGGGTAAAAAAAAGTTTTTTTTCAGCTCAGTCTTAATTGACCTCCCTTTATTCTATGACTATGGCCAGTGGTTCTGGACTCGCCATCATTGGGAATATTTTTACTGCATCTAGCTTGTCCAGTCCTTTTAATAATTTTTTATGTTTTCATAAGATCCCCCATCATCCTTCTAAACGCCAGTGAATGCAAGCCTAGTCTTTTCAATCTTTCCTATATGACAGTCCCGCCATCCCAGGGATCAATCTCGTGAACCTACGCTGCACTGCCTCAATCACAAGGATGTCCATCCTCAAATTAGGATACCAAAACTGTACACAATATTCCAGATGTGGTCTCACCAGAGCCCTATACAACTGCAGAAGAACCTCTTTATTCCTGTACTGAAAACCTCTTGTTATGAAGGCCAACATTCCATTAGCTTTCTTCACTGCCTGCTGTACCTGCACGCCAACTTTCAGTGACTGGTGTACAAGGACACCCAGGTCTCGCTGTACCTCCCCCTTACCTAACTTAACCCCACTGAAATAATAATCTGCTCCCTTGTTTTTGCTGCCATAGTGGTTAACCTCACATTTATCTATTATTATACTGCATCTGCCACGCATATGCCAACTCACTAACTGTCCAGGTCCCCTGCAAACCTCCTAACATCCTCTTCACAGTTCACGCTGCACCCAGCTTTGTGTCACTGAGCCTTGCGGCACTCCACTCGCCACTGCTGCCATTCTGAAAAGGCCCCGTTCACTCTACTCTTTGCTTCCGGTTTCTGCCAACCAATTTTCTATCCATGTCAACACCTACCCCCAATACCATGAGTGCTCTAATTTTAGTCACCAGTCTCAGAGGGGGCGCGGGATTTTATCAAAGGCTTTCTGAAAGTCTAGATACACTACATCCACTGGCACCCCTTCGTCCATTTAATTGTCACATCCTCAAAAAACTCCAGAAGATTAGTCAAGCATGATTTCCCTTTCAGAAATCCCATGTTGACTTGGACTAATCCTTTTTACTGCTATCCTAAAAGCTCCATGTATTACCTCTTTATAATTGATTCCAGCATCTTTCCCACCACGAAGTCAGGCTAACTGGTTGCAATTCCCACGTTTTTTCTCTTGCTCCTTTCTTGAAAAGTGGGATAACATTAGTTATCCTCAATTCCACAGGAACTGATCCTGAATCTATTGAACATTGGAAAATGATACCAATGCATCCAACCTATTTCTAGTGCCACTCCCTGAGGGACCTGGGATGCAGACCATCAGGACCAGGGGATTTATTCATACTTCAGTCCATTAGCTACCCATACTAAACCTTAATATTAGCAGTGGGGACTACAGTTCACAGCAGAGTTGGGATTTTGCAGTTGGCATTAAATAATTTATTCACCGTTCCAGCTAGTGGGGAATTTGGCAATGGGTAATTATATGGTGGTGCTGGAAGCTTTTGTCCTGGATGGCAGGGTTGTGGTAGGAATAGGGCCAGAGCAGAGTGTGACAGTAATTCCCCATCAGTGGTATTTTTCCTTTTCCCTGTGAGTTTGAAACATAGAAACATAGAAATTGGCTGAAGGTGTAGGCCATTCAGCCCTTCGAGTCCTGCACCGCCATTCAATTTGATCATGGTGTGATCATTCCCAACTCAGTATCCCGTACCTAACTTCTCTCCATACCCTCTGTTCCCTTCTTAGCCAAAGGGCCCACATCTAACTCCCTCCATGAAATATAGCAATGAACTGGCCTCAACCTACCTTGTGGCAGAGGTTCCAGAGATCACCAACCTCTGTGTGAAAAAAAGTCTTTCTCATATCGGTCTTAAAGGATATTCCCATTATCCTTAGCTGTGATCCTTGTCTGGACTTCCCCAAACATCGGGAACAAATCTTCCGGCATCTAGCTGTCCAACCCTTAAGAATTTTGTAAGTTTTTATAGATCCCCTATCAATCTCCTAAATTCTAGAGAGTATAAACCAAGTCTATCCAATTCTTCTTCAATTAAGACAGTCCTGACATCCCAGGAATCAGTTGATGTGAACATTCTCTGCAATCCCTCTATGGCATAATGTCCTTCCTCAGATTTGGAGACCCGAACACTTTACGCAATACTCCAGGTGTGGTCTCCCAGGTCCCTGTACAACTGAAGTAGAACTCCCTGCTCCTCTACTCAAATCCTTTTGCTATGAAAGCTAACATACCATTCGCTTTGTTCACTGCCTGCTGCACCTGGCATGGCCTACTTCATTGACTGGTGTAGCATGCACCCAGGTCTCGTGCATCTCCCCTTTTCCTAATCGGCCACATTTTAGATATAATCTTAAATCTTGAAGCCTCAAAACAGTGTGGTGTGGGGTACAGGGTTTGTAGGGTGCAGAGAGAGGGGGTGCAGTAAGGGGGGGAATTAGGTGTGGAGGGTTCAGAGAGGGTTTAGGAGGGATACAGATGGGATGTGGAGGGATGATGAGAGGGTTTGGGAGGGTGAGGATGGAGGTGTGGAGGTGAGGAGGGTTCAGGAGGGGGGGGTGAGGGATGGGGTGTGGATGTTGTTCAAAGAGGGGCGGCAGGGTGGGGGGCGGGGTGTGTGGGTTACAGGCATGGTGCCAGATGGGGGTGACTGTGAGAATTGTGAGGCCATCCTCGCAGCAGACAATGAAGCAGCAATGCTGTATGCTGTTAATGTTTCTGTACTATTATACACAATTAACATGGTTGCCTTGCTGCAGCAGAACTAGGGTTTTAGATAACATTTATTGACATAATATGGAATATATTGCATCAAGTTTCATAGAATGTGTAGCGTGTGTGTTGTTAGCGAGGACCGATGGAACAGCCTCTGTTCTTTTGTTGTTTAGAGGAATGAGGTGTTGACCTGATGGAATGTCCATAGATTGGATGTATGACGGGTGTTAATGTTATGCTGCATGTAAGTATTTAATTGTTCCATTGTAACATTGTGAGAATTTAACACTCTGACTCCTGGTTTTTTCCCTTGGAGGAAGAGTTCAGTATCCAGGGGTCAGAATCTGTGACTGGGGTGGTGGTCATGTGTTTTTCTGGGGTGGCTTGTTTCTGACTCTTGAGGAACGGTGGTGAACCAATGGTGCCCAGCTCACCCCGTTCTTCATCATTCTGTCTACCAGTCTTCATTGTCGTCATCACTCTGTTCTACCGTGGCCACCCCCACCCCGCTGCTACCGTGGTCATTGCGGTTTCAAATAATTGGTGACAGAGGAAGCCAGTTATTCCACCCCCAGTGTCTTTGCGGTGTTGTGCAAGAGTTCATCGGTCAGATCCCACCTTCTGGTAACCAGTCTTCAAGCACAATTAGTGTATAAGTTTCTTCAAAGGTTATTTTGCTGAGCTCCAGATCTGTACTGATCCTGTGGTGGGAGAAACGTTTTCACCAGGTCTACAATCTTTCAACTAATTCCTGTATCCTGTATTAACTGAATTTATCAGGGGAAAGTGGTCTCCTCCTCATTTCATCCTCATCCATTACACTACACACCTCAAGTGATGCTCTCTTGATATTTAGCCTTTCCATAATTTATCAAAGTTCCAAATACAGTAATAATTTCCAAAATTATTCCAAATAACCACCTAACCAGGCCGGTGACTTTGCATTTAAACTTTTGTTGGAATTAGATATGTTGGTAAGGTTTGAGTTGTGTTTATGTGTCGGAACAGCATTTGTTTATTTTGAGCAGAAGTTGTGAGCAAGCAGGCCAAATTCCACCATTATGGGCTTGTATGGCTAGGAATTTAGAAGATTGAGGGTGGATCTTAGAAAACTTATTAATCTTGGGGAGAGATTGGGTTAACATTCCCCCATTGAATGTGATTTCCTCCTTGTCTGTCAGCAGCGCATTACATTTTATTGGTGAGAGTAGTAAATGTGTCCCAGTGTGATAGTTTGAAGCAGAAAAGTCTGTTTGTTGAGGATGAAATCAGGTTGGAGGGCTGCGTGCTGAGAGGTAACAGATGTTTTGGTCAACAATTCAGTAGTTCAATTATGTAACTGCAGGTGAAATTATTTAGGCACTGCATGCATCGTCATTTTCCAAAGTCCAAATCCGATCTGCCGCGAGCTCGATGTCCTGGTGCAGTTCCTGTGAACTGGACCTCCCTCTCCTCAACCTATCTTTGTGTCCTGTGGGGTGACTCCACCTACCTCTGAAGGGCTTTAGCATGCACCAGATCACCCTTTACGGGCCATTTCCTAGCGCTCGGCATATCTACAGCTCTCTCCGGTAATGATAGCCCTTTGGGCGGGTTTTGGGCAGCATCTATAGATGCGTACGGATGATTCTCTGATGAAGTGGGTATCT
>CM069170.1:10140228-10345253 GCA_035221665.1 Okamejei kenojei | reverse complement strand
CTCACACACACACCCTTCTCTCACTCACAAAACACACACTCACACTCACCACAACACACACAGAAAACTCACACAAACACCGACTCACACACAACACACAGACTCTGGACTCAGAACTCTCACACACTCACGACTCTCCTCTCACACACAATCACACTTGCACACAGACTCCACACTCGCACACACAGAGCTCTTGTACACGACACACGGATCACAGACAAAACAGAATTCACCACAACACATATCTCAACAAGGACTCAACTCCACACACACAGATTAACACCACAGACCCTCACACCACAGGACTCACACACAACAAGATTACACACACCCTTTTACAGACTCTCACACACATCAACACAGAGACGCACACACTCACACAAAGAGGCACACAGGACACACACACTCCCACTCAAACTCAATACGACTCAACACATCACACACACACACACACATCACACACAACACACACAACACACAGAGAGAACACTCTCACATGCACACAGCTCACACGCACTCACACACTCACATCACACACACACACACTCACACACACACACCCAGACCACACACACAGGACTCACCATACACACACAAATCACACCACATAACACACACACAACACACCTCGCACACTGGGACTCGCCTCACGCACATTATTCATCTCACAACGCACACACTAAAACACACATAGACTCACACACAATAACAGGACACTCACAGACACACATACTCACACACGCACACAGACACTCACTCACTCACAGACACTCACTCACTCAAAGACTCACACGCACACTCACACACACACACAGACTCACCTACAGATTCACACACACTCTCTCACACACGCTCACCACACACACAACACACAAACACAGTTCACACACACAACCGCAGACTCACACTCACACAGAAACACACACCCACACCCACACACACACACACCATCACACAACAACACACACACACAACACACATCACTCACACACATAAACAGACGGCAGAGAGACACACGTGCACACTCACAGACTCACACAACACACACACACTCACCGACTCACACACACACTCAAAAGGACCCACACACACACACTCACACACCAGACTCCCACAACGCACACACAGACTTCGCTCACATACGCACACACACAGACTCGCTCACCACACACACAGACCCTCACACACAGTGCGCTCTCTACACAAACACACAACAACTCACATACAAACTCTCCAACAGACCACACACACGACTCACCACACACCACACACACACGCACGCTCAATACACACACACACACATTAAACAAGCCCTCTCACAACAGAGGGACACACATGCACACATCAGACTACTCACACACTCACACACACACACAAAACAGACACACCCCACACAGACACGCTCACACACAAAAAACACACTCATGGTCACACACAGACACTCACCACACACTCACACATTCTGGACAAATATGGTCCCCACAGCCACACACAAATCAGACTAACACAAACACACACGGACTCACACACTCAACACACTTCTCACAACTTCACACGACAAACGGCACGGCACACTCATCACACACACAATAACACCTCAGAACACAGACCACACACACAGACTCCAATACACACAAAAACACACACACACTCACACAACAAAGACACACACTCGCACATGGACTCGCACACAAGCACTCCTCTCTCACACACTTAACACAACAAATAGATCACAACACAATAACAGGACACTCACACACACTCCACAACGCACAGACACGCAACTCACACACTCACACAAAGACTCACACGCACACACACTCACACACTAAACACACACACTACAGTTTTCACACACACTCCTTCTCACACAACGTCACCACAGGCTCACACACACAGACAGTCACACACACACACTCACACGCAGCACAGATTCACACAACACATAATCACCACAACACCAGACTCACACACACACACACACACAGATCCCACACAGACTCCACTTGCACACTCACAGACTCCACACAAAGACTCTCACACACCGACTCACGGTCACAGCACACACTCACTCACACACACAGACTCACTCGCTCACACAAGACCACTCACTCACACACACACTCACACACACGGAACAGGCACAGACTCACACACACCACACACCACGGCTCGTCACACACTTCCATACACTGACTCACACACACATGGTCAACCACATGACACACACTCACACACACACACACACAGCTGGTGAACACATTACGCACTGGTGTGACACTCATCATCGGCTGGTGTGATGGCTACAGTTCATTCGGGCCACCACCACCACTCTTACCCCCCCCCGCTCTTGCGCCTTGCCATTTCTCTTCCCCCACACACACACTACACACAACATCACACTCACACTCACAACAGATTCACACACACTCACACACACAGGACTATCACACACACACAATATTCACACCACAAGACACACACCAGACTCACACACCACACACACACAGCAACACAGACTCTCACACTCACTCACAGACTCTTTCCTCACAGACAGAGAGACCACACAACACTCTACAAATCACAACATAAACACTCGACACACAGACAATCACACAGCACAAGACACACACCACTCCACACACACACACACACTACTGACACCGGCACAACAGACTACTCACGCACTCACGAGCTTACACACTTCCCCTCACAAAAATGGGACTCACACACACACACACACAAAGATCACACCTTCTGATATACCCGCTTCTCTCCACACGACACAGACAATTCACACACACACACACAGTAACTCTCTCACCATACACACACTCACAGAAGGAGACACACACACACACACACACACACTCGAACACACACACACACACACACGCACACACACACACTCTACACACACAATACACACAGACACACCACACACCAACACACTCACACACACACAGACTCACACCACACACTCACACACTCACACACACTCACACACACATTTCACACACACTCACCACACACACACTCTCACACACACACACAGGCACACACACACCACACACAAAAATCACAGGACACCACTCACACACAGAACTCACACTCACACACACAGGACACTCACACACACACACACACACACACACACTCACACACACACACACCACACGCACAGAAATCACACACACACACACACACACCCACACACTACAACAGACACACACATACACACACTCACACTCACAGACTCACACACACACACACTCACACACACACGCACTCACACACACACACAACTCACACACACACACACACTCACACACTCACACACAGACTCACAACAACAGACTCACACACACTCACACAGACTCACCACACACACAACACACACACACACACACAGTCACGCAACTCACACGCACACACTCACACTCACACACACACGCACACTCACACACTCACACACAGCACTCAACCACACACACAGACACACACACACACTCAGGCACTCACACACACAGCCCCTCTCACATACACACACACACACACACTCACACACACACACACACAGACTTCACACACACACACACACACACACACACACACACACACTACACACACGCACACAGACTCAACACTCTCACACTCACAGACACCTCACACACACACACGCACACACACTCACACACTCACACGCACACACACACTCACACACACACTCACACACTCACACACACACTCACACACACACACACACACACACACAGACTCACACACACAGAAACACACACACACAGACACACCACACAGACTCACACACACACACGGCACACACATTCACACACACACACCACACACACACACACACACACACACACACACACACACATCACACACACACACACACACACAAAACACACACACACAAGCAGACAGACAGACAGAGAGACACACACTCATGCACACAGACTCACACACACTCACACACACACACACACACACACACACACAGACCCACACACACAGACTCACACACTTACACCACAAACACAAACACACACACACACACATACCTCGCAACACTACTCGCACACACACACATATTCTCTCCACACACACGCACACACTAAAACACACATAGACTCACACACACACAGACACTCACAGACACAACACTCACACACGCACACACAGACTCTCACGCACTCACTAAGACACTCACTCACAAAACTCACACGCACACTCACACACTCACACACAGACTCACACACACACTCACACCCACACACACACGCGCACGCACTCACACTGACTCACACACACACACACTTCTCACACACACACAAAGACACACAACGCACACACAACTCACACACACACTCACTCACTCAACACACACACAGTGACACGCGCACACACACACAGCCTCACACACTCACCGAATCGCACACACACACACACACAGCTGGTGGGAGCTCCAGTTCACTTACTCAGGGCTGGTGTGCTGGCAGTGCAATCACTCACGGCTGGTGTGGTGGCAGTTAATTCAGGCACCGCTCTCTTAACCCCCCCCCCCCCCCCCCCTCTGCTCCCTTGCCATTCTCCTTCCCCCACACACACACTCACACACACCCCACTCACAAACACACACTCACACACACACAACACACTAACTCACACAAACACCGACTCACACACACACAGACTCTCACACACTCACAGACTCTCTCCACACACAATCACACTTGCACACAGACTCCACTCACACACAGACTCTCTCACACACACGGACTCACAGACACAAACAAACTCACACACACAGTCTCACACAGATTCTCACACACAACTCACATACACACACAGACGCCCATACACAGAGAGAACCCCCCCACCCACCCACACACCTCACACACACACACACAACACCGCACACACAGACACACACTCACACACACACACTCACACACACTCACACACTCACACTTTCACACAAAGACTCACACACACACACACACACAAACACACACACCACAACACACACACGCACACTCTCACAGACTCACAGGACCCTCACACACACAGTGCGCACTCACGCAAACACACACACTCACACACACACAGACTCACACACACACCACACTCACACACACACACTAATGCACTCACAGACTTACACGCACACACTCACACACACAACACATAGGACCCACACATACAGATTCACACACACTCACACACACGCTCACCACACACACAGACACACACAGACACACACAACACACTCACAGACACACACACACACACACACACTGAAACACCGACAGGCAGAGGACACACACACACACACACACACTCACACACACACAGACGCACACACACTCATTACACACACACACCAGATACGCACACACACACACAGACACACACACAGACTCACTCACACACAGACTTCACAAGAACAACCACACACTCTCACACACACTCATAGGGTCCACACACACACTCACACACCACACACACACGCACACTCACACACACTCACACTCACACGAAGACTACAACACACGCACACTACACATACCACACACACACTGACACACACACAAAACTCACAACCAACACACAAACACACAGACTCACTCACAGCACACACACACTCACACACACACACGCATTTCACAACACGCAATACACACACTCACACAGCACACGCACGCTCATATACATATCTCTCACACACACACACTCACACACATACTCTCACACACACACTATCACACACACACTCACGCGCACAGACTCACACACACACACACACACAGCCTCACACACAGACAGATCACAGACACACACAGACACACACACACACACAGACAGACAGATCCACGCACACAGACACACACAGACTCACACACAGACTCACACACAGACTCACCACTCACACACACAGACTCACACACACACACAGATTCACACACACACACACACACACTCACACACACACAATACGACTCACAGACTCACACGCACACACACACACATACACTCTCACACACACACACACAGACTCTCACACACACAGACTCACATACACCCAAACTCACACACAGACACACACATGCACGCTCATATAATACTCTCTCACACACTCACACAAATACTCTCACACACACAAACCCTCTCACATACACACTCACACACACACACACACACACACACACACAGACATTACACACACACAGAGACAGACACACACAAACATACACACACACACAGACAGACACGCACACAGACGCACACACAGACAGACTCACACACAGACTCACACACACATATAGACAGACTCACACACACACACATGACTCACAACACATACTCTCACACCACATACACTCACACACATACTCACACACACACACACACACACACACAGACACACTCACACAACACACACACACACACACACACACACAACAGACAGACAGAACACAACACCACCAACAACTCATTTTACTCACACACAGACTCACAACACATATAACACACACACACACACACATGCACACACACACAACACACCACACACACACACACACACAGACTCTCACTTACACATACAGACTCACAGACACCCAGAACAAACAATTTTGCAAACATTTTACAACCAATACATTTTCTGCAACATTTTTTTTAAAACCAAGACAAACATTTTGCAACACATTTTCAACCAATACAAATTTCCTGCAAACATTTTTTTACAACAATTTTGCAAATATTTTACAACCGATTCACGACATTTTTTTTAAACCGAGATAAACAATTTTGCAAACATTTTATAACCAATACATTCTGCAAACATTTTACAACCATTTTCTGAAAACATTATTTTAACCAAACAAATTTGCAAAACCTTTTACAAAACACATTTTTGAAAACATTTTTTTCGAAGCAATTTAGCAAACGTTTTACAACCAATACATTTTCTGCAACCATTTTAGAAGCTAGACAAACAATTTGCAAAATTTTACAACCAATACATTTTCTGAAACCATTTTGGAAGCAAGGCAAACAATTTTGCAACTACTTTACAATTAATACATTTTCTGCAAACTTTTTAAAAACCAAGCCGAACAATTTGGCAAAGTTTTACAACCAGTCTATTTTCTGCAAACGTTGTAAACCCAAGGCAAAAATTTTGCAAACGTTTTGCCACTACATCAAGGGGACTCACCGTTGAGCAGACATGCGTTCAGTGTTATTCACAGTTCAGAGAGACGACCCTCTCGCTTCATCTATCTCGCAGACACTGAGAGAGGCACGACAGTTCTGGGTTTTATAGTCCCTCCCCCCTGCCAGAGAGAATGGCACAATTTATTAAAATATTAATAACTCTTTGATTTTTCATCGATGGGAAAGATTCCCTCGTCCAGCACAGCGGAGGGGGACTCTGAGTAAACTGGCCAAAAATCACGGCCGTACGTGGCGGCGTTCTTTCTAAAATCACGAATCAGAAAGACATGAAGTGGTCAAGATCTTACTTTTAGTAATACAGATGATGGCTTCCTCCTTAATCTACCTCGGCGGCCACATCATGAGAGAATATCTGGCAAGCGTTCTATTCGTTTAATATACTTTAGAAATGCAACTTGGATACAGGCTTAAGGGGTTGGACAGGCTAGATGCAGGAAGATTGTTCCCGATGTTGGGGAATTCCAGAACAAGGGGCCACAGTTTAAGGATAAGGGGGAAGTCTTTTAGGACCGAGATGAGAAGATATTTTTTCACACAGAGAGTGGTGAGTCTGTGGAATTCTCTGCCACAGAAGGTAGTTGAGGCCAGTTCATTGGCTATATGTAAGAGGGAGTTAGAATTGTCCCTTGTGGCTAAAGGGATCAGGGGTATGGAGAGAAGGCAGGTACAGGATACTGAGTTGGAATGATCAGCCATATCATATTGAATGGCTGTGCAGGCTCGAAGGGCCGAATGGCCTACTACCTGCATATTTTCTATGATTCTATAAACCATTTCAATCCACGGTGGTCACTGATCACGCCTTCACACTATCTTCCGTTATCCCAAGTTCGCCCCTATTCCTGCACTCCAGCGCGTCACTCCGGAAGTGGCTGCGCTGCGTGGCAGCTGCGGCTCACTGCAGTCCGTCCGTTTTTTTTTTCTTTCTTCTTGTTGTCTGTTTTAGTTGGAAATTTTTGGTTTGTTAGGTTGTGTTTGTGTGAGTGGGAGGTAGGGTGGGAGAAACAAGGTTTTGGTCTCTCCTTCGGGGGGAATGCGACCTTTTCTTGTCGTGTCCCCCGTCACCGTCTCCGTCCGTGCTGAGCCCAAATGGCGGAGCTAGCGGCTCGGAGCTGTGGCGAGCGTTCAGAGCTCCAGCGTTCCAGCGGCGGCCAGCGACACGGCCTCAGAGCTCCCGGTGCTCTAAGCGGCCGCGGTTCAGCTTCAGACTCCGGTGTCCAGCGGCGGCGCTTCAGAGCTCCGGGCACTTCAGGCGTTCCAGCGGTGCTCCTGCGGTGGCCCAGCTTCAGTGCTCCGGTGCTCCAGCGGTTGCTCCAGCGGCGGCGGTGCTCCACGGCGGCCCGGCTTCAGAGCTCCGGTGCTCCAACGTTCCAGCGGTGGAACCTGATTCAGAGCTGTGGCGGGGTTCCAGCATTCCAGCGACGGCGGTGGTGGCAGCCCGGCTTCGGAGGCTCCGGCGCAGGCCTAGTGGACGATAACATCGGAGGCCTGGATCGCTCAGCTCAGAGGGAGAAACAAGTAGGGAAGAAGACAAAGACTTTAAGACTTTTGCCTTCCACCACAGTGAGGAGGTGCCTGGTGAACTCACTGTGGTGGATGTTAAATATGTGTTTATTATGTGTTTTTAAAATTTATTATATGTTATGACTGCAAGGTAACAAATTTCGTTCAGACCCAAAGGTCTGAATGACAATAAAGGAATCTAAATCTAAATCTAAATCTAAATATCACAGATCAAATTAATATGCAAACACGCTTGTCTTTGCGATGTTGAAGGAAACCTTGTCACCCGGAGAAATCCCGTGCGTTTACAGGGAGCACGTGCAAACCCCGCGCAGTCAGAACACGGAAGCATGGCGCTGTGCGGCAGCAGCACTACCAGCATTACAGCACTCTCAACATGTGCCGAATTTGCCCGATAGAAGACGGATTTCGGTCTTCCCACGCCGTGCAAATCCCTTGCTGTTTAGTGCAGTGTACAGTGGAGGTTCTACAATAGTTATGGGGATACTGTTCTTAGGGGGAAAAAAGATAACAATCGCGGATAATTATCGATATTAATATTGTTATTAAAGATAATTAGTGAATTATCTTCAATTGAAGCCTATAGTTCGCTTTGGTCAGGGCCACGAGTCGTGGTAAATCTACCCTACACTCCAGCCAGATATATAACATATTTTCTCACAACAAGCTTGACCTGACACAGACACAATACTCCAAGCGTTCGACTCAACCAAACTGCTTGTAAACTGTTACATTAACGTCCCCAGGACTGTACGCAATGCCTTCACTACTAAAGACACGTAACAACACCTCTGTAACCATCTAAAACTCTGCTGAGTTTACCTTGCACTAAAAGTTATTCCCTTGTCATACATCTATGTGCTCGATTGTTGTGTGCTTTCTGGTGAATCGGAGCACGGAAAAAAAAGGCTTTAACTGTATCTCGGTACACGTGACACTAATAATACTAAACTAAACTAAAGAAAAAACATATTGTTTTGCGTCTGCTTTATTTTGCAGATGATGGTGGCACACCAGCTGTGTCCCAAGCAGCTGGGCGGGGGTTCGATTCCTGGCCACCTCCGTTGGTCCAATCCACGAGAAATCCACCTCCCGAGATCATTGGAGATTTCGTTCGGATGCAAACTAATATATCCAATTTAATAATAATAAAGTCGGGTGAATTGCGTTAAATGGCCAATTATTGCACGTCGTGATCTAGTCATTGGGTCCTGGATGGAATTCCCCCCCTCACCTTTTCGAAACCGATGAATCGATCTTCCTAGTCTTTTATAGCAAATTCCTACGTTAATATGGTTCCCAGTATGATGAACACAATACTCATTATGTGGTTCCTCAGTATGATGAACACAACATACATAGACAATGCTTGGGACAGGACAGGGACACCAAGTGTCATTAAGGCGTAAAGCACGGAAACAAGCCCTTGGGCCCAAGCCATTCCTTGCTGACAAAGGTAGCCCCACCTAAGCTTGACAGTTTGCGTCGTTCAACGCAGATCCCGCCCTGTCTATCTACCTGTCAAATGTGTTCTTTAAAATGCATGTTTGTGCTCTCATCAGCGACACCATCTGACACGAATTTTGCGAGTTAACATTACTCATTTAGGGGGAAATCACTGCCAGTGTATTAAACGGAAGAGCAGTAAATGTGCAATTAAGGGAGGGCTCTGTAAACATGGAATTGGAGAGTACACCTGCAAATAGGGAATTAGGGAAGTGCAAATTTAAATGCGGTTTTAGGGAAAGGCCCCTGTGTCTCTCTGATAATGATCCTACTTCTCTCCGTACGTATTCCTGTCTCTGCCCGCGAGTGTTTCTGCATCTAGATAGGGCTTTAAACGAATTATAGTGTGTGTCAGCAAATTTGAATGGCAAGGATGTAGATAAAGGAGAATAGAAAGTGCAGAAATGTTACACAAGACTATGGAATTAACGGTACGGAAAAATTTAGGAAAGGATAAGAGAATAAGGTCAGGTTAAGTAGGGACCGATATGAAAGGGGAAGTGAACTCCAAATTAAAGGCGTTGTATTTGAATGCGCGCAGTATAAGAAACAAAATGGGTCAGCTTGTGCCACAGTTCGAAATTGGTTGGTATGATGTTGCGGGATATTACTGACACGTCGCTGCAAACGGATCGGAACTGGAAGATGAAACCTCAAGGTTATACGTCCCATCGGAAATACAGGCAGCTGCGTAGCGCGGGTGAGGTAGTGCTGTTGGTTAGGAACGAAATTCAGTCATTAGCGAGAGGTGACGTAGGATCAGAGGAACGAACATCATTGTGGAAATATCTGTATTGTAATTGTAAACATACAATTGTTTATGTTGAGAAATTGTAATGGTAATCATACCTAAACGAGACTCATTTACAGGCCGTCAGTAGCCAGGATATCGGTAGCTAGGATAGAGGATTCAAGTTGCATCAGGAGAAACATTTGGCATGTAAGAAAGGGAATGCTACGTTGGGGTCATGGGTGATTTCAAAATGCAGGTAGCTTGGGTAAAATGAGTTTGGTACTGGACCCCAAGAAATTGAATTTGTGGAGTGCCTCTGAGATGGATTCTTTGAGTAGCTGGTAAAAACTAAAAGAGAAAGCAGGAGACAAAGGTAATCAGAGGAGACAAGATGAAATATCAAATTCAGCTAGCTAATAATAAAAGAGAATAGTAACATTTTCCTCACATACAAATAGTATGTGAAGAGGAAAAAAATCGTTTAGACCAAAGTTGGACCCTTGAAGGTCGAAAAAGGTGAATTTATTATGGGCAACAAGGAAATGGCAGATGAGTTGAACAGGTACTTTGGATCTGTCTTCACTAAGGAGGACACAAGCAATCTTCCTGATATAGTAATGGCCAGAGGATCTGGGGTGACGGGGGAACTGAAGGAAATCCACATTAGGCAGGAAATTGTGTTGGATAGACTGATGGGACTGAAGGCTGATAAATCCCCAGGGCCTGATGGTCTGCATCCCAGGGTACTTCAGGAAGTGACTCTAAAAAATCGTGGATGCATTGGTGATAATTTTCCAAAGTTCTATCGACTCAGGATCCGTTCCTGTGGATTGGAGGGTAGCTCATGTTATCCCACTTTTTATGAAAGGCGGGAGAGAGAAAACATGGAATTATAGACCATTTAGCCTGACATCGTGGTGGGGAAGATGCTAGAGTCAATTATATAACAGATGAGGGTAGCCAAACATTTGGATAGCAGTAACAGGATCGGTCCGAGTCAGCATGGATTTACGAAGGGGAAATCGTGCTTGACTAATCTTCTGGATTTTATTGAAGATGTAACTAGGAAAATGGACAAGGGCTAGCCAGTGGATGTAGTGTACCGTGACTTTCAGAAAGCATTTGATAAGGTCACACTAAGTAAATAGCCGCGTGCTCCGTCATTTGAAAGTTCACAGTGGAAAGTGTCATAAACTCTTCTGGGTTTGTCTCCGCCAACGGAGAGCGACAGGAGAAGCATGTTCAAATCCTAATATGAACATCTTAGACTATATTCCATCCACCGTGTTCTGTCTTGTTCTTTTTTTTTTTACTACTGCGCTATGTCATTTGTCGTACACCTTTCCCTCCTATTCCGTCTTTTGCTTCATTTGCACGGTTGCATATCTCACCATATATGACTGCGTTACAGTTGCCGTAGTTAATCTGAAGCGCAATAAACAATGCGAGGAAAATACAAATTGATGGAGGAAATCGGCGGGTCGGGCTGCATCTGTGCAGGGAATGGACAGACGGCGTTTTGTGTGGGGACTACGAAGAGGTCTGGGGAAAGGACCAATCAGGAAACAACGTTAGTATCATGGGGCTTATGAGGCATTTCTATAGGCACGTGGATATGCAAAGACCTGAGGGATATGGATCATGTGTAAGCAGAAGACATGCAAATTTAACTTGACTTCATGATCGGTCCAGACGTTATGGGCCGAATTGCCATTTCCTTTGCTGTACGTTACTGAAGAAAAGCAGCTGAAATAAGCGCTGTGTCCGCCATGTTGTGGGTTTGGAGATCTGAGCTATACTGTTCGCTTATAAAAGGACCGTTCATCAGTCTGAGAACAGCGGCGAATGAGTTATTCTGCGCGACGGGTGAAGGGTGGGGGGAATAACAGGCTTATAAGGTTGGAAAGATTAGTGGGGTTCCTGAGAATTGGGATGTTTTTCAAAAGCAACAAAAGGTAACTAAAATGACAATGTGGGGAGAAAAGACGAACTACAAATGTAAGCTAGCCAATAGAAACATAGAAAATAGGCGCAGGAGTAGGCTATTCGGCCCTTTGAGGCAGCACTGCCATTCAATATGGTCATCGATGATCATCCAGAATCAGTAGCTCGTTCCTGCTTTCTGCCCATATCACTTTATTCCGTTAACCCTGAGAGCTATGTCCAACCCTCTCTTTATATAAAATATGATAGCAAGAGTATCTATGGATATATATAAAGTGTAAACAAGATGCAAGGTTGGACGTTGGGCCACTGGAGAATGATGCGGGAGAAAAGATAACGGGAAATCAAGAATTGGCAGAGGAATTGATTGACGGTTTTGCATCAATATTCATAGTGGAAGGCACCGGGAAGATGAGAGCCATGGTATTGATGGGAAGCTACTAGCAGGGATAGTGGGTTAGCTGGATGGCAGAAGGCAAAGAGTAGCAATTAAAGCGCTTTTTCATGTAGTCAGCCAATGACTAGTGGAGTTCTGCAAGTATCGCTGCTGGGGCCGCTTTTCTTCACGTTGTATATTAATGATTTGGATTGATTGGCTTGTTGGAAGGGCCGGCAGTGTAGTGCAAGCAAGGACTCCGCAGATGGATTCGGACAGGTTGCGAGAGTGGGCAGATGAAATTCAGTACAGCTGAGTGCGGAGTCATGCATTTTGATAATAAGAATAAAGGCGTAGATTACTTTCTAAATGGATGGAGAATCCAGAAATCAGAAGTGCAAAGGGACTTGGCAATGCTGGTGCGGGACTCCCAAAAAGTTCATTTGCAAGGAAGGCAAATTCATTTATATCAAGAGGACTAGAATACAAAAACAGAGATGTAATGCTGAAGCTCCATAAGGCCCTGGTCAGGCCCGCATTTGGAGTACTGAGAGAAGATTAGTGCAGAACATCTGAGGAAGAATGTCCTGGCTCTGCAGAGGGTCCAGATGAGGTTTACAAGAATGATTCATGGAATGAGTGGGTTAGCATATGTTGAGCGTTTGACAGCACTGGGCCTGTACTCGTCTGACATTAGAAAGTTGATTGGGGACCTCATTGAAACTTATAGAAAAAATGAAAGGCAATGGCAGAGTGCACGTGGAAAGGAAGTTAATTGATATTTTAAAAAGGATTTGAACGGGTGTCAAGTGTTATTGGGAGGAGGCAGGAAAGTGGGATTAAGATGCAGAGATCAGCCACGATTGAATGGCGGATAGCCTCGATGGGCCTAATTCTACTCTTATGACTTATGAATTTGTGAATTGAAAACAGTCCTTTATTCAGGTGGCAGCTTACACGAGGCAGCGCAGATGGGGGTGGATTCGACCTGGAGGTAATCTTAGTTTGGGACATAAATATGCATGGGGGAGGCCATATAATTGATGTATTGAGGGTGGAAATTGTGGAATATTGGACAGCTGATGGCCAAGGCGAACTGTCAAGTAGATTAGCTGATAACAGCAATGAACGACAGACCGTGTCGACAGGCGGGCAGGATGTAACAGCTCATATTTACCTCCAAACTTGTATTTTCCCTCCACTTGCATCGATTCGTAGTCACGCAAATCTAAGATTGTGTTTAATAATAAAGATTAAAGTATGAAACGAGTGTTAAAATTGCTTGCAGGGACATCTCACGCTTTACATGGATATTAGAGCGGGCAGTGAACAATAGGGGTACATTCTTTTAAGGGAGTTTGGGGCAAGGCATCTCGGCTTCTCTGGGCAGGAGTAAACCAAACGTACCAATGCTTCGCAGGAAAGATCGCGGAAGCGTTCGAGGCGCTACTTCCGGCTTGGTTTAGACCCACTTTTGACTGAGTTGGTTTAGTCCACATCCTCGCCGCCCACGACACTGTGTAATCCACGTCCTCGCCCACGACAATGTGTAATCCACATCCCACACCCACGACAACGTGTAATCCACATCCGCTCACGACATTGCCCGTCCAGGACAATTTCTAACGCACATCCTCCGTCTGGCACACTGTGGTTTCCGCATCCACCGGCCGTCTATGGTTTCTGTGTGACCCACACCCGCCCACCCGGGACACAAACCCTATGTAATCCACAAATTTCCGGCCCGGGTCTCAGTTGGGTCCACACCTCGTCGTCCCAGGGCTCTGTTTTGTCGACATCCCAGGATCCTGAAACGTTCATTGACACCTCAGAGCCCAGGGCCATGTGTAGCATCAACACCCGTCCCGCGATTGAGAATCATGTGCAATCAGTGACTCCATCTATAATCCCAGGGCACAGAAACCTAACCCGACGTAATATACACGGCCACTCCACGGCTTGGACCCAGGGTAATCCGCACTCCAGTGCCAGGACGCGGACGCTGTTTAGTTCAGGATGTGTTCTTTAAATGCTCACACGTCACCACGTAGATTTGTGTAACCTGCGACCCCATCCCAGGGCCCAGAACACTGTGTGTTCCATTGCCATATATGATCAATATGATTTGTCCGAGGACGCACCACCGAGCCCGCCGCTGTTAATGATCCAAAACCTCCGTCCTAGATCACTTTATGATCCATGGGACGCTGTGTAAGGCAGGGACATGGGTACTGAACAAACCTCGTCCAGGGACACGGTACAGAAATTACTGGCCTGGAACTATGTGCAATCCAAACCGCCGTCCCAGGATCCTGGGCACTGTTTAATCGGGTCGTTGCGTAATCAGCATCCCAGGTCGTGGACGATGTGTAATCCACACCTCGTTCTAGTAACCAGGATATTTGTAATCCACACTTCCGTCTCTGGACATGGTTAGGGGTGAAATATACACCCCAGGTCCAGCACCATGTGTAATCCACAGCACCATCCCAGCACCCGGGACCCTGTGTAATTTATAATCCCGTCCCAGGACCCGGCTCCTTGTTTAATCAGCATCCCAGGTCCTGGAGTAGTGGTAATCCACACCATATTTCCTGCACCCGTGAACCTGTGTAATCGGCATTCCGGCTCGGGACCTGGTTATTTGTGTAACCTGCATCGCAGGTCCAGGACCATGTGTAATCCACACTTCCTTTCCAGCACCCGGGAACCAGTGTAATTCAAACCGAGCCAAGGTATTTCAACCCCTCGGACCCGGAACCCTGTGCACACAAAATCCACTCCGATACACTGCAGGACTCAGCAGTAACCAATCGCCAGTCCCACAGCAGCTCCCATCGGGAGAGTGAACCCATCCTCAATCGAACCCCTGCTTGAAAAAGAGTGCAGAACCGTCCCGTCCCGAGGTGGTGAAGCCACGACGCGTTGGACACACTGCCGCTTCAGTCACGCTGCGTTTGAGGTGGGGGGGGGGGGGGGGGGGGGGGTGGCGAGTAGTTTCCACGAAGGAATTGGCGGATGGCAGGGGAAACTTCTGGCTTGGATATTGTGGGGTGCAGGACAACGCTGTCGATGCCGCAGAGCATGTCCTCTCCTCAACGAGACACGCCTGTCATCCAGCCAGCCAAGTGTCCCCCTCCTCCAGGCACTTATGTTCCTCCGCTAGACATCTTCCTCTCCGACAAACACGTCTCCCCCTCCGTCAAACACCTCTCCCCTTCCGCCAAATAAGTATCCCTCTCAGTCAGACACGTCTGACTCTCCGCCAGACACGCCGGCCTCTCCTCCACACGAGTCTTCCCATCCGCCAGACACGTCTGCCTCTCCTCCACACACGGCTGGCCTTACGCCAGACACGCCTGTCGCTCCTCCAGACACAGAGGTTGGCTCTCTTCCATACACATCTGCCTCATATGCCAGACACACCTGCTCCTCTACACAGACACCGTCGTGTCCTCCGCCACACACGTGCCACTCCACTAGACACCGCAGCCCCACCAAGCAGACACGACTCCTCGTCAGAGGCCATCATGGAGGCAGCTACCGCAGCAATTCCGAAAACATACTAATTCCGAAAGGTAAATGGCGAAAAATGGTTGGGGCAGATGTAGTTCAAAATCTGACAAATGGGCCAAGCTATGAAACATAGATTCATGGAAACATTGAAAATAGGAGGAGGAGACCATTCGGCCCATCGATCCTAAACCGCCATTCATTGTATTCATGGCTCATCGTCCCCAATCAATAACCCGTGCCCGTCTTCTCCGAATATCCCTTGATTCCACTAGCCGCTAGAACTCTATCATCCAGTGATGTGGCCTCCACTGCACTCTGTGGGATAACATTAGCTATCCTCCAATCCACAGGAACTGATCGTGAATCGGAAAATGGTCACCAATGCGTCCACTCTTTCTAGAGCCGCCTCCCTGAGTACCGTGGGATGCAGACCATCAGGCCCATGGGATTTATCATCCTTCAGTCGCATTAACCTACCCAATGCTACTTCTCGCCTAATGAAAATGTATTTCAGTTCCTCTACCCCTTAGATCCTCTGTCCAGTACATCTGGGAGATTCTCTGTGTTTTCCTTAGTAGAGACAGATTGGAAGTACCGGTTCAACTAGTCTGCCATTTCCTTGTTCCCTATAATAAGTTCACCCACGTCTGCCCTCAAGGGACCCACATTTGACTTTGCTACTCTTTATCCATTAACATATCTAAGGAAGCTTTTACTGTCCTTCCTTAAATTACTGGCCAGCATCCCCTCGTACGTCATCTTTTCAGCCCGCATTGCCCGTTTTGTTTCCTTCTGTTGTCCTACGAACGTTTCCCAACTCTATGCTGTGTTAAAGACCTTTTATTTGAGTTTTATTCTATCCCTAATTTCTCTTGTCAGTTTGCCTCCTACTCCCCTTAGAGTCTTTCTTCCTTTTTGGAATGAAATGATCCTGCGTCTTCCGGATTATGCCATGAAATTCCTGCCATTGCTGTTCCACCGTCATCCCTGCCCGGATCCCTTCCAGTTCTCCTTGGCCAGCTCCCCTCTCATGCCTTCATAGTCCGCTTTGTTCGACTGCATCACAGCCACCTCCTATTTAACCATCTCCTTCTCACATTGCAGATTAAACTAATCATATTATGATAAATACATCCAAATGGTTCCTTTACCTCCAGTTCGATTATCAAATCTGGTTAATTAGACAACACTAAATCCAGAATTGCCTTTTCTCTGGTCGGCTCCATTACAAGCTGCTCTAACCATCCATCTCGGAGGCATTCTACAAACTCTCTTTCTTGGGAATCTGAACCAACCTGATTTCCCAAGTCCACATGCATATTGAAATCCCCCATCGCCACAGTGGCTAAGCTTTGTTACATGCTAGTTTTATCTCCTACTGCAACTGAAACCCTACATCCGGGCAACTATTTGGGGGTCTGTAGATAACACCAATTAGTGTCTTCTTGCCTTTACAATTCCTCAACCCAATCCACAGTGACTCTACCTCGTCAGTCCCTATGTCTTCCTTCGCAAGGGACTGAATTCAATCCCTCACCAGCAGAGCTCGCCCCTCCTCTGCCCACCTGTCTGTCCTTTCTATAGGATGCACAACCCTGAATGTTAAGTTCCCAAGCCCCATCCTGCCGCAGCCTCGTCTCAGTAATCCCCACAATGTCATATCTACCAACAACTAACCGAGCCTCAAGCTCATCTACTTTATTTCTTATACATCGCGCATTCATATACAATACTTTTAATTCCTTACGCACCTCACCTTTCACATCCGTCCCCATTACACTTGGCCATACTCTCCTATCCCTTTGTGAGCGTTCTTTCCCGTTAATTCTGCGGTCATGAACTATCCCTTTTCTCTCTTTCCATTTAAATCCGTCATTGACTATCCCATTTGACAACCCCCTCTTATTTAGTGATGTATTATCATGTGGTGGAATCATAATTGTAAGTATATCTAATGCGATGTTCAAATACCATGAAGTAATGTTAATGTTCTTGTTTTCGTCTTCCTGATCCCACGGGAAGACTATCTCTAAGAGATATCACGCCTTTCTCTAGAACGCGCTGTCAGTCGCATTCCAGCATCGAACATTCAGCTTCTCTCTCGCTGCTCTCCAGGATGAAAATTATATCCACCGCTTATCCGTTTTTTCTGCTGCCTTCCATAGTCCAGGCAGGAATGATTTATTACCCGATTATAGCAGTGTTTGGAATTCTTGCAAAGTAATTGGATCTATGTTATGAATCGTCCAGATCTTATATTTAGCTTTTAGCCCCATTCTTAGCAGATATGTGACGTTTAGATTTCCCTGTCCTCCAATTCATTGAAAGACGACTATAGACGAGCTTCTGATGGGCAGAATTCAGTAATACATCGCTTCGGTCACCTGAAATGTAGATTTTCAACAGAAAATGCTGCAGTTGGTTGAAATGATTTAATGTCTTTCATTAATGTTCTGTTTGACTGAGACTTCCTGCAGTCAACAGAATATTTTGCGTATACATTATTGTTTCAATTCATCAGCTAGACATCGCTCCTATCCGGTGACATCAGATAACGTTCGTCATTAAAGGTGTAATAAATGTCGCTTCATCATCGCCTCTGTGCTCACTTATATCGTGACACGTTCGGTTTCAACAAATACAGTCTGGTTTTTGTGCAAATATGACACTGGGCAGAATGTCTACACTGTTTTACACCCAGGTGAAGGATATTATTCAAGAACATTGCAATGCCTGCCATGGGTGGATATCCACTCTTAGCAAGAATAAAACATAGTTCTACTCAAGGGGAAGCTCAATATTTCATTTTCTACGCATTGGTCTGTCCATGCGCGTGAGAAGCAGTTGCCTTCTGTGGGCATCTGTGACAGTAGCGACATCTCTGCCGCAGGGAATCCATTACACCGAGTAAACAGTTGAAGGAAGCCCGTCTCTGCGTGACACTGGTGAGAATCTCAGGTGTGTGTGTGGCGGTTCCGATATCCTCACAATGTGTCTGTAAACAGCAATAGCGAAAATGAGACATTTATACAATTTATAACTGGCTTGATGTTACCGGGAGTCAAAGGACAAGAGCGGCGAATGACCGATGAATTGAAATGATAAAGTGAAAATAATTGATTTTATTGATTTACTGTGGAACGTTCCAGCCAAACAGAAAATGATGAAAATAACTGCAGTGAACTGAATCGATGCAATTTGTTGCAATCAACTGCATGTTTTAATGTTAGAAATGCACATTTCGTGTTAATAAAGGGAAGCGTAAATGACACGTACAAAATCACGGCTAAATTTTCAGTCATCATTACATCTTATCAGATGGCATTTGATTTCACTATCGGCTACCAGTAAACGCCGTGGCGTCGCGGTTGATTTTCAGATCACATATTTGCACCTGAGCGTCCACCATATTTTTCCGACCTGATAAAGTACTGTACCGTGTAAATTAATTGTAAAATTACAATTATTTTCATTCACGCATCTATTGCGATTTCATTCACCTGTCAACACTGGGGACAGTCCTAAAAGTGGAAATACGTTTCTTTCTCGTCGCCCAACCCTTTGAAAAGTTGTGCGGTGGGCCGCTCGCCCTGTCATGAATGTCCATGTTCAACTCTAATCTTCATGTGAAATCGCGTGTTACGTGGGGCACCCTGTAACCTACACTGTTAATGCGCGTTGTCGATTTTTGATTCTGCTAATGTGATATCGATTGTGATCCTGACCCGGGGAAAGTGCGGTATCTCCAAATGTGTATCACTCTATCTTGTGACCATGGATCTGTTGGTTGCAGCAATTGACATATTACTTTATCGTATCAATCATATATATTTCCCCACAACTTTTCTCTTCATTTCTCAAGTCTACTTCCACCGGACCCTTATCCACGCAGTCGCAGACATTTCCGTGTGGTTAACACTCTCGTTCACATATGATCGATATTTGATGATTTGTTGCCACAAGCTGAGATCCAGATTTTGCAGCGAGAAAACTGCAACCAGGGTAACAGCGACTGTGTGTCCGCTGTTCTGCTGCAACACATATCCCCTGGTACTTTGCATTTGAACCTATTATTATCATTACATAATGTAGCATGGGGCTGCAATGTAAAACAAGCATGCTTCATTGAACCCACATGGATATTATTCAGCTGGATTCACCGATGTTTCAGCCCTCTGCTCCCAATGTTACTGATATTACTGCTCAACGCTTTAACAGTCGGGCACATTTTAGTGGCCAGTCAAGTCCGCAAGAATTTGAGCGGCAGCAAGAATGGTGCGAATCAGAATGATGCCGAACTGGAAAGCAGCAGAAAGACAATCACCTTGTTCTTTACAATTTCCGGCAACTTTATTATGTTGTGGATTACGTAATTTATATATTTCCTCGGGTCACAGATAACAAAGCGGTCTTGAGCTATCGGTTTCAGTGACCCGTTGTTTATCGCAGACGAAACCAGCTACATGCTCCTGCTTTTAAGTGTATTTACCCGGTAACTCAGTCTAAATTCAGAGAGCAACTGAAGAGCGGGATGAAATATCTGCTGAGAATAATGTTTAAACGAGTTAAGGAAGGAAACCAATGTAGAACGTAAAGGCAATAAGTTCCTGCAGAATTGTATCACCCGTTTGACCTGCGCCAGCAATATTCTCATGTATATCCGATCTATCTCAATGCAACGTCCAACATATCCTGAAGATTTTTACATTTTACGTTAGTGAACGAGTCGGCATGTTTAGACTGGGTTAGGTATTGAGCGAGCTAATTGTCATGAGCTACATCGTAATCACGCATGCGCACAGCTCAATTAAAATCTTTGTCGGGAGATCAGTGTTGTCCTGGAAAATAGATGGTAAGACATTTGTTTAAGAAAACACGACACTAACGGGGCGGGGCGGCGTCACATGGGTGGGCCGGCCCCATCTCTTGTGCCCTTCTCTCCCGCTCTGTCCCGCTTATTTGTGAGACTTTGAGTTATTTCTTGCTGCGTCTCTTGTGCCCTTCTCTTCTACTCTCTCTATCTCTCGCTCTCTCTCTCTCTCTCTCTCTCTCTCTCTCTATCTTACTCTCTATCTTACTCTCTATCTTACTCTCTCTCCCTCTCTCTCTCTCTCTCTCTCTATATATATATATATATATATATATATATATATTATCTCTGTGACATAGAGTACATTATTGCTGCGGTTCTTGTTCCATTCTCTCCAGATCTGTCTCTATTATCTCTGAGACGTTGAGTTTTTTCTTGCAGCTCCTCCTGTGCCCTTTTGACCTGATCTCTCTCTCTCTCGATTATCTCTGAGACATTGAGTTATTTCTTGTTGCTTCTCCTGTGCCTACTATTCCTCACTGCTTCTCGCTGTCGCTTTTTGACTTTCCTTGACCATCCCGCACCTCTTTTCCTCCGTCCTCCTGGCATGATTTTAGAAAATTGCAACTGTAAATGAAAAGCGCGTGTTTGTTAAAAATAGCCTGATGACTACGAAAAAAAACCACCCCAAACACAATCTCAATTGTTAATGAACACAGATAAATTGGATGAATATGGAGTCTTTCCTACGGAATTAAAACAATGTGAATGAAACATATTTCAATTGCAATTGTAAATGAAAATATTGCCGTATATTTGTTAAAAATGCAACTCTTGTAAAATAAAGCTTAATCAGTGGAATCGCCAAGTGTTTTTTTTTAAATCCAACTGTTTAAATAAACTGTTTAAATAAACTAAATAAATGAAATAGCCCAAACACAATCTCAGTTATAAATGAACACAGATTAATTGGATGAATGTGGAGTCTTTCCTGCGGAATTAAAGCAATGTGAATGAAACATATTTTAATTGCAAATGTAAATGAAAATATTGCCGTATATTTGTTAAAAAATGCAACTCCTGTAAAATAAAGCTTAATCAGTGGAATCGCCAAGTCTTTTTTTAAATCCAACTTTTTAAATAAACTATTTTTAAATAAATGAAATAGCCCAAACACAATCGCAGTTGTAAATGAACACAAATTAATTGGATGAAAATTCAGCGTTTCCTGTGGAATTAAATCAATGTGAATGAATTTTTTTTTAATTGCAACTGTAGCTGAAAATGTTATGAAAGTGAATCGTAAAGTTAGTTTGGAAATGCAACTGTGTTGAAATAAAGTGCATTATATCACGAAGCTGTTTACACATCCAACTGTATATCTGTTAAAATAATGTAAAATAAATCTTAATCAATGTAATCGCCAAGTATTTTTAAAAATACAACTCTTTAATAAAGGAGCATAGCATAAGGGACTTTAGTTGCAACTGTAATTGAATACGATAGCGATGCATTTGAATCTGAATCAATGCATTTGGCAAGTTTTTTTTCCAATTCTAACAGTTTTTAAATAAATGTGATTCAATGCATGGAACTCTTGCAAAATAAATGTTAATCAATTCAATTGCCAAGTTTTTCGTCAATAAATGGTAAGCAATGAAATCATTGTCTTTTACAAGCAGCAGTATAATTAAAGTGTAAAATAGTAAGATTAAACGAGAACTTACCAGTTCGAAGTTTGATCGTTATTTTATGAGGAGTAACGATGAGGGATTACGTGAAGAAGCCCCGCCTGGCGCTGGAACGGCATACTTCAAAGCAGCGGCATGAAAAACACAGAACATAATAGCCAGAGTAAGATAGTAAGGCTCAACATAGATTTAGAACTACCAGATGATCATTTATTTTATGAGGGTCGGGAGTGGAGGGCACGTAATCCCTCATCGTTACTCCTCATAAAATAACGATCAAACCTCGAACTGGTAAGTTCTCGTTTAATCTTACTATTTTACTTCGGAGTCACGTGAGTGACTACTTGAAGATTTTGAAGCTTTCTGTGTTTTTTATGTCGTAGACTCATTCCATACGACACTCTGGCTCATTCAACACAGTAATGAGCAAAATAACACATTTTTTCCTCCAAACATTGCCTCAAGTTATGTGATAAATTATTTCACATTATAAAAGAATAAAAGTAATGCCCTTTCATTGAAAGGCAAGTTTATCACAAAATATCAATTGATATATAATTTGATGGTATGAACAAAGCAACAATTATAGAGAACCCAACACTCCTTGTCCAATCCTGACACCGTGACTGGTTCCATTTAATTTAATATTTATTTTACACCCTCCTGTGGCCTTGCATCTTTGCTCGAGCGGCTCATCCTGTGCCATTCCTGTGAATGTATCTACCTGCTTAACAGAGTGATTTTCCACATTTCAGTGTCTAGTTCCACTGAGTGTTATTCAATTTTTAACCATCTAGAATACATTTCTCTAGAACCATCAGTTTTTACTGAACCTAATGTGGTTTTTGTGTGTAATAAGTAGTGCTGTCTCATCACCACAGAGACTCTTACTTACTTCAACATATTTCATCAATGTTCACACACATACACAATTTAAGGCCGACAGGATATGCTTATAGGTTTACCTTGGTTTCAGCTCTTCTTGGTCTGCTTTGTTTGGTAAATTCATAAACATATATGATAATGTAATCTGTATCCACATACAATTATAACGTAATATTTGCAATGTTTGCACTCTTATCTTGATACTAAAGTCATCAGCATTATTACTTTCAATGTTAACTTTTTTGAATCATTGATAGAATTGGAGTCCATTGCCTAAGGCAATTCAGGACTCCAATTCTGATCTCCAGACTTATGTATTGCAATTTTGGACAGATTATATATATCGTCCTATTTACGGACAATATACTAACCAAGAAGTTACCGGGTTCATTCGTAATATCCCGATATGAAAAGGGATATATGTGTAGATATAAATATATATATATATATGTGTGTATATATATATATATATATATATATATATATATACACATATATATATATATATTTATATCTACATATTATATCCCTTTTCATTATCGGGATATTACGAATGAATACACATATATATATATATATATTTATATCTACATATATATCCCTTTTCATATCGGGATATTACGAATGAACCCGGTAACTTCTTGGTTAGTATATTGTCCGTAAATAGGACGATAAACACTCTGAGCCCTATTATTGGCTCTATCAATTGGATACACAGAAAAAATGCAATCCACAAGGAACTCACATATATCTAATATGACAAATAACTTTACTGTATACACAGACTTCCAATTTCTTATAAAATATTGGTTTTTTTTTGTTTTTTTGTTTCTTTTTTAAACTTATTTCTGCAAATTGCAGGTATAACACTTCTTTATACATAATTATTTTATTGTTATGTTGTTATATTAGTTAAACATTCATAGACTTCTTTGACCATCAAACTGTTGTAATGGTCTGGTCAACCTGCAGATAGTCAAATTCATATTTTCATGTCATGGATGCCTTTGTACAACAATAAATTACTGCAACTATGAATCATCACAAGTGTTTCAACATCACTCAATATTTATGAAAACCATGAAGGATCCGTTTTGGGCCACCAAAATGCATCTGGCAGTGTTCTGCTACATTTTCATCAGACACTGCCCTATCAGACAAAAATGAGGAACATAAAATAACATTTTTCCTCATGTAATTGAGAGAAAAGCATCCACCTTTGCTGTTCTTGGTTTACCCACGAGAACATTTGAAAGATCGGTTATTTAGTCTGTATACAACCAGATTAATCGTAAGTAGTCCATATTAATGACAATGTATTTTCCCCCCTTAATTTGTTGTCTCCGATAACATTGTCTCTTTCTTAGAGATAAACAGCTGGACTAAAACATTGTAGAATATGCCACATCTGTTTACTCAGATAACCCCATGATTATTATTTTACTTATCTTATGTGATTTAATATATGCCACAGTCGTGGTATTGTTCACCTTGATATGACATGGACACTTCCATAATAGAACAATCAATATTTAATCCATAACTCCTTCTACTTCAATAATGAATACAAATGTTTGGAGAAATTTCTTAGGACAATCCAGTTGCAATTACTTGGTATTATTGTCCATAGTCCCAACAAGAGACATACCAATTATTTTTATAAGAATAGATAATATTCTTATCTTACCCAAATATTCACAGAAGCTGTCCATCATCTGTTAATACTTGCTTCAGCTTGCAACAACTGCTAAGCTTATAGTTGAAGCAGCTTGTGAACCCTTTTTTTATCCATTACTTTAATAATGATAATGTATCATTTGGTATTTGCATAAGCCTCTCACAAAGGCATACATATCCTTATAAGCTTCTGTATTCCTTCTTTTGGAGCTTTATTTACTCTTTACCTAGGCTCCTTTTCTAATGGAGGGACAAAGTATGTCAACAAAGCAATGAGACATATTTGTATCATGGAACAATTTTCCATCTCTTATGGTGCTGAATTACTCCTAAATCCAGAATAACAATTCATGAGTATTGATGCATGCCTAAAACATAGGCTTTATGTGATGGGTCAGGTCCTTACCTTTCAACAGGCTTGTAATTGCAGCACTAATTTGCAGCTGACTCTTTATAACCTTCCAATTTAAATGTGATCAAGATAAACCATGACCATGTCCTCATTAGTGCAAGTGTTGATCTTTTATCAGTACAATTATTCTTCCAGTATTCTGTTTAACAGCCTTGAACTGGTTTTAATCCTTCAGACAATGTTTTAACTTGCACCGCTTGACCCATTTTAATTAATTTCAAGCACCTGTAATATTTGATTAACACTTTGTTAATAACAACTGTATTTCAATGTTGAAGATGTTTCCATTTTAATAAAATGTTCTTACACTGTGAAAGTGTAAATAAAATGATGTTTTGTATGGTTTATACCATCACATCTTTACACTGAGGTAATTTTATAATATATATATGAACGTACCCCTTCTTTATTGGAGTTACTTTTGGGTGCAAACCTAAAATCATTTTTTTACGTTTTCTTATACAGGTGAACCAATCCTTTCTACAATTTTTTGTAGTCCTTAGTTATATTAAATTAATGATCATAATACACCTGTAATCCCCCACAATCGGAGATTTCATGAATTTATTTTGTAACAGTTGTTTGCACCTCTTCAACGTACTTCAAGCCTTCGTTTCCCAATTATATGGGTTCGGATAAGGCTATGTTTGATTATGTTTATTTATCATACCTCTGCCTTTGTTTTGATCCATTATCAAATCTTTATATTGGATCATAATTTTCCCCCCCAAAGTTTAAAGACCAATAGTCTGTTCTTTTGTAATCAATATTTTGAATAATCATAAGGCAGGTTTTATTCCATAATAATCAGGAGTTTAACATAACCTGATTTGTATTGATCTGCAAATCTAGAGTGCAGATTTGGTCCCAAATATTATATATTTCTTCCCATTGAGCTCCACAAACTGATGGCAATTTATTTTACTTTAAATGTATTGGTTATTTGCACAATATTTTATTTGTTTTCCATTGAATGGAAATGCCATGCACCAGATTGAAATACTTTAAAAATCGTATTTCCTTATATCTCATATAATTGAGACATGGATATCATAAACGGATTCACCGTTGATATCTTTATAACTTAAAAGTTTTGTCATATTCTGCTGTTACAACCATAACAGCTTTGGTGAGACCAATTAATTTTTAGTTTCTATATTTACTTTTCATGGCCTCACACATTCATTCAGGTATCGTACCTCTATATATATTTTGTGCTGAAGTGTACTTAAATAAAACATAAAAGTTTTATTATTATTCGGCTGTTTTAATCATAACAGCTTTAGTGAGAGACCAACTAATTTTGGTTTCCATGGTTATTTTCCATGGCCTCACTTCTAATTCAGGTGTTGTACCTACACCTGTATATATATATATATATATTATATATATATATATATATATATATATATCTATATATATATATATATAAATTACTGGTGCTGTGGTGGGTACTTCATGACCAGCCACCACTATCAGTGCATTTTTAGGGTCAGTTTTCCATTTTATTTTTACTGCCCTTGTTACTCCTGAGTTTTTCCCTCAAGGAGACTACCTTCAAACATATCTGAGGTAGATATTCCCACAACATTTCATCATATATATTAATATATGAAACCCCCTTAGGGTAGGTTAGGGAATGTTTTTGGGCCTTTTAACCCTTTTTGGCTTGAATTCTTTATTTATTTTATTTTTATTTTTTTGGAATCTTTTTTTCCATTATTTTTTCAAGCCATAAAGCTTTTTTAGTCTGAAGGCCTTTTATTGATCTTTTTAAATTATGGCCTTTCTGACTTTATAAATTTTCCCCCCTCCCATGCCAAAAGTTTGTGGAGCGACAGGGGGAGGTGGGACCGGTACAAACAGGACGGTTTGCACCTGGAATGGAATGGAACCAATGTTCTTGGGGGAGTGTTTGCTAGTGCTGTCGGGGAGGATTTAAACTAATGTGGCAGGGGGATGGGTACAAGAGCAGAGAGGCAGGAGGGTGTAAAATGAGGGTAGAAGCATTAGGTTGCAAGGTGAAAAGTAAAAGTGGCAGGCAGACAAAACCAGGGCAAAAATCAAAAAGGGCCACTTTTCAGCGAAATTGTATAAGGGGTAAGTGCGTTGTAAAGACAGGCTTGAAGGCTTTGTGTCTCAATGCAAGGATTATTCGTAATAAGGTGGACGAGTTGAACGTGCAGATAGATATTAATGATTATGATATAGTTGGGATCACGGAGACATGGCTCCAGGGTGACGTAGGCTGGGAGCTGAACATCCAGGGATATTCAATATTCAGGAGGGATAGAGAGAAAGAAAAAGGAGGTGGGGTAGCGTTGCTGGTTAGAGAGGAGATTAACGCAATGGAAAGGAAGGACATTAGCTTGGAGGATGTGGAATCGGTATGGGTAGAGCTACAAAACACTAAGGGGCAGAAAACGCTTGTGGGTGTTGTGTACAGGCCACCTAACAGTAGCAGAGAAGTTGGGGATGGTATCAAACAGGAAATTAGAAATGCGTGCGACAAAGGCAAAACAGTTATAATGGGTGACTTCAATCTACATATAGATTGGGTTAATCAAATTGGCAGGGGTGCTGAGGAAGAGGATTTTTTGGAATGTATGCGGGATAGTTATCTAAATCAACGTGTAGAGGAACCAACGAGAGAGCAGGCTATTTTAGACTGGGTTTTGAGTAATGAGGAAGGGGTAATTAGCCGTCTTTGTTGTACGTGCCCCCTTGGGCAAGAGTGACCATAATATGGTTGAGTTCTTCATTAGGATGGAGAGTGACATTGTTAATTCAGAAACAATGGTTCTGAACTTAAAGAAAGGTAACTTTGAGGGTATGAGACGTGAATTGGCCAAGATTGACTGGCAATTCATTCTAAAAGGGTTGACGGTGGATATACAATGGAAGACATTTAAAGACTGCATGGATGAACTACAAAAATTGTTCATCCCAGTTTGGCAAAAGAATAAATCGGGGAAGGTAGTGCATCCGTGGATAACAAGGGAAATCAGGGGATAGTATCAAAGCAAAGGATGATGCGTACAAAGTAGCCAGAAAAAGCAGCATACCAGAGGACTGGGGAGAAATTCAGAGACCAGCAGAGGAGGACAAAGGGCTTAATTAGGAAAGGAAAAATAGATTATGAAAGAAAACTGGCAGGGAACATAAAAACTGACTGCAAAAGTTTTTATAGATATGTGAAGAGAAAGAGGTTAGTTAAAACAAATGTAGGTCCCTTGCAGTCAGAAACAGGTGAGTTGATCATGGGGAATAAGGATATGGCGGACCAATTGAATAACTACTTTGGTTCCGTCTTCACTAAGGAAGACATAAATAATCTGCCTGAAATAGCAGGGGACTGTGGGTCAAAGGAGGAATTGAGTGAAATCCAGGTCAGTCGGAAGTGGTGTTGGGTAAAATTGAATAGATTAAAGGCCGATAAATCCCCAGGGCCAGATAGGCTGCATCCCAGAGTACTTAAGGAAGTAGCTCAGGAAATAGTGGATGCATTAGTGATAATCTTTCAAAACTCTTTAGATTCTGGAGTAGTTCCTGAGGATTGGCGGGTAGCAAATGTAACCCCTCTTTTTAAGAAGGGAGGGAGAGAGAAAACGGGGAATTACAGACCAGTTAGTCTAACATCGGTAGTGGGGAAACTGCTAGAGTCAGTTATTAAAGATGGGATAGCAGCACATTTGGAAAGTGGTGAAATCATTGGACAAAGTCAGCATGGATTTACAAAAGGTAAATCATGTCTGACGAATCTTGTGGAATTTTTCGAGGATGTAACTAGTAGCGTGGATAAGGGAGAACCAGTGGATGTGGTATATCTGGACTTCCAGAAGGCTTTCGACAAGGTCCCACATAAGAGATTAGTATACAAACTTAAAGCATACGGTATTAGGGGTTCAGTATTGATGTGGATAGAGAACTGGCTGGCAAACAGGAAGCAAAGAGTAGGAGTAAACGGGTCCTTTTCACAATGGCAGGCAGTAACTAGTGGGGTACCGCAGGGCTCAGTGCTGGGACCCCAGCTATTTACAATATATATTAATGATCTGGATGAGGGAATTGAAGGCAATATCTCCAAGTTTGCGGATGACACTAAGCTGGGGGGCAGTGTTCGCTGTGAGGAGGATGCTAGGAGACTGCAAGGTGACTTGGATAGGCTGGGTGAGTGGGCAAATGTTTGGCAGATGCAGTATAATGTGGATAAATGTGAGGTTATCCACTTTGGTGGCAAAAACAGGAAAGCAGACTTTTATTTAAATGGTGGCCGATTAGGAAAAGGGGAGATGCAGCGAGACCTGGGTGTCATGGTACACCAGTCATTGAAAGTAGGCATGCAGGTGCAGCAGGCAGTGAAAAAAGCGAATGGTATGTTAGCTTTCATAGCAAAAGGATTTGAGTACAGGAGCAGGGAGGTTCTACTTCAGTTGTACAGGGTCTTGGTGAGACCACACCTGGAGTATTGCGTACAGTTTTGGTCTCCAAATCTGAGGAAGGACATTATTGCCATAGAGGGAGTGCAGAGAAGGTTCACCAGACTGAATCCTGGGATGTCAGGACTGTCTTATGAAGAAAGACTGGATAGACTCGGTTTATACTCTCTGGAATTTAGGAGATTGAGAGGGGATCTTATAGAAACTTACAAAATTCTTAAGGGGTTGGACAGGCTAGATGCAGGAAGATTGTTCCCGATGTTGGGGAAGTCCAGGACAAGGGGTCACAGCTTAAGGATAAGGGGGAAATCCTTTAAGACCGAGATGAGAAAGTCTTTTTTCACACAGAGAGTGGTGAGTCTCTGGAACTCTCTGCCACAGAGGGTAGTTGAGGCCAGTTCATTGGCTATATTTAAGAGTGAGTTGGATGTGGCCCTTGTGGCTAAGGGGATCAGAGGGTATGGAGAGAAGGCAGGTACGGGATACTGAGTTGGATGATCAGCCATGATCATATTGAATGGCGGTGCAGGCTCGAAGGGCTGAATGGCCTACTCCTGCACCTAATTTCTATGTTTCTATGTTTCTATGACTAAAAGGTTTTCCTAACGTAATTTTGACGGCCACCGGTATCGGAACCGGCTCCGTAATCTTCCGTTCCGATCGCTCCCCTTAGGACGTTCTTTTAAAACTACATTGTTTTTTATAAAAAGTATTTCCTTTTATTTTTAAAGAAGGAACTGCAGATGCTGGAGAATCGAGGGTACACAAAAAGCTGGAGAAACTCAGCGGGTGCAGCAGCATCTAAGGAGCGAAGGAGATAGGCGACGTTTCGGGTCGAGACCCTTCTTCAGGCCTTTTACTTATTTTTTACTTTTAAATGAGTTTTAAAACCTGGTGTTCTATACCAGTCACTGAGTTTTTTAGACCCTGAAAGTGTTTTTTCCCCTGCACTTACCTGCGGGCCCGTACCTACCGCTGTCGAGGAGCTGCCTCTGCAACTCATGCTCTGCCGTCAGCGTCGACGTCATGCCGTTCCAGCGCCAGGCGGGGCTTCTTCACGTAGTCACTCACGTGACTCCGAAGTAAAATCGTGAAGTAATGATGAAAAGGCAAAATGTCCGTCTTTTTTCAATTGAAAAAGTAAATCAATGCAATATCGATTCTTTAAAGCAAGTAATATAAAATATATAAAAGCTCATCCTCAAAGACGAGCGAAGTCAGCGAAGTCAGAATATTCTGGAAGAGCGGTTGTTGAACTGTGCTCCGTTTACGTGGTAGCCGGACGAGTAATATTTTTTTTAATTTAAAAAGACATCTGTGGTGGAAAAAAAGAAATGAATGAAATGGGGACTTTTTTGCAAGCAGCAGTCTAATTGAAGTGTGGTATCCCGATTAATCAATAACATCGGCAATTCCAAAAAACTGTTAAAGCGGCGATTTAAAAAAAAATGTCAATAAATGCAATCGGCAAATCTTTTTATTTTTTTTAAGGTATAATTTGAAAATAAAAGCTAATGGATTAAATGGCGATGTTTTTTTGCAAGCAAGTTTGCTTTTTGCTTTTAAAAGTGTGGAATCCCGATTAATCAATACAATCGGTAATTTCAATAAATGTAAAAGAGGCGATTTAAACAAATAAATATCAATAAATGGAATCGGTAAGTCTTTGTTTAAAATAAAAGCAACAGTTGTAAAAGAAAAGCCAATGAACGGAATTGCGATTTTTTTTTTTGCAAGCAGCAGTCTAATTAAAATGTGAAATCCGGAGATAAATGCAATCGGCTCGTCTTTTTTAAATTAAGACAACTATTGTAAAATCAAAGCTATGAATGAAATGGTGATTTTTTTTTTGCAAGCAGCAGTTTAATTAAACCGTGAAATTCCGATGTCAATACATGCACTGGCAAGTCTTTTTTAAATGTGAGATACCCTTTATGCTCACAATAAATACTCAAAGACTAAATCCTGGAAGCAAGAGATTTCTTTATTTTACGAGTCTGCAGACCGGGTGCCTCTCCAACTTGAGACACACTGAAGCCAGGGAGATCATCCCCTTTTATACACAAAATCTTACATTCAATTTCTCCTCCGGACCTCTCTCCAATCAGAGTCGGAGGTACACAATCTGTAGGCACAACCCACCGTACATCCCCTCGTACCTCCCACATCATACATTGCATGTTCATGGTAATGAGCAATTTCTTGACCAGGGGTGTGTTGTAATATTCATTTTTTCTATTAAGCATGCTCAGTTGCTCATGACCTGGCCCACTTTTGCTCACCTCCTTGTGAACCCTCTTAGTTTTCCTATATCAGCACTAAAGCTAAGCTAAAGTGACTAGGGTCCCATCCATCACTCCTTTCCACTGATAGGGATTTCTCTACATCACCCCCTTCTCTAGTGAGACAAAGCTATCTCTTCTTACTCAAGGCCTCAAGGATGGGTCTGGCAATTTTCAGACACTGCTGTCAGAATCTCCTCTCTCCAGCCCCTCTCTGCTTGAATTCTCTTTAAAACTCCTTTCTTTAATAGGGTTTAATCACTTTATCCCTCACAATCCTCCCTTTTTCTTTTGCTACGCATACACTGATTAAACCCTCATTTTAAGTTCCTTCAATTCGAACTGACGTAACATCGTCCTAACCTTCTCCTCCTGTAAATCATAAACTTCCCCTGGTCGCATTATCATTATTTTCTGTATTTCCCCTTTCTCTCCCATAGGCATGACTACAGCCTGCATCTGACTTATACTTCTGGTAATAAGTTCCCTAAAACAAGGGATACAACAGGGGATGAAGATCAGTCCAGCCACTGCACATAGAAACACAAGTCCCACCGTTCTCCACCATGTTCCTCCGAGGATAGAATCCCACCATTGGGTTCCCATAATCGAATTCCATTTTTGTATTGGAACATGCGCCAACTTCCGGATCCCTTCTGATATGTCCATCACTGCCTATCCATTATCATCGATGTTCAAACAGCAATTAGAGAGGTTGAATTTCCCGCATACCCCTCCTTCTTCTGCCAGGAGGTAATCCAGGGCTAACCTGTTCTGGTATATTGCTGCTCTCATCTGCGTCTGCTGCTTTGCCAGCATCTCCAGCGCCCCGCAGTTTGGTTGGTAATTACCTCCAGTACTGCCTGTAGCCTTATGATCCGGTTTAACATATATACTGGTGTCCGGTAGCCCCAGGATCCATCTTGTGCCCAGGTGGCTGGTCCGTAGTATGAGATGATTCTTGCTGGTGGCCACTCATCATCTTCCCATTCTCCAATGTCTATTTTCCTCTTTTTCCGATATAGGTCATCAAATACAGGTGTTCCTAACGACCGGCCTTCTTTGGTGTTTAACAGGAAGAATCCAGGTTGTACCAGTCCAATAAAACAAGTCCCACTCCAATTCATCGGTAACACCGAGTATGCCTTGTATCCGCATATCCATAACAATCCTTCAGGGGCCGGTCCACTAGAGGCAACCTTGTTCCATATATTTCGCAATACTGGGATCCCCTGATAAGGGTTATTCCCGGTGCAGTTCCATAGTCCGGCTGATTCCACTCCATCAATCTCCATCCGGATAGCGCAGTTTTTCCCATATTTCTTAGTTAGATACCATTTAGGCTCCTCTGGCCACCACACTCGGGACTGATTTGGCCACTGGGCGACGATGCGCTGGCAGGGGCTGCTGCCTACTAGGACGGCATCCTTTGCCCAGGGCCTAGCGATACACTCAGTCCCGACCGGAGCATCTGTCAGGACCCATACCTGGGGATCTCGGTCTTGTCCAATTGTCAGGTTCCACCCCATCAGGTCCCATATTTCAACAATGGATCCTCTCCACGGCCAGCGTGAATTCATCAGTGGTCCTCCGCAGACCCAACAGTTAGTCACATTCAGGGTCCCAGCTATCCGGGTGGCCAAGTCCACAAACAGGTTTTTCCTCCTTCAGGGATTTCGATCTGCTTCTTGATTTCTTCGTACAGTGTCTGGTGCACTTGAGGCTGAGTATGTGGGGGAGGGGGAGGCTTCGTGACTACTACCTGAGTAACCTCTTTTATTACTTCCTCCTTCGTCTTACCTATTGCCCCTTTTACGATCTGAGAAGGGAAAACTAACTGTACACAAACCCATCTCTCTCCCCTTGGGCAGGTAACGGCCCCAAACTTCCCTATATACCCCCTATTGCCTGCCATCAAATACTCCTTTCCCCCCTCTTTGCAAATGATTCTATTCTTTCGGTCATGGCATGCTTTATTCACATGGGAATGATAGGTAAATGATCTGGTTATTACCCCTCTGTATTGAATAGGATGATAACATTTATCACAATTATTAATACCTTTTACAGCAATTACATACAAAGCAAACAATACCACGACTGCTCCTTTCATACTGTCAGTTATACATTCAATGCTTTTCTTTTTAAAATTACTGTTAGGGGTTTACTTCCCGGCTTCACCGTCCACTGTTCCTCCTCCTCAGGAACAGGTGGATCGACGGGTCCTTTAACCCAGATCGCGTGGGTCCACCCTTTTTCTTTTATTCGTATTGCTGTCTCGGTTGTCAGTAATACTAGGTATGGGCCGGTCCACCTGGGCTGGAGTTTCTCCTCCTTCCAATTTTTGACCAGTACCCAGTCGCCGGCCTTTACAGCATGTATTGGAAAGTCAAGTGGCGGGCTTTGAGCCTATAATCCTTTCGCTTTTAATTCTGTAAGGGAACGAGATACAGCCAGTAAATAGTTCCCTGAGAATACATCACTGCCCTCTATGGTGGGTATTCCTTCTATCTTTCCCAAATAAGGTAACCCAAACAACATTCCATAGGGGGACACTGCTAACTTTGCATGGGGTCTCCGTTGCTTTTCTCAAAGCCTTTCTGTTTCCCTACTGCTCCAAACATATGCCAGACTCCATGTACATATGCTGCTCTTAAAGCCTTAATTTCTGCCAATTGAGCTAAGCAAGATTGCAGGCAAGCTTCCAATTTGATCCTGCGCTATAGCTTTTACTTCTTTAGATATTACTCGTCCAAAATATTCTACCTGCTGCTGACAAAACAAAAACTTCTTCCTTGATACATCATGACCTCCTGTGACATCTTTTCCAAGATAATTACAATGTCTCTTTCTCACGTTGCTCCTCACTTGTGGAACAAACCAACAAATCATTCACATACTATATCAACACCTTCCAAATCTGCCTACAACATCTGATTAAAAACACGGCGCTAGTATTTAAAACGCTGCCGTATCCTAGCCTAGGTGTATTTAATACCTCTTCTTAATGTTCTTACCATAGCTATGTTCACCATTATCTTAATATTATTATTAAGATCATTATCATTATTATTATTATTATTATTATTATTATTATTATTATTATTATTATTTCCTTATTATCGTACCTGTTCACATCCCCAACACACCTTATCCATTACCTATCTCCTTACTAGCCTTGTCTGGGCTCAGATCCAGATTTATTTCACTCCCGCTAGGGCATTTGAGAAAACACTCTCCCAAATACATTTATTATTGGCATGGAATCTCTGGCCCCTGTTTGGCTCTGTCATAGGACTCACTGTGTGTCGGTGCATCACTTATTCCAGACTTCAACCAGGTCTGTTGTTACTGACAACATTGTCTTTCCTTTTTCACGCTCTTTCTTTCTAAAGCAGTCTCATCAATTCATCCCTCTGCTTTCCACTTTAATCCTTTCTGATCTGCCTTCTTTCTCATTCTAAACTCAATGTCTTACTTCTCAGATAGTTTATCCTCCTTTGCAAATTTATTCACCTTCCTTTTAAAATCTTCCACTGACTTCTCGATCCTCATATTTTACCACCACCTCTTCTACCTCGGGTAATGTCATCACTCTCCCTTCTACCCCTGAGATTCTAACCTGTTTTTTTTTTTACCCAATCTCATTCCTTCTGGTACCTTAGTTATACTCGATCTTTCTGCTCCCGAATCTACCATAAATATCATATCCTCTCCCTGGGGTCCTAATTTCAAATTTACCAGAGGTTCCCGTGTGTATCCCATACACCCCAGGGAGCGGAACCCCTGACTCCCCTATTCTTCCTCCATGAGTGCGTACGACTGCACCTCCCGTCGTCGCTTAGGACATTCCCTCTTGAAATGACCCTCCTCTTTACAATAATAACACCGGGGTGGCCCCATGTACCACCCTCCTGATCCTTGTTCCTTGTTCTCCCGGGGACCCCAACTTCGGTCCCTCCATTCACCTCTTGCTCGTCCTCCAATACTACTTGCTGTACTGCTTGCAACATCATTTTTGCCTTTTCCCTTCTGTTTCTCCTCATCCCGTCTTACATATATCTTTTGAGACTCTGTTAACAACTGATTCAATGGTTTTTCATTCCAATCTTCCAATTTTTCCAATTTCTTTCTAATATCTGGCCATGATTTTGTTACAAAATTAACCTTCAACAACTGCTGACCTGCAGTCTTATCAGGGTCTATCCCCGAATACTGCTGGACATTTTTCCTTAACCTTTGTAAAAACACTGTCGGAAGTTCGTCCTTGTTCTGCTGATTTTCAAAAGCCCGTTCGAAATTCTGTCCCCTGGGAACGGCTTCTCTAATTCCCTTGATTATTATCTCCCTGAGATCTCTCATACTTTTTCTTCCTTCCCCTGTTTAGTTATTTCAAGTCGGCGCATCAGCCTGCAACCCCTTCTCCTGCCTGTCTGACCATCTGTCTTTCTTCTGAAGTAAACTAACTTCCCCTTATCAACATCATTGTCTGCCAACTCCGTTTTGTTTTTCTGGGCCCCATTAATTTATTACCTTCTCCAACCAGAATGTTTATCTAAACAAACCATAAAAGCTGCTTGTTGTTCAGCAATTAACTTATTTCTAATTTTGTTCAAACCATTGCCCCTACAAATACATACGACTAACAATTTGCCAAATTACCTTTACTGAAAAGAAATCTATAGAAGCCAAGCAACCTACATTTTCCAACTTCCCCTTTTTAAGTTGCGATGATTCAAAGCATTGTCCGTTACCTTACAATAACCTCCCCCATTGCTTACAATTCCTTAAAGGAACACACACACAATCCTTACAACATGTGGCCCACAGCAAACAAACCTATCACATATACAAACTTCCTCATTCATACAAAACCGGTTTTTACATTAGTTCCATTCTTACTTCAATGAGATTGTTTGAAACAACTTAATATTTTTCATTAAAAACGTTTTTGGCCCTAGGAACTGATCTATTTGTTCAGCCAGTCCCAAGGGGTCTTCCAATAAACTTTTCATCTCCTTTTTAAAGTTCCTCACCCCCATACTGGTGAGAGGCACATAGTTTCCTTACTCTTTACCCCGGGTGTTCCCTTCACCCCATCCAACATTCGCCCCAACGGACTATCGGGCGGAATGTTAGGCTCCATATCAGTATGAGCCTCATCCCGGTTCCCGGACCCTTACTCCTTACCATTCCGGTTTCCATTACCTTGTCGGACTATTCCCGTCCGACAAACCCCGATCGCCCAGGCAATACTTAATAGTCGTTTTTCTTACCTGGGTCCTGTGCACAAGAATCACTCGACCGTCCCGTACGTATTTACCTTACACCCCCTCTTGCTTCCGGAGTCTTTTCACCGGATATCACTCGCTCAAACTGCTGATGGCAAGCAAGGAGATCAGAGACTGCTGAAATCAGCAGGGTGCACCATCCCCTTCTTCCTTGTCTCCACCAAGCAGCTGGAGTGGCGATCCCGGACGAGCCCCCAATTTGTGAGATACCCTTTATGCTCACAATAAATACTCAAAGACTAAATCCTGGAAGCAAGAGATTTCTTTATTTTACGAGTCTGCAGACCGGGTGCCTCTCCAACTTGAGACACACTGAAGCCAGGGAGATCATCCCCTTTTATACACAAAATCTTACATTCAATTTCTCCTCCGGACCTCTCTCCAATCAGAGTCGGAGGTACACAATCTGTAGGCACAACCCACCGTACATCCCCTCGTACCTCCCACATCATACATTGCATGTTCATGGTAATGAGCAATTTCTTGACCAGGGGTGTGTTGTAATATTCATTTTTTCTATTAAGCATGCTCAGTTGCTCATGACCTGGCCCACTTTTGCTCACCTCCTTGTGAACCCTCTTAGTTTTCCTATATCAGCACTAAAGCTAAGCTAAAGTGACTAGGGTCCCATCCATCACTCCTTTCCACTGATAGGGATTTCTCTACATCACCCCCTTCTCTAGTGAGACAAAGCTATCTCTTCTTACTCAAGGCCTCAAGGATGGGTCTGGCAATTTTCAGACACTGCTGTCAGAATCTCCTCTCCAGCCCCTCTCTGCTTGAATTCTCTTTAAAACTCCTTTCTTTAATAGGGTTTAATCACTTTATCCCTCACATAAATAAATGTGACAAGGTGTAAAAATGAAAAAACAACCCGCAACCCGTTTTAAATGACGTTAGAAGTACTTTTTAAATAAATATTAAAGAGTGTAAAAATGAAAAAGCAAGCCCGCAACCCGTTTAATGTCGTAAAAATATATCAAAGTTTGTCGTTAAAGAGAGTCGGCGAAGTCAGAATGTAGCAGTCAGCTCTGAACTGGATCTTCACCTGAATGTTTTGAGTGAGGGCTTGGATAACATTGTGGAAGAGCGATTGGAAGAGTGACCAGTGGCGAAGTTGCCGCGTGGAAGAGTGACCAACGCAAGTGTTTGAAAATGTGGGAAGTGGCGTTGAAGCGCTGGAGAGAGCATTGTGACGGCACTCGGTCGGAAAATGAGCGAGACTGAGCTGTGTATTAAACTTTAAACAAATACAAGTTCGGAAATATAGGTGGGAATGCGACGGTAGTATCTTTATCGCCTCGACGGGAAAAATGTGAAAAGGATGTGTGAAAATTGGAAGGCATTGACCGGGCGTTTGGAAGAAAATATGGACACACACACACACACACACACACACACACACACACACACACACACACTCACACACGCACACATACACACACGCACACATACGCACACATACGCACACACACCCACACGGACGCGCGCACATACACACACACACACACACACACACACACACACACACACACACACACACACACACACAGCCACACAGACAGCCACAAACAAGACGAAGAGTTTTAATATTATAGAGATAACATATTTCCTCTCAACCCTGAACAGAATATAGTGTTTTCCATTTGCGGATCTCCAATAACTATAATTCACAGAAAAACGGGTGATTAACTAGCTTCAGTGGAAGTTCAGTCAACAATCTTAGTGCACTCAGCCATACCTCTTAGACTGCGAACTAGCTCCCAATAATACAGATCACAATGTCACGTTGAACGACACATTAGCAATTTGACACTGTTGACCAGCGCATAGTTTTTATAATGGAAATGAGATGTCACTGCTATTCTTGGCATTGATAAACGTGGTGGCTGGTGGATTTGTCGAGGGTTTTATTAGTTTGTGTGGGGAGCGCGGAAAAGCTTTGTCGTATGCTTGACAGTAAATCCGCAAAGGTAGCTATTTTAATGGCAGACGCGGACACCGTGGGTAGCATATACTTCAGTATTATACGACTCTGTGGAGCAGAAACTGTAAAGTCAAATCCAGAATTATAGCCAGATTACTGCTTCTTCACCGTCCCATCATGCACTTCTAAGGTCTGTGCAGTATCAGTGTAAAATAGTACACGATTCTGTGGACTGTATCAACGCACTCGTTTAATACGGAAGCTGCGTCGTCTATCGAACTCTGGTTGGTTGTGGAACCTCTTTATTCTGCTGTCTGCACCAAGGGAGCAAAGTTTGGGAGTCAGCGTTCAAATGGTCAGGACAAAGGGAGAATTTCCTCAGAAACAGGGACATTGTAGTTGATGTTCGGATACAAAACGGCTGAGGGTCAGACGTTGGGTATATTCTGTCCTTGAAATTCAGGTAAAAACGTGGTTTCGTGCAGGACAGTGAGACAGTAGTAATGAATTCGATTGATGTTTCTGTCGTTGTATTTGCTATATTATCGCTTAAAACAGAGAATGAACCTCATGCAACAAGGTTTCCGTCGTATCTTGGTGAATATTCTCCCATCTTTCTAGATGTGGTAAAATAGGTCAAGAGTATGATCACCCTTCATTGTCACGTGTACACTGAGGTACAGTGAAATTTGATGTTACCCTACAATCATTCAAAAAAGCACCAAGATGCAAAATTACATAAAATCTTAAACATAAACAGCCGCCATAGCGGCGTGCGAGAATCCCAAAGGCACAGCATAGACGGAGAGTCACAGCCGTCAGTCCAATGCCCGGGCCACACACACTCTCCCCCGTGATGTGACCAGAGTTGCACTGACCATTTGTCGCTCTCTATGTCAGAAAGCAGTCGCACTCGCACCAGACTCCAGGACACTCCCGTGGTGTGACGTCCCCGCAACATCGATACCACCGCACTCACGGCAATCCCTCCGAGTTCCCCCCAGAATTGGCATCATCCATATTGCTTTCGGAGACCTCGCACTCCTCACGGAAGGCGATTACATGTTACCTTCTTCGTCCTCAAAAAATGCCGGTTGAGAAAGAATATATTTTCCTACATATTGTTGCAGCAAACGTTTCCAGCACAACACAGTTGGAAAATTACTTCAACACCTTCCGTGAATGATAGTTGCATGTTAGGTGCTTTTAGATTAGTGTATGGATATATAAATAATGCAGGATTAAGAATAACGTGCAGTCAGAGAAGACTATGGTGACACAGTGTCGTAGCCGGAAGAGGTGCTGCCTCACTGAGCCAGAAACATGCATGCGATGCGTTTGCACATTCCCATTTTGACTGTGTACGTTTCGTCCGAATGCTCCGGTTTCCCTGACACTCCCTAGACGTAAGGATTAATCGGTCAATTGCCCCTAGTGTACCGGATGTGGGTGCGGAAAGTAGGATAACATAACTCTTACAAATGGGTGACCGATGGCCATCGTGGAACCTGTCGACCAAAGGGCCCGTATCATGGAGTGATTGATTCATAGAGCGATGTAGCACAGAAAAAGGGTGTTCGGCCCAAACTCTCCCCAACGACCAACATGTCCCAGCTGCACTAGTCTCATCAACACGCGTTTGGCCCATATCTCACTAAACGAAACCTCCATGTACCTGTTTAACTGCTCCTTAAAGGTTGGGAAGATACATTTCTAATCTAATTATTGGAGCGCGTTTTGTTTTATATATATATATATTTGAACTTTGTATCGCTCTCTCTTCCAATTAATAATAATTGGTCAAGGGGGGGGGGGGGGGGGCAGAGCGAAACATATAAAAACATCTACGGAAGTCAATAAGATTTTTTCTACCACCTGTTGGTGGTTTGTTTTTAATTATAATATCTTTATTTTTGGATATTATAATATCACTTTTTGTTTGTTAATTATCTTTTCACGACTCTACACTTTCTGCTCTTTTTCAAGGTTTATTCTGAAGGGGAGATGCCAACAAAACTTAACAGCTGGGGATGACCATCCTTCATCTGGAGTTATAAGGTTCTTGGTTGCACCATATGATGTAAATGTATTAACATGATTCATAATGCAAGACGATAAACAAAAGAAAACTGGAGGAATCACATTTTGTAGTTGGAATACAAGGGGCGCTAATGAACCAATTAAAAGGGGTAAGATCTTTGCCCAATTAAAAGCCTTAAACAGCGACATAATTTAATTACAAGAGACGCATCTGAAATATCAAACACAGATAAGACTGAAGGCAAATTGGATTGGGCAAACATACTACTCTTCATTTACTTCTAAATGTAGAGGCACGGCTATTATCATTCGTAAAGGTATACCATTTAAATTAAAGAATACAATAGCAGATAAAGAGGGGAGGTACGTCATAGTCACGGGAGAAATTTATTCTACTCCACTTACTTTGATAAATATTTATGCTCCTAAATTTGACAACCCCCAATTCTCTAGTAAAATTTTGGATATAATTTCAGAACTTAACCATCAAAATGTGATAATAGGGGGAGATTTGAATTGTGTTTTAGATCCATATTTGGATAAATCAGCAACATAATAAAGGACTAACATAAAATCTAAAACTAGTGAACTCCTAAATACATACATGAAAAATACTAATATAACAGATGTATGGAGGATCGCTAACGCAGTAGGTAGGGAATATCCATTTTATTCAACAGTACATAAAACATATTCACGTATTGATTATTTTTTAGTGGACACAAAACTAATTCCATATACATATAATTATAAATATCATAAAAGTATTTTTTCTGATGATTCCCCGTTAACTTTTTCTTTAAAATTAGAAGGAATGCCTGATAAAAAATCGTTTTGGAGGTTTAACCCCAAATCTTAAACAACTCACAAGGTTGTACATATTTAAAAGAGCAGATGATGTTCTTCTTTGAGACAAATGATACACCAGATATTTCACCCTCCTTATTATGGGAAACTTTTAAGGCATTTATTAGAGGAACTATAATCTCATATCAAGCCTTCCAAAATAAAAAGAATAATACTGAACAATTGCAGTTAGAACAAGAAATTAGACAATTAGATTTAGAAAATGCCAAAGAACCAACTATAGATAAACATTATAAGATAACAAGACTAAAATATAAATTAAATACAATTTTATCGGCCAGAATAATAAGATTATTTCAAATTACAAAACAAGAACATTTCGAATTTGGTGATAAACCTCATAAACTCCTAGCACTCCAACTGAAAAAAACGGGAAACAGAAAATACAATTACTAAAATTAAATGAGATAAAGGGGAATTACTAACACTACCTAAAGATATTAATAAAAGAGTTGCTCAATTTTATCAAAACTTATATACATAGAAAACTTCTGCAAATAATACTCAAATTACAAATTTCTTTGACAATTGTAATCTTCCAAAATTAAATATGGTGGAACAAGAGGGATTAGGAGCTCAGATTACACTACAGGAAATAGAAGAAACAATAAGTTCGTTGAAGAATGGCAAAACGCCTGGTCCAGATGGCTTTAGTAATGAATTCTATAAAAGATTCTACGAGATAATTTCTCCACGGTTGCAAGATTTATATATATACGCTTTTAAAGAAAATAAACTACCAGAAACACTAACTGAGTCAACTATTACACTTATACCAGAAAAGGATAAAGATCTAGAAGACCCAGGCTGATATAGAGCTAATGCACTCCTAAATACAGACCAAAAAATATTAGCAAAGACCCTAGCGAGAAGATTGAGTAAATATGTTAGTAAACTAATAAATCCGGACCAAACAGGGTTTATACCAAAGAAATACTCATTTAACAATTCGAGACGGCTGTCTAATATAATGTACTCACATAATACTGAAGAAGAACTAGCAATTATTTCATTGAATGCAGAAAAAGCTTTCGATCAAGTAGGTTGGCAATATTTATTCAAAGTATTGGAAAATTTTAACATGGGAGATAATTTTATCTAATGGGTAAAAGTATTATATGATCAGCCGACGGCTAGAATACTGACTAATAATATATTATCCCCGAAATTCCAATTAGCAATGGGCAATAGGTAGGGGTGCGCGTTATCGCCCCTGCTATTTGCACTAGTGATAGAGCCTTTAGCTGAAAGTATAAGATGTCATCCGAATATTCATGGATATAATACCAAACACTCAAATAATAAAATTTCATTATATGTAGATGGCATATTATTATATATTACAAATTCGCAAATTAGCATACCAAATATACTAAATTTAATAGAGGAATTTGGTTATTTTCCAGGATATAGAATAAATTGGAACAAAAGCGAAATTATGACGATCAAACCTCAAGAGTCGACACATCTGTTGAAATTCCCTTTTAGAATTACAACAGAAAAATGTAAGTATTTGGGCATTCAAATTACTAGGAACTATAAATCATTACTCAACGCAAACTATATGCCTTTATTAACTAAATTAAATGGGTTGATTAAATTTTGGAAAACACTGCCGATGTCTTTAATACGCAGAATAAACGCGATAAAAATGATCTTCTTACCACAAATATTGTATCTATTTCAATCAATACCAATATATTTACCTAAAAAAATCTTTAAAAAACTCGATTCTGATATTATAAATTTCATATGGGATTATAAATCACACAGAATTAAAAAAAAACACTTGTGCAAATCTAAAGAATCAGGGGGACTGACACTCCCGAACTTATTGTATTATTATTGGGCAGTGAATACTAAAAATATAATCTACTGGTTGGACAGTTCTGCCCGACAGGTAGATTGGATAAGCATGGAGAAAGAGGATTGTTCCCCTTATAATATAGGAGCGATCCTTCTTTCCCCGATAAAACTGAACAATATAATATATAAGAAGAATCCAATTATTCATAGTATAATACGAATTTGGAAACAAATAAAACTAACTTTAAAATTAAGAAAATTATCGCTTCTTTCTCCAATAGCTAATAATCCCATTCAAACCATCCATTATTGATAAAACGTTTATCCATTGGGAAAGAATAGGAATTAAAACGATGGGAGATATGTATGAAATGGGAATTTTTTTTATCATTCCAACAATTACAACTAAAATATAATTTGAAAAGTAATCAATATTTCAAATACCTTCAAATTCAAGATTATTTGAAAAAGTATATACAAGGATATTAAACTTTAACCCCAGATTTATTGGAGGAAGGAATGAATAGAAAGGCAGAATCAAGCAATTTAATATCCTACTTATATAATATAATTCTAAATATAGAAACACCAACGACAGAGGCAATTAGAAGGGACTGGGAACAAAGGTTATTGATAAAAATTCTGAACGATAGATGGGATAAAAATTTATTATATATAAACAAATGTTCAATGAATGTAAGACATAACCTAATTCAATTTAAAAATTTACATAGATTATATTATTTGAAAACTAGACGGAATAAAATATTTTCAAATGTTTCCCCCATCTGCGACAAATGTCTAACTCAAAATGCCACTATGGCAAATTCCTTTGTCTCTTGTACAAAACTGTATAAATTTTGGAATGACATTTTTGGAATTTTACAAAACTATTTAACACAAAATTGAACCACAATACAGAATTGATTATCTTTGGATCAATGGAAGTGGGATGTAAACTAACTATATTCCAAGAAGCTTTTCTTAATTACGCTCTAATAACAGCAAAAAAACTTATACTCAAATTTTGGAAAAGCATACCTACGCCAACATTCAAAATGTGGATTTCAAGCATGTCTGAAATGCTACACCTTGAAGAAATGAGATTCCTCCTACTAGGCAAAGTAGACCTATTCTTAAAGATTTTGTCTCCTTTTATCAACTTTTTACAAGCATATGGTGCAACATAACACAAGCTTAGAAATTAAATGGTTTAGAACCGGGTGATGGATGGGCAAAAATACGAGATAGGTAGATGTCTCCTAATCTCTCTTTTCTTTACTTTCTCCTTTTCTTTCAATCGTTTAACTTCTCATCTCTATCCTTTATTTATTTTGCTTTCTATTTCTACTCGCTTGACTATCTATTCCGACACTCTTTTTTTTCCTCTCACTGTTCTTTTATTATTAAATCAAAAGTATGAAGTTGTACAAGAATGGAAATATGTATATATGTATTAGGTACTTAAGTACCAAACTATTGTACTTACTTCTAACAAAAATAAACAAAACAAAACAAAAAAAAGGGTTGGGAAAGTTCCTGCCTCAACAACTCGTCTGGCAGCTTGTTCCATACACCCATCACACTTTATGTGAAAAGTTACCCCGTAGTTGTCCCTGTAGGTTAGGGTCACCCCATAGCCTCTTGAGGGACAGGAACGATTATCTGGCCATGGGGTTTCCCGGGGGCTGCTCGCGGGCGTTCTGTGTGTTTGCCATGTACCATTAAACATTTTCTGTACCTGCCTGGCGTCTGGCCTTTTCCTGACCTCATTCAGGCCATTACAACTGGTGAAGCCGACGTTCATCACACATCGGGATGGACAACAATGTTGTTGCGCTGAAGCTCCCGACTTTGTGGACTGAAGAGCCACTTGATATCTCTGTATCTGCTTACAGCAAGCAGAGGCGCAGTTTGCTCTGCGAGGCGCAACGGTAGATTAAATTGAGTTATTTTACGCAGTCAGCGCTCTTGACCAGGCGACTGCGAGGTGGGTCAAATCTGCTCAGCGCCCCCCGTTAACTAACAAATATATGGGAGTACACAAAAAGCTGGAGAAACTCAGCGGGTGCAGCAGCATCTAAGGAGCGAAGGAGATAGGCGACGTTTCCGGTCGAGACCCTTCTTCAGACTGGTCAGGGATCAGGGAAACGAGAGATATAGACGGTGATGTGGAGAGATAAGGAACAATGAGTGAAAGATATGCAAAAAAGTATCGGTGATAAAGGGAACAAGCCATTGTAAGCTGTTTGTGGTGTGAAAATGGGAAGCTGGTGCGACTGGGGTGGGGGAGGGAGATAGAGATAGAGGGAATGCCAGGGCCCGAGGGCTGAGGGAGAGGTGGGAAGGGGAGGAGACAGCAAGGGTTAACAGAATTGAGAAAATTCAATATTCAATACTCAATATATGGGAGTTCCCTCCGACACCAGCAGATGTCGCTGTGGTTCAGCCCAGCAACCTTCACGTGCTATTCCATCAGACGCCAGCAGGTGCTATTATAAGTACCGCTTAGGTACCGTAGGTGCCACTGGGGAGTTGTAGCTAGGCAATATCGCACCACCTGTGCGTTCCCGGGAAATGCAGAGGCCGGTCGTCAGTAATTCCTTCGAGGGCCGGCCATATTCATCATGTCTTCGCATGGGATCGCCGCACCATGAGTCGATTCCTCGTGGACATCGGTGCGGAAGTGAGTATTCCGCCTCCCTCCATTGCTGATATCCGTGCGGGCAAACGCAGCCCTCTCCTCACCGTGGCGAATGGTTAAGGAGGTTAAAGAGAAGGACTGCAAAAGTAACAATCTCAGGATTACTGATTGTCCCGCACGACAGTGAAAGCAGAAAAGGAGTGAGGTGGAGGATAAATATTTGGCTGAGGGACTGGTGCAGAGGGCAGGGATAAAAGTTTCTGGATCATTGGGACCTCGTTTGGGGAATGTGTCACCTGTACAAAAGGATGGGTTGCATTTGAACCCGACGGGAACCAATATCCTGGCGGGGAGATTTGCAAGGGCTACTGGGGAGACTTTAAACTAGAACGGTTCGGGGTGAGGGACTCAAATAGAGAAAGCTAGTAGACAGGGTGTGAGGCAGGAGGCAGAGAAGGGAAGCACTCAGACCCAACATGTAGGGGAGAAAGAAGAAAAAGATAATAAACATTGAATAAGAGATGGTGGGTTTCTTAAATGTGTATATGTTAATACATTGTAAGAAAGGTGGATGCGCTTTGAGCCTGGATTGACACCTGGAAGTATGATGTTGTGCGATTAGTAAAACATGGGTGCAGGATGGCTGTGATTGGAAACTAAATATTCCAAGATTTCGTTGCTTCAGGTGTGATAGAATTGGAGGGGCAAGAGGTGGAGGTGTTGCATTGCTTGCCAGGGAAGATATTACAGCAGTGCTTTGGCAGGATAGTTTAGAGGGCTCGTCTTGGGTGGCTATTTGGGTGGAACTGAGAAATGGGAAAGGTGTAGCAACACTTATAGGGGTGTATTATAGACCGCCTAATGGGGAGCGAGAATTGGAAGAGCAAATATGTAAGGAGGTAGCAGATATTAGTAGTAAACACAAGGTAGTGATTGTGGGAGATTTCAATATTCCAACCATAGACTGGGAAACAAATTCTGTAAAAGGGCTGGATGGTTTGGAGTTTGTAAAATGTGTGCAGGATATTTTTGCAGCAATATACCGAGGTATCTACCAGAGAATGGGCAGTGCTGGACCTCCTGTTAGGAGATGAGACAGGTCAGGTTGCGGAGGTATGTGTTGGGGAGCACTTCGGGTCCAGTGATCACAATGCCATTAGTTTCAATATAGTTATGGAGAAGGTCAGAATTGGACCAAGGGTTGAGATTTTTGATTGGAGAAAGGCTAACTTTGAGGAGATGCGAAAGGATTTAAAAGGAGTGAATTGGGACATTTTGTTTTATGGGAATGATGTAGTAGAGAAATGGAGGACATTTAAAGGTTAAATTTTACGAGTACAGAATCTTTATGTCCCTGTTCGGTAGAAAGGAAAGAGTAATAATTGGAAAGAGCCATGGTTTTCAAGGGAAATTGGACACTTGGTTCGGAAAAAAAGAGAGATCTACAATAATTATAGGCAGCATGGAATATATAAGGTGCTTGAGGAGTACAAAGAATGTAAAAAGAAACTTAAGAAATTAGAAAACCTAAAAGAAGATATGAGGTTGCTTTGGCAGGTAACGTGAAAGTAAATCCAAAGGGTTTTTGCAGCTATATTAATAGCAAAAGGAGAACGAGGGATACAATTGGCCCATTAAATACTCAGAGTGGACAGCTATCTGCAAAGCCAAAAGAGATGGGGGAGATATTGAACAATGTATTTTCTTTAATATTCACCTTGGAGAAGGATATTGAATTGCGTGAGGTAAGGGAAACAAGTAGAGTAGCTATGGAAACTATGAGCATCAAAGAAGAGGAAGTATTGATACTTTTGAAAAATATAAAATTGGATAGGTCTCCAGGTCCTGACAGGATATTCCCTCGGACATTGAGGGAAGTTAGTGTAGAAATAGCAGGGGTATGACAGAAATATTTCAAATGTCATTAGGCACGGGAATGGTGCCGGAGGATTGGTGTACTGCGCATGGGTGTACTGTGCAATTGGTGTACTGCGCAAGGGTTCTAAGAGTAAACCTCGCTATTATATACCTGTTAGTTTGACATCCAGTGGTGGGCAAATTAATGGAAATGATATTTAGAGATAATATATATAATCATCGGGATAAATAGGGTCTGATTAGGAACAGTCAACACGGATTTGTGCCTGGAAGGTCATGCTTGACTAAACCTTGAATTTTTTGAAGAGGTTACTTGCGAAATTGATGAGGGTAAAGCGGTGGATGTTGTCTATACGGACTTCGGTAGGGCCTTTCACAAGGTTCCACATAGAAGGTTGGTTAAGAAGGTTCAATTGTTGGGTATTATTAGTGGAGTAGCAAGATGGATTCCACAGTGGCTAAATGGGAGATGCCAGAGTGCAATGGCGGATAACTGTTTGTCAGGTTGGACGCCGGTGATTAGTGGGGTGCCTCAGGAATCTGTGTTGGATCCAGTGTTGTTTGTCAGTTGGGTCCACTGTTGTATACATCAATGATCTGGATGATGGTGTGGTAAATTGGATTAGTAAGTATGCAGGTGATTCTAAGATAGGTGCTGTTGTGGATAATTAAGTAGACTTTCAAAGTCTACAGAGATATTTAGGCCATTTGGAAGAGTGGGCTGAAAGACGGTGGATGGACTTTAATGCTGATAAGTGTGAGGCGCTACATCTTGACAGGACAAATCAAAATAGGACGTACATGGTAAATGGTAGCGAATTGAGAAATGCAGTTTAACAGAGGGATCTATGAATAACTGTACATAGTTCCCAGAAGGAGGAATCTCATGTAGATAGCGTGCTAAAGAAACGTGTTGGTGTGCTGGCCTTTATAAATCAGAGCATTGAGTATAGAAGTTGGGATGTAATGTTGAAATTGTACAAGGCATTTGTGAGGCCAATTCTGCAGTACGGTGTACAATTTTGGGCGTCAAATTATAGGAAAGATGTCAACCAAATAGAGAGAGTACAGAGGAGATTTACTAGAATGTTGCCTGGGTTTCACCACCTAAGTTACAGAGAAAGGTTGAACAAGATAGGTCTTTATTTTTTTGGAGCGCAGAAGGTTAAGGGAGGTCTTGATAGAGTTCTTTAAAATTATGACAGGGATAGACAGAGTTGATGTGGATAAGCCTTTTCCATTGAGAGTAGGGAAGATACAAACAAGAGGACATGATTTGAGAATTAAGGGACAAAGTTTAGGGGTAACATGAGGGGGATCCTCTTGACTCAGTAGCGGTAGCTGTGTGGAATGACCTTCCAGTGGAAGTGGTGGAGGCAGGTTCGATTTTATCATTTAAAAATAAATTGGACAGGTATATGGAGGGTTATGGTCTTAGTGCAGGTAGATGGGATTAGGTGAGAGTAAGTGTCCGGCACGGACTAGAAGGGCCGAGATGGCCTGTTTATGTGCTGTAATTGTTATATGGTTATATGGTTATATATGGAGTGCTATTCGCATCTACGGAGTTCGCACCGTCTCCCTGAAGTTTGGCCACAACTGCTTTTCCTGGAAGTTCATCTTTGCCAATGTTTCCCAGCCGATGCTAGGGTCGACTTTCTTCAAGCCCATTCACTCCCCGTGGATGTCAAGCGGCATCGCCTGGTGCACTCCGTCACACTGTAGTCATTCTGTCTACCTGCTTGAGATCCAGTTGCACGCCCTCATGGTCCCCTGTTGTCCGTGGATGCGATTTTCGCGCGTATCGTAGCGGATTTTCCGGACATCCTCGAACCCCACTTCCCCTCCTCCGCCGCCAACCACGGATCATCATATCCTGACTATTGTCCCGTCTGTGCACACCCGGGCGCGTCATGTCACACCGGAGAAGCTCCGTCCAGCGCGGGTGGATTTCTGCCTGGTGGATGCGATGGGCATCGTGCGCCCCTCTGATAGCCCATGGGCATCACCGCTCCACATGGTCCCCAAAGCGGGAGGGGACTGGCGCCCGTGTGGGGATTACCATCGCCTGAATGATGCGACCGTCGCCGACAGGTACCCGGTCCCGCACATTCAGGACATCAATGCCATCTGGCCAGAGCATCAGTGTTCTCCAAGGTGGACTGCGTGCGAGCGTACAACCAGATTCCCGCCCACTCCGATGATATCCCTCAGACAGTAATTATTACATCGTTTGGACTGTTCGAATTTTTGCGGACGCCGTTTGGGTTGACGAACGCCACGCAGGCCTTCCAGCGGCTTATGGACTGTGTGCGCCGTGGCCTGGACTTTGTATTAGTGTACTTGAATGACAAACTCGTGGCCAGTCGCTCGCGGCAGGAGCACTGCATTCACCTCCGTCAGCTGTCATTGCCTCGGTGACTATGGGATGGCTATCAACGCGTCCAACTGCCGTTTTGGGATGATGGCCATCGATTTCCTTGGACACCACATAACTCCACATGGGGTGCTGCCTCTGCCCGCCAGTGTGGAGGCAGAGGTTCCCCCGTCCGACCACAGTTAAGGGCCTCCAAGAATTCGTGGGGATCGTTGCGTTTTATCACCGTTTCTGGCCGGCGGCCCCGAAATCATGCGCCTGGTATTCCACGTGACCGCTGGTCATCTCAAGGAGGTTGAGTGGTCTGAAGAAGCAGTAGCGGAGTTCGAGAATGCTAAGGAGGTATCGGGCTTGCAGTTGGAGGACGTGTCTGAGGTCCTGCGGCGCAACGCTGCTGTGCGAAATTTCCACTGGATTTCCGCGACCCATCGTCCCCGTCGCCTGACGGCACAGGGCGTTTGATGTGCTCCACAGACTGGCTCATCTCTCCATCCGGCCATTGTACCCTCCCGTTACACGTGGCACGGGTGGCGCAAGAAGTTTGGACATTGGGCGCGCACCTGCATCGTGTGCCAAACCGCCAGCGACATGTTGCAGACGTTTGCCATCCCTCTGCAGCAGTTCGACAACATTCATGTGGACATCGTGGGGACACTGCCGCGGTCTTGGGGCATGACCTATCGCTTCACTGTGGTGGACAGCTTCAGGTAGCGGAAGCCATTCCGCTACTTGATTCATCAACGGCCACTTGATGGCGCACTGGATCGCCCGGTTAGGGATGCCGCTGGACATAACATCCGACCGGGTGCCTCAGTTCACGCAGAACTGTGGTCGGCCATGGCACGCCTCCTGGGGGTTCATCTCCACCATACGACGGCGTATCATCCACAGGTGAACCGACTGGTGGAGCGGTCTCACCATGAACTCGAGGATGCCCTGAAAGCACGGCTCAATGATCCGGACTGGGTGAGACTCTGCCATGAGTTTTGCTGGGGATCCGCACCACAATCAAGGAGGAATTGGCCTCCTCCTCCCCCGAGTTGGTGTATAGGTCCCCCCGTTGACGGTGCCCGGGGAGTTCATCCTGCCAGCGCGGGGCCAGGAGGAGCAGCCTTCGGATGCTCTGCAACGTCTTCTGCAGACAGTGGGCAAATTGGTACCGGTGCCCACGTCTCATCATGGGTCCTTCCGTCCGAACGGTCCCTCTGCTTTGGAGGACTACCAGTTCGTCTTCCTTCACAGGGATGCTCATTGGGCACCCCTCCAGCGGCTGTACGAGGGTCCCTTCCGGGTCCTGGAACATAGCTCGTCCACTTTCGTCCTGGACATGGGTGGTCGGCGTGAGACTGTTACGGTTGCGCGGTTGAAGCCGGCGTATGATGACATTGAACGGCCATTGCTGGTAGCGCGGCCCCGCAAGCGAGGGCGCCCTCCGTCTAGGGTACCTCCTCCAGTGGCTACACCATCTCTTGCATCTGTTGGTCGGTTTCCTGTTCCTGTGCCGGGCATGGCGCACACTCGAATTGGTCACCGCGTGCGCCCTCCTTCCCGTTTTGTAAGTTCTTGGTGGGCGGGGGGTCCTGTGGCGGTCCCTGGTGGTTCGGCCACTCCTTGGGTGATCGCCCTCGGCTCTTATCTGGCCACGGGGTTTCCCGAGGGCTGCTCGCGGGCGTTCTGTGTGTCTGACCTGATTGAATAAACTACTTCTGAACCTGCCTGACATCTGGCCTATTCCTGACCTCATCAAGGCCACTACAACATTTTAATATGCATGTAGACTGGGAAAATCAGTTTGGTTCTGGAACCCAAGGAAGGGAGTTTATATAGTGCCCCCGAGCGATTCTCCGAGCAGCTTGTATTGGAGCATACCAGAGTGAAGGCAATTCTGGCTTCAGTGTTGTGTAAGGAATTAGATTTAATAAAGGGAACTCGGGTAAAGGGACCGCTAGGAGGTAGTTACCATTATATGATACGTTTTAATCTGCAATTTGAGAGGGAGAAGATTGAATCAGAAGTGTCAGTGTTGCAGTTGAACAAGGGGGACTATGAAGGCAAGAGAGAGGAGCTGTCCAAGGTCGACTGGAAAAGGATCCGAGAAGGAATGACGATGGAACAGCTATGGCAGGAATTTCTGGGCATTATCCAGAAGATGCAGGATCATTTCATTCAAATGAGGAAGAAAGATTTTAAGGTAAGATGTAACGGTGACTGACAAGTTAGGGACGGTACAAAACTAAAATAAAAGGTGCACAACATATCAAAGAGTAGCGGGAACAGAGGTTTGGGAGTCTTTCAAAGGGCAGCAGAAGGTTGCCAAAAGGGAAATACGGGATGAAAAGATGAAGTACGAAGGCAAACTTGTGAAGAATGTTAAGAAGGATAGTAAAATATTCTTTAGGCGTGTTATCAGAAAAGGATTGCAAGCCAAATGTGGGTCAGCAAAAGGCTTAAAAAGGTGAGATGTTTACGTGGAACAAGGAATTGGCAGCAGAGTTGAATACGTACTTTGGATTTGTCTTCACTTAGGGAAAACACAACAATTGGCTCAGATGTACTGGAGGATAGAGAATCTAAGGAGGCAGATTAACTGAAATACATTTGCATCAGGCGAGAATTAGTATTGGCTAGACTGATGGGACTGAAGACTGATAAACCCAAGGGCTGCATCCCAGGGTACTCAAGGAGGTGGCTCTAGAAATCGTGGACGCATTGATGATCATTGTCCAATGTTCTATAGATTCTGGATCAGTTCCTGTGGGTTGGAAGCTAGCAAATGTTATCCCACTTTTCAAGAAAGGAGCGAGAGAAAACAGGGAATTATAGACCAGTTGGACTTATGTTGGTAGTGGAGAAGGCGCTGGAGTCAATTATTAAATAAATAATAACGGCGCATTTGGGTAGAGTGAGATAGAGCTCGGGGCTATGGGAATCAAGGGGTATGCGGAGAAGGCAGGCACGTGTTGCTAATTATCAATGATCAGTCATTATCGCAATAAATGGCGGTGCTGGCTGGGACGAATGGCCACCTCCTGCACCTAATTTCTATGTTTCTACTAGACTAAGTGGGGCCCGTTGGGTCCCAGCATCACATGGGAGAGCTGGTCACCCAACGCAATATTCCATCTCTCCACCAATTCCTAATATTGCTGGCCAGTGGTGGTGACGGGGGGGTGGGGGGGATTTCTGTTGTGCCAGTATGATTGTATGTTCTGCACAAATAAATCAATCAACCTTACCCTTTGACCAGAAACAAGACGAAAATAATGCCACATATTCAATCGTATATGGTTCAATGAAATTAATATATATATGTAAGACATATGTATGGAAACAGGCCCTTCAGCCCACCAAGTCCATACTAACCAGCAATCTATCATACACCAGTTCCATCCTACACGCCAGGGACAATTTACAGAAGACAATTAACCTACAAACCTGCACTTCTTTCGGATGTGGGAGAAACCAGAATATCCAGAGAAAATCCCATGTGCTAGACAATAGACAATAGATAGACAATAGGTGCAGAAGTAGGCCATTCGGCCCTTCGAGCCAGCACCACCATTCAATATGATCATGGCTGATCATCCCCAATCAGTACCCCGTTCCTGCCTTCTCCCCATATCCCCTGACTCCACTATTTTTAAGAGCCCTATCTAGCTCTCTCTTGAAAGCATCCAGGGAACCTGCCTCCATCGCCCTATGAGGCAGATAATTCCACAGACTCACACCTCTCTGTGAGAAAAACATGTTTCCTTGTGTCCGTTCTAAATGGCTTACTCCTTATTCTTAAACTGTGGCCCTGGTTCTGGACCCCCAACATCGGGAGCATGTTTCCTGCCTCTAGTGTGTCCAAGCCCTTAACAATCTTATATGTTTCAATGAGATCACCTCTCATCCTTCTAAACTCCAGAGTGTACAAGCCCAGCTGCTCCATTCTGTCAGCATATGACAGTCCCGCCATCCCGGGAATTAACCTTGTAAACTTACGCTGCATTCCCTCAATAGCAATAATGTCCTTCCTCAAATTAGGTAGTAAGGCAGCAACTCTACCGCTGTGCCACCGTCCCACCCATTAAAATACTTTTTCTGTAATATATTTATAATGGTGTCACGTCAATAAAGATGAACACATGATTCTGATTTCTGCCCTTAGTTGAATAACACACATCTCCAGTTATTCTGTTTTATGGCTGGTTTTCAAATTCTTGAGTCTGAAGGTCTCGACCCGAAACATCACCCATTCTTTCTCTCCAGAGATGCTGCGTGCCCTGCTGAGTTATTCTACTTTTTAGTGTCTATCTTCAGTTTAAACCAGCTCTACCCTTCACCCCCCGTGTTGGGGGACATGGCACAACGGGTCCCACTTGGTCTAGTATATTACTAAAACTCTCATCTTCAACCGTGCACTCCCCCTTCCCCTTCCACTCCCCTCCTCCTCTCCCCCTCCCCCGCCTCCCCAACCCCTTCCGCCTCCTCTCTCTCTCTCCCCCCCCTCTCACTTGAATGCACCAGTGATATTGCAATCTCCCGCAGCTATGGGAACCCCCGCCTGTAATCGACCCCTCGATCGCTGGATCCCCTGACCCGACTGAGGATCACTGGAAACACTGGGAGGACCTGCGGACCCGACGGGCAGGATCTTCCAGGAGCAACGTAGCTGGAGCTGCCATCTACAAGGGAATCCCCGTTCCAGCGCAGGCTCACAGAAACGGCATTTACAGTAAACACATTACCTGGAAACAACAGAGTGGCCTCCATTGTGACCAGAAACGTGGCCGACGGGCAGGACTTCAGGTCAGACTGAAGTGAAGGGGTCTTCGACTCGCTCTCCCTACCATCCTACTGGCCAATGTACAGTCCCTTGGAAATAAAGTGTAGGACTTAATGGCATGGCTGCTTTAGCAAATGGAGCTGAGGGAATGCTCTTTGTTCTGTTTCACAGAGACATGGCTCACCCCCCAGCTCCCCAGACTCAGCAGTCCAGCCTGAAGGTTTATCCATCCATCACATGGACCGTACACTGGCATCTGGGAAAGGGAGAGAAGGGGGCGTCTGCCTCATGGTCAACTCTGCGTGGTGCTCAGACATAGCAGTCCTATCCAAATCCTGCTCTCCAAACCTGGAACACCTGGCTGTGAAGTTCCGTCCCTTCTAACTATCGAGGGAATTCACCTCCATCATCCTGACCGCGGTCTACATCCCACCCCAGGCTGATGTCCATCTGGCACTGGAGGAGCTGCACACCGTGGTCAATAAGCACCAGATGGCTTACCCGAAGCGTTTTCCATAGCTGGTGACTGCAACAAAGCCAACCTGAAGCAATCGCTCCCTAACTTCCACCAACATGTCCCCCACAGCACCAGAGGATCAAACACCCTCGACCACTGCTGCACGACCATCAAAGACGCCTATCGCTCTATCCCTTGCCCTCACTTCGGTAAAACTGACCATGCTGCTGTGCTTCCTACAGGCAGCAATTGAAGAGTGCACTCCCAGAGGTGAGGACTGTGTAGAGCTGGTCGGGAGGAGGGTGGGGCAGAGGAACAACTCCAGGACTGTTTGGAGTCTGTAGACTGGTCAATGTTCAGGGACTCGGCAACAGACCTGAATGAATATGTCACAGTCGTTACAGACTTCATAAAGAAATGTGTGGAGGACTGTGTCCCAACAAAAACCTCCCCAGTGTTTCCTAACCAGAAGCCTTGGATGAACCATGAGATCCGCACTCTTCTGAAGTCCATATCCCGGGCATTCAGGTCTGGAGATGCAGAGGTCTACAAGAAGTCCAGATATGACCTTGGTAAGGCCATCAAAACGGCCAAAAGGGACCTGCTCGGAAAACGCCTGGACCAGTGCAAACCAATTGGCTAGATTTTCTACGGATATTGTCAACCTCTCACCTCTGAGGTCTGAGGCGCCCACCTGCTTTAAAAGGTCATCAATAATACCGGTGCCCAAGAAGAGCAAGGAGACATGCCTCGATGAGTATCCACCAGTGGCAGTAACGTCTGTGCTGATGAAGTGCTTTGAGAGGTTGATTATGGCGCATATCAACTCCTAACTCAACAAGAACCTCAACCCACTGCAGTTCACTTACCGCCACAACAGATCAACGGTGGATGCGATCTCAATGGCTCTCCACTCTGTTCTGGACCACTTGACAACAGAAACTCATATGTCAGGCTGTTATTCGTTGACTGCAGCTCGCCATTTAACACCATCATCCCCACCAAGCTGGTTACCAAACTCTCAGATCTGGGTCTCTGTGCATCCCTCCGCAATTGGATCCTCGACATCCTCATCCACAGACCACAGTCTGTGTGCATTGGTGGAAATGTGTCATCCTCGATAAGAATCAGCACCGGAGCACCTCAAGGCTGCGTGCTCAGCCCCCTGCTGTACTCACTCTATACTCATGACTGTGTAGCTGCACATTGTGCGAACTCCATGAAGTTAGCTGACCACACCACTGTTGTGGGACGAATCACTGATGGTGAAGAGTCAGAGTATAGAAGTGAAATCAACCGATTGACCAAATGGTGCCAGCGCAACAACCTGGCTCCCAACACCAGCAAAACCAAGGAACTGATTGTGGACTTTGGAAGGGGTAGTATAGGGATCCACAATCCTGTTTGTATCAACAGGACGATGGTGGAAAGGGTCAAGTGCATATTTCTGAACATCTTTCCTGGTCCCAGCACACTGATGCATCAGCGCCTCTACTTCCTGAGAAGACTACGGAGAGTCGGTATGTCAAAGAGGACTCTCTCGAACTTCTACAGGTGCACAATAGAGAGCATACTGACTGGTTGCATCGTGGCTTGGTTCAGCAACTTGAGTGTCCAGGAGCGGAAAAGAATGCAGAAAGTTGTGACCACTGGCCAGTCCATCATCGGCTCTGACCTCCCCACCATCGAAGGGATCTATTGCCGTCGCTGCCTCAAAAAGACTGCTATCATCATCAAGGACCCACACCATCCTGGCCACACACTCATCTCTCTGCTGCCTTCAGATAGAAGGTACAGGAGCCTGAAATCTGGTACATCCAGGTTCAGGAACAGCTGCTTCCCCACAACCATCAGGCTATTAAACTCACCATCAAACAAACACTGAACTATAACCACCTATTGCACTTTATCTGTTTATTTATGTGCATATGTGTGGTCTGTGCTGTATAGGCACACTGAACTGTTCTGTATTTAAGCGCGCAATACTCTATTGTGCTGCAACAAGCAAGAAATTTTCGTTGTCCTATCTGGGGGGGGGGGGGGGGGGGAGGAGAGAAAGAGAGACAGAGACAGCGCGAGAGAGACAGCGCGCGAGACAGCGCGCGAGAGAGAGCGAGAGACAGCGCGCGAGAGAGAGCGAGAGACAGCGCTCGAGAGAGCGAGAGAGCCCGAGAGAGAGCGCGGAGAGATCCCTCCTCTCCATATTTTTTTCACTCTCATTCCTTCCCCCCTATCTCTCTCTCTATCTCTCTCCCCTCCCTCTATCTTTCTCTCTCTCTCCCAAGTTCAAATCCAAACGGTTTCTGTAACTGACTCCTCGCGCCTCTCGCACTTTACGCGGCCAATCAGACGCTGTCTCCAAGGGGAGTTGCGTCCAATCACATAATGCGGTCACTCGGCGTCCAATCAGACGCTGTCGTCAAGGGGATTGCGTCCAGTCCCCGACCAGCTCCCCTTAAAATCTGCGCTGGTCTAATTTCCGGCCAATCACCCGCTGTCTCCAAGAGCGTCGTGTCCAATCACCAATCAGATTTCCTTCAAATTCCTGTCCAATCGACAAATCAGTTTACTTCCAGGAACAGAGGGGAAGGGAGGAGAGGACAGGACGAGAGGAGGGGAGGAGAGGAAAGGGGGGAGAGGGGAGGAGAGGAAAGGGGAGGAGAGGGGAGGGGAGGATAGGAGAGGAAAGGGGAGGAGAGGGGAGGAAAGGGTAGTTAGTGGAAGTAATCATGCAGGCACAGCAGGCAGTGAAGAAGGCTTATGGCATGTTGGCTTTCATAACAAGATGAGTTGAGTATAGGAGCAAAGAGGTCCTTCTGCAGTTGTACAGGGACTCGTGAGACCACACCTGGAGTATTGTGTGCAGCTTTGGACTTAATTTGAGGAAAGTCATTCTTGCTATTGAGGGAGTGTATCGTAGGTTCACCAGGTTAATTCACGGGATGGCGGGACTGTCATACGCTGAGACAATGGAGCGACTGGGTTTTTTTCCTCTGGAGTTCAGAAGGATGAGAGGGGATCTAATTGAAACATATAAGATTATTAAGGGATTGGACACGCTAGAGGCAGAAAACATGTTCCCGATGTTGGGGGAGTCCACAACCAGGCGCCACAGTTTAAGAATAAGGGGTAAGCCATTTAGAATGGAGATGAGTAAACACTTTTTCTCACAGAGTTGTGAGTCTGTGCAATTCTCTGTCTCGGTTTGTGCGGTGCCTCGGGGGGTGGGGGGGTGGGGGGGGGGGGGAGATGGGGGTTGGTGTTGTCTTATCTATCATACCATCTGCACGGGAGAAACAAAACTACATTTTTTCTTCCCAAAATCATCCCGCGGGCCAGTAGTTTGAGAGCCCTGCTTTAATCCAATGCCTTCTAGTTCTTGAATCACATATCCAGGGAAAAAGACTATGCATTCACCTTATATTCCTCTCATGATTTTTACTCACCTCTAAAGTAATCTTGAACTCACACCTGCAGATTTTTGAGAGAGAGAAATTTGTGATCAGCGTGAGAGCGTGAGAATTTTGTGAAGCATGTGACTCTCACGCTCAATGTGTGAGAGTTGGCAGCCCTGCTATAACACAGGCCTGGAGCGTATAAAACAGGCCTGGAACATATAACTCAGGCCTGGAGCCTACAACACCGGCCTGGAGCCAATAACACATGCCTGGAGCCTATAACACAGGCCCAGATCCTATAACACAGGCCTGGAGCCTATAACACAGGCCCAGATCCTATAACACAGGCACAGAGCCTATGACACGGGCATGGAGCCTATGACACAACCCTGGAGCCTACAACATAGGCCTGGATCCTATGACATATGCCTGGGGCCTATGACACAACATTGGAGCCTATGACACAGGCCTGGGGCCTATGACACAGGCCTGGGGCCTATGATATGCCTGGGGCCTATGACACAGCCCTGGAACCTATGACACAAGCCTGGGGTCTACGAAACACAGGTCGGAAGTTCCAGAACTTAGGTGAAATCCCATAACACAGCCCTGGAGCCTATAAAACAGCCCTGTCTAGAAACAGGCCCAAAATCCCAGAACCTAGGGCAAAGTTCTGGGGTCTGGGGCCTAGAACATACAAATCATCTGAACCATAGAGCATTATTGAGAGAATACAGCCTTATTCAGAGATATCTATGTAGGTGCTCAGCGACAGATATGATATATTTGTGTATTATGCTTTGATTTAAATGTGAAGCTTTTTGGGCCAAAAATCAGCAATTAGACGACAAATAAAGCAAAATAAAGCATGATTCCCTGCCTCCCTCTCTTTCAGGGATGTCAGTGAGTGAGGAAAGGAAGGAGATCTGGGTCCTCTGACTGCAGCCCCCCTGGCGGCGGGAGGCCACGTTTACACCTGTCCACATTCCCCACAGATGCTGCCCGACCCACTGAGTTACTGCAGCACTCTGTGACTTCTTCCCATAATGCATGTCGCCCCTCCAGGTGAGACTCAGCACCAATCACCGGCGATCCCTCGGACTGGGGCCCCGGGGGGGTGACGGCAGGGCGGCTCGACGCGGGTGCCTGGATTGCTCCACAACCCCAAGTTGGTGCGAAGACCCCACTTCTACCCTTCCCTCCCCCTCGTCCTCATTCCCCTAGCCTCTCCTCCTTCCCGCCCCCTTATCCCCCTTCACCCTCACACCTTCATCTCCCCCCCCACTCTCCTCACATCCCCCTGCCCTCCCCACTCACACCCCCCCCCACTTCAAGCACTAGTAAACGTTCACGTGTTAGTAATGTCCTGTTTGCCAGCTTGTTTGACCCACTGTGTTCCCCTCCTGCAGGGTTTAGGAGCCGTTGCTGTGGACGGAGAGGACGGGGACGTGACGCGGCCATTGAGGGTGGCCACGGTCCGGTGAGCCCACATTCTGCTCGGGTGTGCGGGCTGAGCTTCGAGGGTCTGAGCTTCGGTGGAGGACCACATGACAGGGCACCACAAGGAAAAGCATAATGAGTGCGATGTGTGTGGCAAGGCCTGCCAGAGCCCGAGCGAGTTGGAGACCCACCGGCGGGTTCACATGGGAGAACGCCCCTTCGACTACTCGGAGTGCGACAGGAGCTTCAAGATGGCAAATGTTCTGAAGTACCGCTGGCGGGTTCACACGGGCAAGAAGCCCCATTGCTGCTCCACATGTGGCAAGAGCTTTGCTCGGTTGTCAGGGCTGTGGGATCATCGGCGAGTGCACAAGGGCGAGAAGCCCTATGGCTGCTCCACCCGCGGCAAGAGCTTTACCAGGTTGGCGGGTGCACAACAGTAAGCGGCCCTTCACCTGCTCCAACTGCGGCAAAGGCTTCAAGTCCTCCACGAACCTGAAGGTGCACAGGTACCAGCACACCGGGGAGCGGCCTCACACCTGCGCCCAGTGGCTCTGAAGTGGCGGCACTGCCCGGCAGCTGCAGCTCACCTGTAGTCCATCTGTTTTTGCTTTCCTTTTTGTCTTCTTGTGTTTGTTTTAGAATTTTGGTTTATTAGGCTGTGTGTGTGTGGGAGGGGGGGGGGAGAGAAAACAGGGTTTTAGTCTCTCCCTTCGGGAGGGTGCGACTTTCCTTGTCGTGTCCCCATCACCGTCTCCATCTGTACTGAGGCCTAATGGCGGAGCTTGCGGCCTCGGAGTTATGGCGGTGTTCCAGCTTCCAGCGGCGGTGGCGGCCCGGCTTCAGAGCTGCGGTGCTCCAGCGGCGGCCCGGCTTCAGAGCTGCGGTGCTCCAGCGGCGGCCCGGCTTCAGAGCTGCGGTGCTCCAGCGGCGGCGCGGCTTCACAGCTGCGGTGCTCCAGCAGCGGCACGGCTTCAGAGCTGCGGTGCTCCAGCGGCGGCCCGGCTTCAGAGCTGCGGGTGCTCCAGCGACGGCGCGGCTTCAGATCTGCGGTGCTCCAGCGGCGACCCGGCTTCAGAGCTGCAGTGCTCCAGCGGCGGCCCAGCTTCAGAGCTGCTGTGCTCCAGCGGTGCTCCAGCGGCGACCCGGCTTCAGAGCAGCGGTTCTCCAGCGGTGGCGTTCCAGCGGCGACCCAGCTATAGAGCTGCAGGGCTCCAGCATTCCAACGGTGGACCCTGCTTCACAGCGGTGGCAGCAGCCCAGTGTCAGAGGCTCGGCCGCGGGCCTAGTGTACATCAGAGGCCTGGATCGCCTCAGTGCAGAGGGAGATCAAGGAGGGAAGAAGACAAAGACTTTAAGACTTTTGCCTTCCACCACTGTGAGGAGGTGCTTGGTGAACTCACTGTGGTGGATGTTAAATATGTGTTTATTGTGTGTTTTGTTTTTTATTATATGATATGACTGCAAGGTAACGGATATTTCATTCAGACCGAAAAGGATTGAAATTTCATTCACAAGGTATCCAATAAAGGATACTTTACTTTACACCTGCAACGACTGCAGCAAGGGCTTCACCTGCTCCACTAGCCTGCTGTTGCACCAGCGCACCCACACCGTTGAGCGGCCCCACACCTGCGCCCAGTGCGGCAAGGTCTTCACCCGCTCCTCCAAGCTGCTGTCCCACCAGCGGGTGCACACCAGCAACCATCCCATCCCCAGCCCGGTGTGTGGAGAGCGCTTTGCCATGGCCTACCATGGCCTGTCTCACCAGCACGTGCACACCAGTGGCCAGCTGTATGATTGCGTTATATACTGCGGTGCAGCTCGTGGGGGTTGCGGTAGCAACAGTGGCCCCAGGCCGGCGATGGACTGCTCCCACTGTGGAAAATGGTGGCGGCGGGAGCACCAGCGGATACATGGACCGTGATGGAGAATGCGAGGACAGACTCTACGATAGCAGTATAAAACTGGACCATCATTGCCTGTGGCTGCCGCAGGAAGTACATTCTCTTTTGGGCCTTTTTGACTGTGGAGTCGATGGTGGCCACCCATTGATCTATCGAATAATGATCTATGCTACATTTTCCTTGAACTCTATTCCCTTTGTCCTGTTTTCACTCCTGACACTTCCTTATCTCTGCATCTCCCATCAGACTGAAGAATGGTCTCGGCCTAAAAAGTCACATATTTCTCTCCACAGACGCTGCCCGACCTGCTGAGTAACTCCAGCACTGTATGACCTTCTTCCCATGATGCATTGCTGCCCCCCACATCCGCGGCGATCCACCTGACTGTTGCAATAGCAGGGGGTGGGACAGTAATCCCCCTCGGCGTGGTGGTTGACATTTTAGGGGCGGCGTCGTCGTACGTGCCGAGTCCGTGCGTGTGGCTGACGTCACGATGCAGGGCGGGCAGCTCGACGCGGTTCCCGGATGCTCGGCGCGCCTCCCCCCCCTCAAACCCTGCCCCGCTTCCCCCCTTATCCCTCAACCGCCACCCGCCCCACTCCCTCACCCCCCCTCACTCCCCCTCACCCCTCCTCCCCCTGACCCCCACAACTGCTTCCCCCTCCTTCAAACACTAGTAATGTTCACGCGCTAGTAATGTCCTGTTTGCCAGCTTGTTAACCCTCCGTGTTCACAGGTGGTCAAGGCTGGTGAAGCCCTTACCACAGGACGGACAGGGGAAGCGATGCTCACCGCTGTGGGTACGCCAGTGCTGCCACAGGCTGGACATGCGGGTGAAACCCTTGCCACACTCAGCGCACACAAAGGGTCTCTCTCTGGTGTGTATCCGCTGATGCTCCCGCAGCCCCCATGCTCTCTTGTCACAGTGGGAGCAGCTGCTCGCCGTCGTGGGCCCGCCGGTGCTGCCGCAACCCCCGCGAGCTGTCAAACACCTCACCACAGTACAGGCAGTTGTAGGACTGACCACTGGTGTGCACGCACTGGTGCGACAGGGCGCGGGATGTCATGGCAAAGCGCTCTCCACCCCTGGCTGGGGACGGGAAAGTTGCCGGCATTCACCCACTGGTGGGACAGCAGCCTGGAGGAGTGGGTGAAGCCCTTGCCGCACTGGGCACAGGTGTAGGGACGCTCCCCGGTGTGGGTGCGCAGGTGCTCCAGCAGGCTGTTGGAGCGGGTGAAGCCCTTGTCACACCAGGCGCAGGTGTAGGGCCGCTCCTCGTTGTGCTGGCACTGGTGCACCAGCAGCCTAGTGGAGTGGGTGAAGCCTGCCGCACTGGGCACAGGTGTTAGGGACGCTCGCCGTTGTGGGTGCGCTGGTGCATCAGCAGGCTTTGGGGCAGGTTGAAGCACTTGGCCGCTTGCCGCAGCTTTTTTTCGATTCTTCTGTGTTGCTGCATGTCCGGTGTGTAGAACTCACACCTGTGCACCTTCAGGTGCTTGGATGACTTGAAGCCTTTGCCGCAGTCGGAGCAGGTGAAGGGCCACTCACTGCTGTGCACTCGACAACCGGGTAAAGCTCCTGCCGCATGTGGAGCAGCCATAGGGCTTCTCACTGGCTCGGGCGCCGGCAGGCCTTGCCACACACGTCGCACTCATAACACTTCTCCTTGTTGTGCCCCGCCATGTGGTCCTCCACCAAAGCTCACCCGCTCAAAGCTCAGCCGCAGACCGAGCAGATGGGGGGGCTCACCGGCCCTCCCCCCCCCCGGCACCCTGGCCTCCCTCAATGGCCGCTCACGTCCCTGTCTCTCCGCCAACAGCAATGGCTCCTAAACCCTTCTCCTTGATGTGCCCCGTCATTGTGTCCTCCACCGAAGATCAGCCCTCGAAGCTCAGCCCACCCACCGAGCAGATGGGGGGGGAAAAATCACCGGGCAATAGCTGTTCCCAATGGTGCTCCAAGTCCCCTTCTCTCCGTCCACACCAACGGCTCCTAAAACCCAGCAGGAGGGGAACACAGGTCAACAAGCTGTCAAACAGGACATTACTGACACGTGAACATTGCTATGTGCTTGAAGGGGGGGGTGGGGGAAGGGAGGTGGGGGTGAGTAGGTGAAGGGTGATGGGGAAGAGATGGTGAGGAAGCAAGTGGGAAGGGGGATGTGGTGTGGAAGTGAGGGGGTGAGGGGGGAACGAGGTCAGAGGAGAAGTGGGGGCTCCTCACCGACCTGGGGGTGCCAGGAATCCGGGCAAAGCGTCGAGCCGCCCGTCCGCCAGCCAGCACAACCGGCGCCCAGTGAGAGAGAGATAGGGGGGGAGAGATGAGGAGGGATAGTGAGGGCGGGGAGGGAGAGAGAAGGGGGGGGGTGAGAGAGAGATGGGGGGGAGGGAGAGCGGGAGATGGAGGGAGCAGGGGAAAACATCCTTTATTTTGCTTTTTCATCGTCTAATTGCTGATTTTTGCTCCAAAAGGTTCACTCTCAAACATTTAATTCCAGGCATAAATACACAAATATATTATATCTGTTGCTATGCACCCACAAAAATATCTCGCAATAATGCTCTTTGGTTCGGAGGTTTTGTACGTTGGCGTCGGGCTTGTGTTCCGGGCTTTGCCACAAGTTCTGGGATTCCGGGCCTGTTTCGTTGGCCTCAGGCTTGTTTTCTAGGCTCAGGGCCTGTGTTGTGGGCTCAGGTCCTGTATTTTACTCCTCTGGCCTGTGTTTTGGGCTTTCACCTAAGTTCTGAATCTTCCGAGCCTGTCTTTCGTAGGCCCCAGGCTTATGTCATAGGCTACAGGACTTGTGTCATAGGCCCCAGGCCTGTGTCACAGCTTCAGGCTATGTCATTGGGGCTCCAGGCCTATGTCATTGGCTCCAGGCCTATGTCATTGGCTCCAGGCCTGTGTTATTTCAGAAGGCTTTCGAAAAGGTCCCACATAAGAGTTTAGTATACAAACTTAAAGCACACAGTATTGGGGGTTCAGTATTGATGTGCATAGAGAACTGGCTGGCAGAACAGGAAGTAAAGGGTAGGTAAACGGGTCCTTTTCAGAATGGCAGGCAGTGACTTGTGGGGTACCGCAAGGCTCAGTGCTGGGACCCCCAGCTATTTACAATATATATTAATCGTTTGGACGAGGGAATTGAATGCAACATCTCCAGGTTTGCGGGAATGACACGAAGTTAGGGGGCAGTGTGAGGCGTGAGGAGGATGCTAGGAGGCTGCAAGGTGCCTTTGCATAGGCTGGGGTGAGTGGGCAAATGCATGGCAGATGCAGTATAATGTGGATAAATGTGAGGTTATCCGCTTTGGTGGCAAAAACAGGAAAGTAGACCATATTTGAATGGTGACCGATTAGGGAAAAGGGGAGATGCAACGAGACTGAGGGTCATGGTACACCAGTCATGAAAGTAGGGCATGCAGGTGCGCAGGCAATGAAGAAAGCAAAATGGTATGTGTTAGCATTCGTAGCAAAAGGATTTGAGTATAGGAGCAGGGAGGTTCTACTGCAGTTTGTACAGGGTGTGGTGAGACCACACGCTGGAGTATTGCTGTATAGTTTTGGTCTCCAACATCGGAGGAAAGACCTTATTGCCATAGAGGGGGTAACACAGAAGGTTCACCAGATTGATTCCTGGGATGTCAGGGACTTTCATATGAGGAAAGACTGGATAGACGTGGCTTGTACTCGCTAGAATTTAGAAGATTGAGGGGGGATCTTATAGAAACTTACAAAATTCTTAAGGGGTTGGTCAGGCTAGATGCAGGAAGATTGTTCCCGATGTTGGAGAAGTCCAGAACAAGGGATCACAGTTTAAGGATAAGGGGGAAGTCTTTTGAAATGAGAAAAATATTTTTCACAGACTGTGGTGAGTCTCTGGAATTCTCTGCCACAGAAGGTAGTTGAGGCTAATTCATTGGTTATATTTAAGAGGGAGTTAGATATGGCCCTTGTGGCTAAAGGGATCAGGGGGTATGGAGAGAAGGCAGGTACAGGATACCGAGTTGAATGATCAGCCATGATCATATTGAATGGCGGTGCAGGCTCGAAGGGCCGAATGGCCTACTCCTGCACCTTTTTTGCTATGTTTCTATGTTATTGGCTCTAGGCCTGTGTCATGGGCTCTAGGCCTGTGTCATAGGCTCTGGGCCTGTGTTGTAAGCTCCAGGCCTGTGTTATAGGTTCTGGGCCTGTGTTGTAGCCTCTGCACCTGTGTTTTAGCTCTGCGCCTGTGTGTTATAGGCTTTGGGCCTGTATTTTAGGCTCCAGGGCCTAAATGCTGGGCCACAAAACAGTATTTATAGGCTCCAAGGGTTGTCAGATCACCTCCTCCATCAGGGTATCAACAGAGAGCAGAGGCCACCCTGACTGAAGTCCCGTCACCCCTTTGCTCCACATGGAAAACAACTCCGAGCATCCATCCAGCCAACTGAGACAAAATCACACTGGATAGCCACCAAGTGGTCACAGGAGTGGAAGGCGACCTCAACTCTTCATCAGATACAAGCTGTCCAGGGTCTGACCTCCCCAGAGGGGCATGGGTGAAGCTCAACACACTTGATGCACAGACATTGATGCAGGGACAGCAACCTGGCTGTTCAACACCCGGCTTGAGATCGAACTATTCCCTTGGTTTATTTATGTTTCATTCGCAAGAAGAAGGGGTGTATTATAGGCTCTGGGCCTGAGCTATAGCTGTAGTCTCTGGGTCTAAGTTCTGGGCTTTGGCCTAAGTTCTGGTGCCACAAGTCTGCGTTTTATAGGCCACAAGGTGGTATTATAGGCTCCAGTCCTGTGTTTTAGGCTTTGGCCCAGATCTGTGTTGTAGTCCTTGGCGCTGTGTTGAAGGATCCGGGCTTTTGGACTACATTCATTGCCTACGTTCTGGTCTCCAATCCTGTGTTTTGTAGGCCTCATGGGTGGTGTGTAGGCACCGAGCGTGTGTTATAGGCTCCAGGCTGAGGTGAGGTTCCGGGCTTCTATGCCGTGTTGTGGGCCCCAGGCCTGTGTTACAGACTCCGGTTTTGTGTTGTGTTGTGGGTGTCTCGGTTCTCTCTCTCCCTCTCTCTCTCCCCCTCCCTCTCTCTCCCCTCTCTCTCTCTCTCTCCCCTCCCTCACTCTTCGCCCCCTCTTCAATCATTCCACCCTGATCCGAAATGTCACCACAATTCCAGAGAAGATTCATGTTTCATCAAGAGAAGACCGCCAGAATAGGCGGAGAATGGCGATTTTCACGGATACGGGGCAGAATCGTCCACTTTCTCACCCTGGAACAGGAGGCAAAAGTTGCCCATCTTGAAACAGGCCCCAAAATATGGCCCTCACTTTATTTTTGTTAATTTACTTCATAGGTACAGTGTGGAAACAGGTCCTTGGCCTACCAAGTCCGCCCAACCAGCAATAGCCCGTTCACACCACATAGTTTAGTTTAGAGATACAGCGCAGAAACACAAACTAATTTAATATTTTTATACTCCCTCCTCCCCCATAATTGATACTGTAACTGATTTAAACTTACCACTGGCGATCTCCAGGTACAGTCCTGAGTGGCAGGAGTAGGCATTCGGCCCTTCAAGCCAGCACCGCCATTCAATGTGATCATCCCCATCAGTAGCCCTTCCTGCCTTCTCCACATATCCCCTGACTCCACTATCTTTAAGAGCCCTATCTAGCTCTCTCTTGAAAATATCCAGACTCCCTTCCCTTCCCTTCCCTTCCCTTCTCCTCTCCTCTCCTCTCCTCTCCTCTCCTCTCCTCTCCTCTCCTCTCCCTCTCCTCTCCTCTCTCCTCTCCTCTCTCCTCTCCTCTCCTCTCCTCTCCTCTCCTCTCCTCTCCTATCTCTCCCTCTCTCCCCTCTCCTCTCCTCTCCTCTCCTCTCTCTCCTCTCCTCTCCTCTCCTCTCCTCTCCTCTCCTCTCCTCTCCTTCCTCTCCTCTACTCTCCGACCGATTTGTCGATTGGACAGGAATTTGAAGGGAATCTGATTCGTGATTGGACGCGACGACCTTGGAGACAGCGGTTGATTGGCCGGAAGTTAGACTGGCGCTGATTTTAAGCGGAGCTGGTCGGTGATTGGACGCAATCCTCTTGACGACAGCGGCTGATTGGACGCGAGTCCCCTTGGAGACAGCGTCTGATTGGCCGCGTAAAGGGCGGGAGGCGCGAGGAGTCGGTTCCAGAAACCGTTTGGATTCAAACTTTGAGAGACGGTCACCTGCGGCGGGGACGCGGCTCTGATTGGTCGGACGCAAGGAGGGGGCGGTACCTGGTCCTTTGTGACGTCAGGGCCGGGGGGAGGAAGCGGAACCTGCTTTGATTTGGCCGCGGTCACGTGAGGTGGGCCCGACTACAGCCCTGGTGCGGGGGTTACACAAAATGCTGGAGAAACTCAGCGGGTGCAGCAGCATCATCTAAGGAGCGAAGGAGGTAGGCGACGTTTCGGGTCGAGACCCTTCTTGGGTCTCGAAGGAGATAGGCGACATTTCGGGTCGAGCCCCGAACGTACTGCCAATCGACTCACTCCGTAACAACCCAGACTGGGTTATCAAACCCGCCGAAAAGGAAGAAGGGTCTCGACCCGAAACGTCGCCTATCTCCTTCGCTCCTTATGATGCTGCTGCACCCGCTGTGTTTCTCCAGCATTTTGTGTAACCCCCGATTCTCCAGCATCTGCAGTTTCTCCAGCATTTTGTGTAACCCTCCATTCTCCAGCATCTGCAGTTTCTTCGTTAACGCCCTGGTGCGGGGCCGCGGCCGACGGGACGAGGAGGCTCAGCGACAGGAGCTCAAGTGGAACAGCTGCCGCCGCAGCCGCCAGCCCCGCGTCCTCTCCCCACCCCCTCCTCCTCACCTCCCCTTCCCCTCCTGCGGCCGGACACCAGGGAGCGGCAGCCCGAGACGGGCGGGGATGTCTGTCTGTCTGTCTGTTCTGTGAGTGAGGAAAGGAAGGAGGTCTGGGCGCCCTCTGTCCCCCGACTGCAGCGCACCCTGTCTATTGAAGACCAAGGTGCAGCGTCTCTGGTCCTCCGACTGCAGCGCCCCTGGCGGCGGGAGGCACTGTGCACCTTTCCACGTTCCCGACAGGCGCTACCCGACGCTGGTGTCTCAGCACCAATCACCAGCGGTTCCCCCACGGATTGGGGGTGACCATTGGTTGTGCTGGTTTGCGGATGGACGGCTCAACGTGGTGTCCGGATACTCGGCACACACAGGTCGGTGCAGACCCCCACCCCCACTTTCCCCCCTCCCCTCTTTCCCCCCTCCCCTCTTCCCCCCCCTCCCCTCTTCCCCCCCTCCCCCACCCCCTCCCTTCTTCCTCTCCTCACTTCCACCGTCCTCAGCCCCCTTCCCCACTTGCCTCCTCACCATTTTCCCCCCTCCTTCTGCCTCCCTTCTCCCCTCCTCACACCTTCATTTCCCCCCCTCACTCCTCCCGCTCCTCTCATACACCCTTGCCAAACCCCCACCAGCCCCCATGCCTTCAAGTAGTGGTAATCTTCATGCGTTAGTGATGTCATGTTTGCCTCTTAGAATGCTCGGAGTGCGGCAAGAGCTTCACCTGCTACGACAAACTGCTGCAGCACAACCGCGAGCACTCCGGTGAGAGGCCCCTCACCTGCTCCCGCAAAGGCTTCAAGACGGCGAATCACCTGAAGACCCACCGGCGGGTGCGCAAGGGCAAAAAAGCCCTATGCCTGCTCCACCTGTGGCAAGTGCTTTGCCCGGTTGTCGGGGCTACAACGGCACCGGCGGGTGAACTGCAGTGATTGGCCCTTCACCTGCTCCGACTGCGGCAAAGGCTTCAACTCGTCCACGCACCTGAATATCCACCGGCGAGCGCCCCTACACCTGTGCCCAGTGCGGCGAGGGATTCACCAGCTCCAGCAACCTGCTGAAGCACAAGCGCACCCACACTGGTGAGCGCCCCTACACCAGCGGCCTGTGTGGCAAGGGCTTCAACAGCTCCATCAGGCTGCTGGAGCACCAGTGCACCCACACCGGGGAGCGGCCCTACACCTGCGCCCAGTGCGGCAAGGGCTTCACCCGCTCCGACAGCCTGCTGGAGCACCAGCGCATCCACACTGGTGTGAGTTCCTACACCTGCGCCCTGTGCGGCAAGGGCTATACCAGGTCCAGCAGCCTGCTGATGCACCAGCGCACCCACACCGGCGAGCGCCCCTACACCTGTGGCCATTGTGGCAAGGGCTTCACCCGCTCCGACAGCCTGCTGAAGCACAAGCGCACCCACACTGGCGAGCGCCCCTACAACTGCGCCCAGTGGGGCAAGGGCGTCACCCATGCCAGCAACCTGCTGGAGCACCAACGAACCCTCACTGGTGAGCGCCCCTACACCTGCGCCCAGTGCGGCAACAGCTTCACCCACTCCAGCAGCCTGCTGAATCACCAGCGTACCCACACCAAGGAACGTCCCTACACCTGTGGCCAGTGTGGCAAGGGCTTCAACTGCTCCACCAAGCTGCTGTCCCACCAGCGGGTGCACGCCGGCGACCGTCCCGTCCTCACCCCAGTGTGTGGAGAGCGCTTTCCCATGGCCTCCCATGCCGTCTCACCAGCACGTGCACATAAGTGGCCAGCGCTACGACTGCCCGTACTGTGGTGAGGCGTTTAACAGCTCGCGGGGGTTGCGGCAGCACTGGTTGACCCACGCCGGCGAGCAGCTGCTCCCACTGTGACAAGAGACATGGGTGCTGCCGGAGCACCAGCGGATACACACCAGAGAGAGACCCTTTGTGTGCGGTGAGTATGGCAAGGGTTTCACCCGCATGTCCAGCCTGTGGCAGCACCGGGTTACCACAACAGTGAGTGTCCCTTCCCCTGCCCGTCCTGTGGTAAGGGCTTCACCTGCCTTGACCAACTGCTGGAGCACCGGCGAGTTCACACCGGCCAGCGCCACTTCACCTGCCCGTTCTGTGGCAAGGCCTTTGCCCGCTCCTCCAGCCTGCTGGCACACTGCGACGTGGATAGGCGCTGCTCAGGTAGACATAAAAATGGTGGAAGGAATGGGTAACGCCCTCAATCTCGACCCGAAATGTCATCCAGTCCTTCTCTTCTGAGATGGTGCCTGTCCCGCTGAGTTACTCCAGCATTTTGTCTTCCTCTTTTGTAAACCAGCATCTGCAGTTCCTTGTTTTTAAACCATTCTGGTTAACCATCTCTGCAGCTTTCCCAAAGCCTCCATGTCAGTCCTGTATTAGAGTGACCGGAACTGTATGCAATACTCCAAATGCTACCTGATCAATGTCCCTTAAAGCTGCACGTATACATTCCTCTCTCCTTATCTCACATCCTTTTATCTCCTTAATTTTCCCCGCCTCTTGTCACTCACTCATCCGCCGATCACGCCCTCATCTGTTAACATCGTGTCAGTCTGAAGAAGAGGCCTCGCCCGAAATGTCACCTATCCATGTTCTCCACAGATGCTGCCTGACCCGCCGAGTTACTCCAGCACTCTGTGAAACGGCACCTATCCATGTTCTCCTCAGATGCTGCCTGACACACTGAGTTACTCCAGCACTATGTGAACCGTCACCTATCCATGTTTTCCACAGATGCTGCCTGACCCACCGAGTTACTCCATCACTCTATGAAACATCACCTATCCATGTTCTCCACAGATGCTGTCTGACCCGTTGAGTTACTGCAGCACTTCATGTTAGAGTCATAGAGTGATACAGAGTGGAAACAGGACCTTTGGCCCAGCTTGCCCACACAAACCAACATGTCTCGGTTACACCAGTCCCACCTGCCTGCGTTTGGTCCATAAAGAAACATAGAAACATAGAAAATAGATGCAGGAGTAGGCCATTCGGCCCTTCGAGCCTGCACCTCCATTGAATATGATCATGGCTGATCATCCAACTCACTATCCTGTACCTGCCTTCTCTCCATACCCCCTGATCCCTTTAGCCACAAGGGCCACATCTAACTCCCTCTTAAATATAGCCAAAAAACTGGCCTCAACTACCTTCTGTGGCAGAGAATTCCACAGATTCACCACTGTCTGTGAAAAATGATTTTCTCATCTCGGTCCTAAAAGACTTCCCCCTTATCCTTAAACTGTGACCCCGTGTCCTGGACTTCCCCAACATCGGGAGCAATCTTCCTGCATCTAGCCTGTCCAACCCCTTAAGAATTTTGTAAGTCTCTATGAGATCCCCCCTCAATCTTCTAAATTCCAGCGAGTACATGTCTTTCTTCATATGGAAGTCCTGCCATCCCAGGAATCAGTCTGGTGAACCTACTCTGTTACTCCCTCTATGGCAAGAATGTCTTTCCTCAGATTAGGAGACCAAAACTGTAAGCAATACTCCAGGTGTGGCCCCACCAAGACCCTGTACAAACTGAAGTAGAACTCCCTGCTCTTGTACTCAAATCCTTTTGCTATGAATGCCAAACATACTATTCACTTTCTTCACAGCTGCTGCACCTGCATGCCTACTTTCAATGACTGGTGTACGATGACCCTCAGGTCTCATTGCATCTCCCCTTTTCCTAATCGGTCACCATTCAAATAATGGTCTAATTTCCTGTTTTTGCCACCAAAGTGGATAACCTCACATTTATCCTCATTATACTGCATTTGCCCATCACCCAACTTATCCAAGTCACCTTGCAGCCTCCTAGCATCCTCCTCACAGCTAACACTGCCCCCCATCTTCGTGTCATCCACAAACTTTGAGAGTTGCATTTAATTCCCTCGTCCAAATCATTAATATATATTGTAAATAGCTGGGTCCCAGCACTGAGCCTTGCGGCACCCCTCTAGTCACTGCCTGCTTAGACCCGTTCACAACTACTCTTTGCTTCCTGTCTGCCAGCCAGTTCTCTATCCACATCAATACTGAACCGCCAATACCGTGTGCTTTAAGTTTGTATACTAATCTCTTGTGTGGGACCTTGTCGAAAGCCTTCTGAAAGTCCAGATATAACACATCCACTGCTTCTCCCTTATCCACTCTACTAGTTACATCCTTAAAAAATTCAATAAGATTCGTCAGACATGATTTACCTTTCGTAAATCCATGCTGACTTTTGTGCAATGATTTCACCACTTTCCAAATGTGCTGCTATCGCATCTTTAATAAACTTGACTCTAGAATTTTCCCCACTACTGATGTTAGACTAATTGTTCTGTGATTCCGTTTTCTCTCTCCCTCCCTTTTTAAAAAGTGGGGTTACATTAGCTACCCTCTAATCCTCAGGAACTACTCCAGAATCGATAGAGTTTTGAAAAATTATCACAAAGGCATCCACTATTTCTGGGGCTAATTCCTTATAGTTACCCCTGGGATGCAGCCTATCAGGCCCTGTGGATTTATCGGCCTTTAATCCATTCAATTTACCTAACACCACTTTCAGACTAACCTGGATTTTCACTCAGTTCCTCCATCTCATTTGACCGCGATCCCCTGCTATTTATGGCAAATTATTTTTTATGTCTTCCTTAGTGAAGACAGAACCAAAGTAGTTATTCAATTGGGTCTGCATGTCCCTGTGATCAATTCACCTGTTTCTGAAAAAGGCTGCAAGGGACCTACATTTGTTTTAACTAATCTTTTTTTTCTTCACTTATTTCGATAAAAAACTTTTGCAGTCGGTTTTTATGTTCCCTGCCAGTTCTCTTTCATAATCCATGTTCCCTTTTCTAATTAAGCCCTTTGTCCACCTCTGTGGACTCTGGAATTTCTCCCAGTCCTCTGGCAGGCTGTTTTCTCTGGCTAATTTGTACGGTTCATCTTTTGCTTTGATAAATCCTGATTTCCCTTGTTATCCACGGATGCGCTACCTTACCTGATTTATTATTTTGCCATACCGGGATGAACAATTGTTGTAGTTCATACATGCAGTCTTTAAATGCCTTCCATTGCATATCCACCGTCAAACCCTTCAAGAATCAATTGCCAGTCCATCTTGGCCAATTCACGCTCATACCCTCAAAGTTACCTTTCTTTAAATTCAGGACCCGTGTTTCTGAATTAACAATGTCACTCTCCATCCTAATGAAGAACTCAACCATATTTGGTCACTCTTGCCCAAGGGGCCCCACGCACAACAAGGCTGCTAACTAACCCTTCCTCATTACTCAATACCCAGTCTAGACTAGTCTGCTCTATCGTTGGTTCCTCTACATGTTGGTTTAGAAAACGAGTCCCGCATGCATTCTAAGAAATCCTCTTCCTCAGCTCCCTGCAATTTGATTCACCCAATCTATATGTAGATTGAAGTCACCCATTTTATAACGGTTTTACCTTTGTTGCACGCATTTCTAATTTCCTTTGATGCCATCCCCAACTCCACTACTACTGTTAGGTGGCCTGTACACAACACCACTAGCGTTTTCTGCCCCTTAGTGCTTCGCAGCTCTACCCATATCGATTCCACATGCTCCAAGCTAATGTCCTTCCTTTCTAATGCGTTAATCTCTCTCTAACCAGCAACGCTACCCCCCACCTCCGTTTCCTTTCTGTCTATCCCTCCTGAATATTGAATATCCCTGGATGTTCAGCTCCCAGCCTTGGTCACCTGGAGGCTATGTCTCATGATCCCAACTATATCATAATCATTAATAGCTATCTGCACATTCAACTCATCCACCTTATTACGAATGCTCCTCGCATTGAGACACAAAGCCTTCAGGCTTGTTTTTGCAATGCTCTTACCCCTTATACAATTATGTTGAAAGGGGGGGTGGGGGGGGACCTGGCCCTTTTGATTTTTGACCTGGATTTGTCTGCCTGCCACTTTTCACCTTGCTACCTATTGCTTCTATCCTCATTTTACACCCTCTGTCTCTTTGCTCACTCATTTAAGAAACCCACCACTCTTATTCTCTGTTTATTATTTTTTTTTCTTCTTTTCCCCTACAGTTGCATCTGATGCTTCTATTCTCTGTCTCCTGCCTCACACAAGGTCTACTTGTTTTTTCCATTTGAGGTCCTCCCCCCAGACGATATAGTTTAAAGTCTCCCAGTAGCCTTTGCAAATCTCCCCGCCGGGATATTGGTTATATCCCTCCAAACTTGGCGTATCCAGGGCTCTCGCTTAACTTTTTTTCCCTGTTGTAGCCGGGCAACCTAGGCAGCTTTTTAGGTTGCCAAATGACAGTTTAGGTGTCATTTTAAGACGGCTTGCATGACGTATGCGATAATGTGCTCGGACAAAGTGCGTTAGTTACCAGTCGGAATTATGCTCAAAATTAAGCATTCGCGTTTTATTCTGCTTCAAATGAAGTCGAGAACTAAACATATTCACCAATCAAGACATGATTTATACCACAATGATGCAGCAAAATTACAATACAGTTATCTCATCTCCTTTTACACATTGCAAAGAATGCAAGTTATATTATTTCTTTTTCCCAAACAAAATTATGGTTAGATTATTCGGCATTTGATCAACCTCAGTGAGACCAAAAGTGCAGGCTTGGCGATAGCTTCACACAACACCTACACAAAAACTTCCTCAACTAAATGAGAGCAAGTCTGAGGTCATACTTCTCGGCCCCTCGGACTGAATCAAAATGATAGCAGGCAGCCTTGGAAGCCTCACCCACTACTCAAACCTCACATCAAAAACCTTGGCGTGATATTTGATTCAGCACTGTAAATTTGACAAACAAGTCAAATGACGTGGTAAAAGCTAGCTTCTTTCAGCTTCGGATGATAGCTAAACTAAAAATTCTTCCAGTTTGATGACATCGAAAAGATCATCCATACATTTATTACCTCCCGCTACATTACTGCAACTCCCTTTACACTAGCAGCTTTTCCATGCACCCACACCCTCTGTGTGGAGAAAGTTACCCCTCAGATTCCTATTAAAATCTTTTCCCCATCACCTTGAACCCATGTCCTCTAATCCTCGATTCCCTTCACTCTGGGGGCAAGAGATTTGTGCATCTAACTAAATTGTGTGTCTTTGCAAGATTCCTGCATTACAGTTTCTTGTGTCTTCCTCAACCTATATCACGTATCCACTTCTGAAGAAAGGGTTCAACCTGATGAAAACATCACCCATTCCTTCTCTAGAGATGCTGCCTGTCCCGCCTGAGTTATCCAGCATTTTGTATCCACCTATCACTTGACAGGGCTTTGTCAGCCCCATCTCCGCTTTTCCAGCTTCCTCCCCCCACCCTCTCCAATCAGTCTGAAGAAGGGCCTGACTCAAAACATCGTCTATCCATTTCTTCTAAAGCGTTGGGAGGAACTCAGTGAGGTTAGGCCGCATCTGTATAGATAAGGCAATCTAAGACAACACTCCCACCTCTCCTACCCAACTTTCTCCACGCTCCACACCAAGCAGTCTGAAGAAGGATCCTGACCTAGAATGTTGCCTGTCCATGCTCTCCAGAGGTGCAAGTTACTCCAGAAAATTGAGTCTCTTTTTGTAAACAGCATCCATCTGCGGGTTCCTTGTATCTAGATGAGGCGTGCATTTCACCCCTAACACTTGCGCTCGGTCTGCCAAGGGCTGCTGAATCTCCCGGTTGCCAACTGTTTTAACGCCCTTCCTCACTCTGATTCTTTTCTATCCTGGGTCTCCTCCATTGTCAGTGTGAGGTGACAAGCAAACTGGAGGAACAGCACACTAATAGCTTACTGTCCAATAGTATGAACATTGAATTCTTCAAATTAAGGAGACTGCCCCTTCCTAATCAAGTCCTGGAGGCTGTCCCAACACTATATATTTTTATCAGCTTCCTCCCCCAGCTCCATCAGTCCAAAGAAGGATCCAGACCCGACACGTTGCCTGTCCATTCCCCTCCAAAGTGCCGGTAAAATGCAGGTCAGCCATCCGTGGTGGGAAACGGATGGAGACGTGTTCCTAATATAAGCCATCCTTGGTCCTGTCCAGGAGCAGACAATCAACAGTACCCGCATCTTCTCATTGATACTGTACCCAAGTGAAAATGCAAAAGTGAGCCAAGCTCCACACAGCCGACTGCTCACAGTACCAGCTGGCTGCCACTGGCCCAAAAACTTAAAGGCATTTTAAAGTTGTTTTCTTTTTAAAAAGAAAGTCTTGACACATTTGTGCCTTACGTAACAAATAAAGCAAGTTTTTCCTGACCTGACTGTGTTCTTCGGAATTCTTCAGAATTCATGTTGTGCTATCAATAATGAAAGAAAATGCTATCCATCTCCAGAAATGAAAATAAATTATTCGCGCCTCCATGCATCTGTAGCCGTTAGGGTAGTCAGACAGCTCTCCACGACTTCAAAGATAGTCCCTGCACTTAACAATATCGTTTCGGCCGCTGTCATATTTTATTTGTTTAAATGGATTTGATTAGATTAGGAAATGTTTCCTTTCCTACAAGGGGTCTTTCCTCTGAGGAGTTTCTATGCAACATGCCTTGCCTTTATGACGAGACTGAAGATTTCTACTGCAAAGTAATTCTGACAAAATAATGGATTAGCTGTACAAAATAAGATCCATTGCATTCAATTGTGCTCAAATCCTCGTGAACAATGTCACCTTTTTCTAATGCAACAGTCCGATGTTGGAGAAGAAAATGGGCAATAATTATACCACACTGCACAACATACTTTTTTGTGTGGAAATTTTACATTTTGTTTCAGGCTATTATTCACTAATCCTCAATATTTGAAGCCATTTCAGCCTTCAATGATGAAGTTGCTTATATGTCTGCTGATAGAAACTTTCTAAGGTTACTGCACCAAGTATACCTGTTGGATTCTATCCCCCAATGGGGGGGGGGGGGGGGGGGGGGTGGGTGGGATGCAACGTCACACAGGAAGGCTGCGTCCCAAATGCAATATTCCACCACTCATCATAGTTCTCCAACTGCGCAGACGCGGCTGACTGCTTCCCACTGTGACACAGAAGATGTAGGCATTGCTGTGCGGGCTAAAGTGCCGACCCGTTGGGTCTGCTCCCCAACGCAAAATGAGTTCACACTACCTGTTCCCCCAATGTAAGCCATTACCCTAATGCAATATTGCACCACCTCATGCATAGTCCCCAACTGTGCAGGTGCGGCTCATTTCACCTCATCCCCAGCACTCCCCTCCTCCTCGTCACCCTCCTCTTCTCAAGTAGTGAGGGAAGAGGGGCAGAGCTGGAAGAGGGGTCTGGGAGAGAAAGGGAGGGGGATGGGGGGTTAGGAGTGGGGGGGGGAATGGCGAGTAAAGAGGGTGGGAGTGAGGGTAGATCGGGAGGGGCATCTTACTCTGATCCCTCTCATCTCCCCTCTCCCACGTAGAGTAGAGAGATATAATTTTGCTTTGTATGTAATTTTTGTATGCAATCATTCTCTCTCCTCCATTCTTTCACCTTCCTTCTCCTCTCTCTCTCTCCTCTCTCCCTCCCTTCCATCTCTCTCTCCCTCCCCCTTTTTTCTTTTTTTTTTAGGTGTGCTGACATTTTTTGTACAGCTACTTGTCTCAAGTTCTTGCACTCAAATGCTCTAACTGATTGAAGAACAAGCTTGGAAACTGCTTCTTCATCACCCTGTTTATCACTTTCAGAGAGTCATGCACTCGTACTATTCGGCGGTCTCTGTCCTCCTTAACCATTCTCTGGGGCTCTGCTGCCATTTACAGTGCAAGTCCTGCTGCTGCGTGCACTGATTTCACTTGCACTTTGCACTTGTCAAGTTTTAATTCAATCTGCCATTATTCCTTGGCCCACATTTCCAGTAGTTAATCTGGACCGGCTGCAATTTCAGAGAGAGAGTAAGTCAGTCGCTTGCTTTTAAAGTCCTGAACATCACCAATTTTGCTGCTGCTGCTGCTGTCTGTCTACAAATTTACTACTGAGAGATAGAGAGGGGGGGGGGAGATTGCATAATACTCTCTGAAAAGCGCTTTAATATATATTTATTTAAAACTAACACAGATAGACAGATCGAAGATATAGAGGGGTGATGAAGAAACAGCAGGCAGCAGTTTTGTCAAACTTGCTCACCTTCATCATCCAGTTAGAGCATGAGACGAGAGGTTAGTGCGGAGAGTTAGTGGGTGGGACATGTATCATGTTAGAGCTGTTGTGTACAATGAAATGTTTTGTTGTGATGTGCATTGGTAATAGGAGTGCGGTTCTTGTTTTTGTACTATTCTGGTACCCAAAATTACAAGAAGCATTCATTGTGAGACGAGCAGTGGCGAAAAGATTCATTTATTAGTGCTGGAGTGAAGCTCGAGAATCACTTCTGTGTGAGTTTCTCTTAGCAATGGAGCCTGATATCGGTAGGTTAGAGAACTCCTTCACAACAGAAGCTGTTGGCTGAGGCCTTCCTTGACAACAGACTAGGCCTTCTCTAGCAAACGGAGCTGACTCCAGTAAGGCCTTTACTGGACAGGCTCCGAGGCCATAACTTAGGCAAATCCCAGAGGTTTGGCCGGTCCTGTTACATTGCACGGTCCTGTAAAACACAACCTGGGGACTAGGAAAACAGGCTTCGAGCACCTGGTAACATAGACCCAAAGCCCACTGATTAGGCCAGGCATAAAAACACAGGCCTGGAGCCTATAGTGTAGCCATGGGCTTATAAATCAGGCTCAGAACTTCCAGAGAACTTAGGGCAAAGCCCATCAACATAGGCCTGGTGCCTATTATACAGGACCGGAGCCACAAAACTGGACCGGAGTCCTTAAAACAGCCTTGACGGCCTGTGATACACAGGCCAGGAAGCCCTGAACTTCAGGCAAAGCCCTGGACATGGGCCTGAGGGACCTAAAACACTGGGCCGACACCTACTTACCAAACCTCTGTGAACCTAAAGGCATTATTTACTGCAAGAATTTTTGGTGGGTGCTTGGCAACCAGATATAATATAATTTGTTGTATTTAAACATTGATCTAAGGGTTTTAGAGATGAAGCTTTTTCATGCCAAAAATCAGCAATTAGACGACGAAATGCTTTAATAAAGCAAAACCAAAAGCATGATTGTGTTAAAGTCTCTCTCTCTCTGTGTCTGTCCTCTTTCTCCAATCTCTATTCCCTCTCTCTCGCCCTTTCTTCTTCCCCTTCTCTCACACTGTGCTGCACACTCTCAATCTACACTCGAAAGTAAGCTTGCTCGATCTCCTCCTTCTCTCTCCCATTCATTTATCTCTTCCCTTTCTCTCCCTCCCTCTTTATTGATCCATCCCCTTCTGTTTTTTCCCCTCTTCCCCTCTCTCACTTTCTCCCCTCTATATCTCTGTCTCCCCCATTTCTGTACCGTCACTCAGTCCCCCTCTTCTCTCTCTCTTGCTCTCTTCCCTCCCTCTCTTTCTCTTCCCTTTCTCTCGCTCTCTCCTCTTCTCCCTCCTTTTTCTTGCCCCCCTCTATCTTTCTCCCTCTCTCTCTCTCTCTCTCTCTCTCTCTCTCTCTCTCTCTCTCTCACCCTCTCTCTCAGTCCCTGCTCTCTCCCCCTCTCTCTCTCTTTCCCCCCTCTCTCCCCGTCTCTCTTCCCCCCCTCTCTCTCTCTCCCCACCTCTCTCCTTTCCCACCTCTCTCCTCCCTCGTGCCCCCCCTATCTCTCCCCCCAGTCTCTCTCGCTCCCCCAAACGGTGGGGGTGATTTCTCCAATATCTCCATACGATGTAACAGAATAGCCAAACCAGCAACTGTACGTTTTCCTGAATTATTTGCCCCAGTATTGGGTTAGCAAATAAAGAATGGGTTGACAAGTCTATAGATCTCATTTGAGGACGGACATACATGCGACTGATGGAGTGCAGCCTATGTTCAACGGGTTTATTCACGGGATGGCGGGATTGACAGAATGGGTCGACTGGGCTTGTATTCACAGTAATTTAACAGGATGAGACCATATCTTATAGAAACATATAAAATTATTAAGGGATTGAACAAACTAGATACAGGAAACATGTGTCCCATGTTGGGGGAGTCCAGAACCAGGAGTCACAGTTAAGAATAAGGTCGTCGGCCATTTAGGACTGAGATGAGGAGAAACCTTTTCACGCAGAGAGTTGTGAATCTGTGAAATTCTCTGCCACAGAAGGCAGTAAAGGACAACTCACTGGATGTTTTCAAGAGAGAGTAAGATTTTGTTCTTCGGGCTAACGGAATCCATTATGGGGAACGCATTGGTGATAATTTTCCAATGTTCAATAGATTTAGGTACAGTTCCTGTGGATTGGAGGATAGCTAATGGTATCTCACTTTTCAAGAAAGGAGCGAGAGAGAAAAAGGGTAATTACAGATCAGTCGTTTCCCTGTCTCATGGTGCGAGTTGACCCACGAGTGACCCAGAGTTGTCACTGGCAGTAATCACGTACACTAAACGTAGCGGGAACGTCGGAACTCTTGCGAGTAACTTAGCGACTCGTGGTGCTAACGGCAGGTACCCGTGAAACTTGGTAACTCGTGAAAAAAATCAAACATGTTTGATTTTTTCCACGAGTCAAATTTACAGTTTAAAAATTGTAATAACATTTATAAACTAAAGGAGCCTGAAGACTGCAACGACCAGGTTCAGGAATAGCTACTTCCCCACAGCCATCAGGCTATTAAACCTGGCTCGGACAAAACTATGATATATAATAACCCATTATCTGTTATTTGCACTTTATTAGTTTATTTTATTCATGTGCGCAGATATTTATATATGTATTGGACACACTGATCTGTTTTGTAGTAAATGCATTTCTATGTGTCTGTGAGCTGTGCAGATGCAGAGCAAGAATTTCATTGTCCTATCGGGGGACATATGACAATAAACTCACTTGAACTTGAACTTGGTTATCACCCCATCAGCACGACCCCAACAGTGTGGCACTCCACCAGTCACCACGCCGAACTTTGTTCCCCCATCAGGACTACCCTCCAGAGTGTCAATCCGTCAGTGGTACCATACATTGTATCACCTCATCTGTACTACACCGCAATGTGCACACCGTCAGTGCTATCTTACATTTTATTGCTTCACCAGCACTCACACACTGTTTGGCCCGTCATCGGAAAAAACACCCAACTGTGTCACGCCGTCACTACTGTCCAACAGTGTGTCACTACATCACAAAACTACTCCCCAGGAATGTCACTCCATGAGTACAACACAGAAATATGTCAATCCATCAGTACAACCACCCCCCCCCCCCTCAGAGCTTGTCAGTCCATCGGTACAACCAACAGTATGTCACTCCATCGGCACTCTTCCTCAAATGTCATTCCATCATTACTACTTCACAGTGTTTCACTCCATCTGGTCTGGACATCCAGTGGCGCTGTTGCTAGCTGCCTCCGCCCACGGTCTGGCTGTCATTTTTTTTTTTATTTTGTTACGCTTAGAATAGGATGTGTTATTTAGTGTTTTTTGCTGTATTTTATACGGGGGGAGCTTGTAGGGTAAGGGGGGAAAACCATCCTTCAGTCGCTTCCTGGCGAGGATGCAGCTATTATCCGAGTCGCGTCCTGTCCCCCCCCCCCCCCCCCCATCGCGGCCTACCAGCTGGATTGGCGCGGCCTTTCCTGGTGGGACTGGACCAGAGCTTCAGCGGCGGAGGCGAGGCGCTGGAAATATCTCGGAGCGAGCGAGCGAGGCCTTCCTGGGATCGCCGCTTGGAGCTCCGGCGATGCTGGGCGCGCCCCTGGCCCCCCACTGCTCCTAACATCGCGGAGCTGTGGGTGCGGAGCTCCCAACGCGGGCGGCGCTGACTAACATCACGGAATCCTGGGACCCTTTGCCGGGGGTCGCCAGCGCAAATCTCCGCCCAGCGCGGCATGTGGACATCGGGAGCCGCGGACTCAGTTGGAAGGTGGCCGGCGAGAGGGCCTGAACATCGCCCCGCGCGTAGCGGCGACTACGGGAAGCTGGGGAGGCCCCGACTACTGGTGAACATTGGGGAACATCGGCGAGGAGGTTGACTGGACTTTGGTTTCTTCCCTCACAGTGGGGAACTTTGGTGCTGCTGTGGGGATGTTTGTGTTGTGGACTACTGTGTTCTGTGTTTTGTGTTTTTTTTTTTTTTTGTATGACTGTAAGGGAAAAATAATTTTGTTGTCTCTTCATTAAAGACAATGACAATAAATTAAATCAAATCAAATCAAATCAAATCAAATCAAATCAAATCATCAATACTACCCTGGAATGTGTCACTATGTCAATACTAACATAAAGAGGGTCCCTCCATCAGCATTACCCAAGAAAGTGTCATTACTTGAGTACTACCCTACAGTGTGTCTCTCTATCATAACTACATTTAGACTACCCCACAGGGTGTCATTCCATAGGTACTAGCTCATAATGTCATTATTTCGGTACTACCCCATAGTGCGTCATTACTTCAGTATTACCCGCAGTGTGTCACACCATCGCCAAACCCCACAGTACGTCATTCCATTAGACCTGTCCAACAATGACACACTCCTTCAGTACTATTTCACAGTTTCATTCCAACAGTGCTATCACACAGTGCCGCTCACTGCGTCAGCGCCACCCTCACAGTATGGCAGTCCATATGTATTACGCCACAGTGTTTCACAATCAGTAGTGCCCCACGGTGTGTCTCTGCATCAGTATCACCACACAGTGTATCGTTGCATCAGTACTGCCCCATCGTGTATCACTTCATCAAGACTATCGCACTGAGTGTCAGTCCATCAGCACCACTCCACAGTTTGTCCTTCCGTCAATACACCATACCGTGTGACACTCAATCAGTACTGCCGCTCCATGTGTCACTCCATCAGTACTATCGAAAAGAGTGTCAGTCCATCAGCACCACGCCACAGTTTGTCCTTCCGTCAGTACACCATACCGTGTGATACACAATCAGAACTGCCGCTCCGTGTGTCACTCCATCAGTACTATACAACAGCGTGCCATCCATCAGTACAACGGCAGAGTGCGTCATTTCATTTGTACTGCGCAACAGTGTGTCATTGCATCAGTAGGGCCTGGAACATCGGCCCCCATAGCGGTGACTGTGGAGGCCTCAATAGGCCCGACTACTCAATTCAACTTTAATGTCATTGCACAGATACAAGTATGGGTACAACGAAATGCAGTTTAGTGACAGTACGAAGTGATAGCAATATATAGGTAAATACAGATAAATAAATACAGATGTGGAAATCTATCGGCGCGACTCTGAGTTCAGCAGTGCGATGGTGTTATTATAGAAGCTACTCCTCATCCTGCTGGTGCGGGAACCTGAGGCTCCTGTACCGCCTCCCCGATGGTAGGAGGGCAAATCAGTCCCTGGTTAGGGTTGGAGGGGGAGGGGTCCTTGATTGATCTTCCAGCAGGTCTCAGGACACCGTTTTCGGTGGAGGGCATCCATGGCAGGGAGCGGCGGCAACCGATGATGTGCTGGGCGGTTTCACCACCCGTTGTAGTGCCTTCCTGTCTGCTATGGTGCAACTGCTGTACCATACCGTAAAGCAGGTGGTCAGGATGCTTTCAATGGTGCATCGGTAGAAGTTGATCAGGATCAGGGGGGACAGGTGGGCTTTTTTGAGCCTCCTCAGGAAGTAAAGGCGCTGCTGCGCCTTTTTGATCAGCTTGGAGGTGTTGAGGGACTATGGGTGAACTGGGGATGTGGTCTGGACTGTGTGCCTTCCCTCATAATGGGAACCATTGTGGGGGGATGTTTTTTATGTTTTATGTTAAATTCTTTAATGTTATGTCTTAGCTTTATCCGTGCTGCATGGCAAGACAAATTTCACTACACCAATTGGTGTATGTGACAATAAATGTCCTTTGTCCTTGTCCTTTGCTCCACAAATTGTCATAACAACAATACTACCGCACAGTGTGTCACGCTATTTCTACTAACACACATTGTGTCACACACACCCGCACCTGAATACGCACACAACCTCACACACACAATCATAAACACTGAAATACTCTCTCACACATTTTCACATACAATCACACATACACACGCACTCATAATAACAGACACAACACACACACACACTAGTACTCATTCACACACACTTACGCACCAACGCACTCAGGGGCACTCGCTTACTCAATACCATCATATACTCACACACTCGCATGCTTTCTCACTATCAAACTGTCACATCCTCAAACATTCTCACCAACTCATATTCCCACTTTGTCTCACAAACAAACAGGCAGACACAAACAACAACCAATGAGAGTCAAGCTGCATATCCGGAGAGGTTTAGTTTCGTTTATTAGTTTAGGTTTGTATAGTTTACTGTTACCTGTACCGAGGTACAGTGAAAAACATTCGTTGCCTGGTGCACAGTCAATAGAAGTACAATATTTATGTAACTAAGACGTATTCTTCTTTATTTAAATCAAATGTCCCACCTTTACTGAATAAACTAAACAAGAATATTCAATATTGGAAAACACTTCCCATCTCAATGTTTGGTAGAATTAATACTATAAAATGATCTTTTTGCCGCAATTATTGTACTTACTCCAGTCAATCCCGATATATATTCCAAAATCTTTTTTTTTAAGTCGACTCTACTGTTACAAGTTTCATTTGGGATTATAAGAATCATAGAATAAGTAAAAAACATTTATGTAAATCAATGATTAATGGAGGTTTAGCTCTACCAAATTTTCTGTTTTATATTTGGGCAGTCCATATTAAAAACATGAATTTCTGGCTGGAAGAAATGGATCAACAACCAGACTGGTTAAGGATGCAAAAGGAGGACTGTTTACCTTTTGAAATCGGTTCGATTATGTTTGCACCGATAAAATTGCACAAAAAAAACCTATAGGGAAAACCCTATAACACATAGTGGTACACGAATCTGGAAACAATTAAAAAAAAAAGGCTTTAAAATTGGATAATATACCACCCTGTCTCCCCATTGTAAACAATCCCTTATTCAAACCTTCCAGGCTGGATCAAGGTTTCACACAATGGAAAAATTATGGAATTAAAAAGATGGTCTTAATTCATCGATTATTTGAAAGGGTAGATTGGTTCGGCAGGGAAACCTAAATGAAACTTGGACTCAGGATCAGATGAAAAGTTATACTCTATATTCCTTGATCGTATCTCCAATGATGTATTAATGGTAAATTATTCCATTCCTTATGTTTGTTTTTTTTCGCGCTCTCTTTCTTTTTTATTATTCTTAATCTATATTTTTTTTAAACTATTGGAGGCAGAATGATTCAATTGATAATATTAATAATATATGATTGATGTACACGAATGTTTCTACCATAATACGTGTTTGCCAATTTATTATTTACCCCTAATGAAAATATATTTTTAAAAAAATAGAAGTACAATACATTATTACAATCGCGCCATTTACCGTGTATAGATACATAATAAGGGGATAAGGTAAACCCAGCAAAGTTTGATCAAGGATAGTCCAAAGGTCACCAAAGAGCATAGTAGTTCAGCACTGCTCTCTGGTTGTGGTATTCAGTTGCCTGATAACAGCTGGGAAGAAACTGTCCCTGAATCTGGAGGTGTGCGTTTTCACACTTCTATACCTTTTGCCAGATGGGAAAGTGGTGAAGAGGGGCTGGCCAGGGTCGCATTCGTCCGTGATTATGCTGCTGGCCTTGCCGAGGCCACGTGCGGTATAAATGGAGCCAATAAAAGGGAGGTTGCTCTGTTTTATGGTCTGGGCTGCGTCTCTTTTTTTCTCTTTTTTTCTTCTTCGTCTACAACTCAGTGCATTTGTTTGCGGTCTTGGCTGGAGCTTTCACCAACCCAAGACGTGATGCATTAGTGATAAAATACTGTACATGGTGCATCTTTAGATATTGGTGAGAGTTGTAGGGGCGATGCAAAACCTCCTAAGCCTTCTAAGAGCATGGATAGTTTTGGTTCGGGATCCTTCTTCAGACTGATTGTGGTGGGAAGAGGGGGAAGGCTGGAACAGAGGGACGCATGACAAAACGAGTTGAATGATGAGCGGATGCAGATGAATAGCGTTTTCATAGTCGGGTGGAGACCAGAGATTAAAAGAGAAAAGATTGGGATTGAAAAGGATGGAATTATAAAGAGAGAGGAAGGAATGTCGGTGGAAGGGGGGGGGGGGGTAGAAGAGGTTGAATAGATGGGAGTCGGGGTGAGGCACGTGGAAGAGCGAGGGGAACGCTGGAATTTGCGGGTTAGGTTTCTAACATTGGATAATTCAATTTACATACTACATGTAAATTACCAAAGCTGATGTCATCTGTTTGCGAATAATTTCAAAATTTCTATTTTTAAACTTCACTGTCCCGGTGGAGACGGAACATGGTATAAAATCTCCGGGAATGTTGTGGCTCAGCATTTCATTCCGAAAGATTACTGGTAGCTCACGGGGACACGTCGCTGGGCTGACGAAATGCATCGCGAAATGTGGGAAAGATATGTCAGTGTGGAGAAAATCTTGTACGCGATCATTGCTGCCGTTGGAGTCCCTGGTAAGTGATCAGAACAATTCAAGATTTATAACTCCGTGTGCTAACCGGTGTTGACCTGATTCTAAGCATGTTACAAGCTTCCCAACTAACGATTGTTGTACAATAATATGCGAAGTATATCAATCCTATCAGTGAATAACTTTTCGATTAACGCTGTGATTTTTCTTCAGACAGCCGAACAAATTCTCTTCCTAACCCTCTTTTTCTCGGACTGCCGGGACCCACCGGAATTCAGTTCATGCCTTCAGTGGGACCTTGCCCAGAGTTGGCCCAGTGCTCGGGACAGGCAGCTCTCCGGGACGGTGTGATTAGGAGGGGTTAACATTGTGAAGTTCACTGTGTCTGAGTTATTGATCAGAGTGAATACCCGCTCCCGTGGACATGTCTCATTGTGGAGTCCGTCACAGTCGGATTCCACCGCCTGTTGGTTAATAATTGGATCCATCTCCTGAACCAGTGGCCGCGGATCTACCGGGCTGTGTTGTTACCGAACTGAACTCATTGTGGAATGAATCCATTAACGGAGCCACTCTGCTGCCGGATTCTAAGTTGTGCCCGCCTTCCCTCTGGAACCCCATCAGATGCCGAGTTCCCAGAGCTCCGGTTACACGATGCCGGCCACGGTTAAGTCTGTGAAACCGGCACCATCAGAGACTGTGAGCGGGGTTAATTATGGAAAGAACCATTTCGCCTATTGTAGCGGGTGGCTGCTCGTTCCCTCCCCGTCCTTTAGTCCGCCCGTCGCCCTATCTCTGCTCCCCTGTAGCAGGCAGGTTGGGCACAGTCGGAGCCGGGTCTGGCATTGTTAAACGTGCAGCCGCGCACCGATTCCAACACTCCTGATCTTTAGCTGAAAGCCCGTGTTCAGCCCCGGAGACCGTGTTCAGTAATGCCCAGTGTCCGTTCCCTTCTCTTTCCGCAGTGAATTTAGTGGCGATTGTGATCCTGTCCCGGGGAAAGTGCGGCCTCTCCAGCTGCACCACTCGCTACCTGGTGGCCATGGCAGCGGCCGATCTACTGGTCCTCATCACCGAGGTCATTTTGTATCAGCTCCGAATACATTACTTTTATTGGAGTTTCCTGACCATCACCCCTGTGTGCAGTGTTATCCTTGTACTGCAGACTGCAGCTTCAGACTGCTCTGTCTGGTTCACCGTCACTTTCACCTTTGATCGGTTTGTCGCCATTTGTTGCCAGAAGCTGAAAACAAAATATTGCACTGGGAAAACTGCGGATGCGGTTCTCGCAACAGCCGGCGTTCTGCTCTGTCTGAAAAACGTTCCCCGCTACTTCACACAGGATCCCCGGACAATCATCGACAATGTCCCGTGGGGCTGTGACACGGTGGACAGTTATTTCACTGACCCCGGGTGGGTGGCATTTGACTGGTTTGACACGGTTTTAACTCCTTTCCTGCCTTTCGCTGTAATCCTGCTGCTGAACGCTCTGACAGTCCGGCACATTTTAGTGGCCAGTCGCGTCCGTAAGGGGCTGAGGGGTGAGAGCAAGGGGGAGAACCGCAGTGACCCGGAGATGGAGAGCAGGAGGAGGTCTGTGGTTTTACTCTTCACCATCTCCGGCAGCTTCATCCTCCTGTGGCTGACGCTGGTTGCAAACTTCGTAAGTTATCAGATCACAGGATCTGGAAATAATTGGAATGATTCTCAATGGGTATTTCACTACGTTGGGATTTTGCTGAAGAATCTCAGCTGCTGCACGAACACATTTATTTACGCGGCGACCCAGTCCAAGTTCAGGGAGCAGGTGAAGAGCGCGGTGAAGTGTCCAATTACCTCAGTGATTCGTCTCATTAATAAATCCGCGCCCTGAGCGCATCCAAGAGGCGGCTGCAGTCTATCCGCTCCGGGCTCCGTCTCCTGACATTCACCGCCGGATCTTCCAGGTGTCAGTCCCGGGCGGATGATCCTACCGACGGCCCAGCTCCGGGATCTCCAGCCCGTCACAGCGAGATCTGTCACATTTCTCCAATCGTCCTGCCTCCCTCCGCAGTAGGGACCGGTCTGGGGTAAACTCCGCCCTGGGACCAATCGTCTCCTTCCGCATTGGAGACCGGTCTGGGGTAAACTCCGCCCTGGGACTAATCTCCAGTCTCCATCCGCAGCGGGGACCGGTCTGGGGGTAAACTCCGCCCTGGGACAACTTGTTCCTTCTCCCTTCCCAGAGGCGAATGGTCTGCGGTAAACTCCGCCCTGGGACCAATCTCCCTCCGCAGTGGGAACAGGTCTGGGGTAAACTCCGTCCAGCGACCAAACGTCCCGGTTCAGATCAGCCTCTTGAACGTGTCACGTCTGTTATAACCATCCCCAGAATGACTGCCCAATCTCCCACTAGTGACTGGTCCGTCTGGTGTGTCCTTCCCCCACGATCCACTGTCCCATCTCATGGAATCTGAGAGTCATGGAGTCAGGCAGCACGGAAACATCCCCGACCCAACTCGTCCACTCCAACATGCCCCATCTATCAGTCCCGCCTGCCCGTGTTTGCTCCATATCACTCTCAACCTGTCATATCCATTTACATATCTAAATGTTTCTTAAACGTTGCAATAGTACATGCCGCTGGCTGTTCACTCTATACACCCATCACTCTGTGTTCGAGGGAATTATGTGCTATTTTGTGCTGTCCTCGTACCCTATATATGACTTTACTCAGACAAGCACAGTTACAAAGTAATCCAGATCATTGTTCAGTGGCGTGTTTATAGCAAATCGGTGTATCGACTCACAGGGGAACAGTATGAGGCCCCCCTCTCTCTCTCCTCTCTCTCCCCCTGCCGCTCTCTCCATTCCCCCTCTCTCCCCTCTCTCTCTTCCTTATCTCTACCCCTCACTCTCTCTCCGACCACTCATCTCCCCATCCCCACGCATTTCTCTCACCCCTCTGTCTCTCTCCTCTCTCCTCTCTCCCCCCATTCTTTCTCCCCTCTCTCTCCCCATCCCTTTCCCCTCTCCCTAACCATCTCTCTCTCTCCCATCTCCTTCCCCACCTCTCACCCATTCTTTCTCTCTTCCCATTCTCACCAATCCCCTCACCCTATCTCCCTCTCCTCCTCTCTCTTATCCCCTCTGCCGCCCCACTATTCCCCTCTCCCCCTCACTCCCCCTCTCCCCCTCCTCTCTTTATTTTATATAAATTTAAAATAAATCAAACAAACAGGTTATGTGTTTACCCCCTCTCCATCCCTCCCCTTCCTTCCCACTCTCACCACCCTCTTTCCCTCCCTCACCCTTATATCTACCCCACTCCAATTTATAATACATTTGCAATAATAAATAAGCTAAAGTAATATTTTGATACCATCTCCCCCTCCCTCTCTCCCACTCTTGCTTCCTCCACTCTCCCCCTCCTCCCCCCCTCTCTCTCTCTCTTCTCTCTCTCTCTCTCTCTCTCTCTCTCTTCTCATATCACTCTCCCCCTCTCTCTCTCTGTCTCACACTCTCCATCTCCCCTTTCTCCCAAATCTCTTTCTCTCACAGTCTCTTCCCTCTTTCTCTCCCCCTCTCTTTTCCCCTCCCCATCTCTCTCTCCTCCCTTTTGACTAAATAAACTAAATTCTCAATTAAACTAAAACTAAACATCTCCCTTCTCTTCCTCCTTTCTCCCCCACCCCCACTTTATGTGCCCCTTCTCTCCACTTTGTTATAATATATTTACAATAATAAATGAAACTAATATTTGATATCCTCTCCCTTCCTCCCCTCGCCCACTCTCTCTCTCTACCCCTTTCGCTTCCCCCACTTCCTTGCCCACACTGTATAAGAATACCTTTACAATAATAACTTAAACTAAAATTAATATTTGATATCCCTTCTCCCTTCTCTTCTACCCCTCTCTCTCACTCTCTCCCTCTCTCTCCCTATCCCCTGTCTCTCTTCCTGTCCTCTCCCTCCCACTCTCCTCTCTCTCTCCCCTCTCTCTCACCTCCTCTCTTCTCTCTCTCTTTCTCTCCCACCCTCACTCCCCAGTCTCTCTCCCTCTCACTCCCCAGTCTCTCTCTCTCTCATTCCTCTCTCTCACCCCCCTCTCTCTGATCTGAAACACCAACACCAATTCAGTGTAGATGTTGACCATCATGGGGACTTGCCGCCTTCCGCTTGTGAACAGGACACATCTTGTCGCCCTCCACTGTGAACAGGAGGCAAAAGTCGGCCATCTTGAAACAGGATGCAACCTCTACAAACATTCACCCTCCTCTCCCAGCTTCACTTTTCCGTTTTCGCTTGAGAGATACAACGCAGAAACAGGTCCTTCGGGCCACCGAGTCCGGACCGAATATCAGTCGCCCATTCACACACTAATTTCGTTTAGAGATAAAGTGCGGAAACAAAATTAATATTTGATACACCCTCTACCCTCTCTCTCTCTCGTCAAAACGCCATCTCTCTTTCTCCTCTCTTTCGACTAAATAAACTGAACCAAGTTAAACTAGAATCTAAACTCTCCCCTCTCTCCAACATCTCTCCCTGCCCTCTCTCTCCTGCATCTCTCAGTCTGCCATTTTTCTCTCGCCCCTCTTCTCTTACCCGTCCACTTGATAAGAATAAAATTATAATATTAAATTAAACGATATTAAGATTTGATACCACCATTACCTCCTCTCTGTCTTCCTCTCTCATTCCTCTCTCGCCACATTATTACAATACCAAACTAAACTAATATTTGATACACCTTCTCTCTCCCCCCTTCCTTTACCCCCTCTCTCACTGCCATCTCCCTTCTCCCTTTTGTGAGATACGCTTTGTGCTCACAATCACTGCTCAAAGACTAAATCTTGGAAGCAAGAGTTTCTTTATTTCTCACGAATCTGCAGACCCGGGTGCCTCTCCAAGTCGAGACACACCGAAGCCAAAGAGGTCATCCCCCTTTATACACAGAATTTTACATTCAACCTCCCCTCCGGACCCTTCTCCAATCAGGGTCTGAGGTGCACAATCTGTAGGTACATCCCCCGTACATCATTCCCGTACCTCCATATATACATCGCATGTTTCAAAACATGTTCATGGTAATGAGCAGTTCTCTTGTCCAGGGGTGTGTTGTAATATTCATTTATTCTATTAAGCATGCTCAGTTGTCATGACCTACCCTAGTTTTACTCACCTCCTAGTGTAACCCTCTCAGTTCTCCTATATCAGTACCTAAAGCTAAGCTTATAGTGACAAGGGGTCCCATCTGTCACTCCATTCCACTGATAGGGATCTCTCTACATCACGCCCTTCTACCGCTATATAATGCTATTACTTCTTACTCAAGGACTCAAGGATGGGTCTGGTAATCCTTTAGACACAGCTGTGTCAGACCCTCTCTTCCGGCCCCTCTCAGTTCGAATTCTCTTAAAAAACTCCTTATAATTTTATAATGTTTGGGTTTAATCACTTTATCCCTCAGAATCCTCCCTTTTTCCTTTTGCTACGCATATACTGATTAAACCCCCATTTCAAGTTCCCTCAACTCGAATTGACGTAACATTGTCCTAACACTTCTTTTCCTGTAGATCATGGACCCCCTGGCCGCATTATCATTATTTTCTTGTGATTTCCCTTTCTCTCCATAGGCATGACTACAGCTGCTGCTCTGACATACTCCTTGTAATTAGTTCCCTAAAACCAAGGGATGCAACAGGGGAGGGAATAAAGATCAGTCCAGCCTGCCATTTGCACATAGAAACACGATAGTCCCACCGTTCTCCCACCATGTTCCTTCGAGGATGAAATCCACCATTGCGTTCCGATAATCGATTCCACTTTTGTTATTGGAACATGTGCCGAAATTACGGATCCCTTCTGATATGTCCATCACTGCTGTCATTATCATCGATGTTCAAACCAGCAATTAGAGAGGTTGAATTTCCGCATACCCCTCCTTCTTCTGCCTGGAGGTAATCTAGGGGAATAACTGTTCTGGTATATCGACTGCTCTCATCTGTGTCTGCTGCTTTGCCAGCATCTCCAGTGCCCCCGCAGTTTGGTTGGTAATTTCCTCCAGTACTGCCTGAAGCCTTATGATCGGTTTTTAACATGTATACTGATGTTTCGTAGCCCCAGGATCCATCCTGTGCCCAAGTGGCTGGTCGGAGTATGAGATGATTCTTGTGGTGGCCATTCATCATCTTCCATTCTCCAATGTTATTTTCCTCTTCTTCCGATATAGGTCATCAAATACAGGTGTTCCTAACGACCGGCCTTGTTCGGTTGTTTAACAGGAAAAATCCAGGTTGGGTACCAGTCCAATAAAACAAGTCCCACTCCAATTTGTCGGTAACACCGAGTATGCCTTGTTATACGCATATCATAACAGTCCTTCAGGGGGCCGGTCCACTAGAGGCAACCTTGTTCATATGTCTCGCATACTGGGATGCCTGGATAAGGGTTGTTCCCGGTGCAGTTCCATAGTCAGATTATATGCCGATTCCATTCCATCGGTCTCCATCCAGATAGCGCAGTTTTTCCCATATTTCTTAGTTAGATACCATTTAGGCTCCTTGGCCACCTCTCTCGGGATGATTTGGCCACTGGATGACGATGCGCTGGCAGGGGCTGCTGCCAACTAGGACGGCATCACTTTGCCCCAGGGCCTTAGCGATACACTCAGTCCCAACCGGAGCGTCTGTCAGGGACCATACCTGGGGATCTCAGTCTTGTCCTAACTGTCAGGTTCACTCCCATCAGGTCCCATACTTCAACAATGGATCCCCTCCACGGCCAACGTGAGCTCATCAGTGGTCCGCCACAGGACCCTGCAGTTAGTCACATTTCAGGATTCAGCTATCCGGAGGGCAAAGTCACAAACAGGTTTTTTCTCCTTCAGGGATCTCAATCTGCTTCTTTTCTCTTCGTACAGTGCTTTCTGGGGCACTTGAGGCTGAGTGGGTGGGGGAGGGGGAGGCTTAGTGACTACTACTTCTGTAAACTCTTTTATTACTTCCTCCTTCATCTTATCTATTGTCCATTTTACGATCTGAAAAGGGAAACCTAACTGTCCTGCCTTGGCTACACAAACCTATCTCTCTCCCTTTGGGCAGGTAACGTACCCAAACTTCCCTATATATCCCCTATACCCTACCATCAAATACTTCTTTTCCCCCTCTTCACAAATGGTTCTAGTCTTCAGGTTATGGCATACATTGTTCACATGGGAATGATAGGTAAATGATCTGGTTGTCCGCCCTCTATATTTGATAGGATGATAACATTTATCACAATTATTAATACCTTTTACCACAATTACATACAAAGCAAACAATACCACAACTGCTCCTTTCAAACTGTCAGTTATACATTCAATGCTTTTTTTTTTTTAATTACTGTTAGGGGTTTTCTTCCTGGCTTCACCATCCATTGTTCCTCCTCATCAGGGACGGGTGGATCAACGGGTTCTTTAACCCGGATTGCGTGGGTCCACCCTTTTTCTTTTGTTCGTGCTGCTGTCTCGGTTGTCAGTAATACTAGGTACGGTACGGTCCGGTCCACCTGGGCTGGAGTTTCTCCTCCTTCCAATTCTTGACCAGTACCCAGTCGCCGACCTTTACAGCATGTATTGGAAATTCGAGTGGTGGGCTTTGAGCCAATAATCCTTTAGCTTTTAATTCTGTAAGGGAACGAGACACTGCCAGTAAATAGTTCCTCAAGAACACATCACCTCCCACAAAGGTTGGTGTGCCTTCCACCTTCCCAAAATAAGGCAATCCAAACAACATTTCATAAGGAGACACCGCAATATCCTTTCGTGTGGTGCCGTCCGTATTCGCAATAAAGCAATTGGTAGACATTTTTCCAGGGTAACACTGTCTCCTCCATTAATTTAGTTATCTGAATTTTTAGAGTGGCATTCATCCGCACCACTCTCCCCCGAAAACTCTGGGGGTGCCACACCCCATGGAGTATCCCAGCTTCCAGTTTTATTCCAAGGCGCGACAAATTAATAGGATGCACCTGGAAGCAAAATGTTGAGTTCCTCGAATATGAATCTATGGATTCCAATGACTCCATTCGTGGGATGATTTGTTCCTGCAGTATCTTAGTGACGCCGGAGCAGTGGCATTTATCGTGGGAAATGCCTCTACCCACCTGGTGAAGTGATCCACTATAACCAGAAGAGATTTCACTGATAATGTTACTTTTGGTAGTTCTGTGAAGTCCACCTGTATTCTCTGGAGGGTCTAATGGCCAATTGTTGTCCTCCCCCTGGGACAGCTTCATTACCTTCTTATTCACCTCTGAACACACTACACAACCAGACAACTCTCGCCTGCCTGGCTAAAAGTATAAATGCCTCTACAGGCATAAGTCCGTAGTATCGTGTCGCACAGAGCCTGAGCTCCACAGTGCGATTGCGAAATGTAATTGTTTAATCAATCCCTCGTCAATCCTTTAGTAATTATTTGTTTTTTGTCCGGCGTCCACCACTTCCCGTCCGTGGAGCGCCGGGGGGGCACCCAACTCATTCATTTTATATCTTCCTCCTCCGCGAGAATACAGGTTTCTTCTCTATTCCCTCTCTCAACGGTATCAGAGTCAGCATTTTACCGTTCCTTCTGTCGCCTGCTGTCTTAGCGGCACTATCGACTGCCCTCTATTCCCTCTAGCTTCCAGCGAATTCCCTCTCTGGTGGCCTGCTACATGGACCACCGCTATTCTTTCTGGCAAATTTTAGTGCTTACCTAAAGCTTTTCAATTAACTGCTCATGAGCCAACTCTTTCCCCTCTAGCTGTATTCTTCCTCTTTCTTTCCAGATTTTCGCAAAGGTGTGTACCTCCCCAAAGGCATAGTTGGAGTCCGTTATACACAGTTCCTTCTTTTCCTTTCAATAGTTCCTTTGCTCTCATTAATGCATACAGTTCACTCGTTTGCGCTGACCAACTTCTGGGTAAACCTGCCTGCTTCCACTTTTTCAAACCCTTCTCCGATATTTTTATAGCATACCCACTATACCTTTTTCCGTCTATGCATCGGGAAGAACCATCAATAATAACCATCTTTCCCCTGTCTCAAGCGGTCGTTCTTCTAAATCTTCCCTACTCTTTGTCTGAAGTTCTATTATCTCACTACAATCATGTTCTGGTAACTCCCCTTCCTGCTCAGCTACCTGCCGAGTTTACAAAAACAAATTCTGAGAGGGATTCAGGTTTTTTATCCGTTACTATGGTTCAAATCATTCTTTTCCATAAGTATAACCTCATACTTCAAGATTCTAGAATCCGTTCAGCCACCGACTGGACTTCTGAGTTAGTATCGTCCGGACCGTGTGGGAGTGGACACCACCAGAGTTCCTCCAAACGTCAATTTCCTAACTTTCTTCCACTAGCACTGCTGTTGCCGCTACCGCTTAAATACATACTGGCCATCCCCGCGCTACTGGATCCAAGAGTTTGGAGAGGAACGCGAACGGGCTGCCGTTTCCCTCCTTTCTCTTGGGTCAGACTACTCCCAGCGCAATTCCACTTTCTGCATTCACAAAAAGATGGAATGGCTGGTCAATAGACGGGAGGGCCAGTACAGGTGCAGTGATTTAAACTGTTCTTTAGTTTCATAAATGGTGTTCGTCCCCGGACTCCCACTTTACTTTTTCGTTTTCTTCACCTAATTTATCATATAAAAACCTAACTGTCGGGTATAGTCATCTATCCATAATCTACAATATCAATCAGTCCAAGAAACTTCCTAATCTCCTTCTTTATTCTTCGGCATTGGCAGTCCGTAATTCCCGCTATCCTTTCCGGGTTTATTCTCCTTTTCCCATCGCTTATCGGGTGTCCTAGATATTTAACTTCTCGTTCTACAAACTGTAATTTACTTTTAGACACTCTTAACCCCTTTTTCCCCAGAAAGTTCAGGAGGGTTATGGTTGCGTCCCTAACTGCCTCCTCTTCTTCCCCTGATAGTAATAGGTCGTCCACATACTGCAACAGCTGTGTCTCATCAGTCCTCGGGACGTCCTCTAATACTTGTTCTAATATTTGTCCGAACAGGTTCAGGGATTCTGTAAATCCCTGAGGGAGCACAGTCCACCGATACTGCTGTTTTCTTTGGGTCTCTGGGTTTTCCCATCCAAACGCAAAATGGTCCTGCTCTCTTCAGCCAGGTGGGGCAGCTCCAAAAAAGCGTCTTTAAAAATCTACCACACTGTTCCACTTGCGTGATTCGGGGGTAACCATCCCATTATGGTATACGGGTTCGGGACTACCGGGTGTCGCGTTCTAACTACCTTATTTAATTTCCTGAGATCTGGACCAATCTGAACGTCCCGTCGGTCTTCCTTACGAGGGTAAAAAAGGGGGTGTTATTGGGGACATACAATTCTCTAATATACCGTCCTTTAGTAAGTTGTCTATAATTGGCTGAAGTCCTCCTTCCTTCCATAGAAAATTGGTTTATTGCCTTTACCCGTACTACCTCACTTTCTTTTTTCAGAGATATTTTCAAGGGTGGGATCTGCAGCCCTCCCCGGTTCCCTTCCTTGGCCCACACACCTGCGGGACTATTTTCCCTCGTCCTCTGTGGTCAATTTGTACAATTGGACTATTATCTGTCCCCCTACGGGGGCTGTTCCCATTCCTAATTGGATTTGTAAATACCCCCCCCATCAAATTTTATCCCTGTCTGGGGTACCAAGATTAAATCTTCCGTAGTTTCCCGATTCTCATATTTTACCACCACCCCTTCTACTCGGGTAATGTCATCACTTTCCCATTCTATCCCTGAGATTCTAACCTGTTTTTTACCAATCTCATTCCTTCTGGTACCTTATTACACGCGATCTCTCTGCTCCCGAATCTACCATAAATATCATTATCCTCTCCCTGGGGTCCTAATCTCAAGTTTACCAGAGGTTCTCCCCGTGTGTATCCCAATACACCCCAGGGTGCGGAACCCCTGACTTCCCTGTTCTTCCTCCATGAGTGCGTACGACTGCACCTCCTGTCGTAGCTTTTGGGACATTCCCTCTGAAATGAACCCTCCTCTTTACAATAATAACAACCGGGGTGGCCCCGTGTACCATCTTCCTGATCCTTGTTCCTTGTTTTCCCGGGGACCCCAACTTCGGTCCCTCCATTCACCTCTTCTCGTCCTCTAATACTACCGCTTCCCCTTCCCCGGTCTCCATGGCACCCGGCTTCTATCACCTTCGATTCCCCCCTTCTGTACTCCTTGCTGTACTGCTTGCAACATCATTTTTGGGCTTTCCCTTCTGTTTTCTCCTCATCCCGTCTTACATATACCTTTTGAGCCTCTGTTAACAATTGATTCAATGGTTTATCATTCCAATCTTCAATTTTTTTCCAGTTTCTTTCTAATATCTGGCCATGATTTTGTTACACAATTAACCTTTAACACCTGCTGACCTGCGGCCGTATCAGGGTCTATTCCCGAATACTGCTGGACATTCCTCCTTAACTTTGTAAGAAAAACTGTCGGAGGTTCGTCCTTGTTCTGCTAATTTTCAAAAGCCCGTTCAAAATGTTGTCCCTTGGGAACGGCCTCTCTGATTCCCTTAATTATTATTTCCCTGAGATTTCTCATACTGCTTCTACCTTCCCCTGTTTGGTTACTCCCAATTCGGCGCAGTAAATAGGGATATTTTTACTGCTCCCTCCTCTGCTGCTCCCGCGTCAGCCGGCAACCCCTTATTCCAGACTTGTATTCCTGCCTGTCTGACCATCTGCCTTTCTTCTGAAGTAAACAAACTTCCCATTATCGACATCATTTCCTCCCATGTATAAATATTTGGCCCTAGGAACTGATCTATTTGTTTGCAGTATACCAGTCCCAAGGGGTCTTCCAATAAACTTTTCATCTTTTTAAAGTTCCTCACCTCCATACTGGTGAGAGGCACATTTACAAATCCCATCCCCCCGGCATTTCCCCCTAACGGGACCTCCCTGAGGGGCTTCATTTTGAACAGATCGGTCTGATCTTTGTTCGGCTGCCCTCATTTGAGATCGCGTCATCCGACTACTGCCTGGGACACCCGTCCCATCCTCGTCCTCACTTTTTATTTCCTCTTCCTTATCTGACTGGCTCTCTCCTTCACGTTCTATGTTTGAATCACAGTTTCTTTCACCCTGTTTCTTCTCTCCTTTCCGTGATTCTCTACTATCTGTCCCTTCTGAGACAGGAGTGGACAGGTTTACTGCCGATCCGCTCTGGCTTAGTGGGACCTCCTGGGCAGATGCAGCCGGCGCTGATGGGGTATATTTGGGGGCTGGGATTCATATGGCGGGGGCAGTCGGCGTAGGTGATCATCACCAATTGGGGACCAGTCAGGTTCATCCTGCTCTCTCTCCGTCTTTAACGGATACATCCCATTATTGGGTTTCCAGCACTGGGCATATTCCTTTTCTATTTGATTCGGCGTTTCTCTTTCATTCATAAAAACATCAAACGCCTGTCTCACCCAGTCGTCATTTGAACCCAACCGCGGCCACCACCACTGCGCTCCTCAAATAGGCTCCTTTGGCCATTCAAAGTAACAAAACTTTATCATAGTTTCCTTACTCTTACCCCGGGTGTTCCCTTCACCCCATCCATGACAACCATTCGCCCCAACTGACTATCGGCCGGAATGTGCGGCTCCATATCAATATGAGCCTTATCCTTTTTCCCCGGACCCTTACTTTTCCCGTTCAGGTTTCCCATTGTCTCGTCGGACTATTCCCGTCCGGACAGACCCGGTCGCCCAGGCAATACTTAATAGTCGCTTTTCTTACCTGGGTCCTGTGCACAAGAATCGCTCGACCGTTCCGTACGTATTCACCTTACACCCCCTCTTGCTTCCCGAGTCTTTCCAACCGAATATCACTCGCTCAAACTGCTGATGGCAAGCAAGGAGATCAGAGACTGCTGAAATCAGCAGGGTGCACCTTCCCCGCCTTCTTTGCCTCCACCAAGCAGCCAGAGTGGCGATCCCGGACGAGCCGCCAGTTGTTGAGATACGCTTTGTGCTCACAATCACTGCTCAAAGACTAAATCTTGGAAGCAAGAGTTTCTTTATTTCTCACGAATCTGCAGACCCGGGTGCCTCTCCAAGTCGAGACACACCGAAGCCAAAGAAGTCATCCCCCTTTATACACAGAATTGTACATTCAACCTCCCCTCTGGACCCTTCTCCAATCAGGGTCTGAGGTGCACAATCTGTAGGTACATCCCCCGTACATCCCCCCGTACCTCCCATATCATACATCGCATATTCAAACATGTTTCATGGTAATGAGCAGTTTCTTGACCAGGGGTGTGTTGTAATATTCATTTATTCTATTAAGCATGCTCAGTTGCTCATGACCTACCCTAGTTTTACTCACCTCCTAGTGAACCCTCTCAGTTCTCCTATATCAGTACTAACGCTAAGCTATAGTGACAAGGGTCCCATCTATCACTCCATTCCACTGATAGGGATCTCTCTATATCACTCCCTTCTACCGCTATACAATGCTATTACTTCTTACTCAAAGATGGGTCTGGTTACCTTTAGACACAGCTGTGTCAGAACCCTCTCTCCGGCCCCTCTCAGTTCGAATTCTCTTTAAAACTCCTTACTTTAATGGGGTTTAATCACTTTATCCCTCACACTTTCTCTCTCTCTCCCCTCATTCTCTCCCTCCTCTTTCTCTACCCTTTCCACTTGATAAGAATGCATTTACAACAATAAATTAAACTGAACTAGTATTTGACAATCCTCTCTCTCCCCATTTCTCTACCTCTCTCTCTCTCCCCCCTCTCTCTCTCTACCCTCATTCTTCCCTCTTTCTCTATCCTCCCTCTCTATCTCTTCTTTTGCCCCCTCTTCCCCCACCCCCTCTCTCTCTCTCTCTCTCTCTCTCTCTCTCTCTCTCTCTCCCTTCTACCCTCTCCCTTCCCCTCACTCTCTTCCCCCTCTCTCTGAACTGAAACACCACCACCATTCCATTGTAGATGTTGACCATCATGGAGATTTTTCGTGGATACAAGGAGGAAACCAGCCATTTTTTAGCACTCTGCCGGGAACAGGAGGCAAAAGTCGGCCATCTTGAAGCAGGCCCCAAACTCTCGCCGCCCTCTCCCTGCTTCATTTTTTCCCCTTTTACTTCAGAAAAAGGACCTTCGGCCCACCGAGTCTGTGCCGACCAGCGATGGCCCATTCACAGACGTATTAATTTAGAGATACATCGTAGAAACTAACCTAATATTTGATACACTCCCCCCCCCATCTCTCTCACTCTCCTCTCTTTTGTCTCAATAAACTAAACTGTATGAAACACTAATACCTCCCCTCTCCCTCTCTCTCTCCCACTCTCTCTCCCCCTCTTCAGTTTATTATTATAAACTTACAATAACAAACAAACCAATATTTGATCCACTCTTCCATATAACAATTACAGCACGGGGACAGGCCCTCTCGGCCCTTCCAGTCCGTGCCGACCATCTTCCCCTTCGATTTTATAATAAATGTATAATAAATTAAACTGATATTTGTTACCCCTGTTTCTTTCCCTTCCTTCACCTTCTCTCTCTCTCTGCCCCTCTTTCTCTCCGCCTCAACTTAATAAGAATGCATTAACAATAATAAATTAAACTAAACTGATATTTGATAGCATCTTCCCCCCTCTCTCTCTCCCCACTACCGCCCTGCCCGCTCTCTCTTCCCCTATCACCTCTCTCTCCTCCCTCGCTCAGCCCCATCTCTCCCTCTCATTCTCTCTCTTGCCTTTCGCCCCATTTCTCCCTCTTCCCTTATCTCTTCCCATCTTTCTTTCCCTCACCTCATCACTCTCTCCTCTCTTACGATAAATAATCTAAACTTAACCTTAAAATCAAAATTCTCACCACTCCCTCACCCCCACCCACTCTCTCCCTCCCTTTAGTATAGTACATTTACAATAATAAACAAACCTAATATTTAATATCCTCGCCACCCCACCACTCTATATTAAATTTACAAGAAATTAAACAAATATTTGTTACCTCCTCTCAATCCCTCCCCTTCCTCCCCCTCTCTCAAGGTCTGCCTTCTCCCTCCTCCCTCCTACCTCTCTCCCTCACCACTTCCTCTCTCCCCTCTTTGTGTCCCGCTCCACGCTAAGAATACATCTACAATAATACATTTAAATTAATATTTGATACCCCCTCTCTATCTCCCAATTTCTCTCTACTCCCTCTGTCTCTTCCATCTCTCTCCCCTCTCTCCCCGTCTCTCTCTCTTTCTCTCCTGTCTCTCTACCCCCTCTCTCTCCTCCTCCATCTCCCCTTTCTCTCTTTCTCACCCCCTCACTGTAATCTCCCTTTCTCTGTCTCCCTCGCTCTGAACTGAAGCACCACCACCAATTCAGTGTAGGTGTTGATCATCATGTGGACTCTGGGTAAAGGGCACGATTGATGAATGGTGATTATTTGTCTATATGGTGAGGGAATGGCCATTTTACCTCGGAGTCATGTGAGTGACTACGTGAAGAAGGCCGTCAGCCCGCATGCGCGTAATTACTCCTGCCAGCAGTAAGTTTTAAACCTGGAAGGTAAAATTCATCTTATTTCTAGGGTTGTGTTTTGTATTGCAGGAAACTCCTCATAGAGTTTCCCTGCTGGATTTGGGGCTATGTCCGACAGGCCACGTGGAAACCGGTTATGGACTATAGGCAGATCCCGGTCCGGACCGCGGAAGCGCGGATAGCCGGCGGCCGTCGGGTTCGCTCCAAAGTCGCTGACAAGGAGGTCAGCGACACCCAGGAGGGGAGTGTGAGTGGGGGTTTCTCCTAGTATGGGCTCCCAGACGGCAATGGTCCCCCCAGAAAAAAGGGGTTAGACTGGCAGCTAGCCGGTCTTGATACCCCAGTCACTCACTAAGGGGTCTGCAGCTCCCACACCGCAATAGTTCCCCCAGAGAAAGGGGTTAGACTGGCAGTCGGCTGGTCTTGCTACCCCAGTCACTCACTATGGGGTCCGCAGCTCTCACACCATTATGGTCCCCCCCAGAAAAAGGGCTAGACTGGCAGTAAGCCGGTCCGCTACCCCAGTCACGGACAATGGGGTCAGCAGCCCCAGACTGCTTAGGTCTTCCCATAAAGCGGTTAGACGGGCAGTAAGCCGGTCACTACCCCGTCGCTGACAATGGGGTCAGCAGATCCCAGACCGCTTAGGTTTTCCCATAAAGCGGTTAGACTGGCAGTAAGCCGGTCACTACCCCAGTCGCTGACAATGGGTCAACAGACCTCAGACCTCTTAGGTCTTCCCAGATATAGAGGTTAGACTGGGAGTAAGCTGGTTGCTATACCAATCACGGACAATGGGGTCAGCAACCCCAGACGCTTAGGTTTTCCCATAAAGCGGTTAAACTGGCAGTAAGCCGGTCTCGCTACCCCAATCACGGACAATGAGGTCAGCAGCTCCCAGACCGCGAAGGTCACCCCAAACAGGGGAAAACTGGCAGTAAGCTGGTCCCGATACCCAGTCACTCACTATGGGGTCAGCAACTCACAGACCACTATGGTTCCCCAGGAAAAGGGTTAAACCACGAGGAAGCCGGTCAGGCCTGGGGACTCAGTCGAGTCGGGCCAGGAGGATCCCCCTCCTTCTATGGGTTTTTGAACGCCTAAACCCATCTGGAGTACCTAATGGAGAGGTTGCTCCAAGGAGATATGCTCCAGCAGAGAGCTTTCTGAGCGCGGGTATTATGGAGAACCCACTGGTAGCGAACCCACTGTCTCAGGGCTGCACAATGTCTCCCTCTCTGAGGAGGGGTGCATCTGGGGTCAGTTTCAGTCTGGCCCAGAGCTATATCCTGATATAGGTCCGAAGGGCCATATCAGCACAGGTATCCTCAGGGGCCTGCAACAGCACCTGTCTCAGGGCTGTCTATGAGTCTCCCTCTCGGTGGAGGGGAGTGCGAAGATATACTCGCAAGGGAAGAGACAGAAACCTCCGGAAGGGGCCAGAATTCCCTCACAATACAAGTGCTGGCAGTGAACAGAGCTATCTAATGAAACCATCATATCGGCGATTGCACCCCCACGCCTCATCAGCAGTAAGCAGTTCACTGAAGTTGATGGTCGCTTGAAAGCTGGGCACAGGTCTTTCAAGTCAAGGGCCAAAGGTTCGGGAATATGGAATCCACAGACACCATAAGGCCACCGGTAACCATGGAGGTAGGTGGGTCTGGTTTCTTCCGAAACATGGGATAAGTGGACCATTTACAAGTTGGTAATATTTACACTTGTTTTGTACAAATGAAAATGATAACATATGGGTATTAATTACACAGTATACATGGGTGCGTAGCATGGCTTGGAATGGGGGCCAGAGTTGTCTTTCGAGGCGGGTTCAGTATTATGGCCAAGATTGCCTTCGAGATAGCTCGGAAATATGGCCAGAATTGTCTTTCGAGGCATGGTCAGGATTACGGCCAGGATTGCCTTCCACGACAAGCTCGGTAATATGGCCAGATTTGTCTTTCGCGGCAGGCTCAGAATGACGGCCGGAGCAGTTTTTTAAGGCAGGCCCAGTAGTATGGCTTGAGTTGTTTTTCGAGGCAGGCACGGAATTATGGCAGGCGTGGCCTGTTCATTGTGAAAGATGGAGGATGTCGGTTCATTATTGATTTAATTCCCATGTGCAACATAGCTTTCAGTATGGAATTTCTCTACTGTCTAACAGCTGCAACTATATTTGAGGAATTGAGGTTCCTCATCCATTCAGTCAAATTTAAGTGGATACCAACTGGAAGTTATTGCTTATCGGATTTACCTTTAACTATTAATGTATCTGTGACTCTGCCCTGGGGCAACAGATTGCAATCAATATAAGCCTGTAACAACCTTGTTATCAAGCAGTCTTCTATTCATCAAGTGTAATTGGCAATATAGCAGTGTGTTTCAGCTATGCAATTAGGCCTTGCATTATCAGAACTTTCAATGTGGAAGTAATTACCTCTCAAGTGCCATATAGGTCATTGTTAACAGACCTATGCTATTACCAGCTGAAGCTACCAAAGTCACAATGGTCGAACTATATTCAGCATTGCTCCAGTAGTTTTGGTCATATAATCTTCAGTTATATTACTACAGATGCTAGTGCTCAAAGATGGAAAATTACAAATGCCATCTCTAGTAACGAAGGCGGATGGGATTTGCATGAATCACCAAATCTTCAGTTATTGGTATCAACTACCTATATACACTAGGTGCATACTATGGGTTAAAGGGTTATTGTGCGAATATGCAAAATCTGCATGCAGTGTATCATCCAAGGTGATACACTGTGCTGGTGGCATATGTTAGTCACATGGATGCAATAAAGTCAAAGTATCCTGTCGTAATTGACCCAACCTTTTTTGGCGCTGGTGTATCATCATGCAAAATCAATGACAACACAGTATGTATGTTGGATCACAAAGTATTTTATGATCTATGGCTCGGTGGCACCCAATATCAATATGTTTGCACACAGGCTCATTCACCAGTTGTAACAACATGTGGCATAACAGTGGCGAGAGATACATTCTCGCTACACGCGGGAGGAATGTTCTTTTATGTGGTTTCTCAATTTTTTCCCTCATCAGTCGGGTCTTGCAATAATTCAGCAAGATCCCGCTTCAGGGTTCTCGTACTGTGTGACTGGCCTACGCAGCCAAGGTTTCCCACAAATGTTCTAAATAATCATAGAACCTTATATGGGGTTCTTAACATAAAACTTGCTGGTTCAGACTGGGATTTGGGGAACCAGCCTCTACATGATTAATCAATTCATTGCTTTACAGAATCTGAGAAGACCGCTCCTGCTGTTCGGGCTGTCAGACTGATCTATGTATGTGCTCACTGCAGAGTGCAGGGATAGCTCCAAACAATCAGTACTTTGCCTCTTCAGCAGATGGGAAGCATTTTCTGTTAAATGTTATGTTACATATAATACGGCACGGACACTGACGTCTTAGAGTTCATTTTCTGTGGGTCTTTGATAATAAATTGTTATAGTCCCATTAACTGTGCCCAGCGTGCTTCTCATCATAGTTGCTGCAGCAAGTGGGACCCCCTCTCTCAGGTCTCACCCTCTGATGTCCATTTATTGGGATATCATTAACACAAGTTCTTCCAGACCCAAGTACACGGAAGCATGGGATATTGACATTGTGTTAACATTTATTCACCATGGGGCTCCAGCTATATCTCTATTTTTGGTTCGGCTCTCATAGGTAGTTAATCCCCTGGTGCTGCCCTCAGTGCACAGGCCCAGTCATTACATAAATTGCGACTGGGCAGGATAGTTACACCTGCTATATAATAATTTATGTTTACATACCCCATGCACCTTTGGTTGCGTGTGGTCACACATTTACAACATTACGTCAAGGTCATCTAGAGCCTTAGAGGCTCTGATACTAGCTATGTTTGTTAGTTACAAAAAAACAACAACAAAAAAAAAACTCTTAAGGATGTGGTCATTTCCCAGACCATCTCCTCCAGGTGATTATGCGAGTTTTGGCTTTTATACTGGAGTAGATACGTCATTTCTAACCTCACGCCACCATGAGTGCTTACACACCAGCAGACAAGGGTTATGAGCGGTCCTCTGGACCACATCCTGCAACTGCAGATGGTCTAATGAATGAGATATCCAACATTTTATTTTAACCCATTGCCAGACCAGGGGTATTTGCCAACTCTATTTAAATCTATTTATAGTTTCCCCTCGGAATGCGAGGGGTTACTGGTTATTACTAATTGTTTCATTTATCAGCATCAGCATATTTTTAAATCTATGTCATGTATGTATTAAATTATGAATGTTTTCCCTTATCTGGTGGTCAACTGATGCAGTCGTGCTAGTGTGAACTCGTTTTTTTTTTTTCCCACGGCATGAAATCACAGAGCTTCAAAATCTTCATGTAGCCACTCACGTGACCCGAAGTAAAATAGTAAGATTAAACATAGAAACATAGAAACATAGAAATTAGGTCAGGAGTAGGCCATTCAGCCACCCGTCGAGCCTGCACCGCCATTCATAATGATCATGGCTGATCATCCACTCAGTATCCACGTACCTGCCTTCTCTCCATACCCTCACCTGATCCCCTTAGCCACAAAGGCCACATCCAACTCACTCTTAAATATAGCCAATGAACTGGCCTCAACTACCTCTGTGGCAGAAGAGAGAGTTCCAAGAGACTCACCACTCTCTGTGAAAAAAGTCCTTTCTCATTAAACGAGAACTTACAAGTTTGAAGTTTGATCTTTATTTTATGAGGAGCTACGATGAGCAATTACCGCTCCCAACCCTCGTATCATAAAGATCATCTGGTAGTTCTAGTCATCACTAATCTTACTATGTTAGTTCAAAATCTGTTCTCTGTGATTTCACACCGCTGCTTTGAAGATTGAAGAGCCTGCGGGCTGACAGCCTTCTTCACGTAATCGCTCATCGTAACTCCTCATAAAATAAAGATCAAACTTCAAAATGGTAAGTTCTCGTTTAATCTTACTATTTTCTCGCTCTCCACTGGGAAAGTCGGCCATCTTGAAACAGGCCCCAAACACTCACCCTCCTTTCCCGGCTTCACTTTTTCCTTTTTCACTTCAAAGATGCAGTGCGGATCCTCCCGCCTCACTCTCTCTGCCACCTCGCCCCCCACTCTCTCTCTCTGTTTCCTTCCCCTCTCTCTCCCATCTCTCTCTCCCCTCTCGTTTCCCACTCCTCTCTCTACATCACCCTCTCTCCCTATCTCCCGTTTATCTCTCCCCCTCTCTCCTCTCTCCCACTCTCCCCTTTCTCTCTGATGGGAAATGGTGATTTTTCGTGGATATGGAGGGGAAAAAACAACTTTCTCACCCTCAGCTGGGAACAGGAGGCAATAGTCGGCAATCTTGAAATAGGCCCCGAACTCTCACCCTCCTCTCCCTGATTCAATCTTTCCCTTTTTACTTCAGAGATACAGCAGAAACAGGCCCTTCGGCCCTCCAAATCCGCGCCAACCAGCAATCGCCCATTCACACACCAGATTCCCATAATTGTTGTTTGACTTATCTTGTGACCCTCATTCCCCCTCTCCACATTATTTTAATACATTTACAATGATAAAAGCAATTATTAACTCTCCCCACTCTCGCTCCCCTCTCTGTCCCTCTCTCTCTCCCCCTCTCTCTTCTCCATCTCTCTCCCCCTCTCTCAACTCCCTCTCTGGTCCCCCTCTCTCTCTCTTTTCATCTCCAGCTCTCACTCCCCCCTCTCTCTCCCCGCACCCTCACCCCCCCCCTATCCTCTCTCACCCCCTCCCTATCTCTCTCTCACCCATTTTCTATCTCCCCTCTCTGTCTCCTCCCCCTCTCTGATCTGAAGCACCACCACCAATACACGGCAGATGTTGACCATCATGGAGAAAGGGGGGGGGGTGAATGGTAATTGTTTTTTATGGTTAGAAAACGGCCATTTTCTCGTCCTCCGCTGGGAAAGTCGGCCATCTTGAAATAGGCCCCAAACTCTCGCCCTCCTATCCCTGCAGGGCCGGATTTATGTATAAGCTAGACAAGCTTAAGCTTAGGGCCTCGAGAACTAGGGAGGCCCATGCCTCGCTCCACCAAGGTGTGTAAACTTTTGACATAGTGACGTTGTTACAAACCCTACCATCGATGGTGCTGTTTCCACGCTGCAGACTCCAACTCCCCTGAGTTTGACCACGCTGGGTCCTAGTGCCAGACCCCCAACCCTGGTAACATCAGTGGCTGTTCCACTGGGTCTTACCCATTCCCCTCAAATCATGTGCCCCCAGCCCTTCCCCATCCACACTACAGTCCTCATCCCCCTACCCCTCTGACCACCCACCAGCCCCCCACCAAGACATTGCCCTCGGCCTCAGTCCACTCACCTGCCGTCCTCCGGCCCCAACCCCCACCCCTGCTATGAGTTCACCATACCCCTTGACCTCACCCTCTCAGATACCGAACGATCTGTCCTCAGCAGAGGCCTCACCTTTGTCCCCCTCCATCCCCACCTCAATGAGTTCCACGCCCACCACGACTTGGAGCTCTTCTACCGTCGTCTTCGCCTCACACCGTTCTTCCATGGGAAGGAGTCTTCGCCCCCATTGATGATCCCTTTTCCCATCTCCAACGGACCCCCTCCTCTTGGCCTTCTTCCGGCTTTAGACCATTTTATTTTAAACTGCTGGCAGGACATCAACCGCCTCAACAGTATATAATACCATGTAATTCTGTGTTCTGGGAAGTGGAGAGAGGACAGCCAGGTGTCTGTGTTGCTCACTTGGCTGGGGTTTATTTTCCTTGCCACTTCCAACGGCCGATAATTAGTAGTGTTTTGAATAGGTCTACCAAACTGCTTTGTGAGTTGTCTGTTTATTAAGTAATGAACCTGTTTGTATAGTTATAAGAGCCTTTTTTAAGAAGATTTGATTCAGATTTGAATCAGGTTTTGCAACATAATTGTCAATAAGAAACAATTCTTTAAGAAATAGTTCCCAACGGGAGGCACATGCAAAAGGCACAGAAGCTATTTTGGAAAGTTCCAGCACTATCACGAATGCCCTCAGTCATTTGTACTCTGATGTTAATGTGAAGGATGATAATAGGCTTGAAGCTAACAATCTGCAATGGGGATCACGACAGTCCGAGGAGGACTCCAGCTCCAGCGATGGGAGGCCGCAGAGCCCGGAGAATGTTATCCGAAAATTGATCACATCTCCTGGAAGGTAAGAACTTGAAAAATAGTTTCCCTCGATCCCCCCCCTTCCCCCCCCCACACATAAAACAAACCGAAGAACATGAACTTTAAACAGACGCTAATAATAACAGAAAGGTGAAAAAATGAACAGACTCCATCCACCTGGTGCCCCTGGCGGTCCAAAAGCATAAAACACAGGCCTGGAGCCTATAATACAACCCTGTGGCCTACAAAACACAGGCTCGTGGCACCAGAACTTACGCCAAGCTCCAGAACATAGAGCCAGAGACTATAACTATAGCACAGGCCCAGAGCCTATAATAGAGCCCTTCTTCTTGCGAATGAAACATAAATAAACCAAAGGAATAGTTAGATCACAAGGCGGGTGTTGAGCAGCCAAGTTGTTGTCTCTGCGCCAATGTCTGCCAGGCCCTGAGCTCCATTTGGTGGGTGGTAGAGCGGGCACCCAGAGATGACATGGTTGGCTGTTTGTTGTTCTGCTCTGCATTCACAAGCTGGGCTCTGGTGGAGCCCCCATCTACACATGCTGGCATTGAAATGCCCAACTCCAGTACTAAGTCTGTTGAGCTTCACCCATGCTCCTCTGGGGAGGTCAGACCCTTGACAGCTTTTATCTGGTGAAGAGATGTAGCTGTGTAATGGAGATGAAGTTGCCTTCCACTCCTGTGCCCACTTGGTGGCTATCCAGTGTGCTTTTGTCTCAGTTGGATGGATGGATGCTAGGAGTTATTTTCCATGTGGAGCAAAGGGGTGATGGGACTTCAGTCAGTGTGGCCTCTGCTCTCTGCTGATAGCCTGATGGAGGAGGTGATCTGACAGCCTTCAGAGCCTATAATACAGTCCCGTGGCCCAGAATTTAAGCCAAATCCCAGAATTTAGGCCCGGAGCCTACAGCACATGCCCAGAGCCTACAAAGAGGCCCAGAGCCTATTGCATAAGCCTGGAGTCTACAATACAGGCCCGGAGCCTATAACACAGGCCTGGAGCCAATAACACATACCTAGAGCCTATAACACAGGCCAGGAGCCAAGGAAACAGGCCTGGAGCTAATAACACAGGCCTGGAGCCATTAACACAGGCCTGGAGCCTAGAACACAGGCCTGGAGCCTACAACGCTGGCCCAGAGCCTATAACATAATCCCAGAGCCAATAATACAGGCCTGTAGCCTATAACATAGACCCGGAGCCTATAATACAGGCCAGGTGCCTCTGACAGAGGCCTGGAGCCAAAGACACAGGCTTGGCTTGGTAACCCTGGAGCCTACAACACAGGCCTGGGGTGTATGACATAACCCTGGAGCTTATGACACAGGCACGGGGCCTACTGCACAACCCTGGAGCCTATGACACAGGCCTGGGGCCTATGACACAGCCCTTGAGCCTATGACACAAGCCTGGGGCCTATGAAACACAGGAAGCAAGGTCCAGAATCTGAGATATGCTTTGTGCTCACAATCACTGCTCAAAGACTAAATCTTGGAAGCAGGAGTTTCTTTATTCCTCACGAATCTGCAGACCCGGGTGCCTCTCCAAGTCGAGACAAAGAAGTCATCCCCCTTCATACACAGAATTTTACATTCAACCTCCCCTCCGGACCCTTCTCCAATCAGGGTCTGAGGTGCACAATCTGTAGGTACATCCCCCCGTACATCCTCCTGTACCTCCCATATCATACATCGCATGTTCAAACATGTTCATGGTAATGAGCAGTTTCTTGACCAGGGGGTGTGTTGTAATATTCATTTATTCTATTAAGCATGCTCAGTTGCTCATGACCTACCCTAGTTTTACTCACCTCCTAGTGAACCCTCTCAGTTCCCCTATATCAGTACTAAAGCTAAGCTATAGTGACAAGGGTCCCATCTATCACTCCATTCCACTGATAGGGATCTCTCTACATCACTCCCTTCTACCGCTATACAATGCTATTACTTCTTACTCAAGGACTCAAGGATGGGTCTGGCAACCTTCAGACACAGCTGTGTCAGAACCCTCTCTCCGGCCCCTCTCAGTTCGAATTCTCTTTAAAACTCCTTACTTTAATGGGGTTTAATCACTTTATCCCTCACAATCCTCCCTTTTTCTTTTGCTACGCATATAACTGATTAAACCCCCCATTTCAAGTTCCCGCAACTCGAATTGACGTAAACATTGTCCTAACCTTCTTTCCCTGTAGATCATGGACCTCCCCTGGCCGCATTATCATTATTTTCTGTATTTCCCCTTTCTCTCCCATAGGCATGACTACAGCCTGCATCTGACATACTTCTGGTAATAAGTTCCCTAAAACATGGGATGCAACAGGGGATAAACATCAGTCCAGCCTCTGCACATAAAAACACGAGTCCCACCGTTCTTCACCATGTTCCTCCGAGGATGGAATCCCACCATTGGGTTTCCATAATCGAATTCCACTTTTTGTATTGGAACATGTGCCAACTTACGGATCCCTTCTGATATGTCCATCACTGCCTGTCCATTATCATCGATGTTCAAACAGCAATTAGAGAGGTTGAATTTCCTGCATACCCCTCCTTCTTCTGCCAGGAGGTAATCTAAGGCTAACCTGTTCTGGTATATCGCTGCTCTCATCTGTGTCTGCTGCTTTGCCAGCATCTCCAGTGCCCCCGCAGTTTGGTTGGTAATTACCTCCAGTACTGCCTGAAGCCTTATGATCCGGTTTTTAACATGTATACTGGTGTTCGGTAGCCCCAGGATCCATCCTGTGCCCAAGTGGCTGGTCCGTAATATGAGATGATTCTTTCTGGTGGCCATTCATCATCGTTCCATTCTCCAATGTCTATTTTCCTCTTTTTTCCGAGATAGGTCATCAAATACAGGTGTTCCTAATGACCCGGCCTTCTTCGGTGTTTAACAGAAAAATCCAGGTTGTACCAGTCCAATAAAACAAGTCCCACTACAATTTATCGGTAACACCGAGTATGCCTTGTATCCGCATATCCATAACAGTCCCTTCAGGGGCCGGTCCACTAGAGGCAACCTTGTTCCATATGTCTCGCAATACTGGGATTCCCTGATAAGGGTTGTTCCCGGTGCAGTTCCATAGTCCAGCCGATTCCATTCCATCGGTCTCCATCGGTCTCCATCCAGATAGCGCGGTTTTTCCCGTATTTCTTAGATACCATTTAGGCTCCTCTGGCCACCACACTCGGGACTGATTTGGCCACTGGGTGACGATGCGCTGGCAGGGGCTGCTGCCTACTAGGACGGCATCCTTTGCCCAGGGCCTAGCGATACACTCAGTCCCTACCGGAGCGTCTGTCAGGACCCATGCCTGGGGATCTCGGTCTTGTTCAACTGTCAGGTTCCACTCCATCAGGTCCCATACTTCAATAATGGATCCCCTCCACGGCCAACGTGAGCTCATCAGTGGTCCGCCACAGACCCAGCAGTTAGTCACATTCAGGATTCCAGCTATCCGGAGGGCCAAGTCCACAAACAGGTTTTTTTCTCCTTCAGGGATCTCAATCTGCTTCTTTATTTCTTCGTACAGTGTCTGGTGCAATTGAGGCTGAGTAGGTGGGGGAGGGGGAGACTTGGTGACTACTACTTCTGTAAACTCATTTTTATTACTTTCCTCTTTCATCTTATCTATTGCCCATTTTACGACCTGGAAAGGGAAACCTAACTGTCCTGCCTTGGTTACACAAACCCATCTCTCTCCCCTTGGGCAGGTAACGTACCCAAACTTCCCTATGTACCCCTATTTCATATCATCAAACACTTCTTTCCCCCCTCTTCACAAATTGTTCTAGTCCTCACATTATAGCATGCACCATTCACCTGGGAATGATAGGTAAATGATCTGGTCGTCCGCCCTCCATACTAGGTATGGGCTGGTCCACCTGGGCTGGAGTTTCTCCTCCTTCCAATTCTTGACCAGTACCCCAGTTGCCGGCCTTTACAGCATGTATTGGAAAGTCGAGTGGTGGTCTTTGAGCCAATAGTCCTTTAGCTTTTAATTCTGTAAGGGAACGAGATACTGCCAGTAAATAGTTCCTTAAGAATACATCACTGCCCTCTATGGTGGGTATTCCTTCTATCTTTCCCAAATAAGGTAACCCAAACAACGTTTCATAGGGAGACACTACTAACTTTGCATGGGGTCTCCGTTGCTTTTCTCAAAGCCTTTCTGTTTCCCTACTGCTCCAAGCATGTGCCAGACTCCATGTACATATGCTGCTCTTAAAGCCTTAATTTATGCCAATTGAGCTAAGCAAGATTGCAGGCAAGCTTCCAATTTGATCCTGCGCTCTAGCTTTTACTTCTTTAGATATTACTCGTCCAAAATATTCTACCTGCTGCTGACAAAACAAAAACTTCTTTCCTTGATACATCATGACCTCCTGTGCCACCTTTTCCAAGATAATGACAATGTCTCCTCTCTCACATTGCTCCTCACTTGTGGAACAAACCAACAAATCATTCACATACTATATCAACACCTTCCAAATCTGCCTACAACATCTGATTAAAAACACGGCGCTAGTATTTAAAACGCTGCCGCATCCTAGCCTAGGTGTATTTATTTCCTCTTCTTAATGTTCTTACCATAGCTATGTTCACCATTATCTTAATATTATTATTATTATTATTATTATTATTATTATTATTATTATTATTATTATTATTATTATATTATTATTATTTCCTGATTATCGTACCTGTTCACATCCCCAACACACCTTATCCATTACCTATCTCCTTACTAGCCTTGTCTGGGCTTAGATCCAGATTTATTTCACTCCCGATAGGGCATTTGAGAAAACATGTATTATTGGCATGGAATCTCTGGCTCCTGTTTGGCTCTGTCATAGGACTCACTGTGTGTCGGTGCATCACTTATTTCAAACTTTTCAACCAGGTCTGTTGTTACTGACAACATTGTCTTTCCTTTTTCACGCTCTTTCTTTCTAAAGCAGTCTCATCAATTTATCCCTCTGCTTCCCACTTTAATCCTTTCTGATCTGCCTTCTTTCTCATTCTCAACTCAATGTCTTACTTCTCAGATAGTTTATCCTCCTTTGCAAATTTATTCACCTTCCTTTTAAAATCTTCCACTGACTTCTCGATCCTCATATTTTACCACCACCCCTTCTACCTCGGGGGCAGTCACCACTTTCCCCGCTGCCCCCGAGATTCTGACTTGTTTTTCACCTAATCCAATTTCTTCTCGTACCTTAGTTCCACTTGATCTCTCCACTCCCAAATTACTATAAATACCATATCCTCTCCCTGGGGTCCTAATCTCAAGTTTACTAGAGGTTCCCGTGTGTATCCCATACACCCCAGGGAGCAGGACCCCGACTTCCCTATTCTTCCTCCATGAGTGCGTACGACTGCACCTCCCGTCGTAGCTTGGGACATTCCCTCCTGAAATGACCCTCCTCTTTACAATACTAACACCGGGGTGGCCCCGTGTACCATCTTCCTGATCCTTGTTCCTTGTTTTCCCGGGGGCCCAAATTTCGGTCCCTCCGTTCACCTCTTCCTCGTCCTCTAATACTACCGCTTCCCTTTCCCCGGTCTCCATGAGCACCCGGCCGTCTATCACCTTCGATTCCCCCTTCTGTACTCCTTGCTGTGCTGTACTGCTTGCAACATCATTTTTACCTTTCCCTTCTGTTTTTCCTCATCCCGTCTTACATATACCTTTTGAGCCTCTGTTAACAATTGATTCAATGGTTTGTCATTCCAATCTTCCAATTTTTCCAGTTTCTTTCTAATGTCTGGCCATGATTTGGTTACAAAATTAACCTTTAGCAACTGCTGACCTGCGTCTGAATCAGGGTCTATCCCCGAATACTGCTGGACATTCCTCCTCAACCTTTGTAAGAACACTGTCGAGGTTCGTCCTTGTTCTGCTGATTTTCAAAAGCCCGTTCAAAATTTTGTCCCTTGGGAACGGCCTCTCTGATTCCCTTAATTATTATTTCCCTGAGATTTCTCATACTGTTTCTTCCTTCCCCTGTTTGGTTACTCCAATCCGGCGCAGTAATGGGATATTTTACTGCTCCCGCATCTGCTGCTCCCGCTTGAGCCTGTAACCCCTTCTCCTGCCTGTCTGACCATCTGTCTTTCTTCTGAAGTAAACAAACTTCCCATTATTGACATCATTGTCTGCCAACTCCTTTTTTTTTTCCCTGGGCCCCATTAATTTATTACCCTTCTCCAACCAGAATGTTTATCTAAACAAACCATAAAAGCTGCTTGTTGTTCAGCAATTAACTTATTTCTAATTTTGTTCAAACCATTCTCCCTACAATTCCCAAATTCCAATTCCTAGTTTAAATACATACGACTAACAATTTTCCAAATTAACTTTACTGAAAAGAAATCTATAGAAGCCAAGCAACCTACATTTTCCAACTTCCCCTTTTTAAGTTGCGATGATACAAAGCGTTGTCCGTTACCTTACAATAACCTCCCCCCATTGCTTACAATTTCTTAAAGGAACACACACACATACCCTTACAGCATATGGCCCACAGCAAACAAACCTATCACATATACAAACTTCCTCATTCATACAAAACCGGTTTTTACACACACATCACATTAGTTCCATTCTTACTTCAATGAGATTGTTTGAAACAACTCAATATTTTCATAGAAACATAGAAACATAGAAATTAGGTGCAAGAGCAGGCCATTCGGCCCTTTCAAACCTGCACCTCCATTCAATATGATCATGGCTGATCATCCAATTCAGTATCCTGTACCTGCCTTCTCTCCATACCCCCCGATCCCTTCAGCCACAAGGGCCACATCGAACTCCCTCTTAAATATGACCAACGAACTGGCCTCAACCACTTTCTGTGGCAGAGAATTCCACATCATTTCTTCCCATGTACATATATTTGGCCCTAGGAACTGATCTATTTGTTCAGCCAGTCCCAAGGGGCCTTCCAATAAACTTTTCATCTCCTTTTTTAAAGTTCCTCACCTCCATACTGGTGAGGTTCTCACCTCCATACTGGTGAGAGGCACATTTACAAATCCCATCCCCCCTTCATTTCCCCCTAACGGACCTCCCTGAGGGGCTTCATTTGAACAAATTGGTCTGATCTTTGTTCGGCTGCCCTCGTTTGAGATCGCGTCATCCGACTACTGCCTGGGACACCCGTCCCATTCTCGTCCTCACTTTTTATTTCCTCTTCCTTATCTGACTGGGCTCTCTCCTTCACGTTCTATGTTTGAATCACAGTTTTCTTTCATCCTGTTTCTTCTCTACTCTGCGTGATTCTCTACTATCTGTCTCTTCTGAGACAGGAGCGGACAGGTTTACTGCCGATCCACTCTGGCTTAGTGGGACCTCGTGGGCAGATGCAGCCAGCGCTGATGGGGGTATATTTGGGGGCTGGGATTCATATGGCGGGGGCAGTCGCCGTAGGTGATCATCACCAATTGGGGCCAGTTAGGTTCATCCTGCTCTCTTTCTGTCTTTAACGGAAACATCCCATTAATTGGGTTTCCAGCACTGGGCATATTCCTTTTCTATTTGATTCGGCGTCTCTCTTTCATTCATAAAACCATTCAACGCCTGTCTCACCCATCCTCATTTGAACCCAACCGCGGCCACCACACTGGCGCTCCCTCGAATAGGCTCCTTCTGGCCATTCAAAGTAACAAAACTTTATCATAGTTTCCTTACTCTTACCCCGGGTGTTCCCTTCACCCCATCCATGCAACATTCACCCACGGACTATCGGGCGGAATGTGCGGCTCCATATCAGTATGAGCCTTATCCTGTTTCCCCGGACCCTTTTCCCGTTCCGGTTTCCATTGTCTCGTCGTACTATACCCGTCCGACAGACCCCGGTCGCCCAGGCAATACTTAATAGTCGCTTTTCTTACCTGGGTCCTGTGCACAAGAATCGCTCGACCGTTCCGTACGTATTCACCTTACACCCCCTCTTGCTTCCCGAGTCTTTCCAACCGAATATCACTCGCTCAAACTGCTGATGGCAAGCAAGGAGATCAGAGACTGCTGAAATCAGCAGGGTGCACCTTCCCCGCCTTCTTTGCCTCCACCAAGCAGCCGGAGTGGCGATCCCGGACGAGCCCCCAATTTGTGAGATACCCTTTATGCTCACAATTAATGCTCAAAGACTAAATCTTGGAAGCAAGAGTTTTCTTTATTTCTCATGAATCTGCAGACCCGGGTGCCTCTCCAAGTCGAGACACACCGAAGCCAAAGAAGTCATCCCCCTTTATACACAGAATTTTACATTCAACCTCCCCTCTGGACCCTTCTCCAATCAGGGTCTGAGGTGCACAATCTGTAGGTACATCCCCCCGTAACATCCCCCCGTACCTCCCATATCATACATCGCATGTTCAAACATGTTCATGGTAATGAGCAGTTTCTTGACCAGGGGTGTGTTGTAATATTCATTTATTCTATTAAGCATGCTCAGTTGCTCATGACCTACCCTAGTTTTACTCACCTCCTAGTGAAACCCTCTCAGTTCTCCTATATCAGTACTAAAGCTAAGCTATAGTGACAAGGTCCCATCTATCACTCCATTCCACTGATAGGGATCTCTCTATATCACTCCCTTCTACCGCTATACAATGCTATTACTTCTTACTCAAGGACTCAAGGATGGGTCTGGTTACCTTTAGACACAGCTGTGTCAGAACCCTCTCTCCGGCCCCTCTCAGTTCGAATTCTCTTTAAAACTCCTTACTTTTAATGCGGTTTAATCACATTATCCCTCACAAGAACATAGGCGAAATCCCACAATACAGGCCTGGGGCCTAAAATACAGGACCTGAGCCCACAACACAGGCCCGGAGCCTATAAAACAGTTCTGAGGCCTACAAAACAGGCCCGGAATCCCAGAACTTCGGGCAAAGCCCGGAACACAGGCCTGGGGCATAAAACATATGCCCGACACCAACGTACAAATCCTCTGAACTGTGAGATATAGTTTGTGCTCACAATCACTACTCAGAGACTAAATCGTGGAAACAAGAATTGCATTATTTGCGAGTCTGCAGAATTGGGTGCCTCTCCAAGTTGAGACACACCAAAGTCAGGAAAGTAAAGCCCCTTTATACACAAAATTCTGCAGGCTTAACCTCCCCTTATGCCTCTTCCCAATCAGAGCACTGAGGTGCACAGTCTACAGGTACGTCCCCCCAGTACCTCCCACATCATACATCGCATCTTCATGGTAATGAGCAGTTTCTCGACCAGGGCCGTGTAAGTAATATTCATTTATTTCATTAAGCATGCTGAGTTGCTATGGACCTGGCCTAGTTACTTGTGTTTTAATTGCAAAGCTAGTCTCTGGTGATTATGGCCGCATCCCTCATCCCTGTCTGCCGCTACACAATGCTATCAGTGGTGCTCAAGGACGATGCTGGTTACCTCATTCACAACGATGTTAGAATCCTCGCCCGAACCTTCACAATAGTGGAGGTTTAATCACTTTATCCCTCACAATCCTCCCTTTTTCTTTTGCTACACATTTATTGATTAAACCTCAATTTCAAGCTCCTTCAGTTCTAATGGAAGTAACATTCTCCTAATCGCCTGAGGATCCTGGACCTTTCCTTGTTGCATTATCATTATTTTCTGTATTGCCCCTTTTTCTCCCATAGGCACTACTACAGCCTGCATCTGACTTACACTCCATGTAATAAGTTGCCTAAAACAAGGGATACAACAGGGGATAAAGATCAGCCCAGCCAATGCACATAGAAACACGAGTCCCACCATTCTCCACCATGTTCCTCCGAGGATGGAATCCCACCATTGGGTACCCATAATCGAATTCCACTTTTGTATTGGAACATGTGTCAATTTCCGGATTCCTTCTGATATGTCCATTACTGCCTGTCCGTTGTCATCGATATTTAGGCAGCAATTAAAGAGATTGAATTTTCCGCATACCCCTCCTTCTTCGGCCAGGAGGTAACCGGTACTGGTATATTGCTGTTCTCATCTGTGCCTGCTGCTTCGCCAGCATCTCTAATGCCACTGCAGTCTGGTTGATAATTACTTCCAGTACTGCCTGGAGTCTTATATACCGGTTTTACATGTATACCTGGGTTCGGTAGCCCCAGGATCTGTCCTGTGCCCAAGTGGCTGGTCCATAGTATGAGATGGTTTTTGCGGATGGCTATTCATCACCTTCCCATTCTCCAATGTCCATTTTCCTCTTCCTCAGGCGTAGATCGTCAAATACGGGTGTTCCTAGCGACTGCCCCTCTTCGGTGGTTAACAGGAAAAATCCAGTTGTACCAGTCCAATGAGGCAAGTTCCGCTCCAATTGTTTGGCAACACCGAATATGCCTTGTGTCCGCATATCCATAACAGTCCTTCAGTGGCCGGTCCACTAGAGGTAACATTGTCCCATATATCTCGCAACACCGGGATTCCTTGATAAGGGTTGTTCCCGGTGCAGTTCCATAGTCCAGTTGGTTCCATTCCATCAGTCTTTATCCAGATAGTACAGTTTCTTCCATCTTTCTTAGTTGGATAACATTTAGACTCCTCTGGCCACCACACTCGGGACTGATTCAGCCACTGGGTGATGATATGCGATACACTCAGTCCCAACCGGAGTGTCTGTCAGGACCCATGCCTGGGGACCTCGGTCTTCTCCAGCTGTCAGGTTCCACTCCATCAGGTCCCATACTTCAACGATGGATCCTCTCCATGGCCAACGTGAGCTCATCAGTGGTCCGCCACAGACCCAACAGTTAGTCATATTCAAGGTTCCAGCTATCCGGAAGGCCAAGTCCAAAAAACAGGTTATTTCCTACTTCGGGGATCTCAATCTGCCTCTTTATTTCATCATACATTGTTTGGTGCAGTTGGGGCTGAGTAGGTGGGGGTGGGGGAGGGGGAGGCTTGGTGATTACCGCTTTTGTTAACCTCTTTATTACTTCTTCCTTAATTTTGTCTAATGTTTCTCTTGAGGCATGGGAAGGAGTACCTAACTGTCCTGTCCTGGTCATGCAGACCCATTTCTCCCCTTTTGGGCAGGTAACGTACCCAAAACTTCCTACATATCCCTTATTCTCTACCACATAATACTTCTTTCCATCGTTCTTACAAACAGTTCTAGTCCCGAGGTTATAGCAAGCATTGTTCACATGGGAATGATAGGTAAATTATCTGGTTGTCCGCCCTCCATATCTGATGGGATTGTAGCATTTATCACAGTTATTAACGCTTTTACAACGATTACATGCAGAGTAAGCAATACCACGACTGCTCCTTTCATACTGTTAGTCATACATTTATTTCTTACTAAAAGTTAACGCTAGGGGCTTATTCCCTGGCTTCACCATCCACTGTTCCTCTTTATCAGGAGCGGGTGGGTCAATGGGCCCTTTAACTCGGGTCGCGTGGGTCCACCCTTTTTCTTTTGTTCATACTGCTGTCTCGGTTGTCAGTAATACTAGGTATGGGCCGGTCCACCGGGGCTGGAGTTTCTCCTCCTTCCAATTCTTGACCAGTACCCAGTCGCCGGCCTTTACAGCATGTATTGGAAAGTCGAGTGGTGGGCATTGAGCCAATAATCCTTTAGCTTTTAATTCTGTAAGAGAACGAGATACTGCCAGTAAATAGTTCCTTAAGAATACATCACTGCCCTCTATGGTGGGTATTCCTTCTATCTTTCCCAAATAAGGTAACCCAAACAACGTTTCATAGGGGGATACTGCTAACTTTGCATTGGGTCCCCGTTGCTTTTCTCAAAGCCATTCTGTTTCCCTACTGCTCCAAACATGTGCCAGACTCCATGTACATATGCTGCTCTTAAAGCCTTAATTTCTGCCAACTGAGCTAAGCAAGATTGCAGGCAAGCTTCCAATCTGATTACCTTAAAGTCTAATTCATCCTGATGCATCACTTCAAACCCTGCATACTTGCTATTATGATCCCTTTATGAAACATACACAAGCAAAACCTTTTTGTCCCCTTCATTCAAAGGCTCTGACTGTAAAACACTTCTCAGACTTCCTTCATTATTTTCCTTAAAGGCATCACAATTTCAACATACTTCCCAATCTAGTCTGAACTATACCCTGCCATTCCCAAAATTATCATCATCTGTTCTACTGTCTGAGGTTTGGGAACTTCATTTATCGCTTCAATTTGATCCTGCTCTATAGCTTTTACTTCTTTATTCTACCTGCTGCTACAAAACAACAACTTCTTCCTTGATACTTTACGACCTCCAATGCCATCTTTTCCAAGATAATTACAATGTCTCTCTCACATTGCTTCTCACTTGTGGAACAAACCAACAAATCATCCACATACTATATCAACACCTTCCAAATCTGCCTTTAACATCTGATTAAAAACATGGGGCTAGTACTTAAAACCCTGCTGCATCCTAGCCTAGGTGTCTTTAATACCTCTTCTTAATGTTCTTACCATAGCTATGTTCACCACTATCTTAATATGATTATAATTATTTCCTGATTACCATACCTGTTCACATCCCCAACACACGTTATCCTTTACGTGTCTCCTTGCTAGTCTTTCTTGACCTCCTCCTTGAGATCCCTCCCTCCCTTGGGGACCCCAGTCCTGTCTGGGATTATATCCAGATTTATTTCACTCCTGATAGGGCATTCTAGGTGATAGAAACACTCTCCCAAATACAATTATTATTGGTATGGAATTCTCTGACCCCTGTTTGGCTCTGTCATAGGACTCGCTGTGTGTCGGTGCATCACTTATTTCAGACTTTTCAACCAGGTCTGTTGATACTGACAACATTGTCTTTCCTTTTAGACGCTCTTTCTTTTTGAGCTCTTCAAGTTACATTTGCATCATTTTTGTCTGCATGTCTTCCTGCTGGTCTGCATGTCTTCCTGCTGGTCTGCGATATTTCCCAACCTCATAGACCAAATGATCACTGAATCAGGGGTGGGAAATAGATGACAATCCCACCACCTCCTCCAATCTAGACTTGACTTTAGGAGGAATGACATCCACCACAGTGGTTCAGAATATAGTGTTCATTAACTGGTTGCCTTCTATTTCTTGTTCAGTTTCCAGTCTCCACATTTTCAGCTTGTTCTCCAGATAAGCTGCTGGATTATTGTCTGAGGGCCTGCCATACCCTCTGCCTGACTGTGTCAAACAGCGTGCCATTGTTTATTGCATTGTTCACAGCATTTTTATACCAGCCATCTTCAGGAGTTCTGTCAGTTTAGTGGTTCCTATCGCTTTCACCAACAGTGCCTTCAAATCTCCCATATCCAATAATCGTCCCACGTTCTCCTCCTCCAACGTCATAATCCATTTCCTGCCCCATCAGGAATATTGGGTAAGGTATTTTTTAGCCCTCTCAGTTTATGGGTGCCCCAAAGGATAATCTATGTCTGGCCTGCTCTTATCTTTTTAAAGCAGTCTCATCAATTTATCCCTCTGCTTCCCACTTTAATGCTTTCTGATATGCCTTATTTCTCATTCTAAACTCAAGTTCTTACTTCTCAGATAGTTTATCCTCCTTTGCAAATGTATTCATCTTCCTTTTAAAATCTTCCACTGACTCCTCCTGATTTATTACTTTCACACCTGTCGTTTCCTACTTCTGTTACCTCCTCACTGCCTCTCCTTTCTCTCTAAACTGCCTAAGTACATCTAATTCCTTTCCTCTCCCTTTTCCCACTTTTCCACCTTATCTGTGACATATAATTCATAATTAACACTTCCATCTTGTCACATATTTATCTTGAAAGTGCCTTCCTTGGGCGACTTCCTCACAACTGTTTCTGAAAATCTCAGCAAACAATCATTACCCTTCTCCAATCAGAATGTCTATCTAAACAAACCACAAAAGCTGGTCATGTTTCAGCAATTAACTTATTTCCAATTATTTCAATCCATTCTCACCACTATTTAGTACTAGTAACAATTTTCCAAATTAACTTTACTGAACAGAAATCTACAGATACACCAGCAAAACCAAGCAACGCCCATTTTCCAACTTTCCCCTTTTAAGTTGCGATGATACAAAGCGTTGTTCGTAACCTCCCCCATTGCTTACAATTTCTTAAAGGAACACACACACCTACCCTTACAGCATGTGGCCTACAACAAACAAACTTATCACATATATGAACTTCCTCATTCATTCAAAACCGGTTTTTACACACAAATCACATTCGTTCCATTATTACTTCAATGAAATTATGCAATTTCCTACACAGATTAAAGTTTCAAAATTAACATTTATATCATTCTTATTGCTACTCTACTTTCTGCTATTCTACAATATTTTGCACTGACTCCTCATGTACCTGACCAATCTGTATATGAGTTTCTTCTCTAGATTGTGTGAAACAACTCAATATTTCTTTCATGTGCTTAAGGTGAGCTTCTCAATTTCCTGAAATTGCTTTGAGGTTTCTGCCAATTTTTGTTCAAAATCAGTTTTTCCACATATCATTTATAGGTTTCTGTAGCTTTTTTTTAGATTTGACAGTTGCCTTTTCTATTTCTTTCTGTGTTGCTCCTTCCTTTTTTAACTTTTCGTACTCAAAACATTTGGCACTGTGATTTTCCTTAGATTTTTGCAATGTTTGAGTGATACTCTGAATATTCTGTACAGCATCCAAAGTGCCCAATCCTCATCGGAGCCCAGCCATGGCCACCAGACTGAACTCCCCCTTATTGGTTCCTTTTGTTAATCAAAATAACAGAACTTAATCATAGTCTCCTTATATTTACCCCTGGGGCTTCCTTCTCCCCAAGATTGCCACATTCGCCCCAACGGACTATCAGGCGGAATGTGCGGCTCTTCACCATTGAGCCTTTTTCTTTTCCCCCCGGACTCTTACTTTTCCCGTTCCGGTTATCCATTGCCTTATCGGACTATTCCCGTCCGACAGACCCTCGGTCGCCTGGGCTATACTTAATAGTCAGTTTACTACGCGGGTCCTGTGCACAAGAATCGCTCCACAGTCCCTTTTTTCGGACACTCCCTCTTGTTTCCCGAGTATCTTGCCCGGATATCACTCGCTCAAACCGCTGATGGCAAGCAAGGAGATCAGAGAATGTTTTGAAATCAGCAGGGTGCACCTTCCCTTCCTTCCATGCCTCCGCCGAGCGGCCAAAGTGGCGATCACGGACGAGCCCCCAGCTTGTGAGATATAGTTTGTGCTCACAATCACTACTCAGAGACTAAATTGTGGAAACAAGAAATGCTTTATTTGCGAGTCTGCAGAATCAGGTGCCTCTCCATGTTGAGACACACCGAAGTCAGGAAAGTAAAGCCCCTTTATACACACAATTCTGCAGGCTTAATCTCCCCTTGGGCTCTTCCCAATCGGAGCACTAAAGGTGCACAGTCTACAGGTACGTCCCCCAGTACCTCCCACATCATACATCGTATGTTCATGGTAATGAGCAGTTTCTTGACCAGGGGCGTTGTAGATGATATGTGTATACACCTTTAATTGATAGTAACGATGTCCATGCTAACCACTTCCCCCACCAGTTAGTATAATTGTAACCCACACACCCCTAGCTCTCTCTCTAGTGATCGTGACAGACCACGTACAGCCAGGGCTATATATGATGTATGCTTAATAAAGTAGTGAAGACTTTAAGGTGTCTGTGTACTTTCTCTACATGGCATCAGAAGTGCTTCTTTCTGCGTCTCCAGTCTATTGCATTTTATTTTCTTAGTCCCAGTACCCCCTCCCTGTGCCGTGATGGCTTCTGCCTGTCGTAAAACTGACATCCCAGTCTTTGACGCAGACATCACTCATCGCTGGAGTGTGTTCCGACGGGACTTTGAGCATCGCCCACCCTGCTGTGGCCCCCGCTGTCAAGGCTTCCCTGCTGCTTAACCTAGCTGGTCCCGAAGTGCTCAAGTGTTCGGAGTCGTTCATCTATGGACTGGGTGAGAATATCCAGGACCAAGTATGTCTGCTTGCTAAATTTACGGTGATGTGTGACCTTCCCACTAACCACATCTTAGAGCGTTTCAAACTGTTCTCCAGACGCCAAAACCCTGGGGAATCTATTGACAATTTCGTGGCCGTGCTGCGGCCAACTGGCTCGCTGATGTACCTGCATGTTCTGACCCCTGATACTTTGACCCGTGACATCTTGGTCTTTGGTCTACGGGATGATAAGCTGCGCTCTGAGCTGCTGCGTAAGCCTGATCTGACATTCGATGAGGCGCTGCATGCCTCTCGTTTAGCTGAGGCTGTCTCCTCCGCTGTACATAGAAACATAGAAACATAGAAATTAGGTGCAGGAGTAGGCCATTCAGCCCTTCGAGCCTGCACCGCCATTCAATATGATCATGGCTGATCATCCAACTCAGTATCCCCGTACCTGCCTTCTCTCCATACCCTCTGATCCCCTTAGCCACAAGGGCCACATCCAACTCACACTTTAAATATAGCCAATGAACTGGCCTCAACTACCCTCTGTGGCGGAGAGTTCCAGAGACTCACCACTCTCTGTGTGAAGAAAGTCTTTCTCATCTCGGTCTTAAAAGGATTTCCCCCTTATCCTTAAGCTGTGACCCCTTGTCCTGGACTTCCCCAACATCGGGAACAATCTTCCTGCATCTAGCCTGTCCAACCCCTTAAGAATTTTGTAAGTTTCTATGAGATCCTCTTAATCTCCTAAATTCCAGAGAGTATAAACCGAGTCTATCCAGCCTTTCTTCATAAGACAGTCCTGACATCCCAGGAATCAGTCTGGTGAACCTTCTCTGCACTCCCTCTATGGCAATAATGTCCAATAATGTACCTGACCCTGTGGTCCACACAGCCAGTCTCGCTGGTCCCCAGTACAATGCTCCCCGGCGACAGAGGGTAAGACCACTGCAGGGCTTCAGACCGCCTCAACGATGTCCAAATTGTAACTTTGTCTCACACCCATCTAATGTGTGCCCTGCGTTGGGGAAAACCTGTAATTTCTGCAACAAGCCCAACCACTTCTCGGCAGCATGCCGTTCCCGTGGGAACCCTGTACAGCCACAGCAGAAACCGTCTCGCTACCTGACACGTGATGATACAGCGTCTGGTTCCCATCTCCAGCATGATGATCTTCCCCCGTCTGACCCTGACTCTTCTCAGAGCGAGCTGAGTGTGTTTTCCTTGCGAGGTGCAGCTGCTCTGATAACGGACCCGACCGTCCGAGTCACGGTGAATGGCATGGCCTTCTCCTGCTTAAGGTGGATATTGGGGCTGCTGCTAATGTTATGTCAACAAGCCAATTCAGGAAGATAAGAAATAATGAGCCAGTTTCCACAGACAGTGCTGTTTTGCGTGCCTAAGGGGATGGCGTTCTTGTTCCTGTGGGGAGGGCCACTCTCCACTGCAAGGTGCTGAAGACCACTCGGCTCCTCTCTTTCTTCCTGCTGGATGGTAAATGTGACCCCCTGCTCGGCGTGGAGGCCTGCCAGGACCTCGGATTGGTGAGCTTCCACAGTGATGTCCACCTGGTAGCGGCACCCCTAACCCACTGGCCGAATTCCCGGACCGGTTTGACTAGAAGCTGGGGAAGTTGCCCTGCAGCTACAGGATTGCCTCAATCCCGACATCACGCTGGTCGTCCATCCCCCGCACCGTGTGTCCTTTGCCATGAGGGGCAAGGTCGAATCTGCTCTTCGCGAGATGGTGGCCACGGGCATCCTGAAGCCAGTAACGGACTCCACCCGGTGGGTTTCTACTATGGTTGTCGCTGCGAAGAGTGAAATACGGATCTGCATCAACCCTAAGGACTTGAACTTTGGCCATCAGGCGCCCGCACTATCCCATGCGGACGGTGGAGGATGTTGCTGCACAGGTCGGCCCTGCCACCGTGTTCTCGGTTCTTGATGCCAAGAGTTTGTTCTGGCAGATACCTCTAGACGAGCGATCCTCGCACCTGACGACCTTCAGCACGCCCTTTGGCAGGTATCGCTTCCTCTGCATGCCATTTGGGATCAACTCTGCCAGCGAGGTGTTCCAAAGGACCATGGAACAACTGTTTGCTGGACTTCCGTGTGCCATCATTGTCGACGACATCCTGGTTTATGGGAAGAATGTCGCTGAGCACGACTACCACCTTCGCCAGGTGCTGCAGCGGGCCCGGGAGGTCAACCTGCAGCTCAACCTGAAGAAGTGCCGACTCCGGGTCCCTGAGGTCACCTACGTGGGGCATGTTTTCACTGCAATGGGGCAGAAGCCCGACCCGCAGAAGACGACCGCAATATCCGAGATGCCTGCACCTGCTGACGTGCCTGGCCTACGGCGCTTCTTGGGCATGGTCAACTACCTGGGAAAGTTCATCCCCGACCTGAGTGAACTGAGTGCCCCTCTGCGGGATCTGGTGAAAAAGGACACTGCCTGGGCCTGGTTCCCGCAACACCAGCGAGCATTTGACACCCTCAAATCTAAGCTGATCAGCATTGCACCACTGAGGTACTTTGACCTCCAGCGCCCCATCGTTCTTACATGTGATGCATCTAAGTTTGGCCTCGGGGCCGCCTGCCTGCAGATCCATGACGGGGTGCAACTGCCTGTGTCCTACGCATCCCGCACAATGACGACCGCTGAACAAAACTATGCCCAGATTGAAAAGGAGCTGCTAGCTGTTGTCTTTGCCTGCTCTAAATTCAAGGACTATATCCTGGGCAACTGCTTCATTGTCGAGAAGGACCACCAGCCTCCGGTCACCATCCTCAACAAGCCAATACACGTGACCTCCTCCTGGCTCCAGCGCATGATGCTCCAGCTACAACGCTTCACTTTCACAGTGGTTTTGTCGCAAAGGCAAGGACATGTTTGTTGCTGACACGCTGTCTCGGGCGCCTCTCTCATCCACGACCCGACATCCATACGAGACTCCGATTGATAGTCCTAAACATTAACTTCGTGCCCTCCGGTCAGTTGATGTCCCTGGCCAAGCAACACGGCAGCAGAAGCTTCGCTACAGCAGCTGGCCGCGATCATTCAAGCAGGGTTGGCCAGACCGCCGTTCTTCCTTGCCGGCCGCAGCGGTGCCTTACTTCTTGGTTCATGATGGAGTTGGTGCTGCGTGATGGTGTGATTGTGAAGGGGCACAAGGTGGTGGTGCCCGCAGCACTACGAGAACAATACTTCGAAAACCACTCATCATGGCCATCCCGGGGCGAGGCGACCTTTCTGTCGCTCAGTTTTTCTGGCCTGACATGCCTCGCTACTTCCGGGATAGGGTCTCCCGCGTGCCCTACCTTAACAGCCTCGCACCACAGCAACAGCGGAAGCCGCTCCTGCAGCAGCCAGCTGCTGATCTGCCATGGTCTGCGCTAGCAACGACATCTTCGAGTGGCACGGAAAGTACTTCCTGGTGCTTGTCGACTCTTACTCCAGCTGGTTTGAAGTTGACCAGCTCCACTCCCTCTCTTCCTCCGCGGTCATCGAGAAGTTGCGCCGCCCACACTTTGCCACCTTCGAGTCTCCGGCCAGCCTGCAGTCGGACAACGGCAGCCAGTTCACCAGTGCCGAGTTCCGCGCTTTTGCACAACGATGGAACTTCCGTCATTACACCAGCAGCCCGGAATACCCGCAGAGCAATGGACTGGCCGAACGCGCGGTACACAGTGCTAAAGGATTGTTGGAACGTTGTCGCCTATCTCGCTCTGACATCTACCTGGCCCTGCTGAACCTCCGCAACATCTCCCGCGACCATGCCCTTGGGTTCCCGGCTCAGTGACTCATGTCCCGAGTCACGAGGCCCACGGTTCCGGTGTCTCAGCAGTCCCTGTCCCCCTCCGTCTTTAAACCTGCCTTGGTCCGGAAACGCATTGCCAAAAAACACAGTATACAGAAGCGTTCCCACGACAAGTCCTGCCGTGTCCTCCGCCCTCTTCTCCCCGGCCAGGTCGTCCATATGAGGTCCACTTCTGACCGTTCCAAGCTGGCCGTGGTCGTTGGTTCTGCCGGTTCCCGTTTGTACCTTGTCAACCATGACGGAAGGGGTGTACCGCTGGTCCTGCAAGCATCTCCAGCTCGTGAACGAGCCTCTCCCACCCCTGGCGGCTCCGTATGCCCCCCGCTGCCACTGTCGCGGCCCTGTGCTTTGCCAGTTCCTCAGGGGCCAACCTCCCCTCGTCCTCCTCCTGTCCGCCTCCCAGCTGCAGTCCCGTTTCTCCGGCTTCCTCGCCCTTCTCTTTTCCCCCCACAGGGGTTTCCGTCCGTCCCCCCCATGCCCCCCCCCCCCGAGGTGCCTGGTTGGTCGCCGGTCGAGGGGTTCTTTCCTGTTTGTCACCCGCTGGTTCGCAGTCCCCATCACCATGCCCCGGCGTCCCACATGCCTCTAGACTCTCTCTTGTGCGGGACAGACCACGTCCCGTACCTTTCTTCGGGGAAGGAGGTGATTGGCCGAGGTGCGAACACGGTCGTGTCGATGCTGGTCAGGAATCACTTTACAGCGATAGCTTAGCGACAGTGTGATGCCTGTATTCCTGGCAGCAATTCCTTCGACGGCAGCGCCTCTGGTGGCGGGCGGGGAGGTCACAATACACCTGTCCAGGTTCCCCACAGACACTGTCCGACCCGCTGATTTACTGCAGCACTCTGTGACCTTCTTCCCATGATGCATGTCGTTACCCCCCCAGGTGACTCAGCGCCCATCGTCGGCCGTCCCCCTTGGATTGGGGGTGACGTCAGGGCACGGGTCGTGTTGGCTGGCGGACGGGCGGCTCGACAGTGCCCGGATACTCGGCACCCCCAGGTCGGTGCGGAGACCCCACTTCTCCCCTGCCCTCCTCCCCCCCCCCCCCCCTCCCCCCCCCTCCCTTCTCCCCCTCCCTCACTTCCACCATCCTCATCCCCCTTCCCCACTTGCTTCTCAAAATCTCTCACATCCTTCCCCCCTCCCTTGCTCCCCCCTCCCCTCCCCTCACACCTTCCCCTTCCCCTCACTCCCCACACCCCCCCCTGCCCTCTCCCCCACCCACCCACCTTCAAGCACTAGTAATGTTCACGCATTAGTAATGTCCTGTTTACCAGTTTGTTGACGCTCTGTGTTCCCCTCCTGCAGGGTTTAGGATCCGTTCCTGTGGATGGAGAGATGGGGATGTGAGCAGCCATTGAGGGCGGCCAGGGTGCAGGTGAGCCACCCCCATCTGCTCAGTGCGTGGGCTGAGCTTTGAAAGACAAAGCTTCGATGGAGGACCACATGACGGGTCACAACAAGTTGAAGCGTGGCGGCACCCTGGCGAGCTGGAGACCCACTGGTGGGTGCAGACGGGAGAATGCCCCTTCGACTGCTTGGAGTGGGGCGGTGAGCTTCACCTGCTACGACAGAACCGCGAGCACTCCGGCGAGAGGCCCTTCGGCTGCTCCGACTGCAGCAAGAGCTTCAAGATGATGCATGAGCTGAAAATACAACGGTGAGTGCACATGGGGCGAGATGCTCTTTGGCTGCTCCACGTGTGGCAAGAGCTTTGCCCGGTTGTCAGGGCAGCAGCTACACCGGCAGGTGCACAGCATTGAGCGGCCCTTCACCTGCTCCGACTGCAGCAAAGGCTTCAAGTCGTCACAAACCCGTTGATGCGCAGGCAGGTCACGGTGCAGCTGGTCTGCGGCCGCATTCACCACGATGCCCGTGGCCACGGATACGGGACCATCGCCTCCTCACAAAGGCCACCACTGCCGTTGTACCACTGCCAGAAGAAGAATGCGACCATGATGGTCTGTTGCTTGTGGAAGCCGCTGCCGCTCCCCGGTGGACTTAGTCATCCGATTGATAATCCTGATCTGGTCCTATTTACCGATGGCTCTTCACACCGACCTAGTGATGACAGATTATTGGCAGGATATGCAGTGGTCACACCACACCAAGTGCTGGAGGTATACGCTTTACCATCCTGAACGTCCGCTCAGGTAGCTGAGCTGTATGCCCTGACTCGTGCCTGCATATTGGCAAAATATACAAGTGCCAATATCAACACCAATTCTTGCTATGCGTTTGGGGTTGTACATGACTTTGAGCAGCTATGGAAAAATAAAGGATTAATAAAGACTATTAAAAATGATAAAGCAATCTTAAATTTATTAAGATCCTAAAATGTATACAAATTCCTTATTAACTATCTTTGTAGTATAAAATACATGAATATACTAACATTGTGTGGGATGTGGGAGAATACGCGGGTGGAGTGAGGCATCTAGATATGCATCTAAACAGGAAGATGGTAAAACTTGGAGTTTGAAATCCAACAAACAACTTCCGCACAGAACACAGTGAACTTGCTTCTGGAAGTAAACAAGATTCCTTATCTGATAAGAATGTTGGGTTTGTGCCCATATTCCTTCGCATGCACAAGGAGGTATCTCTTTGCTTGCTCCAACCAAAATTATAATCGGACCTGTATGGCTCCATTTCTGCAACTGATTAATGAGAGAAAATATTAATATCCTTTCTCACTCTAAGTGTTGATCAACAAGGAGGGAACTGTGGAAGAAGAAATAATAACCTTCCTTATTTAATTTTGATTGGAACTGAACAAGGTAACGAAAGGTTGTATTGGATGTGACAATTGGCAGCTCTTGCTTGGCCAGCTGCAGAAGAGGTTGTGGGAATCGACAAAGTAAGATTAGACGTATCACCTCTTGTCTGAGAATGTGTGAAGTGTGGATGGTAAATGTGAACATGAAATAACAGAGCAGATAACGAAGCTTGTTTACTCTTCTCTGAGGAGTTAGAGGATCTCCCACACCCCCTACCACTAGTAGCATAGATATGTTGCAGTAAGTGCCTCCCACTTATGATTGGCTTGGGATGGTGGTGTGGGCTGCCTGAAAGATGAGATAGAATAATGTCAAGATTCCCTTGTATTGTGTTTGACTTGTATTAACCATCTGTTTGACTTGTATTAATCATTCCCCCACGCCCCCCCCCATCACACACACCAACCACCCCCCCCCCCCCAAACACCCCTCCCGAGTGGTGGAATATTGCGTTGGGAACGGGTTGCGTTTGGGGGGGGGGGGGGGGGACCAGGCCTCTCGTGTGACTGGGACCCAACAGTGCCCACTTAGTCTAGGCATGCAATCAAATCTCGAAGCAAAGTTGCAAAGTCTCCGCTTTTCATTTTCCTTTAATTTACCTCTACATTAAATTCTTCCATTTAAAAAAAGACAATTATTTCATTGGAATCCATGACGAGCAAAAAACAAAGTCCTTGTTTTGTCTTGCCAACGTCCAAGGGCAGAGAGTGAGATCCCAACGTTCAGAGTTTTGGGGGAACATCCGGGGGACAGGAAGCAGTGACTCCGGATTAATCCTGATCCCTTTCGCCAGCGAGAAGACAGAGGAATGATAAAGAGATGGTCCAGATGGGGGATAGACAATTCAATGTTCATGTCATTGGGCTAAGCAATGAGGTGATTCTGTAGTTTGCGTGTCAAGCAATTCAGAAAGACAGTTGGGTGAGAAGGGGGATAAAATTGTTTACAGGAGGTGTACGGTGAAATGCACACCTAGTCTAGATACAAGGAACTGCAGACGCTTGTTAACAAAAAGGGACACAATCTCCTGGAGTAACTTGCACTTCTGGAGAGCATGGACAGGCAACATTCTAGGTCAGGACCCTTCTTCAGGCGGCTTGGTGTGGGGGGAGGAGAAAGTTGGAAAGGAGAGGTGGGAGTGGTCGCCTTAGATTGCCTTCCCTCGACAGATGCGGCCTGACCCACTGAGTTCCTTCACCGCTTTAGAGGAAATGGACAGATGACGTTTTGGGTCAGGACTCTTCTTCAGGATCCTAATCTGAGGAAAGACATTCTTGTCATAGAGGGAATACAGAGAAGGTTCACCAGACTGATTCCTGGGATGGCAGGACTTTCATACGAAGAAAGACTAGATAGACTTGGCTTGTAACCACTAGAATTTAGAAGATTAAGGGGGGATCTTATAGAAACTTACAAAATTCTTAAGGGGTTGGACAGGCTAGATGCAGGAAGATTGTTCCCGATGTTGGGAAAGTCCAGAACAAGGGGTCACAGTTCAAGGATAAGGAGGAAGTCTTTTAAGGACCAAGATGATAATTTTTTTCTTCACACAGAGAGTAGTGGATCTGTGGAATTCTCTGCCATAGAAAGTCGTTGAGGCCAGTTCATTGACTATATTTAAGAGGGAGTTGGATGTGGCCCTTGTGGCTAAAAGGATCAGGGGGTATGGAGAGAAGGCAGATACAGGATACTGAGTTGGATGATCAGCCATGATCATATCGAAGGGCCGAATGGCCTACTCCTGCACCTATTTTCTATGTTTCTATGTTTCAGACTGATTGGAGAGGGTGGGGGGAGAAAGCTGGAAAAGAGAGATGGGGGCTGGACAAAGCCTAGCAGGTGATAGGTGGATACAAAATGCTGTAGTAACTCAGCGGGACAGGCAGCATCTCTAGAGAGAAGGAATGGGTGATGTTTCAGGTCGATACCCTTCTTCAGAAGTGATAAGTTGACATAGGTGAGGGCGACACAAGAAACTGCAGATGCTGGAATCTTGCATAAAACACAATTTAGTTCGATGCACAGAAACTCTTGCCCAGAGTGAGGGAATCGTGGACCATGGGTTCAAGGCGAAGGGGAAAAGATTTAATAGGAATCTGAGAGGTAACCTTTTCCCACAAATGGTGGTGGGTGTATGGAACAGGCACGTGCCATCAGGGTAGGCAAGGTAGGCAGTGCCTACCCTGACTAAAATTATAAAATAGTAATTATTTTATATATAAATATAATATATATAAAAATATATATAAAAACATATATAAAATGGTCATAAATAGTAAAGTAATGGGAGAATTATGCCTCCCTAAGAGATCAATCTCTTAGGGAGGCATAATTCTCCCGTGCCTTTCATCAGCAGTACATTTTAAACGCGGAAGTATGAGGTACTCACGTGCCGTCGACGCTGCTTCAAGCCATCAGTGGGAACGGTCCGTAAAGGCAGCTGAAACTCTGCCTCTACACTGTGAACCAACTGCAGCATGTGCTGCATTGCGCACTGCGCATGCGCACCAGCCTACTGCGCATGCGCATGCGCAAGTTTCTTAGCGGGCTTTTCAACGGTGGATAGTGATTACCTGAAGCGTTTCACGAAGCAACCTTATGGATATTTTTGCTGCAGAATGGATTTTGTGCACAAATAATATGGTAAGTAATTTTTTTTGAGCTATATATTTTTAACTACTTTATTAAGAGATAGGACCTATTGAAAACAAATTACATGATAAAAGTCGAGAGAATAATCTGCGCATGCGCGGTTTTCAAGATTTTTAAAAGCCACTTCCTACCCTGGCTGATTACTCACGGCACGTGCCTGGTATGGAACATGGTGGAGGTAGTTGAGGCTGGGACTATCCCAACGTTTAAGGAACAGTTATGGACAGGTACATGGATAGGACAAGTTTGGAGGGATATGGGCCAAACACAGGCAGGTGGGACTAGAGTAGCCTGGACATATTGGTCGGTGTGGGCAACTTGGACCGAAGGTCCTGTTTCCACACTGTATCACTCTATGACTCTAACAATAACTCAGCGGGTCAGACAGCATCTGTGGAGAACATGGATAGGTGACGTTTCACAGTTCTGGAGTAACTCAGCAAGTCAGGCAGCATCTGTGGAGAACATGGATAGGTGACGTTTCACAGTTCTGGAGTAACTCAGCAAGTCAGGCAGCATCTGTGGAGAACATAGATAGGTGATGTTTCACAGAGTGCTGGAGAAACTGAACGGGTCTGGAAGCATCTGTGGAGAATATGGAGAGGTGAGGTTTCACAGAGTGCTGGAGTAATATGGCAAGTCAGGCAGCATCTGTGGAGAACATGGATAGATGACATTTCGGGTCAGGACCCTTCTTCAGACTGACACTATGTTAACAAATATGGGGGTAATCGGCAGATGGGTGAAGTAAGTGACAGAGTCGAGGGAAAATAAGGAGATAAAATGGTGGGAGATAAACAGAGAGGAATGTATATGTGCAGCTTTAAGGGACATTGGTCAGGTAGCATTTGGAGTATTACATAAAGTTCTAGTCACTCCATTACAGGACTGATGTGGAGGCTTTGTGGAAGGTACAGAGGTGGTTAACCAGAATGGTTTAAAAACAAGGAACTGCAGATGCTGGTTTACAAAAAAGGACACACAATGCTGGAGTAACTCAGCAGGAAAGGCAGCATCTCTGGAGAGAAGGAATGGGTGACATTTTACGTTGAGACAGGCAGGTGAAGCCCTTACCACAGGACAGGCGGGGGAAGGGACGCTCACCGTGTACGCCGGTGCTGCCACAGGCTGGACATGTGGGTGAAATCCTTGTCACACTCAGCGCACACAAAGGGTTTCTCTCTGGTGTGTGTCCGCTGGTGCTCCCGCAGCCCCCATGCTCTCTTGTCACAGTGGGAGCAGCTGCTCGCTGGCGTGGGCCCACCGGTGCTGCCACAACCCCCGCGAGCTGTCAAACGCCTCACCACAGTACGGGCAGTCGTAGGGCTGGCCACTGGTTTGCACATGCTGGTGAGACAGGTTACGCGAGCCCATGGCAAAGCGCTCTCCACACACAGGGCTGGGGATGGGACGGTCTCCGGTGTGCACCCGCTGGTGGGACAGCAGATTGGTGGAGCGGGTGAAGCCCTTGCCGCACTGGACGCAGGTGTAGGGCCGCTCCCCGGTGTGGGTGCGCTGGTGCACCAGCAGGTTGTTGGACTTGGTGAAGCACTTGCCGCAATGGACGCAGGAGTAGGGACGCTCGCCAGTGTGGGTGCGCTGATGCTCCAGCAGGCTGGTGGAGCAGGTGAAGCCCTTCCTGCACCGGACGCAGGTGTAGGGACGCTCCCCGGTGTGGGTGCGCTGGTGCTCCAGCAGCCTGGTGGAGCGGGTGAAGCCCTTGCCACAGTGGGCACAGGTGTAGGGGCGGTTGCCATTGTGGGTGCGCTGGTGCACCTGCAGGCTGCTGGAGCTGTTGAAACCCTTGCCGCACTGGGCGCAGGTGTAGGGATGCTCACCGGTGTGGATGTGCTGGTGCTCCAGCAGGTTGCTGGAGCGTGTGAAGCTCTTGCCGCAGTTGCTGCAGGTGTAGGAGCACTTCCCAGTGTGCAGCCGCCTGTGCACCTTCAGGTGCGTGGATGACTTGAAGCCTTTGCCGCAATCAGAGCAGGTGAAGGGTCGCTCACTGCTGTGCACCCGCTGGTGCTCCCGCAGCCCCGACAACCGGGTACATCTCTTGCCACAGGTGGGGCTGGCATAGGGCTTCTCGCCCGTGTGAACCCGCCGGTGGGTCTCCAGCTTACTCGGGCTCCAGCAGGCATTGCCACACACGTCGCACACATAACGCTTCTCCTTGTTGTGCCCCGCCATGTGGTCCTCTACCAAAGCTCTGCCCCTCGAAGCTCTGCCCGCACATTGGGCAGATGTGGGGGCGTACCAGCACCCTGGCCACCCTCAATGGCCGCTCACGTCCCCGTCCCTCCGTCCACAGCAACGGCTCCTAAACCCTGCAGGAGGGGAACACAGAGGGTCAACAAGCTGGCAAACAGGACATTACTAATGTGCGAACATTGCTAGTGCTTGAGGGGGGGGGGGGGGGGAGGGGCGCAGGAATGAAGGAGGGGGCGCCACAGTTGGAGGACCAGCGATGGTGCTTCGCCAGGGAGCGGGTGACGGGAGGGGTGAAGGGGGATGGAGAGGAGGGGGTGAGGGGGAGAAGGAGTGGTGAGGAGGCAAGTGGGGAAGGGGAATGAGGACAGTGGAAGTGAGAGGAAGGGGAGAAGAGAGGAGATTGAAGGAAGAGGCGGGTGGAAGAGGGCACTAGGGAGAGGAAGGGGTGGGGTGAGGAAGAAGGGGCCGGCCCTACCCAGTGACGTACCCCCCCGCCACGTGACGTACCCCTGCCACACACACACACACGACCGGCGCCTTGAAGTCACGGTGGGGCAGCAGGCACTGCCCTGCCAGCGTTTGTGGGAAACGTGGATCGGTTACACCGCGGCCTTCCTCATGCCACCAGGTCAATGCTGCAGTTGGAGGACCAGAGGGCGCCCATACTCATTCACTGACATCCCCCTCCACCCGCACGCCTCGAGCTCCTTGGGTCGCTGGCCGCAGGATCCCTTCGGAAAGGGAAGAAGGGGTGGGGAAAGGACGCGGGGCTGAGCGGCGGCGGCTGTTCCCACCTGAGCTCCCGGCGCTGAGCAGAGGCCCTGCCTCTTCATCTCACGTCACAAAGGGCCAGGTCCCGCCCCCTCCTTGCGACCAACCAATCGGAGCCGCCCATCCCGCCCTCGCGGCTCCTACACCACGTGGGGGGGGGGGGGGGGGGGGGAAATCACAGCAGCTGCAGAGGCTGCAAACCAGAGATAAAACCTCAAGGGGGGCCAGACTACAAAATGCTGCAGTAACTCAGCAGGACTGGCAGCATCTCTGGAGAGAAGGAATGGGCGACGTTTCATTGTTTAGACCCTTCCTCGGACTGAGAGTTGCAGGAGAGATGTAGACGGTGATGTGGAGTTAAAGAAACATAGACAATGGGTGCTGGAGTAGGCCATTCGGCCCAGCACCACCATTCAATGTGATCACAGCTGATCATCCACAAACAGTACCTTGTTCATACCTTCTCACCATATCCTCTGACTCTGCTATCTTTAAGAGCTCTCTCTAGCTCTCTCTTGAAAGTATCCAGAGAACCGGCCTCCTCTGCCCTCTGAGGCAGAGAATTCCACACTCACAACTCTGTGTGTGAAAAAGTGTTTCCGCAACTCCGTTCTAAATGGCTTACACCTTATTCTTAAAATATGGCCCCTGGTTCTGAACTCCCCCAACATCGGGAACATGTTTCCTGCCTCTTGCAAAGTGTGTTCGGCTCCTGAAGAACTGTGTTGGGGCACTGGAGAAGCAGCTGGATGACCTCGGGTTCATCCTGGAAAATCCTGGGCAGGACCTACTGTACGATTGTTACACTGAAGATACCCGACGAGAGAAGGGACAGGTCTGCGAGTCAAAAGGTGACGCTGAGGCATAAACGAAGAGACAGACGTCAGGCAGAGCCGTGGTAGTCGGGAACAGACAAGGGTTTCTGCAGCAACAGGTGGGAGTCAAGGATGATGTGTTGCCTCCCTGATGCCAGGATCCAGGACGCCATGGACCGATTGCAGAGCATCCCCAAGGGTGAAGGTGAGCAGCCGGAAGTGGTAGTGCATGTCGGCACAAATGACGTCGGGAAGAAGAGGAAAGACATTCTACAGCGTGACTTGGATAGGTTGGGTGAGTGGACAAATGCATGGCAGATGCAGTATAATGTGGATAAATGTGAGGTTATCCACTTTCGTGGCAAAAAGAGGAAAGTAGACTATTATCTGAATGGGGGCCGATTAGGAAAAGGGGAGATGCAACGAGACCTGGGTGTCATGGTACACCAGTCATTGAAAGTAGGCATGCAGGTGCAGCAGGCAGTGAAGAAAGCGAATGGTATGTTAATAGCAAAAATTAACATACAGTGAAGAAAGCGAATGGTATATTAATAGCAAAAGGATTTGAGTATAAGAGCAGGGAGGTTCTGCTGCAGTTCTACAGGGTCTTGGTGAGGCCACACCTGGAGTATTGCGTAGTTTTGGTCTCCTAATCTGAGGAAAGAGGGAGTATAGAGAAGGTTCACCAGACTAATTCCTGGGATGGCAGGACTTCCATATGAAGAAAGACTGGATAGACTCGGCTTGTACTCGCTAGAATTTAGAAGATTGAGGGGGGATCTTATAGAAACTTACAAAATTTTAAGAGGTTGGACAGTGCTAGATGCACGAAGATTCTGTTCCATAGAAACATAGAAATTAAGGTGCAAGGAGTAGGAGCCATTCAGCCTTCGACCGCCATTCAATATGATCATGGCTGATCATCCAACTCAGTATCCCGTACCTGCTCTCTCCATACCCTCTGATTCCCCTTAGCCACAAGGGCCCGATGTTGGGGAAGTCCAGAACAAGGGATCACTGTTTAAGGGTAGGGGGAAGGGGGAAGTCTTTTAGGACCGAGATGAGAAAGTCATTTTTCACACAGAGAGTGGTGAATCTGTGGAATTCTCTGCCACAGAAGGTAGTTGAGGCCAGTTCATTAGCTATATGTAAGAGGGAATTAGATGTGACCCTTGTGGCTAAAGGGATCAGGGGGTATGGATAGAAGGCAGGTACAGGATACTGAATTGGATTATCAGCCATGATCATATTGAATGGCCGTGCAGGCTTGAAGGGCTGCATGGCCTACTCCTGCACCTATTTTCTATGTTTCTATGACTTCAGAGAACTCGGAAGGTGGCTGAAAAGTAGGATCTCCAGGGTGGTTATCTCCGGTTTGCTTCCACTTCCTCGTGCTGGTGAGGGAAGGAACAAGGAGGTAGAGGATCTCAACGTATGGCTGAGGAGCAGGTGCAGGGAGCAGGAATTTAAATTCTTAGACCACTGGGATCTGCTTTGGGGAAGGGCGAATCGTACAAAAAGGATGGGTTGCACCTTAACAGGCATGGGAACAACAATGGCAGGTATTTCTACAGAAGGTGCAGGATTGGTTCATTCCAAAGAGGAAGAAAGATTCGAAGGGAAGTAAGGGGCGACCGTGGTTGACAAGGGCAGTCAGGGACAGTATAAAATTAAAAGAGAAGTACAACATAGATATGTTAAGGAAAAAAGTGTAGCAATCTCCCAGATGTACTGGAGGACAGAGGATCTAAGGGGGTAGAGGAACTGAAATAAATTTTCATTAGGCGAGAAATAGTATTGGGTAGTCTAATGGGACTGAAAGATAATAAATCCCCTGGGCCTGATGGTCTGCATCCCAGATCCTCAGGGAGGTGGCTCAAGAAATTTTCCAATGTTCAATAGATTCAGGATCAGTTCCTGTGGATTGGAGAATAGCTAATGTTATCCCACTTTTCAAGAAAGGAGCGAGAGAGAAAACACAATTACAGACAGTTAGCCTGACTTTGGTGGAGGGAAAGATGCTGTAGTCAATTATTAAAGAGGTAATAATGGAGCATTTGGATAGCAATAAAAGGATTAGTCCAAGTCAACATGGATTTATGAAAGGGAAGTCATGCTTGACTATCTGGAATTTTTTGAGGATGTGAACAAGTAAAATGGATGAAGGGGGGTGCCAGTGAGATGTAGTGTATGTAGACTTTCAGAAAGCCTTTGATAAGAGGTCCCGCACGGGAGTACTGATGACAAAAATTAGAGCATATGGTATTGGGGGTATAGGGTGTTGACATGGATAAGAAAATTGGTTGGCAGACCGGAAGCTAAGAGCAAGGAGTAAACAGGTCCTTTTCAGAATGAGCAGGCAGTGGCGGTGGTGTGCCGCAAGGCTCGGGGTGTTGGGGCCACAACTGATTACCATATATATAAATGATGGAAGAACGGAATTGGAAGGCAACACTGATATAAAACTGAGCTCGCAAAGAAATATGCATCGAATCGGCACAAGGAACGGTTGATTATCTGGAAGAAAAAAATCCCACCCTCTGCCCAGCAAGTTGTGGATGACGCAAAGCTGGCTGTCAGTATGGAACTGTGAATAGGATGTTAGGAGGTTGCAGGGGATCTGGACAGGTGGAGTGTGGGCAGATGCGTGGCAGATGCAGTATAATATAGATAAATGTGAGGTTATCCAGTTTGCCGGCAAAAACAAGGGGGCAAATTATTATTCTCAATGGGGTTAGGTTAGGTAAGGGGAAAAAAAAAAATAGAGGTACAGCGAGACCTGAGCGTCGTACACCAGTTACTGAAAGTTGGCGTGCAGTTACAGCAGGCAGTGAAGAAAGCTAATGGAATGTGAGCCTTCATAACAAGAGGGTTTAAGTACAGGAGTAAAGAGGTTCTTCTGCAGTTGTATAGGGCTATGGTGAGACCACATCAGGAGTATTGTGTACAGTTTTGGTCTCCTAATTTGAGGAAGGACATCCTTGTGATTGAGGCAGTGCAGCATGGTTCATGAGATTGATCCCTGGGATGGCGGGACTGTCATATGAGGAAAGGTTGAAAAGACTAGGCTTGTATTAACTGGAGTTTAGAAGGATGAGGGGGTAATTTATGGACACATATAAAATTATAAAAGGACTGGACAAACTAGATGCAGGAAAAATGTTCCCAATGTTGGGTGAGTCCAGAACCAGGGGCCACAGTCTTAGAATAAATGGGAGGTAATTTAAGACTGAGTTGAATAAATACTTTTTTACCTAGAGAGTTGTGAATTTATGGAATTCCCTGCCACAAAGGGCAGTGGAGGCCAAATCACTGGATGGATTTAAGAGAGAGTTGGATAGAGCTCTCGCGGCTAGTGGAGTCAAGGGATATGGGGAGAAGGCAGGCATGGGTTATTGATAGCGGACGATCAGCCATGATCACAATGAATGATGGTGCTGGCTCAAAGGGCCGAATGGCCTCTTCCTGCACCTATTTTTTATGTTTCGAACATAGCAAAGATGAGCGAGAAGCAAGAGGATTGGGTAACTTTTAAAGAGCAACAGAAGATAACTAAAAAGGCAATAAAGGGAGAAAAGATGAGGTACGAAGGTAAGCTACCCAAGAATATAAAGGAGGATAGTAAAAGCTTCTTTTGGTATGTGAAGAGGAAAACATTAGTTCAGCACAAATTTGGACACTTTTAGACTGAAAAAGGTGAATTTTATTATGGGGAGCAAGGAAATGGCAGACAGGTTGTGCAGGGTACTTTGGATTTGTCTTCACAAACAATCTGCCAGATGTACTAATGGCCAGAGGATCTAGGGTGATGGAGGAAGAAATGGTGTTGGGTAGACTGATGGGACTGAAGGCTGATAAATCCCCAGGGCCTGATGGTCCACATCACAGGGTACTTAAGGAAGGAGAAGTCAAGGGGGAGAGAGGTGGAGAGAGGGAGGGTGGACGGAGAGTTCATTGATTACTCCCCCTTAGACGAGTGGGGAAGAGAGGGAGATGGAGAGAGGGGAGAGGAGTTTATTGATTATTTACCTCATATACCCACTCAGACAGAGGTTTATAACATTATTTACCCCAGCTTTTCTCACAGACCTGTAGTTTATGTGGAGATTTATTGATTATTTACAGGGGGGACAGACACAGAGGTAAATGCCATTATTTACCCCAGTTTATACCCCCAGACATGTAGTTTATGTGAAGATTTACCTCAGTGAATAAGGAAGGTAGACAAAAATGCAGGAGAAACTCAGCAAGTGAAGCAGCATCTGTGGAACGAAGGATACATTAAACTACTGGTGCTGGTGTCTCTGCCAAGGCACCGCAGCAATTCTCTCTCACTCCAACAAGACGACATTCGCAACTTAAAAAGAGAGAGAGAGAGAGAGAGAACATTCCGCAGATAGTGAAAGAGGTAGGGAGAGATGGAGCTAGAGAGAGACAAAGAAAGAGAAAGACAGAGAGAGAATGATAGAGAGATAGCAGTGTACATCCCACAGACAGAGAGAAAGAGAGAGGTTGAGAGAGGTAGAGGGATAGACAACAAGAGGGATAGAGAACGGGATGGGGGGGGAGAGGGAGAGGGGAGGGGGAGAGGGGGGAGGGGGAGAGGGGAAGGGGAAGGAATGATTGATGGACTTTGCGACTGCACCGAATCCCCAGCCTGCGCGCCCGCCCCGCCCGCCCGCTCTGATCCAACAGAGTCTATCCGCGTCCGGCCCGGCCCGGGGTACCTCACGTTCAACCCGCTCATCCCGAATCAACCCGCAGCCCTAACTGCCCGTTGCCCGTTGCCCCAGAGACAGAGAGAGAGACCGCGCGGCGCAGGGGCCTCAGCCCGGACATGACGTCACGGCCCCGGCCGTTGCCCCGCAGACAGAGAGAGAGAGGGGCATCAACGGCCCGCCGTTGCCCCCCGGAAGGGCATCAACCCGAAATGACGTCACTGCCCCGGCCGCCCGTTGCCCCAGACAGAGAGAGGGGCATCAGCCCGGAAATGGCGTCATGGCCAACATGGCGCCGACCCGCACTGGACGGTGAGAGAGAGAAAGATAAATAAATAACGAGAGTGGGGGAGAGGGAGGGAGAGGGGAGAGGGAGGAGGGAGGGAGGGAGAGGGGAGAGAGGGGGAGAGGGGGAGAGGGGGAGAGGGGGAGAGGGGGAGAGGGAGAGAGGGGGGGAGAGATGTCTGAGCGGTGGGGCTGAGCGGGGCAGGAATAAGGGGAGAGGTTCAGAGAGAGAGAGAGAGGAGACAGTCCGGGGGAGGGATGGAGCGGGTGAGAAGCTGGGGGTGGAAAATGGATGAAGTGAGAGTGAGTAGCGGGGAGCAAAGGGAGGGAGGAGGGATTCAAGGGGGAGTGAGTTTGGTGCCGAGGGGAGTGAATGGGGGCAGGGAACTGCGGGAGAGAGAGAGGGGTCAAGTGAGTCAAGGAAGGGGGCAGGGAGCCTGGTGGGGATTCACACTGTGTGGGGGGTGGGGGGTGGGGGTGGGGAGGAGCGGGGAGGGAGCAAAGGAGGGTAAGGAGCAGGAGGCGGCAGGGATAAGGGGCGGGGAGCCATAGGGAGGAGGTCACATTGTGTGGCGGGTGGGGAGGGTGATGCAGTTTAGGAAGTCAAACCAGGGCAGTGTGAATGGCGGGGCACTGGGGCAATAGACAATAGGTGGAGGAGTCGGCCCTTTGAGCCAGCCCCGCCATTCAATGTGATCATAGCTGATCATCCCGAATCAGTACCCAGTTCCTGCCTTCTCCCCATATCCCTTGACTCCGCGATCTTTGAGAGCCATATCTAGTTCTCTTTTGAATGTATCCAGAGAACCGGACCCCACCGCCCTCTGATGCAGAGAATTCCACACTCACAACTCTCTGTGAGTAAAAGTGTTTCCTCGTCTTCGTTCTAAATGGCTTAACCATTATTCTTAAACTGTGGCCCCTGGTTCTGGACTCCCCCCAACATCATGAACAAGTTTCCTGCCCCTAGCATGTCCAAACCCTTAACAATCATATATGTTTCAATAAAATCCCCTCTCAGCCTTCTAAACTCCAGAGTGTACAAGCCCAGCTGCTCCATTCTCTCAGCATATGACAGTCCCGCCATCCCAGGAATTAACCTTGAAAACCTACGCTGCTCTCCCTCAATAGCAAGAATGTCCTTCCTCAAATTAGGGGACCAAAACTGCACACAGTACTCCAGCTGTGGTCTCACTAGGACTCTGTACAACTCTGAGCCTTGTGGAATGTGTGGAACCGAGGGATCTAGGAGTGTGGGTACGAATAGGGCCAGAGGGCCTCTTTCCAACACTGTTTCACTCTATGACAAAGTGCTGGAGTAACTCGGTGGATCAGGCAGCACCTGTGGAGAAGATAGACACAAAGTGCTGGAGTAACCCAGCGGGTCAGGCAGCATCTGTGGAGAGAAGGAATGGGTGGTGTTTTGGGTCGACACTCTTTGGTTTAGTTTAGTTGAGAGATGCAGCGCGGAAACAACAGGTCTTTCGGCCCACGGAGTCAGCGCCGACCAGCGATCACCCCGTACACTAGCACTATCCCACGCACATTAGGGACAATTTAGCAATTTAGCGGAGGCCGATTTATCTACACCCCTGAATGTCTTTTAAATGTTGGAGGAAATCGGAACACGCAGAGTAAAAATCCATGCAGGTCATGGGAAGAAGGTATCGACCCCGGGTCTCTGGCGGTGAGGCAGTAACTACCAGTGCGCCAGTGTGCTGCACAGAATTATGTAATGGTTTACTCCGCCATAAACACACTCAATATGTGCTTGTAATGTCCTGTTTGCCAACTTGTTGACCCTCTGTGTTCCCCTCCTGCAGGGTTTAGTAGCCTTTACTGTGGACGGAGAGACGGGGACATGAGCGGCTATTCAGGGTGGCCAGGGTGCAGGTGAGCCCCCCCCTGCTTGGTGTGTGGGCTGAGCTTCGAGGAGCTGAGCTTCGGTGGAGGACCACATGATGGGGCACAACAAGGAGAAGCGTTATGAGTGCGACGTGTGTGGCAAGACCTGGCAGTGCCCAAGCGACCTGGAGACCCACCGGCGGGTGCACACGGGAGAACGCCCCTTCAACTGCTCTAAGTGCGATAAGAGTTTCAAGACGGCGAATGTCCTAGAGGCCCACCGGCGGGTTCACACGGGTGAGAAGCCCTATGGCTGCTTCACATGCGGCAAGAGTTTTACCCAGTGGTCAGGGCTGCGGGAGCACAAGCGGGTGCACAGCAGTGAGCGGCCCTTCACCTGCTCCGACTGCAGCAAAGGTTTCAAGTCTTCCAGGGACCTGAACGTGCACAGGCGGCTCCATACCGGGGTGCGGCCCTTCACCTGCAGCGACTGCGGCAAAGGCTTCACCCGCTCCAGCAGCCTGCTGAAGCACCAGCGCACCCACACCGGCGAGCGCCCCTACACCTGTGCCCTTTGCGGCAAGGGTTTCACCCAGTCCAGCAGCCTGCTGGAGCACCAGAGCACCCACACTGGTGAGCGCCCCTACACCTGTGCCCAGTGCGGCAAGGGCTTCACCCAATCCAGCAACCTGCTAAAGCACCAGAGCACCCACACTGGTGAGCGTCCTTACACCTGTGCCCAGTGCGGCAAGGGCTTCACCCAATCCAGCAACCTGCTGGTGCACCAGCGCACCCACACTGGCGAGCGCCCCTACACCTGCGCCAAGTGTGGCAAGGGCTTCACCCGATCCAGCCACCTACTGCTGCACCAGCGCACCCACACCGGCGAGCGCCCCTACTCCTGCGCCCAGTGCGGCAAGGGCTTCACCTGCTCCAACCAGCTGCTGTCCCACCAGCGGATGCACGCCGGCGACTGTCCCTTCCCCAGCCAAGTGTGTGAAGAACGTTTTGCAATGGCCTCGCACGCCCTGTCTCACCAGCACGTGCACACCAGTGGCCAGCCCTACGATTGCCCATACTGCGGTGAGACGTTTGACAGCTCGCGGGGGTTGCGGCAGCACCGGCGGGCCCACGCCGGCGAGCAGCTGCTTCCACTGTGACAAGAGCGCATGGGGGCTGCGGGAGCACCAGCGGATACACACCAGAGAGAGACTGTTTGTGTGCACTGAATGTGACAAGGGTTTCACGTGCATGTCCCGCCTGTGGCAGCACCGGCGTACCCACAACGGTGGCCGTCCCCTGCCCGTACTGTGGTAAGGACTTCACCCACCTTGACCACCTGCTGGAGCACTGGCGAATCCACACCAGCCAGCGCCCCTTCACCTGCCTACTCTGGGGCAAGACCTTTGCCCGCTCCACCAGCCCGCTGGCACGCCGCCACGTGGATAGGCGCTGTTTAGGTTGACAAAAAATGCTGGAAGGAATGGATAACATTTCTGGTCGAGACCCTCCACAGTCTTGACCCAAAATGTCACCCAGTCCTCTCCAGAGATGCTGCCTGTCCCACTGAGTTACTCCAGTGTTTTGTGTCCTTTTTTGTAAACTAGCATCTGCAGTTCCTTGTTTTTAAACTATTCTGGTTAACCATCTATGCACCTTCCCCAAGCCTCCACATCAGTCCTGTAATGGAGTGACCAGAACTGTATGCAATACTCCAAATGCTACCTGACCAATGTCCCTTAAAGCTGCACATATACATTCCTCTCTCCTTATCTCATATCCTTTCCCTTCCCTCTGTCACTTAGTTCACTTATCTGCCGATCACTCCCTCATCTGTTAACATAGCGTCAGTCTGAAGAAAGGCCCTGATCCGAAATGTCACCTATCCATGTTCCCCACAGATGCTGCCTGACCCGCTGAGTTACTCCAGCACTCTGTGAAACCTCACCTATCCATGTTCTCCACAGATGCTGCCTGGCCCGCTGAGTCACTCCAGCACTCTGTGAAACGTCACCTATCCATGTTCTTCACAGATGCTGCCTGACCTGCTGAGTTAGTGCAGCACTCTGTGAAACCTCACCCATCCATGTTCTCCACAGTTGCTACCTGACCCGTTGAATTACTGCACCTCTATATGAAACATCACCTATCCATGTTCTCCACAGATGCTGCCTGACCCACTGAGTTACTGCTGCACTTTGTATTAGAGTCATAGAGTGATACAGTATGGAAATAGGGCCTTCGGCCCAACTTGCCCTCACCGACCAACATGTCCCGGCTACACTAGTCACACCTGCCCATGTTTGTCCATATCCCTCCAAACTTGGCCTATCTATGTATCTGTCTATAACTGTTTCTTAAACGTTGGGATATTCCCAGCCTTAACTACCTCCTCCGTCAGCTCGTTCCTATTAAATATTTTCCCCTTCACTTTGTACCCGTGTCCTCTGGTCTTCAACCACCCCACCCCCCCACCCCCCCCCCACCCCACCCCCCACTCAGGGCAAGAGATTCTGTGCATCTAACTAAATTGTGCTCGAGATGCAAGATTCCAGCATCTGCAGTTTCTTATGTCTCCTTCACCTGTATCCACCTACCACTTCTGAAGATGGGTCTCAACCTGAAACATCACCCATTCCTTCTATATAGAGATGCTGCATGTCCCGCTGAGTTACTCCAGCATTTTGTATCCACCTATCACTTGCCAGGCTTTGTTCAGCCCTCGTCTCTCTTTTCCAGCTCCCCCTACCCTTTCCAATCAGTCTGAAGAAGGGTCCTGACTCAAAACGTCCTCTGTCCATTCCCTCTAGAGCGGTGGAGGAACTCAGTGGGTCAGGCGGCATCTGTAGAGGGAAGGGAATCTAAGGTGACCGCTCCCACCTCTCCTTTCCAACTTTCTCCACCCTCCACTCCAAGCAGTCTGAAGAAGGGTCCTGATCTAGAATGTTGCCTGTCCATGCTCTCCAGAGATGCAAGTTACTCCAGGAGATTGGGTCTCCTTTTATGAAACAGCAGCTGCTGTTCCTTGTATCTAGACTGGGCGTGCATTTCATCCTTCACTTGCGCTCGGTCCACTAAGGCCTGCTGGATCTCCCAGTAGTCAACCATTTTAACTCCCCTTCCCATTCCCACACTGGTCTTTCTGTCCTGGGCCTCCTCCATTGCCAGAGTGAGGTGACATGCAAACTGGAGGGACAGCACCTCATAGCTTACAGCTCAATGACATGAACATTGAATTATGCAAATTAAACGGACACTCCCCCTCGTGGGCCATCTCTTCGTCATTCCTCTGTCTTCTTCTCGCTGGCGAAAGGCTTCAGGATTAATCTGGAGTCACCGCTTCTAAAACTTAAGTTTTAGTGTATCTATGTTTTTTACATGGGGGGTAGGGGGGGGGAATTGGGCAACTTTTTTGTCAGTCACTTACCTCGACGGAGATGTGATATTTCTCCCTCGCCGAGGATCGCCCGTGAGGAGCTCCAACCACGGGGCCTGTGGAGTTTAACACCGCGAGCCCGCGGTCTCCGGTAAGAAGAGGCCGACTCGGGAGCTCCATGCAGCGGAGTGTTCCAATCCTTCCCGATGCGGCGGCTTCGGATGTCGGCAGCGGTGACTGGAGGGTTCAACAGCCCCGACCACGGGTGAACACACGAGGAAGATAATTGAACTTTATTTCCTTCCATCACAGTGAGGAATGTGGATTCTGCTATGGTGGATGTTTCTGTTAAATTTTATTTTATGTGTATTGTTGCTTTTTACTTAGTATGGCTGTATGCTAGCTGAAATATCACTGTACCTTAATTGGAACATGTGATAGTAAATGTGAACTGCAAACATCCAGTGAATTGGTCTCCACTGCCTTCTGTGGCAAGGAATTCCACAGATTCACAACTCTCTGGTTGAAAAAGTTTTTCCTCGTCTCAGTCCTATACGACCTACCCGTTATTCTTAAACGATGGCGCTTGGTTCTGATACTATCCAACTTATACAATATAAATTATAACCGAAGGTATTTTATTAAGTAAAGATTAACTTGACTTCTTTGGGTTTTGAATTTTGAAGCTTTGTAATTCTGTGCTGTAGATGAGCTGGGTGATCAGGAAATTGGAGGCCAGCATTGTAACTGCATTCAAGCTGCTTCCTGTTGTGCCCAAGCAAAATATATTGACAATGGTGGGAAAGGATGTGTTTCCTGAGAAGGTGCTGGCTTCTGTCAACAGAAGCCTTGAGAGAGGATGTGTTTCCTTTGGAGTTGGGTCTCTGTAAACAGGAATTTCTGTGGGTAATTGATAAAGACCCTTACATTGTTTAAGAAGGTACTGCAGATGATAGACCTTTGACTAAGTTCCTGTTGTTTGGGGGTTTGTAACTAAAGTTTGTGACCGATATAACCATAGCATGAGAAGTATTGTGTTAGTGACAAGAATGCTTTGAATGGGTATACTCTGTGATTGATGTGTTAGACATCATTGCTCCAACTATGTATAAACATGTGACTACGTTTCCAAAATACTATAAAAAGGATGCTGTATGCCTTTGTTCATTAGAGTGATGGCCCAGGAGGGTTAAGTATGTGTTGCATACATGACTTTGTATCCCCGGCACTCTCGCCGGCTAAATGATCAGTAAAGCTTGGGTACACAAAAAGCTGGAGAAACTCAGCGGGTGCAGCAGCATCTAAGGAGCGAAGGAGATAGGTGACGTTTCGGGTCGAGACCCTTCTTCAGACCCCTTCAGTAAAGCTTGTGTTGGTTGATCTAACCTATTGTCAGTTGTCTGTTTTAAGAAATGAACCTTAACAGTTCTGGACTCCCCCAACATGGGTAACATGTTTCCTGCATCTACCCTGTCCAATCGCTCACTCATTTTATACGATTCTATAAGATACCCACTCATCCTTATGAATTCCAGTGAATATAAACCCAGTCGACCCATTCTTTGAATATATGTCAGTCCCGCCATCCCAGGAATTAACCTTGTGAACCTACGCTGCACTCCCAGAATAGCAAGAATGTCCTTCCACAAATTAGGAGACCAAAACTGCACACAATTCTCCAGGTGTGGTGTCACTATGGCTCTGTACAACGGCAGTGGGACCTCCTTGCTTCTAAGCTCAACTCCTCCCGCTATGAAGGCCAACATACCATTAGCTTTCTTCAGTGCCTGGTGTACCTGCATGCTTACTTTCAGTGACCTCCAGGTCTCGTTGCACTTCCCATTTTCCCTAACCTGACACTATTCAGACAATACAGGGTGCTGGAGTAATACCTTAAACTTCCTCATCTCTGTGTCTCCCTCTCCTGTGACTCTCAGTCTGAAGGAGGTTCCTTCACTCCAGAGATGCTGCCTGTCCCACTGAGTTACTCCAACATTTTGTGTCTGTCTATGGAGAACATGTGGATAGGGACCGTTTTCTTGAGTCACGACCCTTCTTCAGACCTGAAACATTGTCTATCCACATTGACTCAGAGCTCCCGTGGATTTGGAAGCAACAGCAACAAAGAGAAGCAGGAGAAAACACTGATTGGCTCTAGCTTGATTGGGAGGAGAGTTAGAAGTCAGTCAGAGGGAGAAAACAGGAATTTGGTTTGTAAATTGGTAAATTAGGCAATTTATCAGCCAATATAAGCAAGATAGCTCTTGGGGAGCGGCAGTGAGGGAAGTGCCCTGCGAGTAAAGTGCGAGTCTTTGGTTCGAAAGTCTCCGGCGAGGAGAGGAGGCTACGCAAATCGCTGGACAGGGAGAGACGAAAGAAGGAGATGTCAAGCAAGCTGATTCAGTGTGATGCTTGCAGTATGTGGGAGGTCAAGGACATGCTGGTGCCTCTGGCTGCTACAAATGTGAGAAGTGCATCCAGGTACAGCTCCTGAAGGACTGTGTTGGGGAATTGGAGAAGCAAGTGGATGACGTCAGGTTCGTCCGAGAAGCAGAGTCGTTCCTCGACAAGTCCTACAGTGAGATTGTTACACCTAAGGTACTGGAAGGGAAAAAGTGGGTGACGGTGAGAAAGGGAGGGAAACTTGGAATGCAAAGGTCCCCGAGCATTGTACCTATTGTGAACAGGTTCACCCACTTAGAAGCTGTCGGGACAGAAGAAGTTAAAACACTGAGCGGCGGTCTGGCTTGCGAAGCATAAAAGACAGTTGAGCCAAAACCAAAGAGGCCAACGTCAGGCAACGCCATTGTAGTTGGAGACTCCATTGTGAGAGGTACGGGCAGGGGTTTCTGTGGCAAAAGATGGGATTCGAGGATGGTGTGCTTCCTCCCTGGTGCCAGGATGCAGGATGTCACAGACAGAGTGCAGAAAATCCTCAAGGGCGAAGGTGAACAACCAGAAATCATAGTGTGTTGGCACAAACAACGTCGGAAAGAAGGGGATGAATATTCTGCAGCGTGACTTTGGAGAGCTCGGAAAAATGCTGAAAAGCAGGACCTCCAGGGTTGTTATCTCTGGTTTGCTTCCAGTTCCTCGTGCTGGCGAGAGCAGGAACAAGGGAATACTGGACCTGAATGTGTGGCTGAGTAACTGGTGCAGGGGGCAGGGATTTAGATTCTTAGATCACTGGGATCTGTTTTGGAGTAAGGGGGAACTGTACAAAAGGGACGGATTGCATCTTAACAGGTGGGGGACCAGCATTCTGGCAGGCAGCTTTGCCACTGCTACACGGGTGGTTTTAAACTGAATAAAGGGGGTGGGGTGTCAAATGGGATAGTCGAAGATGGAGTTAAAGGGAAAGAGATTAAAGGGATGGTTAATGACCCCAGAATTAACGGGAAAGGAAGCTCACAAAGGGATAGGAGAGTATGGCCAAGTGTAATAGGGATCGATGTGAAAGGTGAGATGCGTAAGGAATTAAAGGTATTGTATATGAATACGCGAAGTATAAAAAGTAAAGTAGATGAGCTTGAGGCTCAGTTAGAGGTTGGTAGATATGACATTGTGGGGATTACTGAGCCGTGGCTGCAGGAGGATCGGGCCTGGGAAGTCAATATTCAGGGTTATACATCCTATAGAAAGGACAGGCAGGTGGGCAGAGGGGGGGGGGGGGGGGTAGCTCTGCTGGTGAGGGATGGAATTCAGTCCCTTGCGAGGGAAGACATACGGACAGACGAGGTAGAGTCACTGTGGATTGAGTGGAGGATTTGTAAAGGCAAGAAGACACTAATTGGTGTTATTTACAGACCCCCAAATAGTAGCCCGGATGTAGGGTGTAAGTTGCAGCAGGAGTTAAAACTGGCATGTAACAAAGGTAATGCCACTGTGGTGATGGGGGATTTCAATATGCAGGTAGACTGGGAAAATCAGGTTGGTTTAGGACCCCAAGAAAGAGAGTTTGTAGAATGCCTCCGAGATGGATTCTTAGAGCAGCTTGTAATGGAGCCGACCAGAGAAAAGGCAATTTTGGATTTAGTGTTGTCCAATGAACCAGATATGATAAGAAAACTCGAGGTAAAGGAACCGCTTGGAGGTAGTGATCATAATATGATTAGTTTTAATCTGCAATTTGAGAAGGAGAACGTTAAATCGGAAGTGGCAGTGATGCAGTTGAACAAAGGGGACTATGAAGGCATGAGAGCGGCGCTGGCCAAAGTAGACTGGAAAGGGATCCTAGCAGGAATGATGGTGGAACAGCAATTGCAGAAATTTCTGGGCATAATCCGGACGAAGCAGGATCATTTCATTCCAAAAAGGAAGAAAGATTCTAAAGGGAGTAGGAGGCAACCGTGGCTGACAAGAGAAGTTCGGGATAGAATAAAACTAAAGGAAAAGATGTATAACACAGCAAAGAGTAGCCAGAAGCTGGAGGATTGGGAAACTTTCATACAACAACAGAAGGAAACAAAACGGGCAATACGGGCTGAAAAGATGAAGTATGAGGGGAAACTGGCCAGGAATATAAAGAAGGACAGTAAAAGCTTCTTTAGATATGTTAAGGGAAAAAGAGTAACAAAGTTGTCTATTTTATCCTCTTATCCATTTTATCCTTTTATCCATTTTATCCATTTTAACCATTTTATCTTTCTGTTTATTCTCGTGTTGCACGGGGAGCCAAATGCAACGGAATTTCGTTTGGAATTGCATATATCGATGTATTTCTAAATGACAATAAAGTTTGTTTGATTTGATAGACAATTGGTGCAGGAGTAGGCCATTCAGCCCTTCGAGTCAGCACCACCATTCAACGTGATCACGGCCTATCATCCCCAAACGGTACCCCGTTCCTGCCTTCTCCCCATATCCCCTGACTTGGTTATTTTTAAGAGCCCTATCTAGCTCTCTCTTGAAAGTATCCAGAGAACCAGCCTCCATTGCCCTTTGAGGCAGAGAATTCCACAGACACACAACTCTCTGGGTGAAAACGTGTTTCCTCATCTCCGTTCTAAATGGCCTATTCTGTATTCTTAAACTGTGGCCCCTGGTTCTGGACTCCCTCAACATTGGGAAAATGTTTCCTGCCTCTAGCATGTCCAATCCCTTAATAATCTTATATGTTTCAATAAGATATCTTCTCATCCTTCTAAACTCCAGAGTATACAAGCCCAGCCACTCCACCTCTCTCAGCATATGACAGTCCCACCATCCTGGGAATTAACCTTGTAAACCCGACGCTGCACTCCCTCAAGAGCATGAATGTCCTCCCTCAAAGTAGTATACTAAAACTGCACACAATACTCCAGGTATGATCTCACCAGGACCCTGTACGACTGCAGATTTACCTCTTTGCTCCTATACTCAACTCCTCTTGCTATATTAATCTGATGAACGTTTGTAAACTATCAATATAGGCATTCTTTGATTGTGTTAATAGTCTGTATTTTTATTTTTATTTTTTTGAAATAAAAGTATTTGTATAATTGAAAAAAACGTGGTCATCCGCTGCACTGCAGGCCCTTCAAGTTTGTGGTCAACGCTCCCACCATGTGGTGATCCACCTGAAAGGTTCGCCTGAAATGTGGACAACACTCCCACCGTGTGGTGATCCGCTATAATGCAGGCCCGGCCAATTATATCCACAATTGATTCTTGAAGGGTTGACGGTGGATATGCAATGGAAGGCATTTAAAGACTGCACGGATGAACTACAACAATTGTTCATCACAGTATGGCAAAAGAATAAATCAGGGAAGGTAGCGCATCCGTGGATAACAAGGGAACATCAGGCTGCTGTTCATTGACTTCAGTTCCGCCTTCAACACTGTCATACCCGCTAGCTTGATCACCAAACTCAGCGGTCTTGGCATCTCCACTTCCCTCTGCAATTTGACACTGGATTTCCTCACTAACAAACCTCAGTCTGTTTGGATCAACAACCTCACCTCCTCCACTATAACACTGAACACTGGCGTGCCACAGGGCTGTGTGCTCAGTCCTCTCCTCTACTCTCTCTTCACTCATGACTGCATCCCTAAGTTTAGCTCCAACGCCATCATAAAATTTGCGGACGACACCACGGTGGTAGGACTGATCAGCGACAACGACGAGTCAGCCTACAGGGAGGAGGTCCAGCACCTGACAACCTGGTGTGCCGATAACAACCTCGTCCTCAACTCCCAGAAGACGAAGGAAATCATTGTCGACTTCAGAAAAAACAGAGGGGGCAGACACACCCCCATTCATATAAACGGGACTGAGGTGGAGCGTGTCTCCAACTACAAATTCCTCGGGGTACACATCTCGGAGAATCTGTCCTGGTCCCTCAACACCTCCAAGCTGATCAAAAAGGCACAGCAGCGCCTTTACTTCTTGAGGAGGCTCAAAAAAAGCCCAAATGTCCCCCCAGATCCTGACCAACTTTTACCGCTGTACCGTTGAAAGCATCCTGACCACCTGCTTTACGGTATGGTACAGCAGTTGCACCGTTGCAGACAGGAAGGCACTACAACGGGTGGTGAAAACCGCCCAGTACATCATCGGTGCCCCGCTCCCTGCCTTGAATGCGCTCCACCGGAAACGGTGTCTGAGACGGGCTGGGAAGATCATCAAGGACCCCTCCCACCCTAACATGGACTGTTTGCCCTCCTACCATCGGGGAGGCGGTACAGGAGCCTCAGGTCCCGCACCAGCAGGATGAGGAGTAGCTTCTACAATAACACCATCGCACTGCTGAACTCGGAGTCCCGCCGATAGATTCCCACATCTGTATTTATTTTTCTGTATTTATTTATCTGTACTTATCTAAACATTGCTATCACTAGGTACTGACACTAAACTGCATTTCGTTGTACCATACCTGTATCTGTACAATGACATTAAATTTGAATTGAATTGAATTGAATTGAAATCAGGGATAGTATCAAAGCAAAAGATGAAGCGTACAAATTAGCCAGAAAAAGCAGCCTACCAGGGGACTGGGAGAAATTCAGAGACCAACAGAGGAGGACAAAGGGCTTAATTAGGAAAGGAAAATGGAGTATGAAAGAAAACTGGCAGGAAACATAAAAACTGACTGCAAAAGTTTTTATCGATATGTGAAGCGCAAAAGATTAGTTAAAACAAATGTAGGTCCCTTGCAGTCAGAAACTGGTGATTTGATCATGGGGAACAAGGACATGGCAGACCAATTGAATAACTACTTTGGTTCTGTCTTCACTAAGGAAGACATAAATAATTTGCCGGATATAGCAGGGGATCGCGGGTCAAATGAGATGGAGGAACTGAGTGAAATCCAGGTTAGCCGGAAAGTGGTGTTAGGTAAATTGAATAGATTAAAGGACGATAAATCCCCAGGGCCAGATAGGCCGCATCCCAGGGTACTTAATGAAGTAGCCCCAGAAATAGCAGATGCCTTAGTGATAATTTTTCAAAACTCTTTAGATGCTGGAGTAGTTCCTGAGGATTGGAGGGTAGCTAATGTAACCCCACTTTTTAAAAAAGGGAGGGAGAGAGAAAACGGGGAACTACAGACCAGTTAGTCTAACATCGGTAGTGGGGAAACTGCTAGAGTCAGTTATTAAAGATGGGATAGCAGCGCATTTGGAAAGTGGTGAAATCATTGGACAAAGTCAGCATGGATTTACGAAAGGTAAATCATGTCTGACGAATCTTATTGAATTTTTTGAGGATGTAACTAGTAGAGTGGATAAGGGAGAAGCAGTGGATGTGTTATATCTGGACTTTCAGAAGGCTTTCAACAAAGTCCCACACAAGGGATTAGTATACAAACTTAAAGCACACGGTATTGGTGGTTCAGTATTGATGTGGATAGAGAAATGGCTGGCAGACAGGAAGCAAAGAGTAGGAGTGAACGGGTCCTTTTCAGGATGGCAGGCAGTGACTAGTGGGGTGCCGCAAGGCTCAGTGCTGGGACCCCAGCTATTTACAATATACATTAATGATGTGGACGAGGGAAACTTCGAGCATCATCTCGAAGTTTGCGGATGACACGAAGCTGGGGGGCAGTGTTAGATGTGAGGAGGATGCTAGGAGGCTGCAGGATGACTTGGATAGACTGGGTGAGTGGGCAAATGCATGGCAGATGCAGTATAATGTGGATAAATGTGAGGTTATCCACTTTGGTGGCAAAAACAGGAAAGTAGACTATTATTTGAATGGTGACCGATTAGGAAAAGGGGTGATGCAACGAGACCTGGGTGTCATGGTACACCAGTCATTGAAAGTAGGCATGCAGGTGCAGCAAGCTGTGAATAAATCGAATGTGTCTTGGCATTCATAGCAAAAGGATTTGAGTACAAGAGCAGGGAGGTTCTACTGCAGTTGTACAGGGTCTTGGTGAGGCCTGGAGTATTGCGTACAGTTTTGGTCTCCTAATCTGAGGAAAGACATTCTTGCTATAGAGAGAGTACAGAGGTTCACCAGACTGATTCCTGGGATGGCACGACTTCCATATGAAGAAAGACTGGATAGACTCGGCTTGTACTCGCTGGAATTTAGAAGATTGAGGGGTGATCTGAGGGAGATTGAGAGGGGATCTTATAGAAACTTACAAAATTCTTAAGGGGTCGGACAGGCTAGATGCAGGAAGATTGTTCCCGATGTTGGGGAAGTCCAGGACAAGGGGTCACAGTTTAAGGATGAGGGGGAAGTCTTTTAGGACCGAGATGCGAAAATCGTTTTTCACACAGAGAGTGGTGAATCTGTGGAATTCTCTGCCACAGAAGATAGTTGAGGCCAGTTCGTTGGCCACATTTAAGAGGGAGTTGGATGTGGCCCTTGTGGCTGAAGGGATCAGGGGGTATGGAGAGAAGGCAGGTACAGGATACTGAGTTGGATGATCAGCTATGATCATATTGAATGGTGATGCAGGCTCGAAGGGCTGAATGGCCTACTCCTGCACCTAATTTCTATGTTTCTATGTCTCTGTTTGGATCAGGGCGCAGAAATCTCTTGCCTCCTGCTTGGTTACCAGGTCCAGCCTCAGGAAGTCCAACTTATTCTCCAAGAAGCGGACGTTAGCGAGCAGAATAGATGGAAGCGGTGTCCTGCAGGGGTTAGCGTTCAGTTTCGCCGTTAGCCCCCCCCATGAGTACCGCGCTTCTGCTTCCTGTTGCACCGTTTCCTCCTCCTCTGAGTGCGGCCAGTGTTGGTAGGAGACTCCGCAGCTTCGTAGGCCACTGGCTTCATCTGACGCAGCAGTCCGAGACTCCCTAGACTCCAGAGTAACCCGATTCACGACCGCCGAACTACTGGACGCACACAATTTCAACACGGACTGACAGTAGCACCGAACAGCGACCATCAGACTCTGGATTGAACAAGTAAGTGAATGATTTTTTACCTTTAAATTTCTGTTACTGTCAGGAGCCAATGCAGCCGCAGCCAAACAGGGCGCCGCCATCTTAAGAATTGGCTATTGGCTCTGGCAGAGCCAGAATCTCCACATGCTGTCATTGAAACTCTCAACTCCAGTACCAAGCCTCTTGAGCTTCATCCATGCTCCTCAGGGGAGGTCAGACCCTGGACAGCTTTTATCTGGTGAAGAGATGTAGCTGTGTAATGGAGATGAGGTTGCCTTCCACTCCTGTGACCACTTGGTGGCTATCCAGTGTGCTTTTGTCTCAGTTGGCTGGATGGATGCAAGTTGTTTTCCATGTGGAGCAGAGGGGTGACAGGAGAGAGGGGGGGAGAGAGGCAGAGAGAGTGGAGAGAGAGAGAGGTGGGAGAGAGAGAGAGGGGGAGAATGAGAGAGCAGGGGGGGAGAGAGAGAGGGGGAGAGAAATCTAGAGGGGGAGAGAGCGGTGAGAGAGAGTGGGGGGATAGAGAGGGGCGGAGAGAGAGGGGGGTACATGGGGAGAGAGGGGGAGAGAGAGGGGGGAGAAAGATGGGGAGAGAGAGAGTGGGAGTGATAGGGGTGGAGAGAGAGATAGGGGAGACAGTGAGGGGGAGGAGAGAGTGAAGGGGGAGATGGGGGAGGGGTTCTCTGCTCTGTGCTGATAGCCTGATGGAGGGGGTGCTCAGACAGCCCTCAGAGCCTATAACACAGTCTTGTGACCCAGAATTTAGGCAAAAGCCCAGAATTTAGGCCCAGAGCCTACACTGCAGACCTGGAGGCTATAGCACAGGCCTGGAGGCTATAGCACTGGCCTGGAGCCTATGACACAGGCCTGGGGCCTATGACACAGGCCTGGAGCCTATGACACAGGCCTGGGGCCTATGATATAGGCCTGGAGGCTATAGCACAGGCCTGGAGCCTATAACACTGGCCTGGAGCCTATGACACAGGCCTGGGGGCTATAACACAGGCCTGGGGCCTATGACACAGGTCTGGGGCCTATGTCACAAGCCTGGAGCATATCACACATTTGATACTGTCGACCACAGCATCCTAATTGACCGTCTCCGGTACGGGGTTGGTATTGATTGCACTGCCCTAAACTATTTTAGATACGTTTAGAGTGGTCTATCTCCCCCTGAAGCCCAAACAACAATCAAATCTGAACAAAAAACGTCTGTGGTGATGAAGTGCTTTGAGAGGTTAATTATGGCGCATATCAACTCCTAACTCGACAAGAACCTCGACCCACTGCAGTTCACTTACCGCCACAACAGATCAACGGTGGACGCGATCTCGTTGGCTCCCCACTCTGCTCTGGACCACTTGGACAACAGAAACTCATATGTCAGGCTGTTATTCATCGACTACAGCTCGGCGTTTAACACCATCATCCCCTCCAAGCTGGTTACCAAGCTCTCAGATCTGGGTCTCTGCACATCCCTCTGCAATGGAATCCTCAACATCCTCATCCACAGACCACAGTCTGTCTGTATTGGTGTAAATGTGTCATCCTCGATCAGAATCAGCACTGGAGCACCTCAAGGCTGCGTGCTCAGCCCCCTGCTGTACTCACTCTATACTCATGACTGTGTAGCTGGACATTGTGCGAACTCCGTCATCAAGATCGCTGACCACACCATTGTTGTGGGACGTATCACTGACGGAGACGAGTCAGAGTGTAGAAGTGAAATTGACAGATTGACCAAATGGTGCCAGCGCAATAACCTGGCTCTCAACACCAGCAAAATCAAGGAACTGATTGTGGACTTTTAGGGGTAGGATAGGGACCCACAATCCTGTTTATATCATCAGGACGATGGTGGAAAGGGTCAAGTGCATATTTCTGAAGATCTTTCCTGATCCCAGCACACTGATGCTATTATAAAGAAAGCACATCAGAGCCTCTACTTCCTGAGAAGATTACCGAGAGTCGGTATGTCAAAGAGGACTCTCTCAAACTTCTACAGGTGCACAGTAAAGAGCATACTGACTGGTTGCATCGTGGCTTGGTTCGGCAACCAATCGACAAATCAGTCTACTTCCAGGAGCAGAGGCGAAGGGAGGAGAGGAAAGGGGAGGAAAGGAGGAGAGCAGAGGGGAGCAGAGGAAAGGGGATGAGAGGAAAGGGGGGTGGAGGAGAGGAAAGGGGAGGGGAGGAAAGGGTAGTCAGTGGAAGTAATCATGCAAACAGCAGGCAGTGAAGAAAGCATATGGCTTGTTGGCCTTCATAACAAGAAGAGTTGAGTATAGGAGCAAAGAGGTCCTTCTGCAGTTATACAGGGCCTAGTGAGACCACACATCATGGAATCATGGAAAACTTTATTGAAATTTCGTTGCCTTGCAGTCATACATATAGTGAATAACAAAATACACAATAAACACATATTTAACATCCACCACTGTGAGTTCACCAGACACCTCCTCACTGTGATGGAAGGCAAAAATCTTAAGTCTTTGTCTCTTCCCTTCTTCCTCTGCGCTGAGGGCACCCGGGCCTCTGATGTTGTGACCGCACCGGGTGATGTAAATATGTCCCGCAGGTGAATCGCGCTCCGCGAGCGGGCCGGTTCAACTTTGCGGCCCGGGACGTTCGAAGCTGGCGAAGGTGCCGCCCCCCAGTCCAGCGGACACAGCTGTTGCCGCGGGAGCTCCGGAAAAACAGGTCACCAACCTGTGACCTGCAAGCTCCTAACGATGTCGTCCACTGGGCCCGCGGCCAGGCCTCAAAAGTCGCAGCCGCCGCCACCGCCACCAGAAAGCTGCCACAAATCCGAGTCGGGCCGCCGGAACGCCTGAAACCCGCCACAGCCCCAAAGTCGCCCAGTCTCATGATGGTAAGTCCTGGCTGGCTCTGCCTCCGGCGCCTCGGGTCGGTCGCAGTTAGAGTTGGAGGCCGCCAGCTACGCCATTAGGCCTCAGATGGAGTACTCACATGGAGTATTGTGTGCAGCTTTGGTCTCATAATTTGAGGAAGGACATTCTTGCTATTGAGGGAGTGCAGCGTGGGTTCACCAGGTTAATTCCCGGGATGGCGGGACTGTCATATGTTGAGACAATGGAGCGACTGGGCTTGTATCCTCTGGAGTTTAGAAGGATGAGAGGGGATCTTATTGAAACATATAAGTAGGTATGTTACAATACCTACCTTGAGCAGCGCTGCAGTTCTGCCGCTCCCCGTGTGCGTGACTTTGGCGCCTTTCAGAGGGGGGCGGGTTTAAAATGCCGTTTTGCCCCAGACGTTCCAAATCGATCAATCTCAGGCGATTTCATTGCTAAAGAGAAATCGCTCCGACATTTGTTTTATGAAGGTATTTTTAAACTACGCTGGATCATTTATTAACTAGAGTAGTTTAAAAATCATCTTCTAAAGCTCTGAGCACCGACAGCGGAACGGACCTAACGTAGGTGATAAAATTTATTTTTACATAAAAACGTGCTTCTTAGGAAGCATTTAATCACATTTTCATCATGCGAAAAGGGGACAAAAAAAATATACGAACCGGCTGTATTTTTCCTGCCGACTGTGGGTTAAATTCACCGCAAACCGCAACGTTCCAATCCACCGCGTTCCACTAAAACCCACTCGCAAGTTGATTTAAATGGCCATTAATTTACAGGAATTAAACACTAAATTCCTTCCATTTGGCATATGTTCATAAAAATTAGATTTAAAAATCATGTTATATCGTGGATTATTTTGTGAATGTTATTTGGACACTTAGGCAATTTAAGAAATGTTTGTCATTTGGCCATTAATTTACAGGAATTAAACACTAAATTCCTTCCATTTGGCATATAAGTTCATAAAAATTAGATTTAAAAATCATGTTATATCGTGGATTATTTTGTGAATGTTATTTGGACACTTAGGCAATTTAAAAAAATGTTTGTCATTTTTTAAGAAATGGATGGATGTTTAGATCTAGTAATTGAATTTTGTAATTAGCTACAATTAGGTAACTAACTAATTATATGCTTTAATTTCAGGTCATCTAAGTAAGATTGTTTCATATTTGTTTCAGAATGCTTCAATCTATAATAACTGAAAATTTAATTCTCTTAATTTTTAAGAAAGTTATTGGCTTTTAACTGTCCTCGATCACAGCTTTTGAGTTAAGTCAATGGAAAGTCAATGGGGAACAAGATGCTAATTTCCGAGTATGAAAATGGCCATAACTTTTTTGATACTGAAGACAAGAAAGTGATTTAGGTGTCAAATTTAACTTTTTTTTATGCTTTATCTGATGGGATAAATTGCAGACTTGATTTTTAGAATCTCAAAATTTTGCAACATTGCTAATATAAGATTATTAAGGGATTGGACACGCTAGAGGCAGGAAACATGTTCCCGATGTTGGGGGAGTCCAGAACCAGGGGCCACAGTTTAAGAATAAGGGCTAAGCTATTTAGAACGGAGATGAGGAAACACTTTTTCTCACAGAGAGTTGTGAGTGTGGAATTCTCTGCCTCAGAGGGCGGTGGAGGCCGGTTCTCTGGATACTTTCAAGAGAGAGCTCGATAGAGCTCTTAAAGATAGCAGTCAGGGGATATGGGGAGAAGGCAGGAACGGGTTACTGATTGGGGATATTCACATTGAATGGCGGTGTTGGCTCGAAGGGCCGAATGGCCTACTCCTGCACCTATTGTCTACATCTCTCTCCCAGGAAGGTGCCTCATCAGGACCATCCACCTGGAGATTGCCAGTGGTAAGTTAATCAATTAGGGGAGAGGAGAGGAGGGATTATCAAAAATTAATTTAGTTAAGTTTCCGCACTGTATCTCCAAATTAAACTAGTGTGTCAACGGGCGATCGCTGGTCAGCGCGTACTCGGTGGGCCGAAGGGCCTGTTTCCGCACTGTATCTCTGAAGTACAAAATTAGAAAAAGAGCGAGGACAATATTTTGGGGCCTGTTTCAAGTTGGCCGACTTTTGTTTCCTGTTTCCTGGGCGAGAAAATGCCCATTTCCAGCCCGTATTCTCAAAAAATCGCCATTCTCGCCTTATTCTGCTGTATTGTCTGGAATTGTGGTGACTTTTCGGATCTGGGTGAGTGGATGGAGAGGGAGGGGGAGAGAGAAAGGGGGATAGAACTTAGGCCAAAGCCCACAACACAGGCACAGAATCTATAAAACAGGCCTATAACACGGGCTCAGTGCCTACAACACAACCATGAGGCCTACAAAACACAGGATTGGAGGCCCAGAACGTTGGCCAAAGCCCACAACCAGGCCCGGAGCATTCAACACAGCCCCAAGGCCTACAACACAGGCTCAAAGCCCAGAACTTGGGCCAGAGCATAAAACACGGGCCTGGAGCATATAATATAACCTTGTGACCTACAAACACATGCTTGTGGCACCAGAACTTAGGCCAAAGCCCAGAACTTAGATCCGGAGACTATATCACAGGCCCATAGCCTATAATAAAGCCCTTCTTCTTGCAAATGAAACATAAATAAACCAACGGTATAGTTAGATCACAAGCCGGGTGTTGAGCAGCCAGGCTGTTGTCCCTGCGTGAATGTCTGCCAGGCCCTGAGCTCCATTTGAATGGTGGTAGAGCGGGCACTCAGTGATGACATGGTTGGCTGCCTGTTGTTCTGCTCCGCATTCACAGGCTGAGCTCTGGCGGAGCCCCCATCTCCACATGCTGGTGTTGAAACGTCCAACTGCAGTACCAAGGCTGTTGAGCTTCATGCATGCTCCTCTGGGGAGGTCAGACACTGGACAGCTTTCATCTGGTGAAGAGATATAGCTGTGTAATGGAGATGAGGTAGCCTTCCACTCCTGTGACCACTTGGTGGTTATACAGTGTGCTTTTGTCTCAGTTGGCTGGATGGAGGCTAGGAATTGTTTTCCATGTGGTGCAAAGGGGTGACGGGACTTCAGTCGGAATGGCCTCTGCTCTCTGCTGATGGCCTGATGGTGGAGGCGATCTGATAGCCTATAATACAGTCCTGTGGCCCAGAATGTAAGCCAACGCCCAGAATTTAGGCCCGAAGCCTATAACACACGCCCAACTTTGGGAAAATAATGCCACATATTCAATCGTATATGGTTCAATGAAATTAAGATACATATGTAAGATATATGTATTGAAACAGGCCCTTCAACCCACCAATCAAACAAATGAATTAGATGGGTTCTGATATCACGAGGACTTATTTATTGAAGCCATTTAGTTCTGGATTTCTGCAATATGTTCCTTCTCAGATTTCTCTTTCACATTCTGCTGTTCCAACAACTTTCCCTTCTTTGCGCAATAATTCCAAAATCTCTGCAACCTGGTTAGTTGAGATGTCCACACCAACCAGCAATCTATCATACACCAGTTCCATCCTACACACCAGGGACAATTTACAGAAGACAATTAATCTACAAACCAGCACTTCTTTTGGATGTGGGAGAAACCGGAATATCCAGAGAAAACCCATGTGCTAGACAATAGATAGACAATAGGTGCAGGAGTAGGCCATTCGAGCCAGCACCACCATTCAATGTGATCATGGCTGATCATCCCCAATCAGTACCCCGTTCCTGCCTTCTCCCCATATCCCCTGACTCCACTATTCTTAAGAGCCCTATCTAGCTCCATGAGGCATAGAATTCCACACTCACCACTCTCTGTGAGAAAAAATGTTTCCCTGTGTCCGTTCTAAATGGCTTACTACTTATTCTTAAACTGTGGCCCCTGGTTCTGGACTCCCCCAACATCGGGAACATGTTTCCTGCCTCTATGTCCAAACCCTTAACAATCTTCTATGTTTCAATGAGATCCCCTCTCATCCTTCTAAACTCCAGAGTGTACAAGCCCAGCTGCTCCATTCTCTCAGCATATGACAGTCCCGCCATCCCGGGAATTAACCTTGTAAACCTACGTTGCATTCCCTCAATAGCAAGAATGTCCTTCCTCAAATTAGGTAGTAAGGCAGCAACTCTACCGCTGCGCCACATGCCACCGCATTAAATTACTTTTTCTGTAATATATTTATTATGGTGTCACGTCAATAAAGATGAACACATGATTCTGATTTCTGCCCTTAGTTGAATAACACACATCTCCAGTCATTGTGTTTTATGGCTGGTTTTCAACCTCTTCAGTCTGAAGGTCTCGACCCGAAACATCACCCATTCTTTCTCGCCAGAGATGCTGCCTTTCCTGCTGAGTTTTTCTAGTTTTTAGTGTCTGTCTTCAGTTTAAACCAGCATCTGAAGTTCCTTCCTAAACTCTTTGTTAAGCAAAACAGGTCCCATTCTCATAATATTATTCACCTCAACTAAGTTTTTTCTTCACCTCCATTGCTGCAGCGAATACAATCCCAGTTTTCACACCTGTATTGTGGGCTCAGGTCGTGTATTTTAGGCCCCAGGCCTGTGTTGTGGGCTTTCACCTAAGTTCTAGAATTTCCGACCTGTGTTTTCGTAGGCCCCAGGCCGCATTTCTTAAAACAGACAATTCACAATAAGTTGGATCAACCAACACAAGCTTTACTGATCATTAAGCCGGCGAGAGTGCCGGGGATACAAAGTCAAGTATGCAACACATACTTAACCCTCTTGGGCCATCACTCTAATGAACAAAGGCACACAACATATTTTTATAGTATTTTGGAAACGTAGTCACATGTTTATACATGGTTGGAGCAATGACGTCTAACACATCAATCACAGAGTATACACATTCAAAGCATTCTTGTCACCAACACAATACTTCTCATGCTATGGTTATATCGGTCACAAACTTTAGTTACAAACCCCCAAACAACAGGAACTTAGTCAAAGGTCTATCATCTGCAGTACCTTCTTAAACAATGCAAGGGTCTTCATCAATTACCCACAGAGGTTCCTGTTTACAGAGACCCAACTCCAAAGGAAACACATCCTCTCTCAAGGCTTCTGTTGACAGAAGCCAGCACCTTCTCAGGAAACACATCCTCTCCCACCATTGTCAATATGTTTTGCTTGGGCACAACAGGAAGCAGCTTGAATGCAGTTTGAACGCTGGCCTCCGATTTCCACATCACCCAGCTCAACTACAGCACAGAATTACAAAGCTTCAGAACACAAAACCCAATGAAGTCAAATTAATCTTTACTTAAAATACCTTCCATTATAATTTATATTATATAAGTTGGATATTATCAGAAGCAGGGGCCATCGTTTAAGAATAAGTTTTGATCTCCTAATCTGAGGAAAGACATTCTTGCCATAGAGGGAGTACAGAGAAGGTTCATCAGACTGATTCCTGGGATGGCAGGACTTCCATATGAAGAAAGACTGGATAGACTCAGCTTGTACTCGCTGGAATTTAGGAGAATGAGGAGGGATCTTATAGAGACTTACAAAATTCTTAAGGGGTTGGACAGGCTAGATGCAGGAAGATTGTTCCCGATGTTGTGGAACTGCAGAACAAGGGGCCACAGTTTAAGGATAAGGGAGAAGTATTTTAAGACCGAGATGAGAAGATCATTTTTCACACAGAGTGGTGAGTCCTCTGGAATTCACTGCCACAGAGAAGGTAGATGAGGCCAGTTTATTGGCTATATTTTAAGGTAGGGAGTTATATGTTTCGGTCCTTGTGGCTAAAGGGATCAGGGGGTATGGAGAGAAGGCAGGGTACAGGATACTGATTTGGTATGATCAGAGCCCTATGATCATATTGAATGGCAGTGCAGGCTCAAAAGGGCCGAATGGCCTGTTCACTGCACCTATTTTATATGATTCTACAATAATAACGGGTAGGTCATATAGGACAGAGATGAGGGAAAAACTTTTTCAACGCAGAGAGTTGTGAATCTGTGGAATTCCCCTGCCACAGAAGAGGCCTGCAGTGGAGACCAATTCACTGGATGTTTTTCGACGCGCGCGCGCGCGTCCAGTTCACATTTACTGTGTCACATGTGCCAATTAAGGTACAGTGATATTTCAGTTAGCATACAGCCATACTAAGTAAAAAGCAACAAGACACCAGCCACATAAAATAAAATTTAACATAAACATCCATCACGCACAGCAGTAATCCACATTCCTCACTGTGATGGGAAGGAAATAAAGTTAAATCACATCTTCTCTCGTGTGTTCACCAGGATACCGTGGTCGGGGCTGTTGAACCCTCCGAAGTCACCGCTGCCGAACGTCCGATCACGAAGCTGCTCGTGTCCCATTGCGCGGGAAGGATTGGAACACTCCACAGCATGGAGCTGAGTCGGCCTCATATTCCCAGAGAACGTGGGCTCACGGTGTTTAAACTCCACAGGCCCAAGGTTGGAGCTCTCCACGGGGCGAGTCCCCTCGGCGAGGGAGAAAAAAAATCACATCTCCGTCGACGTAAGTAAGTTACTGAAAGAAAAAATAGTTTTTTAGCCCAATTCTCCCTGCCCCCCCCCCCCCCCCCCCCACGTAAAAAAACATAGAAACACTAAAACTTGCTTATCAAAAACATACTTAAAATACGAGGGGATAGGAAGCGTGTTTGGCTCCAGATTAATCCTGAAGCCTTTCGCTAGCATAGAAGACAGAGAGTGACGAAGAGATGTCCCCACTGGGGGGGGTGTCAGTTTAATTTCCATAAATTCAATGTTCATACGTCATTGGCAGTAAGCGTTGAGATATGAGGTGTGCTGTCCCTCCAGTTTGTGCTTGTCACATCTCACTCTGGCAATGGAGGAGGCCCAGGACAGAAAGACTAGATTTTGTGGAGTGGGAGAAGTAAGGGAGTTAAAATGGTTGTGATAGGGAGATCCAGCAGCTCTTAGCGGGAACATCGATAGCGCATGATGTGTGAAAGCCGATGAAATGCACGGAACAAGTAAACAGCAGCTGTTGTTTCATAAAAATAGATAGACACAATCTCTGTGTACTTGCACATATCTGGAGAGCATGGACAGCAACATTCTAGATCAGGAGCCCTTCTTCAGATACTGCTTGGTGTGGGAGGTGGTTTAAATATTAGAAAGTTGGAAACGTAGATGAGGTGGGAGCGGTCGCGCTTAGATTCCCTTCCACTCTACAGAAGTCGCCTAGAGACCCACTGATTTCCCTCCACCGCATGTTTTAGAGTGGGAGAATGGACAGAGGGAGGACGTTTTGAGTCAGGACCTCCTTCTTCATGACTGATTGGAGAGAGGTGGGGGAGGAAGCTGGAAAAGAGAGATGGGGGCTGGACAAGTCTGGCAATGATAGGTGGATACAAAATGCAAGGAGTAACTTAGCGGCCCAGGCCAGGCAGCATCTCTATGGGTGATATGTCAGGTTGACACCCATCATTATCTTTCTCAGAAGTGATAGGTTGGATATAGGTGAGGGAGACACTAGAAGAGACTGCAGATGCTGGAATCTTGCATCGAGCACAGTTTAGTTAGATGCAGACTTGTTTAAATCTCTTGCCCGAGTGGGGGAACGTGGAGGGGTTGAAGACCAGAGGACATGGCGTACAAAGTGAAGGGGAAAAGATTTAATAGCAATCTGAGGGGTAACTTTTCAACAGAGGGTGGTGGGTGTATGGAACAAGCTGACGGAGGAGGTAGTTAAGGCTGAGACTATCCCAACATTTAAGAAACAGCTATAGACAGGTACATAGATAGGCCAAGTTTGCAGGGATATGGACCAAATGCAGGCAGGTTGTGTGGACTTGTGTAGCCAGGACATGTTGTTATCGGTGTAATGGCAAGTTGGGGGCCGCAATGCCCCTATTTCCACACTGTATCACTCTATGACTCTAACACAAAGTGCTGCAGTAACTCAGCAGGTCAGGCAGCATCTCTGGAGAACATGGTTATGGTGACGTTTTTCCTAGATGGCGCTGGAGTAACTCAGTGGCAATCAGGCAGACATCTGTGGGGAACATTGGGCTGATAGGTGACATTGGTAGTTTCTTAAGAACAGAGTATGCTGGAGTAACTCAGTGGATCAGGCAGCATCTGTGGGGGAAACATGGATAGGTGACATTTTGGGTCCGGACCCTTCTTCAGACTGACACTATGTTAACAAGCATGAGGGGGTGGTCGGCAGATGAGTGAAGTGACAGAGGGCAGGGAAAATAAGGAAATAAAAGGATATGAGATAAGGAGAGAGGAATGTATATGTGCAGCTTTAAGGGACATTGGTCAGGTAGCATTTGGAGTATTGCATACAGCTCTGGTCACTCCATTGCAGGACTGATGTGGAGGCCTTGGGGAGAGGTGCAGAGATGGTTAGTAACCAGGAATAGTTTTAAAAACAAGGAACTGCAGATGCTAGTTTACAAAAAAGGACACAAAACACTGGAGTAACTCAGTGGGACAGGCAGTATCTCTGGAGAGGACTGGGTGACATTTCGGGTTGAGACTGAGGAGTGTCTCGACCAGAAACGTTACCCATTCTTTCCAGCATTTTAATGTCTACCTAAACAGCACCTATCTACGTGGCAGTGTGCCAGCGGGCTGGAGGAGTGGCCAAAGGCCTTGCCACAGAGCGGACAGGTGAAGGGATGCTGGCCGATGTGGACTCCCCGGATTTATCCACGGTGTGGTCAGCAGGTGGTGACGACAAGGTGGGTAAAGTTCTTTCCATTTACACAGTACTGGGCAGGTGGACAGGAGTATATACGGCTCATGGCTCGCGCGCTTGTAGGGTACGCCGGTGCATAGGTGTGCCACATAGCGGACAGATGAAACCCTTGTCACAATCTGCGCACTGACCAAAGGGTCTCTCTATAACACTCGTGGTACTTGTTCCAGACTGATCTGCGAACACAGAAGGGTGGCTTGTGTGTGTCACCCGATGGTGGCTCCCGCAGCCCCCATGCTCTCTGGTTGTCACAGTCGGGCGAGAGAGCAGTCCTGCTCCTGACGGCGTGGGCCCGGCGCGTGCACGGCCGAACCCCGCGAGCTGTCAAACGCCTCCAACCCGCAGTGAGTACGGACAGTGTAGGGCTGGCCACTGGTGTGCACGTGCTGGTGAGACAGGACATGCGAGGCCATTGGAAAGCGTTCTCCACACACCGGGCTGGGGAAGGGACGGTCGACGGCGTGACAACAACCCCCGCTGGTGGGACAGCAGCTGGGTGGAGCAGATGAAGCCCTTGCCGCACTGGGCGCAGATGTTGGGGCGCTTGCCGTTGTGGGTGCGCTGGTGGTTCAGCAGGTGGCTGGATTGGGTGAAGCCCTTGCCGCACTGGGCGCAGGTGTAGGGGCGCTCGCCGGTGTGGGTGCGCTGGTGTACCAGCACGTGGCTGGATTGGGTGAAGCCCTTGCCGCACTGGGCACAGGTGTAAGGACGCTCGCCAGTGTGGGTGCTCTGGTGCTTTAGCAGGCTGCTGGAGCGGGTGAAGCCTTTGCCGCACTGGGCACAGGTGTAGGGGCGCTCACCGGTGTGGGTGCTCTGGTGCTCCAGCAGGGTGGTGGACTGGGTGAAGCCTTTGCCGCACTGGGCACAGGTGTAGGGGCGCTCGCCGGTGTGGGTGCGCTGGTGCTTCAGTAGGCTGCTGGAGCGGGTGAAGCCTTTGCCGCAGTCGTTGCAGGTGAAGGGCCGCTCCCCAGTATGTAGTCGCCTGTGCACCTTCAGGTCCCTGGAAGATTTGAAGCCTTTGCCGCAGTCGGAGCAGGTGAAGGGCCGCTCACTGTTGTGCACCCGCTGGTGCTCCCACAGCCCTGACAACTGGGTAAAGCTCTTGCCGCATGTGAAGCAGCCATAGGGCTTCTCGCCCCTTTTGTGGAACCCGCCGGTGGGCCTCTAGGACATTCGCCGTCTTGAAACTCTTGTTGCACTCTGAGCAGTTGAAGGGGCGTTCTCCTGTGTGCACCCGCCGGTGGGTTTCCAGCTCGCTTGGGCACTGCCAGGTCTTGCCACACACGTCACACTCATAACGCTTCACCTTGTTGTGCCCCATCATGTGGTCCTCCACTGAAGCTCAGCCCCTCGAAGCTCATCCCACACACCGAGCAGGGGGGGGCTCACCTGCACCCTGGCCGCCCTCAATAGCCGCAAACGTCCCCGTCTCTCCGTCCACAGCAACGGCTCCTAAACACTGCAGGAGGGGAACAAAGAGGGTCAACAAGTTGGCAAACAGGACATTACAAGCACTTATTGAGTGTGTTTATGGCGGAGTAAACTGTTACATAATTTTGCGCTGCACACTGGCGCACCGGTACAGTTGCAGCCTTACTGCCAGAGATCCGGGGTCGATCCTGACTACGGGTGCTGCCTGTGCGGAGATTTACCTTCTCCCCTTGATCTGTGTGGATTTTTACTCCGCGTGTTCCTGTTTCCTCCAACATTTCAAAGACGTTCAGGGGTGTAGATTAATCGACCTCCGCAAAATTGCTAAATTGTCCGTAATGTGCATGGGATAGTGCTAGTGTACGGGGTGATCGCTGGTCGGCGCGGACTCCGTGGGCTGAAAGACCTGTTGTTTCTGCACTGCATCTCTCAACTAAACTAAACCAAAGAAGAGTGTCGACCCAAAACGCCACCCATTCCTTCTCTCCACAGATGCTGCCTGACCCGCTGAGTTACTCCAGCACTTTGTGTCTATCTTCTCCACAGGTGCTGCCTGACCCACTGAGTTACTCCAGCACTTTGTCATAGAGTGATACAGCGTTGGAAATAGGCCCTTCGGCCATATTCGTTCCCGCACTCCTAGATCCCTCGGTTCCACACATATAACCATATAACCATATAACAATTACAGCACGGAAACAGGCCCTCTCGGCCCTTCCAGTCCGTGCCGACCATTTGTTTTCCCCTAGTCCCATCTACCTGCACTCAGACCATACCCCTCCATTCCCTTCACGTCCATATACCTATCCACTTTACTCTTAAATGTTAAAATCGATCCTGCCTCCACCACTTCTGCTGGAAGCTCATTCCACACAGCCACCCACCCTCTGAGTAAAGAAGTTCCCCCTCACGTTACCCCGAAACTTCTGTCCCTTAATTCTCATGTCATGCCCTCTTGTTTGAATCTTCCCTACCCTCAATGGGAAAAACGTATCCACGTCAACTCTGTCTATCCCTTTCATCATTTTAAAGACCTCAATCAAGTCCCCCCTTAACCTTCTGCGCTCCAAAGAATAAAGACCTAACTTGTTCAACCTTTCTCTGTAACATAGTTGCTGGAACCCTGGCAACATTCTAGTAAATCTCCTCTGTACTCTCTCTATTTTGTTGACATCCTTCCTATAACTAGGCGACCAAAATTGTACACCATACTCCAGAATTGGTCTTACCAATGCCTTGTACAATTTTAACATTCCGCAAGGCTCAGAGTTGTACAGAGTCCTAGTGAGACCACACCTGGAGTACTGTGTGCAGTTATGGTCCCCTAATTTGAGGAAGGACATTCTTGCTATTGAGGGAGGGCAGTGTAGGTTTTCAAGGTTAATTCCCGGGATGACGGGACTGTCATATGCTGAGAGTATGGAGCAGCTGGGCTTGTACACTCTGGAGTTTAGAAGGCTGAGAAGGGATTTTATTGAAACATACAAGATTGTTAAGGGCTTGGACATGCTAGGGGCAGGAAACTTGTTTGTGATGTTGGGGGGAGTGCAGAACCAGGGAACCACATTTAAGAATAATGGTTAAGCCAATTAGAATGGAGACAAGGAAACACTTTTACTCACAGAGTTGTGAGTGTGGAATTCTCTGCATCAGAGGGCAGTGGAGGCCGCTTCTCCGGATACCTTCAAGAGAGAACTAGATAGGGCTCTCAAAGATCGCGGAGTCAAGGGATATGGGGAGAAGGCAGGAACTGGGTACTGATTCGGGATGATCAGCCATGATCACATTGAATGGTGGTGCTGGATCAATGGGCCGAATGGCCTACTCCTGCACCTATTGTCTATTGCCACAGCGCCCCGCCATTCACAGTGAAGATCCTGCCCTGGTTTGACTTCCTAAACTGCAACACCCTCCCCACCCCCAATCAATGTGACCTCCTCCCTGTGTCTCCCTGCCCCTTACACCTGCCGCCTCCTGCTCCTTTACCCCCCTTTGCTCCCTCCGCTCAGATATCTCTCTCTCCCTCTCCCCACCCTCTCACTCTTCCTCTCCCCCTCTCTCTCTCTCGCTCTTTATTTCTCTTTTTCTTTCTCTCTCTCACCGTCCAGTGCGGGTCTGCGCCATCTTGCCTGTGACGTCATGTCCGGGCTGAGGCCCCTCTCTGTCTGCGGGGCAACGGGCCGGGACAGGAACGTCATTTCCGGGCTGGTGCCCCGCTCTCTGTCTGTGGGGCAACGGGCCGGGGGCAGTGACGTCATTTCCGGGATGAGGCCCCTCTCTCTCTTCTGCGGGGCAACGGCCCGGGGCAGTGACCTAATTTCCGGGCCGAGTCCCCTGCGCCGCGCGGACTCTCTCTCTCTCTCTGTCTCCGGGGCAACGGGCAGCGGGCGGGATGAGCCGTGAGTACCCGGGCCGGACGGACGCGGTGAGAGGCTCCGGTGGATCAGGGGGGGCGGGCACGCTGGCTGGGGATTCGGGGCGCGGGGGGGGGGGGGGCGGGGGGTGGCGGGGTCCAGTCTCCGGCCAGGCCGCGGCCTCGCACCCGGGAGACAGTGACTGGGCCTGGGGTCGGGCCTGCACCGGGTCCCGCCGCCGCCACACGGCCGGCAATCTCGGGTGGGGCTCCTTCCTCTCTCTACCTTTCTCCTCTCTCTACCTTTCTCCTCTCTCTACCTTTCTCCTCTCTCTACCTTTCTCCTCTCTCTCTCTATCTCTATCTCTATCTCTCTCTATCTCCACTGTCAAATAGTAAACAACGACTGCCGGATAATATACACAGACATCTCTCTCTCGATCTCTCTGTCTGCCTCTCTATCTCTCCCACTCTCTCTCTGTCTATCTCTCTCTATCTGACTCTCCTTCTATCTATCTCTCTCTATATATATCTCCCTACTTCTCTTTCTCTCTCTCTCTCTCTCTCTCTATATATATATATATATATATATATATATATATTATTTTATACCCTCCCACTCCAATCTCCCCCCTCTTTTCTCCCTCTCCCTTATCTCTCTCCCTCTCTCTCCTCTCCTCTCTATCTCTCCTCTCTCTCTATCTCTCTATCTCTCTATCTCTCTCTCTCTCTATCTCTCTATCTCTCTATCTCTCTCTCTCTCTCTCTCTCTCTCTCTCTCTCCATTTCTATCTCCACTGTCAAATAGTAAACAACGACTGCCAGATAATATACACAGACATCTCTCTCTTGATCTCTGTCTGCCTCTCTATCTCTCCCACTCTCTGTCTATCTCTCTCTATCTGACTCTCCTTCTATCTATCTCTCTCTATATATATCTCCCTACTTCTCTTTCTCTCTATATATATATATATTTATCCCTCCCACTCCATCTCCCTCCCCCCTCTTTTTCTCTCTCCCTTTCCCTCTCCCTCTCCCTCTCTCCCTCTCCGTCTCCCTCTCTCCCTCCCTCTCTCCATCTCCCTCCCCATCTTTGTCTACCTCCGTCTTCCTCTCTCCGTCTCTCCCTCCCCGTCTCTTCCTCCTCGTCCCTCCCTCCATCTCTCCCTCTCTCCGTCTCTCTCTTGCAGTAGCTGGTGCAGTAGCCAGCGCTGTTTTTAAGTTGCGAATGTCTTGTTGGAGTGCGAGAGAATTGCTGCGGTGCCTGGGTAGAGACACCAGCAATAGTAGTTTAATGTATCCTTCGTTCCACAGATGCTGCCTCACTTGCTGAGTTTCTCCTGCATTTGTGTCTACCTTCCTTATTTATTAAGTAAATCTTCACATAAACTACATGTCTGGGGGTAAAACTGGGGTGAACAATGGTATAAACATCTCTCAATGTCTGTCCCCCCCAATCAATAAATCTCCACATAAACTACAGATTTGTGAGAAAAACTGGGGTAAATAATGTTATAAACCTCTGAGTGGATATATGAGGTAAATAATCAACAAACGCCTCTCCCCTCTCTCCATCTCTCCCCCACTCTTCCCCCTTGCTGTACATAATCAATAAACCCCTGTCTAAGGGAGGTAATCAATGAACTCTTCGTCCACCCTCCCTCTCTTGACCTCTCTCCCTCCCCCTTGACTTCTCCTTCCTTAAGTACCCTGTGATGTGGACCTGGGGATTTATCAGCCTTCAGTCCCATCAGTCTATCCAACACCATTTCTTGCCTAATGTGAATTTCCTTCAGTTCCTCCGTTAGCCTAGATCCTAAGGCCATTAGTACATCTGGGAGATTGTTTGCAAAGACAGATCCAAAGTACCTGTTCAACTTGTCTGCCATTTCCTTGTCCCCATAATAAATTCACTTTTTTCAGACTTCAAGGGTCCAAATTTGGGCTTAACTAATTTTTTCTCTCTTCACATACCAAAAGAAGCTTTTACTATCCTCATTTATATTCTTCGCTAGCTTATCTTCGTACCTCATCATTTCTCCCCGTATTGCATTTTTAGTTATCTGCTATTGCTCTTTAAAAGTTACCCAATCTTCTTGCTTCTCGCTCATCTTTGCTATGTTGTACTTCCCTTTTATTTTTATTCTGTCCCTGACTGCCCTTGTCAGCCACGGTCGCTCCTTACTCCCCTTGGAATCATTTTTCCTCTTTGGGATGAACGGATCCTGCACCTTCTGTATTATTCCCAGAAATATCTGCCATTGTTGTGCCCATGCTGTTAAGGTGCAACTCATCCTTTTTGCGCTTCTCCAAAGCAGATCCCAGTGGTCTAAGAATCTGACTCCCTGCTCCCTGCACCAGCTCCTCAGCTACACATTGAGATCCTCTATCTCCCTGTTCCTTCCCTCACCATCACGAGGAACTGGAAGCAAACCGGAGATAACCACTCTGGAGGTCGTACTTTTCGGCCGCCTTCCGAGTTGTCTGAAGTCACGCTGTAGAACGTCTTTCCTCTTCTTCCCGACGTCATTTGTGCCGACATGCACTACCACTTCCAGCTGCTCACCTTCACCTTTGAGGATGCTCTGCATCGGTCCATGTCGTCCTGGATCCTGGCACCAGGGAGGCAACACACCATCCTTGACTCCCACCAGTTGCCGCAGAAACCTCTGTCTGTCCGCGACTACCACAGCTCTGCCTGATGTCTGTCCCTTCTCTCGTCGGGTATCTTCGGTGTAACGATCTTACTGCAGGTCCTGTCAAGGATTTTCACGAATGATCCGGCTGCTTCTCCAGTGCCCCAACATGGTCCTTCAGGAGCTGAACCTGGATAACCTTTTGCTAGAGGCAGGAAACATGTTTCCGATGTTGTGGGAGTTCAGAACCAGGGGCCATAGTTTAATAAGGGGTAAGCCATTTAGAACGGAGATGAGGAAACACTTTTTCACACAATGCAGTTGCTAGTCTGTGGAATTCTCTGCCTGTGGCCGGTTGTCTGAATACTTTCAAGAGAGAGCTAGATAGAACTCTTAAAGATAGCGGAATCATGGAATATGGGGAGAAGGCAGGAACGGGGTACTGTTTGTGGATGATCATCCGTGATTTTACTTCGGAGTCACGTGAGTGGCTACGTGAAGACCCCACCAGCACGCATGCCGACATATCGTCGAACGCATTGCGGAAGCGACAGTCGGGAGGAGCGTCGCTCCTCCAGTGTAAGTTTAAAAACAAGCCGGAGGTAAGTACTTACCTTTCTGGTAGAGTTTCGTGGCGACTCTGTGTGGTGTGTTTTACTGTGGAAGAAAGAACAGCACCGTGGAGTCCAGGAAATCGCGGAGAGCAGCGGCAAAATCGCTGCTGTGGAAAGCAGCCAGCAGCGTGCCGACTCTCCAGACTGCAGGTGCTTCCAGGAGCTCCCGGCTTCTCACCGCAACAGTCCGCAGGTGCGCCGCGTTCCGGCGGCAAAACCACCCGGAAGTCGGACAGGTCCGTTGACTCGGCTGGGTCCAGACCAGAGGACACCCCGTTCGCTGATAGCGACGGCGGTCGTCTTACCTGCATGGAGCGGATGGTGGAGCAATTGCTCCAGCGTGACCATCTTTTGCAGGGGCAGACCCACGGCAGCATCCTATCAAGGACTGCCAAATGTCTCACCCTCTTCGCAGGGGAGCATTGGGGGTCAGAGCTGGGCTGACCCTGAAGAAGGGGACATGGCTGAAGTCTCACCTGTGTCAGGGGTGCCGCAAGAAGAATTACTAGGTATGGTCAACAAATTCACTATGCCTACCCAAAAAGGGCTACCGTTGCATCCTAAGCTGGCAGCCTATATAAATTACATGGCAACAAAGCAGCTGCAGGAACAAGCAATAAACAATACTCCAAAGAATCCTCAAGCTACTGGCTGCTGGGATTACGGCAGTAACCAGAACAGTTGATGGGGTTGAGATGCCTGAAGAGCTGCAAGACGCTCTAGCACTCCTGTGCAATACAATATTTGAAATTAACAGCTACAGGAAGAGCATCATAAAGCCTGCACTCAATCCCAAGTTTGCGGGATTATGCAGGCCCAGCAGTGCACAGCCGCCAACAATGCTGGAGTTCCTGGCTACCCTTTATTTTGATGAGGGATTGAGCTACAGTGCCATTAATTGTGCCCGTAGTGCCCTATCTAATTATTTGGGCTGAGGGTGTGATCACCTGAGGGTGGGATCACACCCACTGGTATCTAAACTGATGAGGGGTATATTTAATTCTAATCCCCCCAGGCCCAGATACACCCATACATGGGACATGGGCATAGTGTTGACTATGCTTCGAGGATGGACACCTATATCGGGACTCACGTTGGATAAATCAACCTATAAAATGGTTATGTTCATGGCACTTGTAACTGCACAACGTGTCCAGTCCTTACATAAACTAAGTATGGACGCCATGTATATCACTAATGGCAAGATAACCTTCCTTATACAGGGGTTACTTAAACAGGATAGACCTAGATCCACTGGCCAAAAATTAGAATTTCTGGCCTATCCTGCAGATTGTCGGCTCTGCATTGTGACATATATATTGCGATATATAGAGGTCACCAAGACTCTCAGGGGCACGGAGAGGGCTTTACTTATTAGCCACAAACGGCCTCACCATAAGGTCACAGTACAAACCATTTCCAGATGGTTAAGGGTGGTATTGGGTGCAGCGGGGGTGGACACTAATATTTTTAAATCTCACTCCACCAGGGCTGAATCCACATCGGCGGCAAGGCTGATGGAAGTTCCAATGGACCACATCCTTGCAACAGCGGGTTGGAGTAATGAACGGACTTTTCAGCGCTTCTATAATAAACCCGTGGCCACTCCCAAGACATTTGCGGGAAAAAATTTACGTTCTGTTTCATGATTTACCCCAATGTAGGGGCATTATTATTTTAGGTATAATGCCTTTTTGTTTTTCAGCACAGTTCATGTCTGAAATACGTTACATCCTCCATTTCCTAGCATGGCAGTGTGTGAGCATGGACTAGTTCCAGGGCATGAAATCACAGAGCTTTGAAATCTTCACGTAGTTACTCACGTGATTCCGAAGTAAGATAATAAGATTAAATGAGAACTTACCAGTTTGAAGTTTGATCTTTATTTTATGAGGAGTTAGATGAGGAATTACATGCCCTCTGCTCCCAAACCCTCTATTATAAAGGTCAACTGGTATATAAAGTTCTCTCTTATCTTACTATGTTAGTCAACTTTGGTATCTGTGATTTCACAACACTGCTTTGAAGAATGTCGCGCACGCGTGCTGGCGGGGTCTTCACGTAATCCCTCATCATAACTCCTCAAAAAATAAAGATCAAACTTCAAACTGGTCAGTTCTCGATTAATCTTACTATCATATTGGATGGCGTTGCTGGCTCGAAGGGCTGAATGGCTTGCTCCTGCACCCATTGTCTATGTTTCTATGTAAAAGCTTTTCACACCACATCACCGTCTACATCTCTCCTGCAACTCTCAGTCTGAGGAAGGGTCTCGACCTCGATAAATTGCCCATTCCTTCCCTCCAGAGATGCTGCCCGTCCCGCTGAGTTACTGCAGCATTTTGTTGTCTGGCCCCCCTTGAGGTTTTATCTCAGGTTTGCAGCCTCTGCAGCTGCTGTGATTGTTTCCCCTCCCCCCTCCCACGTGGTGTAGGAGCCGCGAGGGTGGGGCTGGCCACGCGATGGCAACCGTTGCTAGGGCGGGATGGGCTGCTCCGATTGGCGGAGGACGCTGTCCGCCCGAGGGGCGGGGACGTGGCTCTGATTTGTTGGGCGCAAGGAGGGGGAGGGACCTGGCCCTTTGTGACGTGAGACGAAGAGACGGGGCCTCCGCTCAGCACTGGGAGCTCAGGTGGGAACAGCCGCAGCTCGGATCCGCGTCCTTTCCCCCATCCCCCCCCTTCATCCCTGAGGGCGATCCTGTGGCCGGCGACCCAAGGAGCCGGAGCCCGAGGCATGCGGATGGAGGCGGATGTCAGTGAGTGAGTCTTGGTGCCCTCTTGTCCTCCGACTACAGCGCCGTTTTGGCGACAGGAGGCCGCGGCGCAGCGGCTCTGGTCCTCCGACTGGGCTCTGGTCCTCCGACTGCAGCATGAACCTGGAGGCGGGAGGCCGCAGTGTAACCGATCCACGTTCCCCACAAGCGCTGGCGGGGTGGTGTCGGCAGTCCCCACCGTGACATCAGGGCGCCTGTCGTGCATGTGTGGGGCAGGGTTATGTCACGTAGCAGGGCGGGGGAACGTCACGGGGTGGGGGTACATCATGGGCAGGGCGGGGGTACGTCACGGCGCATTGTGGGGTGCTTTATGGGGCAAAACCGCCCCCCTACTTCCTCACCCCACCCCCTCCCTCTCCCCCTAATCCCCTCCTCTTCCACCCTCCTCTTCCCCCACACCCCCCTGCCTGCCTTCCCTCACACCCTCCTGCCTGCCTCCCCCCCCCCCCCCCCCCCTTCAAGCACTTTCAATGTTCACAAGTTAGTAATGTCCTGTTTGCCAGCTTGTTGACCCTCTGTGTTCCCCTCCTGCAGGGTTTAGGAGCCGTTGCTGTGGACGGAGAGACGGGGATGTGAGCGGCCATTGAGGGCGGCCAGGGTGCAGGTGAGCCCCCACATCTGCCCGGTGTTCGGGCTGAGCTTCGCGGGGCTGAGCTTTGGTGGAGGAACACATGGCGGGACACAACAAGGAGAAGCGTTATGTGTGCGACGTGTGTGGCAAGGCCTGCTGGAGCCCGAGCAAGCTGGAGACCCACCGGCGGGTTCACACGGGTGAGAAGCCCTATGCCTGCTCCACCTGTGGCAAGAGATGTACCCGGTTGTCGGGGCTGCGGGAGCACCAGCGGGTGCACAGCAGCGAGCGACCCTTCACCTGCTCCGACTGCGGCAAAGGTTTCAAGTCATCCACGCACCTGAAGGTTCACAGGCGCCTGCACACCGGGGAGCAGCCCTACACCTGCAGCGACTGCGGCAAGAGCTTCACCCAGACCCGAAACGTGCTGTTGCACCAGCACACCCACAGCGGGGAGCGCTCCTACACTTGCAGTGACTGCGGCAAGAGCTTCACACGCTCCAGCAACCTGCTGGAGCACCAGCGCACCCACACCGGTGAGCGTCCCTACACCTGCGCCCAATGCGGCAAGGGTTTCAACAGCTCCAGCAGCCTGCTGGTGCACCAGCGCACCCACACCAGCGACCGCCCTTACACCTGCTCCCAGTGCGGCAAGAGTTTCAACAGCTCCAGCAACCTGCTGGTGCACCAGCGCACCCACACCGGCGACCGCCCCTACACCTGTTCTCAGTGTGGCAAGGGCTTCACCCGCTCCACCAGGCTGCTGGAGCACCAGCGCACCCACACCGGGGAGCGGCCCTACACCTGCGTCCAGTGCAGGAAGGGCTTCACCCGCTCCACCAGCCTGCTGGAGCACCAGCGCACCCACACCGGTGAGCGTCCCTATACCTGTGCCCAGTGCGGCAAGGGCTTCACCAAGTCCAGCAACCTGCTGCAGCACCAGCGCATCCACACCGGTGAGCGTCCCTACACCTGCGTCCAGTGCGGCAAGGGCTTCACCCGCTCCACCAGTCTGTTGTCCCACCAGCGGGTGCACGCCGGTGACCGTCCCATCCCCAGCCCGGTGTGTGGAGAGCACTTTGCCATCACCTCACAAGCCCTGTCTCACCAGCACGCCAGTGGCCAGCCCAATGACTGCCCGTACTGTGGTGAGGCGTTTGACAGCTCACATGGGTTGCGGCAGCACCGGCGGACCCATGCCAGCGAGCAGCTGCTCCCACAGTGACAAGGGAGCATGAGGGCTGTGGAGGCAGCAGCGGATACACACCCGAGAGAAACCCATTGTGTGCGCTGTGTGTGACAAGGGTTTCACACACATGTCCAGCCTGTGGCAGCACTGGCGTACCCACAGCGTTGAGCGTCCCTTCCCCCGCCTGTCCTGTGGTAATGGCTTCACACGCCTGTCTCAACGCAAAATGTCACCCATTCCCTCTCTCCAGAGATGCAGCCTTTCGCGCTGAGTTACTCCAGCATTGTGTGTGCTTTTTTGTAAACCAGCACCTGCAGTTCCTGGTTTTTAAACCATTCTGGTTAACCATCTCTGCACCTTCCCCAAAGCCTCCACATCAGTCCTGTAATGGAGTGACCAGAACTATTTGCAATACTCCAAATACTACCTGACCATAGAAACATAGAAAATAGGTGCAGGAGTAACCATTCGGCCCTTCGAGCCTGCACCGCCATTGAATATGATCATGGCTGATCATCCAACTCAGTATCCCTTACCTGCCTTCTCTCCATACCCCCTGATCCCTATAGCCACAAGGGCCACATCTAACTCCCTCTTAAATATAGCCAATGAAGTAGCCTCAACTACCTTCTGTGGCAGAGAATTCCAGAGATTCCCACTCTGTGTGGAAAATGAAAGTGACCAGCTTAAAGCTGCACATATTCCTCTCTCCTTATCTCACATTATTTTATCTCCTTATTTTCTCTTGCCCCTGTCACTTACTTCACCCATCTGCTGATTACCCCCTCATTTGTTAACATAGTGTCAGTCTGAAGAAGGGTCCTGACCCGAAATGTCTCCTATCCATGTCCTTCACAGATTCTGCCTGACTTGCTGAGTTAGTGCAGCACTCTGTGAAACATCACCTCTCCATGTTCTGCACAGATGCTGCCTGACCCACTCAGTTTCTTCAGCACTCGGTGAAATGTCACCTATCCATGTTCTCCAGAGACACTGCCTGACCCACTGAGTTATTCCAGCACTCTGTGAAACTTCAGCTATCCATGTTCTCCACAGATGCTGTCTGATCTGCCGAGTTACTGCAGCACTTTGCGTTAAAGTCATAGAGTGATACAGCGGGGAAACAGGACCTTCGGCCCAACTTGCCCACACCGACCAATATGTCCCAGCTACGCTTGTCCCACCTGCCTGTGTTTGGTCCATATCCCTCCAAACTTGTCCTATCCATGTACCTGTCTGTAACTGTTTCTTAAACGTTGAGACAGCCCCAGCCTCAACTACCTCCACCGGCAGCTTGTTCCATACACCCACCACCATTTGTGTGAAAAAGTTACCTCAGATTCCTATTACATCTTTTCCCCTTCGCCTTGAACCCATGTCCTCTGCTCCTATGCAAGATCCCAGCATCTGCAGTTTCTTGTGTCGCCCTCACCTATGTTAATCTATCACTTCTGAAGAAGGGTCTCAACCTGAAACATCACCCATTCCTTCTCTAGAGATGCTGCTGTCCCGCTATGTTACTCCAGCATTTTATATCCATCTATAACTTTCCAGGCTTTGTCCAGCCCCCAGCTTCCAGCTTCCTCCCCCCACCCTCTCCAATCAGTCTGAAGAACGGTCCTGACTCAAAACGTCGTCTGTCCATTCTCTCTAAAGCGGTGGAGGAACTCAGTGGGTCAGGCCGCATATGAGAGGGAACGCAATCTAAGGCGACCACTCCCACCTCCTTTCCAACGTTCTCCACCCCCCACATCAAGCAGTCTGAAGAAGGGTCCTGACCTCGAATGTTGCCTGTCCATGCTCTCTAGAGGTGCAAGTTACTCCAGCAGATTGTGTCTCTTTTTGTAAACCAGCACCTGCAGTTCCTTGTATCTAGACTGGGCGTGCATTTCACCCTTCACTTGCACTCTGTCCGCCAAGGTCTGCTGGATCTCCCGGTTGCCAACAATTTTAACTCCCCTTCCCATTCCCACACTGACCTTTCTGTCCTGGGCCTCCATTGCCAGAGTGAGGTGACACGCAAACTGGAGGAACAGCACCTCCTAGTTTACAGCCCAATGACATGAACATTAAATTCTCCAAATTAAGGGGACATCCCCCATCGTAGGCCATCTCTTTATCATTCGTCTGTCTTCTCACTGGCGAAAGGCGTCAGGATTAATCACCGTCAGTCAGTCACCGCTTCCCGTCCCCCGGCCGTTCCCCCTCAACTCCGAACGTTGGGATCTCGCTCTCTGGCCTTGGACACCCACAAGACTCCAGCTGCGGCAAACAAGGACTTTTGCTCGTCAACCCGCTGGAGCCAAGTCGTATTCCAATGAAATAATTGTCTTTTTTGTGTGGAATAAGTTAATTTAGAGGGAAATTAAAGGAAAATGAAAAGCGGAGACTTTGCATATTTGCTTTGAGATTTTATTGCATGACAAGACTAAGTGGGTCTCGTTGGGTCCCAGTCAGACGGGAGGCCTGGTCCCCCCCAACACAACCCATTCCCCAGCACAATATTCCACCACTCATCAGTTCCCCCAATGCAACCCGTTTCCCCAAAGCAATATTCCACCTGTTGGCAGGGTTGTGGTGTGGTGGGAGAGGGGAGGTGTAGGTACAGGGAGGGTGTATTGGGAGAGGGGGGTAAAGGAGGGTTGGTTTGATGTGGGGGGGGGGGGGGAATGATGAATACAAGTCAAGCAGATGGTTAATACAAGTCAAACACAATACAAGGGAATCTTGACATTATTCTATTATCTTTCAGGAGGCCCACACCACCATCCCCATTACAAACCAATCATAAGCCTCCCATTTACTGCAACATATCAACGCTACTAGCAGTAGGGGGCGCGTGAGATCCTCTGTAACGACTCAAAGAAGAGTAAACAAGCTTCATTATCCACTCTGCTATTTCATGTTTACATTTACTATTCACCCATCACACATTCCCAGACAAGAGGTAATATGTCTAATCTTACTTTGCCGATTCCCACAACCTCTTCTGCACCTGGTCAAGCTAGAGCTGCCAATTGTCACATCCAGTACACCCTTTCGTTACCTTGTTCAATTCCAATCAAAATTAAATAAGGATGGACATTAATGTTTCTTCCACAGTTCCCTCCTTCTTGATGAACACTTAGAGTAAGAAAGGATATTAATATTTTGTCTCATTAATCAGTTTCAAAAATTGAGCCATACAGGTCCGATTATAATTTTGGTTGGAGCAAGCAAAGAGATACCTCCTTGTGCATGCGAAGGAATATGGGCACAAACCCAACATTCTAATCAGATAAGGAAGTTTGTTTACTTCCAGCAGCGAGTTCACTGTGTTCTGTGTGGAAGTTGTTCATTCGATTTCAAACTCCAACTTCTACCTTCCTCCTGTTTAGATGCCCATCTAGATGCCTCACTTCACCCTCGTATTCTCTCTCATCCCACACAATGTTAGTATATTCATGTATTTTATACTACAAAGATAGTTAATAAGGAATATGTCTACATTTTAGGATCTTAATAAATTTAAGGTCAGTTTATCACGCTTAATAGCCTTTCCTGTTGATGCGATGAATCCTCTATTTTTCCATAACTGCCCAAAGTCATACACAACTCCAACCGCATTGCAAGAATCGGTGTCAATATTAGCACGTATCTTTTGCCAATATGCAGGCATGAGTCAGGGCATACAGCTCAGCTACCTGAGCAGACGTTCCGGATGGTAAAGCATACACCTCCAGCACTTGGTGTGTTGTGACCACTGCATATCCTGCCAATAATCTGTCATCGCTAGGTCGGTGTGAAGAGCCATCGGTAAATAGGACCAGATCAGGATTATCAATCGGATGACTAAGTCCAGCCATGGAGTGGCAGCGGCTTCTACAAGCAACAGACAATCATGGTCGCATTCCTCTGGCAGTGGTACAAAGGCAGCTGGGTTTATAGCAGGTGATGGCTGATAAGTACAGTTCAGATGTGATTGGCATGAGATTTCTCTGTGGATTTTGAAATTCAGATATACAGGTGCCAGCACGGCCTTCATCTGGTTGAGGATGGTGGAGGAGAGTGGCGAGGAGATCGGCCAGTCCGCTGCTGTCCTTGCCGAGTGGCCGCAGTGTGGCCAGGTACTGCTGCCTCCACCCATGCCTTCACCAGAGAGAAGTACCGGCTCGCAGCCGTCTCTTGTAATGGGTGAAGCTCTTGCCGCACTCCAAGGAGTTGAAGGGGCGTTCTCCCGTGTGCACCCACTGGTGGGTCTCCAGCTCGCTCGGGTGCTGCCAGGCCTTGCCACACATGTCGTACTCATAACGCTTCCCCTTGATGTGCCCCGTCAAGTGGTCCCTCCAACGAAGCTCAGTCTCTCGAAGCTCAGCCCGCACACTGAGCAGATGGGGAGCTCACTGCCACCCTGGCCACCCTCAATGGCCGCTCATGTCCCCGTCTCTCCGTCCACAGCAATGGCTGCTAAACCCTGCAGGAGGGGAACACAGAGCGTCAACAAGTTGGCAAACAGGACGTTACTATCGCGTGAACATTACTAGTGCTTGAAGCTGGGTGGGTGGTGGAGAGGGTGGAGTGAGGGGGGGGGGAATTAAGGTGTGAGGGTGGGTGTGAGGTGAGCAGGGGGAGTGAAGGGGGGAAATGAAGGTGTGAGGGTGAGGAGGGAGGGGGGTAAGGGAGGCAGGAAGGAGGGGAGAGATGGTGAGGAGGCAAGTGGGGAAGGGCCCCCCCCACATACACACTAACCCCCCCACACACACAAACTAACCCCCCCCCCACACACACAAACTAACCCCCCCCACACACACAAACTAACCCCCCCCACACCACACTTACCACCCACACACACACTAACCCCCCACAATCATTAACGCCCCCACACACTAACCCACCTACACACACACACACTAACCCCCCACACACACATTAACCCCCCCCCCACAAACACACTAACCCCCCACACACTCACGCACTAACCCCCCACACACACATTAACCCCCCCCACACACACACACATGAACGCCCCCCACACACACTAACCGCTCCACAAACACAATAACCCCCCCACAACACACACTAACCCTCACACACACAATAACCCGCCCCATACACACTAACCCGCCCACACACACACTAATCCCCCCCACACACACACTAACCACACACACACACTAACCCCCCACACACATACTAACTCCCCCCCACACACACACATTAACCCCCCCCACACACACACTAATCCCCACACACTAACCCCCCACACACACAAACTAACCCCCCCCCACACACTAAGCCCCGCACACACACTTACCACCCACACACACACTAACCCCCCCGACACACACTAACTCACCTACACACACACACTAACGCCCCCCCACACATACACATGAACGCCCCCACACACACTAACCCCCCCACACACACACACTAACCTCTCCCACACACACACACTAACCGCCCTCACACACTAACCCCACCACACACTAACCCCCCACACACACACTAACCCCCCCACACACACTAACCCCCCACACACACTAACCCCCACACACACACTAACCCCCCCCCACACACACACTAACCCCCACACACACACTAACCCCCCCCACACACACTAACCCCCCCACACACACACTAACCCCCCACACACACACTAACCCCCCCACACACACACTAACCCCCCCACACACACACTAACAACCCCCCCACACACACACTAACCCCCCCCACACACACTAACCCCCCCACACACACATAACCCCCCCACACACACACTAACCCTCCCACCCACACACACACTAACCCCCCACACACACTAACCCCCACACACACACACACACACACACTAACCCCCCACACACACACACTAACCCCCCACACACACACACTAACCCCCCACACACACCCCCCCCCACACACACACACACACACTAACTCCCCCACACACACACTACCCCCCCCCACACACACACACACACTAACCCCCCCACACACACGCCCCCATACACTCACACTAACCCCCCCCCACACACTATCACCCACACACACACTAACCTCCGCCCCACACACACGCACAATAACCATCTGCCTTGATATTACTATTAAATGGCTCCTTTTACCGCATCCCCACCCTATCCACTCACGCATACTCCCAGGTCGCAGGCGCATCTAGAGAGGGAGAGGAGCAGAGAGAGAGAGGGAGAGAGAGGGGGGCAGAGACAGAGGGGGGGGGGGGGGGGGGGGAGCGAGAGGGGGGATATTTGCGGTTTCACAGTTTTATAATTATGGAGATAGATAGATACAGATATAGAGGAAAGCTTTTCAAGCTCAAATTTATTGTCACGTGAACCAATTAAGGTACAGTGATATATGAGTTCCCATACAGCCATAGTAAATAAAAAGCAACAAGACACACAGCCACATAGAGTAAATTTAACAGAAACATCCACCACAGCGGAATCCACATTCCTCACTGTGATGGAAGGCAATAAAGTTCAATCATCTTCCTCGTTTGTTCACCCGTGGTCGGGGCTGTTGAACCCTCCGCAGTCGCCGTGGCCGAGAAAAAGACAAAGGAATGACGAAGAGATGACCCAAGAGAGGGGGGGGGGGGGTGTCTGTTTATTTGATTGGGATAATTCAATGTACATGTCATTGGGCTGTGAACTATGACGTGCTGTCCCTCCAGTTTGCGTGTCACCTCACTCTGGCAATGAAGGAGGCCCAGGATAGACAGACAAGTGTGGGAATGGGAAGGGGAGTTTAAATGGTTGGCAACCGGGAGATCCAGCAGGCCTTGGCGGACCGAGTGCAAGTGTAGGGTGAAATGCATGCCTAGTCTAGATACAAGGAACTGCAGATGCTGGTTTACAAAATGAGACACAATCTCCTGGAGTAACTTGCACCTCGGGAGAGCATGGACGGGCAACATTCTAGGTCTGAACCCATCTTCAGACTCCTTGGTGTGGGGGGTGGAGAAAGTTGGAAAGGAGAGGTGGGAGTAATCGCCTTAGATTCTCGTCCCTCTACTGATGCGGCCTGACCCACTGAGTTCCTGCACCGCTTTAGAGGGAATGGACAGACGACGTTTTGAGTCGGGACCCTTCTTCAGACCGAGTGGAGAGGGTGGGGGAGGAAGGTGGAAAAGAGAGATGGGGGCTGGACAAAGCCTGGCAAGTGATAGGTGGATACAAAATGCTGGAATAACTCAGCGGGACATGCACCATCTCTAGAGAGAGAAGGAATGGGCGACGTTTCAGGTTGAGACACTTCTTCAGAAATGATAGGTGCGGGAGACACAAGAAACTGCTGATGCTGGAATCTTACATAGAACGCAAGTTAGTTAGGACTATCCCAACATTTAAGAAGCAGTTATAGACAGGTACATAGAGAGGCCAACTTTGGAAGGATGTGGACCAAATGCAGGCAGGCAGGTGGGACTAGTGTAGCCGGGATATGTTGGTCGGTGTGGGCAAGTTGGGCCGAAGGTCCCGTTTCCACACTGTATCACTCTATGACTCTAACACGAAGTGCTGGAGTAATCAGCGGGTCAGACAGCATCTCTGGAGAACGTGGAGAGGCGACGTTTCACACAGTGTTGAAGTAACTCAGCGGATCAGGCAGCATCTGTGGAGAACATGGATAGATGACATTTCGGGTCAGGAGCCTTCTTCAGACTGACACTGTGTTAACAGATGAGGGGGTGATTAGCAGATGAGTGAAGTAAGTGAGGCGAGGGAAAATAAGGTGATAAAAGGATGTGAGATAAGGAGAGAGGAATGTATATGTGCAGCTTAAAGGGACATTGGTCAGGTAGCATTTAGAGTATTGCATACAGTTCTGGTCACTCCATTACAGGACTGATGTGGAGGCTTTGGGGAAGATGCAAAGATGTTTAGCTAAAATGGTTTAAAAACTCCAGATGCTGCTTTACAAAAAAGCACACAAAATGCTGGAGTAAATCAGCGGGACAGGCAGCATTTCTGGTGAGAAGGACTGGGTAACATTTCGGGTCGAGACTGAGGAGGGTCTCGACCAGAAACGTTACCCATTCCTTCCAGCATTTTGTCTCTACATAAACAGCGCCTATCTATCTACATGGCAGTGCGTTAGCAGGCTGGAGGAGTGGCAAAGCCCTTGCCACAGAGCGGGCAGGTGAAGGGGCGCTGGCCGGTGTGGACTCGCCAGTGCTCCAGCAGTTGGTTAAGATGGGTGAAGCCCTTTCCACAGGACAAGCAGGGGAAGACGCTCACCACTGTGGGTACGCCAGTGCTGCCACAGGCTGGACATGCGGGTGAAACACTTGCCACATTCAGCGCACACTAAGGCTCTCTCTCTGGTGTGTATCTGCTGGTGCTCCTGCGGCCCCCAGGCTCTCTTGTCACAGTGGGAGCAGCTGCTCGCCGATGTGGGCCCGCCGGTGCTGCCGCAACCCCCGCGAGCTATAAAATGCCTCACCACAGTACGGGCAGTCAGAGGGCTGGCCACTGGTGTGCACATGCTGGTGAGACAGGGCGTGGGAGGCCATGGCAAACCGCTCTCCACACACCGGGCTGGGGACGAGACGGTCGCCGTCCTGCACCCGCTGGTGCTTCAGCAGGTTGCTGGAGGTGGTGAAGCCCTTGCCGCACTGGCCGCAGGTGTAGGGGTGCTCCCCGGTGTGGGTGCACTGGTGCTCCTGCAGGGTGTTAGAGTGGGTGTAGCACTTCAATTCAATTCAATTCAACTTTAATGTCATTGCACAGATACAAGTATGGGTACAACGAAATGCAGTTTAGCGTCAGTTCGTAGTAATAGCAATATATAAATAGATACAGAAGCAGACAATGTGGACGGAGAGACTGGAGAAATCTATCGGCGGGACTCCGAGTTCAGCAGTGTGATGGTGTTGTTGTAGAAGCTGTTCCTCATCCTACTAGTGCGGGACCTGAGGCTCCTGTACCGCCTCCCTGATGGTAGGGGGGCAAACAGTCCATGGTTAGGGTGGGAGGGGTCATTGATGATCTTCCCGGCCCGTCTCCGACACCGTTTTTGGTGGAAGGCATCCATGGCAGGGAGCGGGGCACCGATGATGTACTGGGCGGTTTTCACCACCCGTTGTAGTGCCTTCCTGTCTGCTACGGTGCAACTGCTGTACCAGACCGTAAAGCAGGTGGTCAGGATGCTTTCGATGGTACAGCGGTAAAAGTTGGTCAGGATCTGGGGGGACAGGTGGGCTTTTTTGAGCCTCCTCAGGAAGTATGCCTTTTTGATCAGCTTGGAGGTGGTGAGGGACCAGGACAGATCTCCGAGATGTGTACCCCGAGGAATTTGTAGTTGGAGACCCGCTCCACCTCAGTCCCGTTGATACGGATGGGGGTGTGTCTGCCCCCTCTGTTCTTTCTAAAGTCAACAATGATTTCCTTCGTCTTCTGGGAGTTGAGGACGAGGTTATTGTTGGCACACCAGGTTGTCAGGTGCTGGACCTCCTCCCTGTAGGCTGACTCGTCGTTATCGCTGATCAGTCCTACCACCGTGGTGTCGCCGGCAAATTTTATGATGGCGTTGGAGCCATACTTAGGGATGCAGTCATGGGTGAAGAGGGAGTAGAGGAGAGGGCTGAGCACACAGCCCTGTGGCACGCCAGTGTTCAGTGTTATAGTGGAGGAGGTGAGGTTGTTGACCCTAACAGACTGTGATCTGTTAGTGAGGAAATCCAGTGTTCCAATTGCAGAGAGAAGCGGAGATGCCAAGACCGCTGAGTTTGGTGATCAAGCTAGCGGGTATGACAGTGTTAAAGGCGGAGCTGAAGTCAATGAACAGCAACCTGATGTAGGTGTTATTGCTGTCCAGGTGGGTCAGGGCAGAGTGTAGGGCCGCCGATATGGCATCCTCTGTAGACCTATTGGTCCGGTAGGCAAACTGATGGGGGTCCAGTGTGGGGGGGAGGCTGGCTTTGAGGTGAGCCAAGATCAGCCGCTCGAAAGCACTTGGCGATGACAGGGGTGAGTGCCACTGGCCGGAAATCGTTGAGACTCCCTGTCGCTGAATTGTTTTCGGCACTGGCACAATGGTAGATGTCTTGAGGCAAGTGGGGACGACACCCTGGGCCAGTGACAGATTGAAGATGTCAGTGAGGACCGGGGATAGTTGTCCAGCACATGCCCTGAGCACCCGCCGGGGATACCATCGGGGCCGGCAGCTTTGTGTTCATTCACCTTGCTCAGTGCATCTTGTACAGCAGAGGTGGAGAGACTGAGGGGTGTTCATTCGGCGGTGGAGCAACTTTGATGGCTGGAGTTTTGTTGTCCCGGTCAAACCGGGCGTAGAAATGGTTTAGCTCGTCAGGAAGGGAGGCGTTGTCTGGGGGGGGGGGGGGGGGGGGGTGGGGTGTTGATTTTATGGTAATCAGCAATGGCCCTGGATGAGCTGTATCCCTCAGCGTCGCCAGATTTAAAAAGCGGCGTCGCGAGCCTTCAGCAGGAGTCTGACCTCCCTGCTCATCCACGGCTTCTGGTTAGGGAAGGTCTTTATCTCTTGTGGGTAGTGACATTGTCCGTGCAGAATTTTAATATAGTCCAGAACGGATGAGGTGTATGAGTTGATGGTCCACTTGGGAGTTGAAGGTGGCCTTAGTGGCAAACAGACTCCAGTCTGTTTGCTGAAACTGTTCCTGTAAAACAGAGACAGCCCCCTCAGGCCAGACCTTCACAGTCCTCATGGTAGGTTTCACACGTCTGATCTGAGGTGTGTATTTAGGGAGCAGGAACAGAGAGAGAGGTGGTCAGACTGTCCCAGGTGGGTGAGGGGGAGGGCTTTGTATGCTTCAGTAATATTGGTATATACTAGGTCCAGAATATTGTTTCCTCTGGTTGGGCAGGAGACATGTTGGTGGAATCTGGGGAGTACAGTTTTAAGGTTGGAGCGGTTAAAATCACCTGCAACAATAAAAGCCCCCTCTGGGTGTGCAGTTAGTTGTTTGCTGATGGCAGCTTGCAGCTCTTCCATTGCTAGCCTGGCATTAGTGTCTGGGGATACATAGACTGCAGTAATAACAATCGATGTAAATTCCCTGGGCAGATAGAAGGGCCTGCACTTTATCATCAGGTATTCCAGGTCAGCAGAGTGACTACCAATCCTGACAACATCTGTACATCATGAGTTGTTCACATAAATGCACAGTCCGCCGCCCTTGGTCTTACCGGAGTCCTCCGCTGTTCTATCGGCCCTGAAGACAGTGCGCCCCTCCAGCTCGATGGCGTTGTCCAGAATGTTGTCGGTGAGCCATGGACGCACTGGATGCCGCCGTACTGGACGCAGGTGTATGGGTGATCCCCGGTGTGGGTGCGCTGGTGCTGCTGTAGGTTGTCAGAGCGGGTGAAGCACTTGCCGCACTGGGCACAGATGTAGGGGCGTTTGTCGGTGTGGGTGCGCAGGTGCTTCAGCAGGTTGCTGGAGGAGGTGAAGCCCTTGCCGCACTGGATGCAGGTGTAGGGACGCTTGCCGGTGTGGATGCATTGGTGCACCAGAAGGCTGCTGGATCTGGTGAAGCCCTTGCAGCACTGGGCACAGGTGTAGGGATGCTCGCCGGTGTGGGTGTGCTGGTGCTTCATCAGGCTGCTGGAATGGGTGAAGCCCTTGCCGCACTGGGCACAGGTGTAGGGGGCGCTGGCCGATGTGGGCGTGCATGTGCTCCTGCCGGCTGCTGGAATGGGTGAAGTCCTTGCCGCACTGGGCATAGGTGTAGGGGTGCTTGCCGGTGTGGGCGTGCTGGTGCTCCAGTAGGCTGCTGGAGTGGGTGAAGTCCTTGCCACACTGGGTGCAGATGGAGAGGCGCTCGCTGGTGTGGGTGCGCTGGTGCTCCTGCAGACTGCTGGATCTGGTGAAGCCCTTGCCGCACTGGGCACAGGTATAGGGACGCTTGCTGGTGTGGGTGCGCTTGTGCTTCAGCAGGTTGCTGGACTTGGTGAAGCCCCTGCTGCAGTCGCTGCACGTGTAGGGCCGCTCTCCAGTGTGCAGGCGCCTGTGCTCCTTTAGGTTCGTGGACGACTTGAAGCCTTTGCCGCAGTCGGAGCAGGTGAAGGGCCGCTCACTGCTGTGCACCCGCCTGTGCTCCCGCAGCCCCGACAACCTGCTAAAGCTCTTGCCGCATGTGGAGCAGGCATAGGGCTTCTCGCCTGTGTGAACCCGCTGGTGAGCCTCCAGGACTTTGGCTGCCTTGAAACTCTTTTTGCACTCTGAGCAGTCGAAGGGCATTCTCCCGTGTGCACCCGCTGGTGGGTCTCCAGCTTGCTCGGGCACCGGCAGGCCTTGCCACACACATTGCACCCATAACACTTCTCCTTGTTGTGCCCCGCCATGTGGTCCTCCACCGAAGCTCAGCCCCTCAAAGCTCAACCTGCACACCGGACTGATGGGGGGCTCACTTGCACCTTGGCCTCCCTCAATGGCCGCTTACATCTCTGTCTCTCCGTCCACAGCAATGGCTCCTAAACCCTGCAGGAGGGCAACACAGAGGGTCAACAAGTTGACAAACAGGACATTACTAACACGTGAACATTACTAGTACTTAAAGGGGGGGGGGGGACTGGAGTGGGGGGATTGGGAGGTGAGCGGGGGGGATGGGGGAGTGAGAGGGGTGATAGGAGGGGGAAGGCAAGGGGGGAATGGGGACGGGGATCAGGACGGTGAAGTGAGGGAAGGGAGAGAGGGACAGGGGCGGTAAGGGGAGGGGGGTTTGAGGGGAGAGGAGGGGTGAGGAGGCAAGTGGGAGAAGGGGGGCACACTGACCTAGGGGATGCTGAGCATCCGGGCACTGAGTCGAAGACAGAGAGATAGACAGAGAGATAGACAGAGAGATAGACAGAGAGATAGACAGAGAGACAGACAGACAGACAGACAGACAGACAGACAGACAGACAGACAGACAGACAGACAGACAGACAGACAGACAGACAGACAGACAGACAGACTCTTAATTTACTCTCAATGGTATAATTATTGAACACACTGTACTTACTTGGTCTAACTGTTGCAGCATCAGGGAGCTTCAACATGGCAGTTTCACTAAAAGAGAAAGCTCAAAGAGCTCTGTATGCAATAAAAAGAAGATTCTACAACATACAAATTCCAATTAAATTCTGGCTTAAAATATTTGACAGTGTAATCCAGCTTATTGTGCCTTATGGTAGTGAGGTATGGGGTCCGCTAAGTCACCACAGCTATATGAAATGGGAAAAACATACAACAAAGGCCCTGCATGCGGACATTTGTCAGAACACTCGCCATATCCAAATAAAAACACCAACAAACACATGTAGGGCATGATTAGCCAGATACCCACTGAAAATAAATATCCAGAAACGAGTACTAAATTTTTGGAATCACCTTAAATCTAGCCCACCAGATACCCTCCAGTCTAAAGCCCTTCAAACCCTATAGGTGAACCCTGAAAAGAGTTCCCTGTGTCAGTTGGTATTGAGACTAACTACCCCTATTCAGTTCAACCCTATCCAGTTAAACCCTGACCAGCCTCAGATCAGTACTGATTCCCAATCACCAGTTAGAGTGAACCAAATTATCAAACAAGGGAAAGAAATTTATTTGGAACATTGGGATAAAAAAAATCAAAAGCCAAAGCAGATTAGAATGTTACCGTGCCCTAAAAAGAGATTATAAATTGGCAGTCTATCTCTCAACTGTTAGATATAAAGCAGAGACAGACCCTCACCAAATACAGGATAAATGACCACCATTTGACAGTTGAAAAAGGAAGACAGAAGAGATTTTGGGAAACAAGGGAAAATATGCGGCCACCGTTTGACAAATGAGGTTGAAACACAGGGGCACTTCCTCCTAAAATACAAAATAAATTGACAAAACAAGGAAAACATACTTTGACAAACTCAGTCTGGCAAACTCAGATTTTAAAGAACTAGATGATATATCAAAACTAAGAATAATCCTTGGTGATAGAAATACGGCACATCTTGGTGCACAATACGTAACAGCACACCATAACCTGAGAGACAGTGAATAACCAATAGCACACACTAATTGACATTAACTGATACTAAGAAATTAATATTGACTTGCTAATCTTGCTATTCTGTTGTACCCACGTACAGTGTCCCAACAAGGGGAAAAACATACTGGACCATGTCTACTCCAACATAAAGCATACATATAGACCAGTACCTCTCCCACATTTGAGCCTATCAGACCATCTTTCACTGCTCCTCATCCCAGCACATACTTCCCTCAGGAGGAAAACCAAGCCGGACATAAAGATCATAAAAACCTGGTCTGAGCGAGCACTCTCTCAGCTTCAGGATTGCTTTACACGTACAGCATGGAATATATTTGAACAACAGGACTTACAGGAATACACAGAAACTGTACTGTCCTATGTAAAGAACTGCACCGATAATGTCACTGGTGAAAAACGCATCAAGGGTTTATCCCAACCAAAAACCCTGGATGACGAGTGAAGTACAGTCCCTCCTGAGAACCCGAAACTCTGCCTTTAGATCGGGTGACAGGGCCCAATGCAGCATGGCAAGAGCAGAACTGAGGAGAGGCATCAAAGCTGCAAAGAAAGACTACAAGGGACTTCCGGTGGCGCTATGGAGGAGTAGAAGGCAACGCCAGCCACCTCCGTGAAGAAACGGGAAAAAACCGGGGAGAAAACGCTGAAAAAACCTACCTGCTGCTCCTGCTGCTTCTGCATCTGCTGCTTCTGCACCGGCTGCCGTGAGTGACGTCATCAGACCTGCGACCGTAATGTCAACACAGCGCAGCCCACCACCGGAGAAATCCAGACTCCGATTTTTTTTTTAAATGGCTGAACAGGAACAAGGCCCAACTGAAGCCTCGGCCTCAGGTAGGACACAGTCCCTTGAAGATGTGTTCAAAAAATCGAGAAAAAAATCGGAACTGGAAGAACTTAAAAATTTTTTTGTGCACAGAAAATGGCAGAATTAAAGAAAGAAATGAAGTCTGAATTAAAGATGGAATTGGAAAAAATGAACTTTATGGAAGAAATGAAGAAAATGAAGATTGAGATGAAGAAGTTAAAATCTGAAATTAATCTCTCGGCCATGGATTTATCAGAAATGCTTCCGAAAGGAAATTACTGAAGTTGTGACCGAAAAATTCGCAAGTATAATGGAAGAACTGCATGAAAAAATTGAAAAAAAGGTGGAAAAAAGAAATGGAACCAGTGCTGGAAAGAAGTTGTGTTACAATCAACAACCATAAAAGACCTTGAGGAAACAGTCCAAACAAATACTCAGACTATGAAAAACTATCGTCAAAGAAAGTCAACGACTATCTGACTTACTGGCCAAAGTTACTGATAAGTGTACTGAGCTGGAAGGACGCCAGAGAAGGCAGAATCTAAGGATCGTGGGTATTCGAGAAGGGAGAGAAAAGAATCAAGATACCCGAGAATTTAACTGTAAACTTACTACAAAAGGTTCTATCTCTGGAAGATAAAACCTTTGATAGCCCGAGCACACAGAGTTATGAGACGTTATACAAAGCACGATGCTCCTCCAAGACAAATGATAGTCAAAGTCCAATATGATTATGTTTTGGAAGATATGATGAATAAAGTGGTAAAAAGCAGAAATCTTAAATATGAAGAAGAACTCAATCAGTATCTACCGTGACTATCCAGCGGAGGTTCTCTAAGAAACGGAATGCGTTTTAAAGAAACCAAAAGAATCCCGAGGCAAGTGAAGAATCTGAAGTATACTTTGAGATACCCAGCAACACTGAGAGTTACTTACAATCAGGAAGAGCATTACTTCAAAAACCGAGAAGATGCATTGAAATTTGCCCAAAGGATTAAGGACCGCGAAGAAGACTGAATGAAAACCTTCATAGTTTGAATTAAAGGAACAACTAAACTGTATTTTCAAGATTGGTTGAAGATTATAATAAACTATGGACTTGTTTCATCTAAAGAAGACGGAGAAGGAGGCGGATAGGAGAATCGAGGAGATTTGGATTGAAGACTATTCCATGAATACTAATATTTAGAAATAATAATACTACTAATCTAATAATTAACATAATATTAACATTCATAAACATATATTAAATTTAACACACTGGTATCGTTAATAATTAGAGCTAGTAATTGTTGATTATTGAGTGTTGATTATTGATTAATAATTAATTATAACCGACTAACTAGAATTAAGTAAATATAAATATATGAAATATAAATTTTGACTTCATTATCTCCCCTGGTATTTTTTTTTATTATTTCTTTTCTTTTTAGTTTTTTTTAAATATTTTTTTCCCCATAAATTGTGTCTTTTCATTAATTTTTTATATATTTTTTATTTATTTTTTCTTATTTTAACTTTAGACTTTTTTTTCTTTATTATATGTTTATATTATTATAATTTTCTATTAAGTACTACGTATATCTAATATCATTATACCTGACTATGAACTTTTTTTTATATATCATTGTTTAATATCCCCGGTTTAAATAATAATCTTTTATTTTTGTAATATTAATTTTACTGAATCATGGAGATGGATAACATTTAACATTCAATACGGAATGTCCTTAGAATGCTAGCCATGTTTAGTATGGCTAACACTAAACTACACACACACTAGATGTAGTTTTTTCTTTCTTGAGCACTTTACTAATCTCCTTAATCTATCCCTTTTTTAATACACTCTGATTATTTCTATTATTACTTATATTTGCGTGGAATTACCAATTAATACAAAGGAGAGATATATATGAGAGAAAATCAAGAGTCTTGAAATTCGTCTATTTAGTGTTCAGGTGTAAGGTCTGGTATATCGAACTGTACCATTTGCTCTAGTATACATCCCTTTAGATAAAAGATGCAAGACCTACATACAAATATGGGGAATGGTGGAATAACGTTTTGTAGCTGGAATGTTAAAGGTATTAACGAACCAATTAAGATGGGTAAGGTATTAGCACATTTAAAAACGTCACTTAAAAAATAGATGTTGCGTTTATCCAAGAGACACACTTGAAAAAAGAGGGCAGAACAATAGATTAAAAAGCCAAATGGATTGATAAAGTATATCACTCTTCTTTTTACACACAAGTCTAGAGGTGTAGCAATATTAATTCGTAAAGGTACTGCATTAAACATACTTCAATAATAACTGATAGTGACGGTAGATATATTTTATTGTAATAGGAGAAAATTATATACACAAAAGGGATTTTGTTAATGTATATGGCCCAAATTTTGATAGCCCGCGATTAAAAAAAAAATTATTTAATACAATCCCTGAATTATCACAACATAATCTAATAATTGGAGGAGATTTTTAAACTGCACACTTGATCCTTATTTGGATAGATCATCAAAACAACGAAAACTTAAATCACACTCCAGTGAGTTAAATAAATGCATATATAGACACTTGTAAATTAAAGATGTAGGAGATTGCAAAAATCCAACAGGACGAGAATACTCATTTTACTCAGCCGTGCATAAAAACTTATTCAAGAATAGATTATTTTCTGGTAGATTTAAAAACTTATCCACATACGTATAATTCAAAATATCATAACATTATAATTTCAGATTACGCACCCTTAACTTTTAAGATGAAAAAATAACGGGTAAAATGGAAAAGCAAGATCAAAGGAGTATTTAATCCACAAATTTTAAAGGACAAAATAAACTCAAGAATATATTACAAAACAGATCAAGATCTTCTTTGAAACAAATGATACACCAAAATATCATCATCCCTCTTATGGGAAGCTTTTAAGGCGTATGTTCGGGGAATTATGATATCTTCTCAAGTATTTTTATAATAAAGAGAATCGGAAGCTACAACAGGCATTGGAAAGAGAGATTAAACAATTAGATACAGAGAATGCCATTAACTCAACTACGATAAAACATAATAAAAATCTTTGCATTGAAATATAAACTAAATAAAATACAGTCAGACCAAGTTGTAAAACTATACCAATATACCAAACAAATACAATTTGAATTCGGTGACAAACCACATAAACTATTGGCTCGTCAGTTAAGAAAATTGGAAGGAGAAAAATTAATATATAGAATCAAATCAGATAAAGGAGAATTACTAATACAAACTAAAGATATAAACGAGAGATTTTTGCAATATTATAAAAATTTATACTCAGCTAAAACAAAAGAAAATCGAATAGGAGTAGAAACATTTTTAAAAAATTGTAATCTAAATGGACTAGATTTAGAAGATAGGGAATTATTAAATGTCGAAATAACTACTAAAGAAATTGAAGAAACTATTAGATCATTAAAAATGGTAAAACTCCAGGACCAGATGGTATTGGAGCAGAATTTTATAAAATATTTTATGATATGATAGCCCCACGTTTGAAGACACTATACGAACACATTTATACACAACAGAAATTACCAGATACACTAAATGAATCTATTATAACCCTTATACCTAAATTAGATAAAAAATCTCGATTACCCAGGGTCATATAGAACTATATCTCTTTTAAATACTGATCAAAAAATATTAACACAAATATTAGCACAAAGACTAAACAAAGTGATTAATAAACTAATTCATTCAGATCAAACAGGATTTATACCAAAACGATACTCTTCAAACAATCTGATAAGATTATTTAATATTATATATCGAAAAGAAATATTAATAAGGATTTATCAATTATTTCGCTGGATGCAGAGAAAGCTTTTGATCAGATTGAATGGTCTTACTTATTTTCAGTTATGGAATTTTTTCAATTGGGAGAGAGGTTTATAACATGGGTTAAATTACTATATACTAGACCAACAGCTAGAATATTAATAAACCAAGTGTTAACAACTAAATTTAAATTATTCCGAGGCTGTAGACAAGGTTGCCCTTTATCTCCACTACTGTTTGCACTTGCAATAGAACCATTAGCAAAATCTGTGAGATCAAACCCTGAAATATATGGGTATGAAACTAAGGAAATTGAAAATAAAATCTCTTTGTACGCAGAATACTTTATATCACAAAACCAGAAATTAGTCTTCCTAACTTGTTAGATTTAATAACTCAATTTGGATCGTTTTCAGGATATAGAATAAATTGGAATAAAAGTGAACTTATGCCAATAATGGGAAATAACTTACATATATTACAACAATATCCTTTTAAGATTGCAAATGAAAATATTAAATATCTTGGAATTTATGTAACAAAAAGATATGATTCATTATTTAAATCTAATTTTTTACCCTTATTGAATAAACTATTTAAGAATATTCGATATTGGAAAACATTACCTATTTCAATGCTAGGTAAGATTAATGCGATAAAAATGATTTTTCTTCCACAATTACTATATTTATTTCAAATGATCCCGATATATCTTCCTAAAAATTTCTTTAAGAAAGTGGACTCCATGGTTACCAATTTTATTTGGGATTATAAGAATCATAGAATAATTAAAAAGCATCTATGCAAATCAAAAATAAACGGTGGCTTTGCACGGCCTAATTTTATGTTTTATTATTGGGCAGTTAATATAAAAAATATGAATTTCTGGTTGGGTGAACTAGATAAACAACCAAATTGGTTAAAAATGGAAAAAGAAGACTGTACCCCTTTAGAAATTAATTCGATTTTATTTGCTAATACTCCAATACATAGGAAAACTTATAAAGGAAACCCAATAATAGAAAGTGGAATACGTATTTGGAAACAATTTTTAAAAAAACATTAAAATTACAGAATGTACCACTAGCTCTTCCAATAGTAAACAATATTTCTTTTAAACCTTCATTGATGGACAAAGGTTTCTTAAAATGGAAGAACTATGGAATAAATAAGATTGGTGATCTTTACAGGGAAAACTTATTTCTCTCATTTCAGGAATTACAAGAAAATTATGGATTACATTTTAAAGAATATTTTCGATAGCTACAAATTAGAGATTAGGTTAAATCAAATACACTGGATTTTAGGAATAGAAAGACAGAAATGTTAGATGAATGTTTAAATAAACATCCGAATACAGAGAAATTAATATCATATATTTATAATATTTTATTGGAAAATGATTTACCAAATACGGATAAATATAGACAAGCATGGGAAAATGAACTAGGTCAAGTAATCAGTAGAGAAGTATGGAATGAAAGTTTACAACATATACATCATTGTTCATTAAATGCTAGACACTCGTTGATACAATTTAAAGTTATACATAGATTACATCTCTCAAAGTCCAAATTAAATAGAATTTTCTCAAATGTGTCCGCAATATGTGATAAGTGTCAACAATTAGAAGCTAATCTAACGCATTCATTCACAAAATGTATAAAAATCACAAATTTTTGGATAGAAATTTTTAAGATAATCTCAATTGTAGTTAATGCAAAGTTAACTCCAGACTCAAAACTAATTATATTGGGAATACTAGAAACAAATCAGATATTAACAACACAACAAATAATTTTTATCGGTTATAGTTTAATAATTGGTAAAAAAATAATACTAAGATTTTGGAAAGGTCCTACTTCCCCTACAACTAAAATGTGGATTACAGAAATGTTGGAGACACTGCACCTGGAACGATTAAGGCTTGCCCTGATGGACAGGCTGGACCAATTCAGAGGAATATGGTCTCCATTTATTGAATATTTAAATGGTCAAGATGGTCTGGTTCGAAGCCATGACTGAAGCCTGAATGTATGAATAGATGAAGAATTATAGACAATAGATCATGAATATGTCTCCAATGAAGAATATCTTGTTTAATATTCCACTCAATTAGATTATCTCTTTTTTTTCTCTTTTTCTTTTTTTATTTCATACTGTTATAAAATAAAAAAGAAAATTATAGAAGTACAAATAAGATTGATTGTAAATTTTAAAAATATTAAGAATGTATGTGACGATAATATTTTCTTTTGTTGTAATTGGATTTTATATTTCTTCTTAATATGTAATTAGTTCTAATAAAAATATTTTACAAAAAAAAAAGAAAGACTACAAGAAAAAAGTGGAGGACCATCTCACACACAATAACAGGTGTGGAAAGGATTTCAGCAAATCACCAACTACAAAGGAAACTCACCCGTGACTGACGGTGCTAACGCCTCGCTGGTGGAAGAACTAAACCATTTCTTTGCGCGCTTTGAGACAAAGAATCCTCATGCAGTCACGCTGCTCACACTGACCTCTAGCTCCCATTCACTCACTCACCAGGAACAGTGGTCACCAAGTGAGGCATGCGCTCAAGTCTGGGAACCCAAGGAAAGCTGCTGGACCTGATGGTGTACTCAGCAAAGTACACAAAGCTTTTGCAGACCAGCTATCAGGAGTCTTTACCAAGATCTTCAATCTTTCCCTGACATAAGCCATTATACCACCTTGTCTGAAGTCAGCTACCATCATCCCTGTCCCTAAGAAGCCAGTCATAAACAGTCTCATTGACTACAGACCATTAACATCAGTAGTCATGAAATGCTTTGAAAGATGAATT
>CM069170.1:10005228-10135228 GCA_035221665.1 Okamejei kenojei | reverse complement strand
TATATTTTATTTAGCTTATATTTTAATTATGCAATTTTATTACTTAGCCCCTTTGAAGGGGATATTGCATTTTCAATATCTAATTGTTTTATTTCATTTTCCAACTTTTGTTGAGTCTTTCGATTTTCCTTATTAAAGTATGCGTGTGCTGATATTATCGCACCACACATAAATGCTTTAAATGTATCCCACAGCAGTGATGGTGAAATTCCAGGTTTGTCATTAGTTTCAAAAAATAATTTAATCTGATTTACCAAGTAATCATAACAAGCCTTATCATTTAATATTTGGGGGTTGAGTCTCCAGTTAGAGGTTTTAATAGTTATGTCTTTTAATTTTATCTTAAATGTTAATGGAGCATGATCCGAGATAATAATATTATGATTTTGAGTCATACGTAAATGAGACTAGTTTTGAATCTATTAAAAAAATAATCTATCATTGAATAGGTTCCAAATACAGGGGAAAAAATGAATATTCTCGACCAGATGGGTTATCTGTTCTCCAGATATCCTTAACGTTTGCTGTGTTAATAAAATAATTTATAAGTGTACTTGACTTAGAAGTGGCTTTCCTTTTCATTGATGATCTATCTAAGTAATTATCTAAGGTACAATTAAAATCACCTCCAATTATTAGATTATGTTGAGTGGATATGGGGATATTGTTAAATATTTTCTTGAAGAATAATGGGTTATCAAAATTAGGACCATATATATTCATAAGGATTATTTTTTAGAATGTAATTCACCTGTAATTATTATATATCTACCCTCAACATCTTCTATTATTGAGCTTTGTTTAAAAGGTATACCTTTACGAATAATTATTGCTTCCCCTCTAGACTTTTGTATGAGTGATATACTTTGGAAATCCATTTTGCTGTTAATATATGCTGCGCATCTTTTTTAAGGTGTATCTCTTGGAGAAAAATAATATCAGATTTTAATCTATTTAATTGAGCTACAACCTTACCTTTTTTAATTGGTTTGTTAATTCCCTTAACATTCCAACTACAGAAGGTGATTCCATCACCCCCAATCCTAGTGTTTATGTCATACATGTTATTATTAAGGTGGTTTATAATGGAGTAGATGTCGCAGCTCATCTAACCCAATCCTATACCCAAACATCAGATCGATGAAATTTAATTTCTGTGTCATTGTCTTATACACACGTCTCTTTGAACTAACTATATAATAACAATCATACTTAAATCCATATAATATATAATATGAAATAAAATACATAATATAAAAGTAATAATAAAAAATGTGAGTAAAGTAAGTGATGTTAGTAAAGTGTAAGGGGGAAAAAAAGTGACTACAACTATAATTAGTGTAGTTAGTATTAGTGTAAGCCACACTAGCGTGGCTATTAATCTACGGACTTCCATGAAAAAAAAGATGTTAATAATTCCAGCTCCGTTTTTGCCTTAAGGGCTATATATGTTGGGGTGGGGTATTAAATTTATATACTTAATAATTAATAATGCTACTAATATCAAATATAGTTAGTATCATAGCACTATATTAGGAGAGCTAACATACATTTTTAAGGGGTAGGTAATACAAAACTATATTTATTAATAATCCATCCATCCCTCCTTAACCCCAAGATAGAGACCATGTCCATTGTTTCTCCTCCTTCCCTGCATGTCCTCCTTCAGTGTGAAGCGTAAATGTATCTTTTGGGATTTTATTTGATAGATCAACACAAAGTGGCGCATAATTGTGAAGTGGAAGGAAAATGATACATGGTTTTCAATTTTTTTTACAAATAAAAAACTGAAAAGTGTGGCATGCAAAAGAATTCTGCCCCCCTGAGTCAATACTTTGTAGAACTACCTTTCACTGAAATTACAGCTGCAATTCTTTTGGGGTATGTCTCTACCAGCTTTGCACATCTAGAGACTGAAATTTTTGCCCATTCTTCTCTGCAAAATAGCTCAAGCTGTCAGATTGGATGGAGAGTGTCTGTGAACAGCAATTTCCAAGTCTTGCCAGAGATTCTCAATTGGATTTAGATCTGGACTTTGACTGGGCCATTCTAACACATGAATAAGCTTTGATCTAAACCATTCCATTGTAGCTCTGGCTGCATGTTTAGGGTTGTTGTCCTGCTGGAAGGTGAACCTCCGCCCCAGTCTCAAGTCTTTTGCAGACTAACAGGTTTTCTTCCAAGTCTGCAGAGAGACATAAGCAGAGAGACACAGGTAGAGGTGGAGAGAGACACAGAGAGACGTAGAGAGTGAGATAGAGACAAGGAGAGATAGATAGAGACAGACAGTAAAAACAGTAGAGAGAGTAGACTCTGTCCCGACACCCCGCTCCCCTCAGCCGCGACATTACTTCTCCACCACCCTGGCCGCACGGTGCCCACATGAGTTTGACGGTCGTGTTGCGGCGACGGGACCCGGCGCAGGCCCGACCCCATGCCGAGGCCCGGCTCCCCGAGCGCTCCGCCAACCCCAGGTCCAGTCACTGTCTCCCGGGAGTGAGGCCGCGGCCTGGCTGGAGGACTGGACCCCCCCCCTCCACGCACCGAATCCCCAGCCAGCAAGGAAATGACATCCCTATCCCGACCCGTTGACCCACAGACAGAGAGATGTACATCTATATCGGTGAGACCAAGCGGAGGCTTGGTGATCGTTTCGCCCAACACCTCTGCTCGGTCCGCAATAACCAACCCGACCTCCCAGTGGCTGAGCACTTCAACTCCCCCTCCCATTCTGTATCCAACCTTTCAGTCCTGGGCCTCCTCCACGGCCAGAGTGAGCAACACCGCAAGTTGGAGGAACAGCACCTCATATTCCGCTTGGGGAGTCTGCATCCTTTGGGCTTGAATATTGAATTTTCTCAATTCTGTTAACCCTTGCTGCCTCCTCCCCTTCCCACCTCTCCCTCAGCCCTCGGGCCCTGGCATTCCCTCTATCTCTATCTCCCTCCCCCACCCTAGTCGTACTAGCTTCTCATTTTTACACTACAAACAGCTTACAATGGCTTGTTCCCTTTATCATCGATACTTTTTTGCATACCTTTCATTCATTTTTCTTTATTCCTCCACATCACCGTCTATATCTCTCGTTTCCCCGATCCCTGACCAGTCTGAAGAAGGGTCTCGACCCGAAACGTCGCCTATCTCCTTCGCTCCTTAGACGCTGCTGCACCCGCTGAGTTTCTCCAGCCTTTTGTGTAACCCAGAGAGACGTGCATCAGCCCGGAAATGACGTCACTGCCCCGCAGGCTGCGCGGTCGAGCAGCGGGGCGGCCTCTACCAGGAAATGACGCCACGACCAAGATGGCATCGACCCGCACTGGACGGTGAGGGAGGGTGAGAGAGGGAGAGGCAGGAATAAGGGGAGAGAGGGGACACAGAGAGAAAGAGGGTTGGAGAGAGAAGGGAGGGAGGGGAGAGGGAGAGAGAGATATCTGAGCGGCGAGGGGCTGAGTGGGGCAGGAATAAGGGGAGAGGTTCAGAGAGAGAGGAGACAGTCCGGGGGAGGGAGGGGGTGAGAGGCTGGGGGTGGAAAAGGGGTGAAGTGAGTAGCGGGGGAAGCGGAGAGCAGAGGGAGGGGAGGGATTCAAGGGGGAGTGAGTTTGGTGCCGAGAGGAGTGAATGGGGGGGGGGGGTCAGGGAACGGGGGAGGAGAGGGGTCAAGTGAGTTAAGGAAGGGGGTCGGAGCCTGGTGGGGTTCACACTGTGGGGGTGGGGAGGAAGGGGAGGAGCAAAGGGGGGTGAGGAGCAGGAGGCGGCAGGGGTAAGGAGCAGGGAGCCACAGGGAGGAGGTCACATTGTTCGGGGGTGGGGAGGGTGTTGCAGTTTAGGAAGTCAAACCAGGGCAGGATCTTCACTGTGAATGGTGGGGCTCTGGGGCAATGGATAATAGGTGCAGTAGTAGGCCATTCGGCCCTTTGATCCAGCACCGCCATTCAATGTGATCGTGGCTGATCATCCCAAATCAGTAACCCATTCCTGCCTTCTCCACATAACGCAGTGCTGCCTCGAATGGCCTACTCCCGCACCTATTGTCTATTTCTATTGACTCTGCTATCTTTGAGAGCCCTATCTAGCTCTCTCTTGAAAGTATCCGTAGAACAAGCCTCCACCGCCCTCTGAGGCAGAGAATTCCACACTCACAACTCTGCGAGAAAAAGTGTTTCCTCATCTCCATTCTAAATGGCTTACCCCTTATTCTTAAACTGTGGCCCCTGGTTCTGGACTCCCCCAACATCGGCAACATGTTTCCTGCCTCTAGCATATCCAAACCCTTAACAATCTTATATGTTTAAAAAAAATCCCCTCTCATCCTTCTACTCTCCAGAGTGTACAAGCCCATTGTCTCAGCATATGATAGTCCAGCCATCCCGGGAATTAACCTTGTAAACATATGCTGCTCTCCCTCAATAGCAAAAATGTCCTCCCTCAAATTAGGGAGGAATTAAACTGCACACATTACTCCAGGTGTGGTCTCACCAGGACTCTGTACAACTCTGAGCCTTGCGGAATGTGTGGAGCTGATGGATCTAGGAGTGTGAGTACGAGTTGGGCCAAAGGGCCATTTTCCAATGCTGTATCACTCTATGACGCTATGACAAAGTGCTGGAGTAACTCAGCGGGTCAGGCAGCATTTGTGGAGAAGATAGACACAAAGTGCTGGAGTAACTCAGCGGGTCAGGCAGCATCTGTGGAGAGAAGGAATGGGTGGCATTTTGGGTTGACACCCTACTTTGGTTTAGTTTAGTTTAGAGATGCAGCGTGGAAACAACAGGTCTTTCGGCCCACGGAGTCCGCGCCGACCAGCGATCACCCCGTACATTAGCACTATCCCACGCACATTAGGGACAATTTAGGAATTTTGCAGAGGCCCATTAATCTACAACCCAGAACGTCTTTGAAATGTTAGAGGAAACCGGAGCACCCGGAGTAAAAATCCATGCAGGTCAAGGAAACCACAGACAGCACCCGTAGTCAGCATCGACCCCGGGTCACTGGCAGTGAGGCAGCAACTATACCCCTGCGCCAGTGTGCCTTGCAGAATTAAATAACGGTTTCCTCCGCCATAAATGCACTCAATATGTGCTAATAATGTCCTGTTTGCCAGCTTGTTGACCCTCTGTGTTCCCCCACTGCAGAGTTTAGGAGCCGTTGCTGTGGACAGAGACGGCAACATGAGCGGCTATTGAGGGCGTCCAGCGTGCAGGTGAGCCCCCATCTGCTTGGTATGCGGGCCGAGCTTTGAGAGGCTGAGCTTCGATGGAGGATCACATGACGGGGCACAACAAGGTGAAGCGTTATGAGTGTGACGTGTGTTGCAACGACTGGCAGTGCCCAAGCGAGCTGGAGACCCACCTTCAACTGCTCAGAGTGCGGCAAGAGTTTCAAGACGGCGAATGTCCTGGAGACCCACCGGCAAGTGCACACAGGCGAGAAGCCCTATGGGGAGCGGTCTTACACGTGCAGCGACTGCGGCAAGGGCTTCACCCACTCCAGGAGCCTGCTGATGCACCAGCTCACCCACACCGGTGAGCGTCCCTACACCTGTGCCCAGTGTGGCAAGGGCTTTACCCACCCCAGCAGCCTGCTGAAGCACCAGCGCACCCACACTGGCGAGCGTCCCTACACCTGTGCCCAGTGCGGCAAGGGCTTCACCCAATCCAGCAACCTGCTGGTGCACCAGCACACCCACACTGGCGAGCATCCCTACACCTGTGCCCAGTGCGGCAAGGGCTTCACCCAATCCCGCAGCCTGCTGAGCCACCAGCGCACTCACACCGGCGAGCGTCCCTACACCTGCGCCCAGTGCGGCAAGGGCTTCACCCACTCCAGCGGCCTGCTGAAGCACCAGCACACCCACACCGGCGAGCGTCCCTACACCTGCGCCCAGTGCGGCAAGGGCTTCACCCGCTCCGACAGCCTGCTGAAGCACCAGCGCACCCACACCGGTGAGCGTCCCTACACCTGTGCCCAGTGCGGCAAGGGCTTCACCAGGTCCAGCATCCTGCTGCAGCACCAGCGCACACACACCGGCGAGCGTCCCTACACCTGTGCCCAGTGCGGCAAGGGCTTCACCCAATCCAGCGTCCTGCTGAACCACCAGCGCACCCACACCGGCGAGCAACCCTACACCTGTGCCCAGTGTGGCAAGGGCTTCACCCAATCCAGCAGCCTGCTGAAGCACCAACGCACCCACACTGGCGAGCGTCCCTACACCTGTGCCCAGTGCGGCAAGGGCTTCACCCAATCCAGCAGCCTGCTGGAGCATCAGCGCATCCACACTGGCGAGCGCCCCTACACCTGTGCCCACTGCGGCAAGGGCTTCACCAGGTCCAGCAACCTGCTGAAGCATCAGTGCACCCACACCGGCGAGCGTCCCTACACCTGTGCCCAGTGCGGCAAAGGCTTCACCCGCTCCGACAGCCTACTAGAGCACCAGTGCACCCACACCGGCGAGTGGCCCTACACCTGCACCCAGTGCGGCAAGGGCTTCATGCGCTCCACCAGGCTGGTGTCCCACCAGCGAGTGCACGCCGGCGACCGTCCCTTCCCCAGCCCGGTGTGTGGAGAGCGCTTTGCAATGGCCTCGCATGCCCTGTCTCACCAGCATGTGCACACCAGCGGCCAGCCCTACGACTGCCCGTACTGTGGTGAGTCGTTTGACAGCTCGCGGGGGTTGCGGCAGCACCGCCGGGCCCACGCCGGCGAGCAGCTGCTCCCACTGTGACAAGAGCGCATGGGGGCTGCGGGAGCACCAGCGGATACACACCAGAGAGGGACCCTTTGTGTGCGCTGAATGTGGCAAGGTTTCACCCGCATGTCCAGCCTGTGGCAGCACCGGCGTACCCATTGCGGTGCGCGTCCCTTCTCCTGACGGTCCTGTGGTCAGGGCTTCACCCGCCTTGACCACCTGCTGGAGCACCGGCGAGTCCACACCGGCCAGCCCCCATTCACCTGCCCGCTCTGTGGCAAGGCCTTTACCCACTCCTCCAGCCTGCTGGCATATGGCCACGTGGACAGGCGCAGTTTAGCTAGACACAAAATGCTGGAAGGAATGGGTAACGTTTCTGGTCGAGACCCTCTTCAGTCTCAACCCGAAACAACACCCAATCCTTCTCTCCATAGATGCTATCTCTGTCCCGATGAGTTACTCCAGCATTTTGTGACCTTTTTTGTGAACCAACATCTGCAGTTCCTTGCTTTTAAACCATTCTAGTTAACCATCTCTGCACCTTCCCCAAAGCCTCCACATCAATCACGTAATGGAGTGACCAGAACTGTATGCAATACTACAAATGCTACCTGACCAATGTCCCTTAAAGCTGTACATATACATTCCTCTCTCCTTATCTCACACCCTTTTATCTCCTTTTTTCACTCGCTTCTGTCACTTCACTCATCTGCCGATCAATCCCTCATCTGTTAACATAGTGTCAGTCTGAAGAAGGGTCCTAACCCGAAATGTCACCTATCCATGTTCTCAACAAATGCCGCCTGTCCCGCTGAGTTACTCCAGCACTCTGTGAAACGTTACCTATCCATGTTCTCCACAGATGCTGCCTGACCCGCTGAGTTACTGCAGCACTTTGTGTTAGAGTCACAGTGTGATAGTGTGGAAACAGGACCTTAGGCCCAACTGGCCCACAGCGACCAACATGTCCCGGCTGCACTAGTCCCACCTGCTTGCTTTCGGTCCATATCCCTCCAAACTTGTCCTATTCATGAATCTGTTTAAGTATTTCATAATCGTTAGAATAATCCCAGCCTCAACTACCTCCTCTGGCAGCTAGTTCTCTGGTCCTCAATTCCCTCACTCTGGGCAAGATATTCTGTGCATCTAACTAAATTGTGTTCTATTCAAGATTCCAACATCTGTAGTTTCTTGTGTCTCCCTCGCCTATATCCACCTATCACTTTTGAAGAAGGGTTTGAAACAGAATCACCCATTCCTTCTCTCTAGAGATGCTGCCTGTCCCGCTGAGTTACTCCAGCATTTTGTATCCACCTATCGCTTGCCAGGCTTTGTCCAGCCCCCATATCTGTTTTCCAGCTACCTCCCCCTACCCTCTCCAATCAGTCTGAAGAAGGGTCCTGACTCAAAACGTTGTCTGTCCATTCCCTCTAAAGCGGTGAAGGAACTCAGTGGCGCAGGCCGCGTCTGTAGAGGGAAGGAAAGATCCTTATATTGTTTAAGAAGGTACTGCAGATGACTTTGACTATGTTCCTGTTATTTGGGGATTGGAACTAAAGTTTGTTGTCGATATAACCATAGCATGAGAAGTATTGCGTTAGTGACAAGAATGCGTTGAATGGGTATACTCTGTGATCGATGTGTTAGACATCATTGCTCCAACTCTGTATAACCATGTGATCATATTTCCAAAATACTATAAAAATATGCTGTATGTCTTTGTTCATTAGAGTGATGGCCCAAGAGGGTTAAGTATGTGTTACATACTTGTCTTTGTATCCCCTGGCACTCTCGCCTGCTAAATGATCAGTAAAGCTTGTGTTGGTTGATCTAACTTATTGTGAGTTGTCTGTTTTAAGAAATGAACCTTAACAGTTCTGTACTCCGCCAACATGGGGAACATGTTTCCTGCATCTACTCTGTCCAATCCCTCACTCATTTTATTGATTCTCTGAATCCCAGTGATCCGCTGCACTGCAGGCTTGTCTGGTATGTGGACAACGTGGATATAATTAGCCGGGTCAACAGTTCAGCAGATGACTACACATTTTTTTTAAATTATACAAATACTTTTATTTCAAAAAACTTAAAATAAACATACATACAACACAATCAAAGACTGCCTATATTGATAGTTTACAAACGTTCATCAGATTAATATCGCCAACTTTATGTTGGCTTTCATAGCAAGAGGAGTCAAGTATAGGAGCAAATAGGTCTACAAAAGTGCTGGAGAAACTCAGCAGGTGCAGCAGCATCTATGGAGCGAAGGAAATCGACAATGTTTTGGACCAAAACCCTTCTTCAGACTGACGTAGGGTGAGGGTGGGGGTGAAGAGCAGTCAGTGAGGAGGTTGTAAAACTGTCTTCGGAGGGAGAACTTCTTCAAAGTAGGCAAACCTTGAGGTGATTTCGCAGTGGAGTAGACAAAGTGTTTAAGAAGGAACTGTAGATGCTGGAAAATCGAAGGTAGACAAATGTGCTGGAGAAACTGGAACAAATAGGTCCTTCTGCAGTCGTACAGGGCCTTAGTTCCCAGGATGGCGGGACTGTCATATGCTGAGAGAATGGAGTGGCTGGGCTTGTATACTCTGAAATTTAGAAGGCTGAGAGTGGATCTAATTGAAACATATAAGATTATTAAGGGTTTGGCCTCGCTAGAGACAGGAAACATGTTCCCAATATTGGGAATCAGGGGCCAAACAGTCCCTCCCCCCCCCCCCCCCCCCCCCTCCGAGGACCCGAGCGAGGCCGCGGGCGGGCGAGTGTGAAACGGGCGCCGATCCAAGCCATGGTGCCCACCCACCTCATTGTGACGTCATCAGTCGAAGCTGGTTGAAGAATCTGTGTGTGAAAGTCGGTTTAAAAGGTAGTTTTATCTTTCTCTAAAACCTTAATCACCAATAAGTCGTGAAATATAGCATCAAATTTTAAGTGAACCTGATCACTGCGTAGAGCGGATAAATGTGAGTCAGAATATGTAAAAATCTAAGCATCACCGCGTAGCGTTTTGGCAAAAATATTTAAAAAATCCACACACATACAAGATGAAACTTTTATAGGTAGAGAGATTTACGTTTCATTTACAGATGATAAACCAATAACAGACAATGTTCTGTGAATGAAGAATTTGAACAATGCTGCTGGATTGTCACCATCAATCCGCAGCAGGAGCGGGGGCCGCTGATGGTAAAGTCTCATCCGGGATCCTGCAGGTCCAGCTGCAATAAGCGAGTTCGGTATTCTGAAAATCACATGGAATCAAAGGTCGAGAATTAAAAAAGCGAACGGGGTGCCTGGTAGGTGCCTGGAAAGCGTGGTGTAACAGCGAGAGAGAGAGGGTAGATGCAAGTGGGAGACGGGCAGAGAGTGGACCAACAGTGAGAGGTGGGGGAGAGAGAAGGGGGGTAAAAGACGTGCGTGGGGAGACAAGAGAGAGAAATTTCAGTTAGACAGACAACCACTGGTAAAGTTGCTTCTCGGAGTCGAGAAAATGTCCTCAATCGACAGAATGCAACTTCAGAACCCCGTCGTCCCAACCGCGCTGGAGATTTCCGCGGGCGCAACGAACAAATTACCTAAAGTTTGTGTTGAGTGAACTGAGTGTTCTTACCGTCCTCGCCGTACTCCGGCGTTTTGTGAGAGTGATGCGAGGCATCGGCCATGCTCTGGAATCCTAGCCGTCCGCCGCCGAGCAGCGGGATCAAGGAGTCAGCGCCCAACAGGTGAGCGGCCCGCGGTAGCTGGTGCCTCTCCGCACGCCGCTGGGAAAACGGACACCTCTACTCCCCGGATCTGGCGCTGACTCCTCAACCCCGCAGCCGGCTAGGATTGCAGAGCATCGCCGATGCCTCACATCAGATCCTGATCCCCCGCCGCCTGCCCGGATAATATGACTGACGTTATCAGAGCTGAAGATGGAATCCAACCACTCTCACAAAACGCCGGTGTACGGCGAGGACCAGGACGGTAAGAACACTCAGTTCACTCAACGCAAACTTGTGCCCGCGGAAATCCTCGTTCACATCCATCCCAACCACGGCGCAAAAGTCTAATGTGCAGGAAGTCTGAAGGAGGGTCTTCTATCCAGAGGTTCGCGGACTGAGGTGTCGGCCGAGGCCCGTGGACGGGTGCAGCGGTCCAGGCCCGCAGCCAGCGCGGAGGGGAGGCTCCGTTGGGGTTTAAACCTATATCGCGGTTGCTTAGAGGGGAGGGTGGCAGTTTAAAGGAGAGGCTGTGGAAATGGCCAACAATATTCCAGTCCCCAGGGCAGTGGCGTTTACACCAGAGATGTTCACACGGTCACACTCAGTCTGGATCTGGTTCCCTGCAGACTCTGCAGCTGGTTCTGTCCCTCTGCAGTGAACTCATTCGCCCCCAGCCTGAAACAAGTCGAGGAATAATGAGGAAATGAACAGGTTTAAACAACAGTGTCAATAACAGGGACTGGGGTTGATATTTCAGCAACACTTGCAGAACAAAATCACAGGAGAAAGAAGCCCGCGGATCCCCTGATATTTTATCACATTAAACATTAACACAAACACTGACATGATCCGCTCCAAACTCGGGAGGGTCAGTAGGAGGCGGCGGAGAACGGGGACAGATTGGTCTGTGAGGGAGTTGTGTGCCAGCCCCAGATCTGTCAGTGAGGTGTGTATTGAGAGTGGAGGAGAGATACTCAGCTCCAGAATCTGTGAGACCGACACGTTCCAGCCTGGAGATGAGAGAGAGTGAGGGACACAGAGAGACAGGAAACGGTGCAAATCCGCAGTGTTTATCAGTGATACAATTACTGATCATATTAATGTTCAGTGTCAGACACGCAGTGAGTGTAAACACAACCTCTCACAGTCTGGGACTTACCGCAGTGTCTGTATTTTACAGTCCGGGTTCCTCAGAGCCGCAGACACCAGTTTAACTCCGGAATCTCTCAGGTCGTTGTTTCCCAGTCCAAACACAAGCAGACAGAGTAAGAAACAAAATGATACTAACCCCGGGGTTGAGATAACTTCTCCCAAAATGATATTTATGGAAACAGCTCACCAATGATTGAATAAATCTCTGTGAATGTGGTGTTTGGTGACTTTCACTATTTATTCTCATTCCCCGATGACTGGGAAATGTTCTCCGTGCAGAGAACGATGGCAACACGCTTGACCCTGGGGGGGAGGGGGGTTGGTAAAATGGGAGGGGTGCCCCCTGTGCACAGTGACGGCCGCTCGGCCCCATAGAAGGGGTGCTGGACGGAATAACAAAAGAGTGGAACAATTTTACAGTTCAGCGTTAGCATCAAAAGAAGTTACCTCAATTCCTGACATGTGCAGAGCCGGTCCCAGCCGCTGGAGACCCTCACACTGAATGCGGCAGTTCCACAGATCAAGGCATTTGATTGTATCATAGAGCCTGATGGCATGAGACAGAACCGCAGTCAATCAGGGTCAGTCCCAGGTCACTGAATGAAAGTGTTTCTACAGATCCAAGTGCCTGCTGAGCCAGTACATGATTCTGAGACTCAAACATGTAGTGCAGCGTGTTCAGGAGGCTCCGTTTACCAGCTTCACTCTCTGTGTTTGCAGCCCAGCGTTTCACCCAGTCAATCACTTGGCAGATTGTTTGATGAGGGAATTTACCCAGCGACTCCTCCAGGATTCAAGCTGACCGTGGGGAGGTGAGACCAGTGACAAAATGGAGAAATACTTCAAATCGCCCGTCTGAATTGCCATGAGCTTCAATGAGGAGTGTCTTGATATCCCCGCGATCTGGAGTCAGGAATTGTGCGAGTGCGGCTACAAACTCTTGGATGGTGAGGTGCGGGAAGGTGTACACCACGCTCCGGGCTGAATCCTCTCTCTCCGAAAGTTCCATCAGGAACCCAGACAGAAACTGGGAAGGCTGCAGATTGTATTTAATCAAATCTCCATCTGTGAACACAATGTTCTTCTCAGCCACTCCAGTGAAGGCCATCTGACCAACCCTCAGTAACACCTCACGGGGGCTCTCAATCTCACGGCCGTGGTGTTTCAGGATGTTGTAAATAAAGTAGCAATATAGTTGGGTGATGGTCTTGGGAACTTGCTGCGGGTCCCGGTGTGTTATGTGAAGAAGGGGCCCAGTGTCAGGCCGAGGATCCAGCAGTAGGAGGGGTTGTAGCTCATGGTATACAGGATCTCGTTCTCCTCCACGTGTTTGAAAACAGCTGCAGCCACCGACTGATCTTCAAAATACCTGGTGAAATATTCCTTCCGTTCCTCACCAACAAATCCCAGGATATCAGCCCAGACACTGATCTCTACCTACTCCAATAAATGTAACGCAGTGGGGCGGGTGGTCACTAGCACTGAACACCCTGGGAGCAGCTTGTGCTGGATTAAACTGTACACAATGTCAGACACTTCACACCAGCGCTCAGGATCTGGACACATGTGCTGAGGTCCTGTTTCGCTCCGACTGTCAGTAAAATCGATTCTGCCCTTGAATTCATCCAGACCATCGAATATAAACAGCAATCCCTCTGGGTTCTTCCAGACCTCTGCCAGGATATTCCTAAAGTAAGGATACTGATACAGAATCAGCTCGCTCAGGGTTACTCTGTCTTTAATCTTGTTCAAATCCTGGAATTTGAAACTGAAGACAAACTGGAAGTGTTGGTATATTTTCCGTGTGGCCCAGTCATGAACAATCTTTTGCACCATTGTTGTTTTTCCGATACCCAGCACTTCGGCCACTGATGCTGAACTCCCAGATCCGGATTTACTCCAGGAAAAGCTGCTATGGAACAATTGATCAGTCCTGATTTTTCGCAGTTCTCCCCGGAAACATTGATCTCTCCACTCTTTATTGTCCCGGCCTCTTGCCAGCAGCTCATATTCCACCAGTGTCCGATCTCGAACAGTGAAGATGATTGGGAGCTCAGCGTATAGATCAAGCAGCTGGAAATCCTTAAACTTCTCCTTCATCAGGATCGTGTTCACGCTCAGTGTTTCAGTCTGTGCACGCAGATTTTCCTTGTGTTGCAGTTGAACATCTGTGGACATAGAGACAACAAGTCTGTATCTATTCTGGTGAAGGTGGAACAGCCAACATGTGTTCAGCAAAAATAATCATGTATGTTTTTGACTGAACCTTTGGAATGTCAGAGATTGAGAGGTTGAAAATGAACATTGGCCGGGAAATATTTAAACAACCCAAATGTAATTACAAATGTGTTTACTTCAGGCTCCTTTGGCCGTTTTATTACAGAATGAAGACTGTTTCACGGAGCACCTAGTCCACACCCTATTCTGTAGTGGATACGGGGCATGAATATGGGCGCTTGCCTTCACTGATCAACTCAACTAGGAAACAGTCGACGGGATCAATTACAATTTGTTGGGCTTCACTTGGATTCGTTTAATTTAGTTTGACTTTAGTTTAGAGCAAACAGGCCATTGGCCCAACCAATCCCACGCCGATCATCGATCACCTGCACGACTCCTTTTCTTCGCACTCGGGACAATTTGCCAGAAGCGAATTAACATACAAACTGCACGTCTTCGGAGGTAACCGGAGCACCTGGAGAAAACCCACGTGGTTACAGGGAGAAGGTACAAACTCCACACGTAGTTAGGATCGAGCTGGGGTCTCTGGCGCTGTAAGGCAGCAACTCTGCGCCACTGTAACACCGTGCCACATGTGTGTCAGGACGGTGTTGCTCACCTCGCATAGTCAGATTGTGAGAAGGCAGCTTGTGAATGGACCTATTCTAACCAATACCTCGTGACATTTCATGGAGTCTCCCAGTCCACTTCCCGGAATATCTGGACTGGAGACGGGATTGGACTCATTGCACCTGCTCCGTGTATTCCAATAACAAAGCCACATGACATTCACCTCCGCCCAACCCCTCACAGCCCATTGTCCATGCTGGTCTAATTCTGTATTCATCTCCTAATGTACTTTTGGGCCTTTATCCAGTCCGTGTCCACTACACCATCATGTAAATATTATATCCACAACCCAACTATTCAATTATATTCACTTTACCACCTTGTTGCAGGTTCTCCCATCAATCCATATAGATTACTGTTCTCAGGACGGAACCAGCGTCAGAGGAGAAATTATAATTGAAGACCTTGCCCATCTCCTGCAGCTCTACACATAGATGACCACTGAGGGTATCCTTTCACTCTCCAGTTACCCATTTTCCTTTAATATATTTGTAAAATCTATTTGGCTTCCCCTTAATTATAAGTACCACCATGCACACCTGATTGTGTTCTTGTTTGCTCCTCAACCCATCACACTTCTCCCAGCAGCCGATACCAAACCCATGTCCCCTTTTTCCTAACCAGAGCTTCCATTTCTCTCATCATCCTGGTTTCCTCACTTGTGCTTCACTAGCAACATGCATATCTTGAAATCTGACTATCACAATTTTAAAACTTACCCTTTCAGATGTCCCTTTGCCCACATACGGTTACTCCAAAGACTGTTCCTATCTCATACCGTCAAAGGTGGACTTCCACCACCCAATTTAGAATTTTACATGGAATGCCAGATATGTTCTTTTACACAGGGTTTCAAAGCTAATTGAATTGTCATTGGTCATAGAGTGCCCATCAACTGACATCGCAGTTCGAACTGTCTGAATACTAATCTAGATTCTGTCCCCCAGCCAATCAGTTTAAACCCTCCTTTGCAGCACTTTAATTCAATTCAATTCAATCTTTAATTGTCATTGTGCAGTGTACAACGAAATATAGTTGGTATCTCCGAAGGGCGAACTTACGAATAAACAAGTAATACATATACATATACAGTGGTATCCGTGCAATTTGCTGGTGATTGGATAGTCCGGGGGGGGGGGGGGGGGGGGGGGGGGGGGGGGTGAGGGGTGGAGTCAGGCAGTCATTGAGGTGCAGCGTTGAGGAGTGTGACAGCCGCAGGGAAGAAGCTGTTCTTGAGCCTGGTGGTCCGGCAGCAGAGGGACCTGTAGCGTCTCCTGGATGGGAGGAGGGTAAACAGTCTATGGTTGGGGTGTGAGCTGTCCCTGGTGATGCTGTGTGCCCTGCACAGGCATCGTTTACTATGGACAGACTCAATGGAGGGGAGTGAGGAGCCTGTGATGCGTTGGGCGATCTTCACCACCCTCTGCAGAGCTTTCCATCGGCGACAGAGCAGTTACGTTACCACACTGTGATGCAGTTGGTAAGGATGCTCTCGATGGTTGATCCCCAGGAACCTGAAGCTGGAGACGTTCCAGCTCCGTCCCATTGATATGGATGGGGTTGTGCGTGCAGCCTCTCGATCTCCTGAAGTCCACAATGAAAAACTGCCCACCAGGATGTCAGTCTCCTTCCAGTGCAGGTTCCTCATCTACAGATCACCTCTATCCCAGAAAGGATCTAAATTGTCCAAATATCTGGATCTGCCACCCTTGCGCCAACTTCCCAGTCATGCATTCATTTTAACTGTTCGTGCATTAACGTCACATGTACCGAAGTACTGTGAAAAGCCTGGTTTTACATGTAATCCAAACAGATCAGATACACCACACACAGATACAACCAGTTGCAACTCAGGAACAGATGGAGCAAAGGTAGAGATAGATTGCAGAATGTAGATCGCAGCATTGTAGCGCATCAGTTCCTTGGAGAAAGTGCAATGCCCTTGATGGGGTAGAGGGGAATCGAGTACCCTAGCTTATAGAAGGGCCACCTAGAAGCCTGACAACAGAGTGGAAGACAGCAGAGTCTGGTGGTGTGCACTTTCAAACTTTTGTACCTTCTGCTGGATAGGAAGAAAGAGGAGGTGGAATGACCACCGTGGGACACATCTTTCTGCTGTATCTTCTTATAAATACCCTCATTGTCATGTGGTGCAGCATAATATAGAGGCAGCAAGGGTCGCAACAAGGTAAATTGGGAGAACAAGAATACATCCCTGGCTTCTGAGAGGTTGGTTCACGAATTCTATAAGAGCATGGAAGAAGATGCCCTTGAATCTGGTGCTATGTTAACTTCAGATATCTATACAATTACTAAAATTTTCATCTTGACCATTTCCGGTCTACATTGTAAATCAATTTGCGCAAAAACGCTACCCTATATCGCTATGAATTTTTCGCCATCTTAATCACCGTTCTCCTCTGCTCCAAGCGCCCCAAGGTTTGTTCCAATCGGTGAAATAATTATGAAAATTTATGAAGGTTTAAAAAATTTGTGAGATCAACAGATTGGTCTTCTCCTCTGTCAGTCACCATGAAGGTAAAGCCCCTTCCTCGGGCGAGGAGAATAAAGCCCCAGAGGCTGGACGTCAGTCAGCCCGCAAGCCGTGAGTGAGAGTTGAGGCGAGAACTGTGAGTCTACGACTAAACTGTGATTCAATACCGTGAGTGACTGAACTACGAGCCTATGCCGTGAGTGACTGAACTGCGAGCCTACAAGCCGTGGCTCACTCCGGAAGTCGCGCTCACTCCAGAGGTCTGACCTGAGTCCAAGGCCAGAAGTTGGGCCTCAGTCCAGAGGTCGGGCTCTTTCCAGAAGTCGGGCGTGAGTAGATCCAAGAAAGTTTTACAATCATATGTCTCGGATGTGTGATAGATGGAGGGGATGTGTGCGTGTGTGAGATGGAGGGTCTGTGTGTGTGAGAGATGGAGGGTGGGTGTGTGTGTGTGTGTGTGTGTGTGTGTGTGTGTGTGTGTGTGTGTGTGTGTGTCATGGAGAGTGTGTGTGTCTGTGTGAGATGGGGGGTGTGTGTGTTTTATTGCGCGAGATGAAGGATGTGTGTGTGCATGCGATGGAGGGGTGGAGTGTGAATGAGATTGAGTGTGTGTGAGTGAGCACGCACGCGCAATGGAGGGTGTGTGTGCAAGATGGAGTGTGTGTGTGTGTGATGGAGGGTGTGTTTGTGTGAGAGATATGAAGTGTGTGTGTGTGTGTGTGTGTGTGTGTGTGTGTGTGATGGAGAGTGTGTGTGTCTGTGAGATGGAGGTTGTGTGTATTTTATTGCGTGAGATGGAGAGAGTGTGAGCGTGTGCGTGAGATGGAGGGAGTGTGAGCGAGAGCGAGTGAGAGTGTGAGCACATGTGCGAGATGGAGTGTGTGTGTGTGATGGAGAGTTTGTGTGTGAGATGGAGGGTGAGTGTGTGCGCGTGTGTGAGATGGAGTGTGTGCGTGTAAGATGGAGGGTGTATGGGTGTGATGGAGGGTGTGTGTGTGTGTGTGTGTGTGTGTGTGTGTGTGTGTGTGTGTGTGTGTGATGGAGGGTGTGTGTGAGATGGAGGATGTGATGGAGGGTGTGTGTGTTTGTGTGTGTGTGAGAGAGATGGAGTGTGTGTGTGTGCGCACGGGCGTGTGATGGAGGGTGTGCGCACGTGTGGGACAGAGGGTGTGCGTGTGCGCGTGCGGGACGGAGGGTGTGCGCGAGTGAGTGTGTGTGTGAGATGGAGGTTGTGTGTGTGTGAGCCACCAGCCATGAGTAAGTGAACTGCGAGCCCACCAGCCGTGTGACAGAACTGTGAGTCCACCAGCCGTGTGACTGACTGAAGTGAGTGCCCACCAGCTGTGACTGACTGAACTGTGAACTAGTATGGGTGTTCAGCCCACAACAACCATATTGGTGCTCCAGAAAGTCCCACCCCCCCCCCCCCCCACTCACCCTCCAATATTGGAATTGGGGGAGAGGTGGAATATTGCGATGGGGAACCAGCCCTCCAGTGTGAGAATGGGTCCCACTTAGTCTAATATAAAATTTGGTTTCTGTTGCATTGATAAATTTATATCTGATAATTTCATTCCAGGTATTGGATTTTGCCCTTTCTGTTATCTGCCAAATTTGTGATCACTTGACGATGCATTTGTATCGCCGCAACTGGATTTGAACCAGTATTTGTCGATGATTAGTCAACATGTTAGGTGGAGAAATTACATTTCAAGTTTGATCTTGATAAGGGCAAGTGTGTGTGTGTGTGTGTGTGTGTGTGTGTGTGTGTGTGTGTGTGTGTGTGTGTGTGTGTGTGTGTGTGTGTGTGTGTGTGTGTGTGATGGAGGGTGTGTGTATTTTATTGCGTGAGATGGAGGGAGTGTGAGCGTGTGCGTGAGATGGAGGGAGTGTGAGCGAGAGTGAGTGAGAGTGTGAGTGTGAGCACACGTGCGAGATGGAGAGTGTGTGTGCGAGATGGAATGTGTGTATGTGTGTGATGGAGGGTGTGTGTGTGTGAGATGGAGGGTGTGTGTGTGAGAGAGATGGAGAGTGTGTGTGTGATGGAGGATGTGATGGAGGGTGTGTGTGTGTGTTTGTGTGTGAGAGATGGAGGGTGTGTGTGTGTGTGTGAGAGAGATGGAGTGTGTGTGTGTGAAAGAGATGGAGTGTGTGTGTGATGGAGGGTGTGTGCGTGATGGAGGGTGTGTGTGTGACTGATGGAGGGTGTGTGTGTGTGTGTGAGAGAGTTGGAGTGTGTGTATGTGATGGAGGATGTGATGGTGGGTGTGTGTGTGTGTGAGAGAGATAGAGTGTGTGTGTGTGTGTGTGTGTGTGTGTGCGTGTGCATGTGCGAGTGACAGTGTGTACGCGTGACTGATGGAGGGTGTGTGCGCGTGTGGGACGGAGGGTGTGCGTGTGCGGGACGGAGGGTGTGCGCGAGTGTGTGTGTGTGTGTGTGTGTGAGAGAGAGAGAGAGAGAGAGAGATGGAGGTTGTGTGTGTGTGAGAGTCCACCAGCCATGAGTGAGTGAACTGCGAGCCCACCAGCCGTGTGACTGAACTGTGAGCCCACCAGCCGTGTGACTGACTGAAGTGAGTGCCCACCAGCTGTGACTGACTGAACTGTGAACTAGTATGGGTATTCAGCCCACAACAACCATATTGCAGCATAGAATGCAAGTGCAGGGAGGCTGCAGCATAGAATGCAAGTGCAGGGAGGCCTTGATACAAATTTATAGGGAGTAGTTTAAGCCTTAAGTTGGAGGACTGTGTGCAATTCTTTTCTCCATACTGTGGGAAGGATTCCTTTGATTTAAGTCGTCTTCCTTGAAGCTGAGGTGGACAAACAGTGATCTGAGAGAGGTACAGAATACTGTGAGAAAAGTAGCGTCGACGGAAAAAATAGTTTTCTCCGCGGTAGAGGTGCTTAACACCAAGGGGCATCGATTTAATGCGGGGACCATGAGGTTTAGAGGATGATCTTTCAGGAAGAATCTTTCAGTAGTGATGGCTGCAGACTGGGATGCGCTGTCTGAGGTGGTGTTGGATGTAGGATGTCCTTTCAAACTGTACATTGATAATAGGCGACAGACCAGGTGCTCAGAAATAGGATTAGTGTCGAGAAATTGACAGGTGGGATATGGGTCAGACTCATTTCTGCGCAGAATCTGATTCTGGACTCTGATATGCTGACTTAACTTCTGCGACAACTCAGATCATTTGTTTCCAAAAAGAATTCTGATTTATCAGACAATTCCTGCATCTGCCCACCCGTGACAGTGCTGTCCCTGTAGATGTCAACTGTCTGGGATCATCCCCTTCCCTATTCCCACTTCCGTGTAAGCCTCATTTCTTGCATCAGGTGCATATGCACTGTCAGGGCATCATGTATATGTCACAGAAGGCTCACTAACCTATTTGTTCATTTGATGTTGTGGCCACTGAATCATCTCCCCAGTTACCACCTTCAGCTTTGATGTCGACAGGCATTCAAAAACTTGGTAGCTCTGGAATAAAGAATATTAATAGAACAATCAGGTGACAACTGAATGTGAAGGGAGACATTGCCTTGTGAACCAACAAACAGCATTACAGTGCAGCGGAGATGTGGAAAAAACCCCTTCCAAACAATAGACAATAAACAATAGGTGCAGGAGTAGGCCATTCGGCCATTCGAGCCAGCACCGCCATCCAATAGACAATAGGTGCAGGAGTAGGCCATTCAGCCCTTCAAGCCAGCACCGCCATTCAATGTGATCATGGCTGATCGTCCACAATCAGTTCCCGTTCCTGACTTCTCCCCATATACCCTGACTCCGCTATCTTTAAGAGCCGTATCTAACTCTCTCTTGAATGCATCCACAGAACCGGACTGCACCGCCCTCTGAGGCAGAGACATCCACAGATTCAAGTGTGAAAACAAGATGGTATACCCCTGCAAACTAACAAACAAGAAAAACAGTAGACCACCTAGCTTTTCATGTCTACCCTGTCATTCATAAGACTTTGTCTGATCTATCCAAGGCAGCAATTCATCATCTGTGCCATATCCCTGAAGCTTTCAAACTCCCAGATCACCGTATCGCTATTCCAGACCAAACACAGCCAATCCCCAACATCCACACCTCACCTGTTTGGAGGCATCAACTCACAGAGAAAGAGGAAAAACTCTGCTGGCCCTATTCTTACCACAACCCTGCCATCCAGGACGAAAGCTTCCACACCACCATGTTACCCATTGCCAAGTTATAAACTACACACATCCCAACTCTGCTGGAAGCTGTAGTCCCCACTGCTCCCATGGCACATTCCACCACATCCCTGGAGTTCCCATTCCAGAATAGAAGGATTATATCCCAGGCCTGGACTCTGCAGGGTCTCCATGTGATATCAGGTGATGTCTGCAGTACCACCACCAGTCCCACTTCACAGGAGAATCATCCGTCTCATCTTACAGGATGCTGCCCAAACCCGCCCAAAGGGTCATCATTACCGGGAGAGAGCTGGAGACGTCAGGCGCTAGGAATGGCCCAGTAAGAGGGTGATCTGGGTTGCATGCCTACAGCCCTTCAAGAGTAGGTGGAGTCGCCCCACGGGACACAAAGATAGGTGAGGAGAGGGAGGTCAGTTCACAGGAACTGCACCAGGACATCGAGCTCGCGGGCAGATCGGATTTGGACTTTGAAAATGGCGATGCCTGCATGTGCTAAAATAATTTCACCGTGCAGTTACATATTGAACTACTGAACTGTTGACCAAACATCTGTTCCTCTCAGCACTCAGCCCTCCAACTGATTCATCCTCAACAAACATGACTTTTCTGCTTCAAACTATCACTGGGACACATTTACTCACAACAATAAATTTAATGTGCTGCTGACAGACAAGAGGAAATCACATTCAATGGGGGAATTTAACCCAAGTCTCTCCCCAAGATTAATAAGTTTCTATAAGATCCCCCCTCAATCTTCTAAATTCTAGCGAGTACAAGCCATAATGGGTGGAATTGGCTGGCTGCTCACAACTTCTGCTCAAATAAAACAAATGCTGTTCCGACACGTAAACACAACTCAAACATTTACCACACATTTCTAATTCCAACAAAGTTTAAATTGGCAAAGTCACCGGCTGTTAGGTGGTTAATTGGAATAAGTTTGGAAATTATTAACTGTATTTGGAACTTTGATAAATTATTGGAAAGGCTAAATTTCATGAGAGCATCAATTGAGGTGTATAGTGTAATGAGATGAGGGACGAAAGGAGGAGGACCACTTTCCCTGAGTAATTCAGTCGAATACAGGGTAGCACGGTGATACAGGAATTAGTTGAAAGATTGTAGACCAGGTGAAACGTTTCTCCCACCACAGGATCAGTACAGATCTGGAGCTCAGCCAAAATTACCTTTGAAGAAACTTATACACTAAAATGTGTGCTTGAAGACTGGTTACCAGAAGGTGGGATCTGACCGATGAACTCTTGCACAACCGGCAAAGAATAACTGGCTCCCTCTGTCCTCAATGTATTGCAACCGCAAATGACCAACGGTAGCTGGGGGCTGGGGGTGCCACTGGTAGACAGAGTGATGAAGACAGATGAAGACTGGTAGACAGAATGATGAAGACTGGGTGGAGCTGGGCAGCCTTTGTTCCACCGTTCCTCAGAGTCAGAAACAAGCCACCCCAGAAACACATTGACCACCACCCCAGTCACAGATTCTGACCCCTGGATCTGAACTCTTCACTCAAGGGAAAAACCAGGAGTCAAGAGTGTTAAATTCTCACATGTACAATGGAACAATTAAATACTTACATGCAGCATAACATAACACCCGGCATACATCCAATCTATGGACATTTCATTCAGGTCACACCTCATTCCTCTAAACACTAAAGAACAGAGGCTGAGCATCGGTCTCACTACACACGCTACCCAGTCTGATGAAACTTGATGCAATATTATTCCTTATTTATGTCAATAAATGTTATCTAAAACCCTTGGTTCTGCTGCAGCAAGGCACCATGTTAATTGTATAATAGTACAAGAAACATTAACAGAATACAGCATTGCTGCTTCATTGTCTGCTGGCGAGGATGGCCTCACATTTCTCACAGTCACCCCATCTGGCACCATGCTGTCACCCACACACCCCGTCCCCACCCTGCCGAGCCCTCTTGACAACATCCACACCCCATCCTCACCCTCCCCTCCTGAACCCTCTCTTCACCCTCCACACCCCATCCTCACCCTCCCAAACCCTCTCTTCACCCTCCACATCCCATCTGAGCCCTCCTAAACCCTCTCTGAACCCTCCACACCTAATTCCCACCTTACTGCACCCCTTCTCTGCACCCTACAAACCCTGTACCCCACACCTCACCTGTTTGGAGGCTTCAAGATTAGATTATTATCTAAATGGTGGCCGATTAGGAAAAGGGGAGATGCAGCGAGACCTGGGTGTCATGCTACACCAGTCAATGAAAGTAGGCATGCAGGTGCAGCAGGCAGTGAAAAAAGCGAATGGTATGTTAGCTTTCATAGCAAAAGGATTTGAGTATAGGAGCAGGGAGGTTCTACTTCAGTTGTACAGGGCCTTGGTGAGACCACACCTGGAGTATTGCGTACAGTTTTCGTCTCCAAATCTGAGGAAGGACATTATTGCCATAGAGGGAGTGCAGAGAATGTTCACCAGACTGATTCCTGGGATGTCAGGACTGTCTTATGAAGAAAGATTGGATAGACTTGGTTTATACTCTCTAGAATTTAGGAGATTGAGAGGGGATCTTATAAAAACTTACAAAATTCTTAAGGGGTTGGACAGGCTAGATGCAGGAAGATTGTTCCCGATGTTGGGGAAGTCCAGGACAAGGAGTCACAGCTTAAGGATAAGGGGAAAATCCTTTAAGACCGAGATGAGAAAGACTTTTTTTCACACAGAGGGTGGTGAGTCTCTGGAACTCTCTGCCACAAAGGGTAGTTGAGGCCAGTTCATTGGCTATATTTAAGAGGGAGTTAGATGTGGCCCTTGTGGCTAAGGGGATCAGAGGGTATGGAGAGAAGGTAGGTACGGGATACTGAGTTGGATGATCAGCCATGATCATATTGAATGGCGGTGCAGGCTCGAAGGGCTGAATGGCCTACTCCTGCAGCTAATTTCTATGTTTCTATGTTTCAACTCACAGGGAAAGAGGAAAAATACCACTGATGGGGAATTACTGTCACACTCTGCTCTGGCCCTATTCCTACCACAACCCTGCCATCCAGGACAAAAGCTTCCACACCACCATGTTACCCATTGCCAAATTCCCCACTAGCTGGAACGGTGAATAAATTATTTCATGGGCCAACTGCAAATATCCCAACTCTGCTGGGAACTGTAGTCCCCACTGCTAATATTAAGGTTTAGTATTGGGTAGGCTAATGGGACTGAAGTATGATAAATCCCCTGGGCCTGATGGTCTGCATCCCAGGGTCCTCAGGGAGGTGGCTCTAGAAATAGTGGACGCATTGGTGATCATTTTCCAATGTTCAATAGATTCAGGATCAGTTCCTGTGGATTGGAGGATAACTAATGTTATCCCACTTTTCAAGAAAGGAGCAAGAGAAAAAACGGGGAATTGCAGACCAGTTAGCCTGACTTCGGTGGTGGGAAAGATGCTGGAATCAATTATTAAAGAGGTAATAATGGAGCTTTTGGATAGCAGTAAAAGGATTAGTCCAACTCAACATGGATTTCTGAAAGGGAAATCATGCTTGACTAATCTTCTGGAATTTTTTGAGGATGTGACAATTAAAATGGACGAAGGGGTGCCAGTGGATGTAGTGTTTCTAGACTTTCAGAAAGCCTTTGATAAGATCCCGCACTGAGACTGGTGACTAAAATTAGAGCACATGGTATTGGGGGTAGGGTGTTGACATGGATAGAAAATTGGTTGGCAGACCGGAAGCAAAGAGTAGGAGTGAACAGGGCCTTTTCAGAATGGCAGGCAGTGGCGAGTGGAGTGCCGCAAGGCTCGTTGACACAAAGCTGGGTGGCAGCGTGAACTGTGAAGAGGATGTTAGGAGGTTGCAGGGGGACCTGGACAGGTTAGTGAGTGGGCAGATGCGTGGCAGATGCAGTATAATATAGATAAATGTGAGGTTATCCACTTTGGCAGCAAAAACAAGGGAGCAGATTATTATTTCAGTGGGGTTAAGTTAGGTAAAGGAGCGAGACCTGGGTGTCCTTGTACACCAGTCACTGAAAGTTGGCGTGCAGGTACAGCAGGCAGTGAAGAAAGCTAATGGAATGTTGGCCTTCATAACAAGAGGTTTTCAGTACAGGAATAAAGAGGTTCTTCTGCAGTTGTATAGGGCTCTGGTGAGACCACATCTGGAATATTGTGTACAGTTTTGGTATCCTAATTTGAGGATGGACATCCTTGTGATTGAGGCAGTGCAGCGTAGGTTCACGAGATTGATCCCTGGGATGGCGGGACTGTCATATGAGGAAAGATTGAAAAGACTAGGCTTGCATTCACTGGCGTTTAGAAGGATGAGGGGGGATCTTATGAAAACATATAAAATTATTAAAAAGGACTGGACAAGCTAGATGCAGTAAAAATATTCCCAATGATGGGCGAGTCCAGAACCACGGGCCATAGTCATAGAATAACTGGGAGGTCAATTAAGACTGAGCTGAAAAAAAACTTTTTTACCCAGAGAATTGTGAATTTATGGAATTCCCTGCCACAGAGGGCAGTGGAGGCCAAATCACTGGATGGATTTAAGAGAGAGTTGGATAGAGCTCTAGGGGCTAGTGGAGTCAAGGGATATGGGGAGAAGGCATGCACGGGTTATTGATAGCGGACGATCAGCCATGATCACAATGAATGTCGGTGCTAGCTAGAAGGGCCGAATGGCCTCCTGCACCTATTTTCTATGTTTCTATGCTCCCTTGGCACATTCCAGCATTCCTGGAATTCCCATTCCAGAATTGAAGGATTATATCCCAGGTCTGGACTCTGCAGGGTCTCCATGATGTCAGGTGATGTCTGCAGTACCACCACCAGTCCCACTTCACTGGAGAATCATCCGTCTCATCTCCACAGGACACTGCCCAAACCCGCCCAAAGGTTCATTGGACGGCTCTACCAGGAGGGAGTTGGAGACGTCAGGCGCAAGGAGTGGCCCAGTAGGAGGGTGAATTGGGTTCATGCCTGCAGCGCCTTCAAGGTAGGTGGAGTCACCCCACGGGCTACAAAGATGGGTGAGGAGAGGGAGGTCAGTTCACAGGAACTGCACCAGGACATCCAGCTCGCGGGCGGACCGAATTTGGACTTTGAAAATGGTGATGGCTACATGTGCTAAAATAATTTCACTGTGCAGTTACATATTGAACTAGTGAACTGCTGACCAAACACATGTTCCTCTCAGCACTCAGCTCTCCAACTGATTCACCCTCATCAAACAGGGATTATCCTTTACTATCTTGCAGACATTCTCTATTATCATAGCTGAAAGATATAATTCTCCATTAAATGGTTCCACTTCTGGTCCTTCTTCTTCTTCTTGCGTTTGACGTGCACAGCCTAAAGTTGTGGGACAACTTGTTTTATTTGTCTTATTTGATTGTGCACGCTGGGTTGATTGCATTCGTCGAAACAGGGCGGATCACGTGAAGGTTGCAATCTCCCACCCCACTTCTGGTCCTGAACTATCCCAGCTGTGGACAGGTGATCTCTCTCTACCTTTAAGCAACCTCTGGCATCTAAATCAAACATATTTTGTTACCTTTCCGTTGTGTGGGATCGGGCCAAGCACAAATCATTACCATTTTTCCTACAGTGTAATAAAGACAAAGTGCATTTACTTCATTGATAAAATTAGTAAATACTGAAAACAGTGGAAAGTGCAGTCAATGGTGGATGATCCATTATCAGAACTGGGACTGTAATCAAATGCTGCTCAAACTGCTGAGCCTTTCCAGCATAGTAGCATTTCATCTTATTCCTCAGATTTTCTGGAATAACAATGTTTCGTTAAATTTCCATGCCCCCAAAAAAGATGCAAAAGTCACGTGTCATCCTGGTCAATAGATTTGTGCAAATGCCGCACTTCCACTCACATACCCGACAGACAGTCCTAACTCGTTAGCTCTCATTTCATTATTCAAATATGTACAAAATGCCTTCCATGCTACAAATCCTCTGAAAGTATATTTTCCTCTTGCTGCCATTCTGCTGCACCGTCTCCTGGGATCACTCTCTCCGCTGTGACCAGAGGGCGATAAAAGCGAGCAACACTCCTTTACTGTGGCAAGAGGAAGTTGCTCGTCAAAAGTAAATGAAAACGGGAATAACAGGTTCAACATCTGACGCCCCAATTTCATTATAAATAATGACCGTGAACGTTGGGCCATTTAGTAACTGAAACAAACTCCAACATTTACTTTACAAATGTATAGATCTGTATCATTGTGCAACATGAATCTCCACAAACACATCCAATTACCAAACGCAGCAGCAGCTGTTGCTGAACATTTCTGCTACAAACTATCACTGGGACACATTTAGTCACAGCAATAACTTCAATGTCCCGACAGACAAGAGCGAATCACATTCAATGGGGAAATTTAACCCAAGTCTCTCCCCAAGATTACACCCGTCCACTGGGGAGCGGCGGGAAAATACTCACCGATGTGGGGCCGGCTGGAGATCAGCTGTCGCCGCTCCCCGGGTCCCGAGTGTCCCCGGGCGGACAGTGGGGTCTCTCCTCTCCCCGGGCCCTGAGTGTCCCCGGGCGGGCAGTGGGGTCTCTCCGCTCCCCGGGCCCCGAGTTCCTCGGGCGGACAGTGGGGTTTCTCCGCTCCCCGGGCCCCGAGTGTCCCCGGGCGGGCAGTGGGGTCTCTCCGCTCCCCGGGCCCCGAGTGTCCCCGGGCGGGCAGTGGGGTCTCTCCGCTCCCCGGGCCCTGAGTGTCCCCGGGCGGGGCGGACAGTGGGATATCCGCCCGTTGCCCCGGAGACAGAGACGCAGCGCAGGGGCCTCAGCCCGGAAATGACGCCACGGCCCGTGATTGTGAGCAGGGAGGGGACGTCCCTGTGAGTGTGAGCAGTTCCATGTGAGTGTGAGTGGGTAAAACCCTGTGAGAAATTAAGGGTAATGTGAGAAATAGTGATTAAACCCCCACTGTTGTGAAGGTCCTGTGAGAAAGGGGTTAACAGACATCGTTGATTTAAACTAGGAATAGAAAAACATAGCTTAGAAAGAAATAAGGTTTCAGCAAAAACCAGACTGATAGTAGAATTGAAAGTAACGATATATAGAACAGAGAGAAATTCGGATAAAGAGTAACAAACAGATAGAAACTTCAGTATAAGCCTTTGACGTCAGGAGATGTTCCGAGACGTTCCTGGACTTTCTCGTGGGAATGTGGGTTTTATGTTATAATTAAAAAGAGGCAAAATGGTGAGAAAAGAGGGTGTGGCTATAATGTAATGAAATGTATAGAGATATAATACATCCCGACCCTCGGTGTGCCTCTAGGGGACAGCAAAGGAGAGACACCTATTCTGCAGAATATTATCTTAATAAACACTTCTTTGCCTGAATTTGTCTCAAAAACGTTTGTGATTTTTTTATCTCACAATTTGGGGGCTCGGTTCCGGGATTTAATTACTCCAGGCCAGCTGACGGGAGTACACGGACAAAGAGAAGGTGCACCCCGCTGAGTTCAGCGGTCTCAGACTCCTTGCTTACCGTCAATAGGTTTGAGCAGTGATGCCTGGACCAAACAGAGACTCAGCAAAGAAGTGAAAGTAGTTGGAGATCGGTTGAAAAATCGCGAGAATCGAGTAATTCTGTGCACAGACCCCGGTAAGAAACTTTGACTATTATAGTATAACCTGGGCGATTTGATAAAAGATCGGAAAGGAATTCCGATCAAGAGAATGGGAAATGTAAGTGAAAAACCCATCCCAGCATTGCGTCTAATAGTCTGTTGGGGCGAATGCTGAGCCACTGGGGGGGGGGGGGGGGGGGGGGGGGGCAGGAAATACCCAGAGGTTGGAGAAGACAACAATGATAAGGTACACAAAAAGCTGGAGAAACTCAGCGGGTGCAGCAGCATCTAAGGAGCGAAAGAGATGGACGACGTTTCGGGTCGAGACCCTTCTTCAGCCCATCTCCTTCGCTCGTTAGATGCTGCTGCACCCGCTGAGTTTCTCCAGCTTTTTGTGTACCCTCGATTCTCCAGCATCTGCAGTTCCTTCTTTAAAACAATGATAAGGTATTGTTATTTTGAATGGCCAAAACATCCGATAAAAGGAGCTTCGGTCTGGTGGCCAGAGAATGGGTCAGCTGGAATTTACTGGAGAACCTTTGATGGTAAAAAGAAAGGTCAGGGTAAAACAAGAATTTAATGATGATGTTACTGACGGTGATGACACCGACAGTGACCTACCGGACCCCAGGAGTGTGAAAGAAAAAGGAATAAAGAGACAGGAGGCGGTCGCGGTATATAAATTAAACCGTTAACGAAGAAACTGCAGATGCTGGAGAATCGAGGGTTACACAAAAAGCTGGAGAAACTCAGCGGGTGCAGCAGCATCTAAGAGGCGAAGGAGATAGGCGACGTTTCGGGTCGAGACCCTTCTTCAGACTGGTCAGGGATCAGGGAAACGTGAGATATAGACAGTGATGTGGGGAGATAAAGAACAATGAATGAAAGATATGCAAAAAAGTATCGATGATAAAGGGAACAAGCCATTGTAAGCTGTTTGTGGTGTGAAAATTAGAAGCTAGTGTGACTAGGGTGGGGGAGAGAGATAGCGATAGAGGGTACACAAAAAGCTGGAGAAACTCAGCGGGTGCAGCAGCATCTCAGGAGCGAAGGAGATAGGCGAGGTTTCGGGTCGAGACCCTTCTTCAGACTCATATAGAGGTAGAGGGAATGCCAGGGCCCGAGGGCTGAGGGAGAGGTGGGAAGGGGAGGAGACAGCAAGGGCTAACAGAATTGAGAAAATTCAATGTTCAAGCCCAAAGGACGCAGACTCCCCAAGCGGAATATGAGGTGCTGTTCCTCCAACTTGCGATGTTGCACACTCTGGCCGTGGAGGAGGCCCAGGACCGAGAGGTCGCATACGGAATGGGAGGTGGAGTTGAAGTGCTGAGCCACCGGGAGGTCGGGTTGGTTTTTGCGGACCGAGCGGAGGTGTTCGGCAAAACGATCGCCAAGCCTCCGCTTGGTCTCACCGATATAGATCATCTGGCATCTGGAGCAGCGGATGCAATAGATGAGGTTGGAGGAGGTGCAGGTGAACCTCTGTCGGACCTGGAAGGACTGCTTGGGTCCCTGAAAGGAGTGGAGGAGGGAGGTGAAGGGACAAGTGTTGCATTTCTTGCGGTTGCAAGGGAAAGTGCCCGGGGAAGGGGTAGAGCGGGAGGGCAGGGAAGAATTGACAAGGGAGTTGCGGAGGGAGCGGTCTTTGCGGAAGGCAGACAGGGGGGGAGATGGGAAGATGTGGCGGGTGGAGGGGTCACGTTGGAGGTGGCGAAACTGGCGGAGGACTATCTGTTGTATTTGCCGGCTGGTGGGGTGAAAGGTGAGGACCAGGGGGACTCTGCCTGTTTGCGAGTGGGGGAATGGGGAGAGAGGGCAGTGTTGCGGGGTATGGAGGAGACCCTGGTGCGAGCCTCATCAATAGTGGGGGAGGGGAATCCCCATTCTCTGAAGAATGAGGCCATTTGTGATGACCTGGTGTGGAACACCTCATCCTGGGAGCAGATGCGGCGTAGATGAAGGAATTGGGAATAGGGGATGGAGTCCTTACAGGAAGCAGGATTGGAGGAAGAGTAGTCCAGGTAGCTGTGGGAGTCAGTGGGTTTGTAGTGGATGTCGGTCAGGAGTGTATCACCTGCAATAGAGATGGTGAGGTCAAGGAATGGTAGGGAAATGTCGGAAATGGTCCAAATGTATTTGAGTGCCGGATGGAAGTTGGTGGTGAAATGAATGAAGTCAGTCAGTTGTGTGTGGGTGCAGGAGGTGACACCAAAGCAGTCGGCGATGTAACGGGGGTAGAGGTCGGGGATGGGGCCCTGGTACGCCGAGAATAAAATTAAATTTAACCCCCTGCCACCAGGAGAGGGAGTCAGGAAGTCAGTCAGAGTAAGAAAAAAATCGGTAAAAATTAGACCTCTAAGAGAGGTACCCATGGGAGGACCCCAAGAGGGAATGGGGTTTGTTAATGTCCCCTTAACTAGTACTGAAGTGAGGAATTTCAAAAAAAGTCATGAGAATCCTCCTAGGGGATCCTTAAGGTCTGGCAGAACAGTTAGATCGGTTCCTTGGGCCGAACACTTACACATGGGAGGAGTTAATGGCCATTATGGGGAATCAGCAATGACAAAGTGGGAACAGGAGAACCCACCAGGGCACCAAAATGCTGCGGCAGCAGAAAAATACAAGAGCCAGATTGGGACAAGGGAACAGCAGCAAGACGAGGAAAGTATTATGTGGATCCCACCCTGAGACGTCAGGGGTTTGAACGGGCAGAATAAAGTACCACCCTGAGAGGTCAGGGGTTTGCAAGGGCAAAATACGAATTTAGAGTAAGTGTGTAACAGAAACAGTGTACACGGTGATAAGGACTGAGTTTCTTGACTGTTTGTGGAGATAAAATTGCTACATTCTCTCTGCTGAGAGATCAACTTAAAATGAGCTTCTTTGTTTGGAGATTAATGGGAGTGGGGTGTGGTCAGATGTTGAGGATTTTGATTGGTTGTGATCTTAGTGGGGTGTGGTTAGAATTTGAGTGACGGTGAGTCTGACTAATCACGATCTGAATCAATATCCAATCACAACGCTCAGGTACCTGACTGACAGGGGATTAGACCATCCTACTTTAACTTAAAAGGGGAGATAGAATTATATAAATGTTCATTTTGAAACACATCTGTGTAGAAAATTGCATAATTTCTTTGAAGTAAGAATGGAACGAATGTGATTTGTATGTAAAAACCGGTTTTGAATGAATGAGGAAGTTCATATATGTGATAAGTTTGTTTGTTGTAGGCCACATGCTGTAAGGGTAGGTGTGTGTGTTCCTTTAAGAAATTGTAAGCAATGGGGGTGGTTACGAACAGCTGAAAGGTAACGGACAACGCTGGATTGAAATAATTGGAAACAAGTTAATTGCTGAAACATGACCAGCTTTTGTGGTTTGTTTAGATAAACATTCTGGTTGGAGAAAGGTAATGATTGTTTGCTTTGATTTTCAGAAACAGTTGTGAGGAAGTGGCCCAAGGAAGGCACTTTCAAGATAAATGTGTGACAAGATGAAGCGTTAATTACAAATTATATGTCACAGATAAGGTGGGAAAACGAGAGAGGAAAGAAATTAGATGCACTTAAGCAGTTTAGAGAGGAAAGGAGAGAGAGAGAGAAGCAGTGAGGAGGTAACAGAAGTAGGAAACGACAGGTGTGAAAGTAATAAATCAGAAGGAGTCAGTGGAAAATTTTAAAAGAAAGGTGAATACATTTGCAAAGGAGGATAAACTATCTGAGAAGTAAGAAATTGAGTTTGGAATGAGATGCCTTATATCAGAAAGGATTAGAGAGGGAAGCAGAGGGATAAATTGATGGGGCTGCTTTAAAAAGATTAGAGCAGGCCAGACACAGATTATCCTTTGGGGCACCCATTAACTGAGAGGGCTAAGAAATACCTTACCCAATATTCCTGATGGGGCAGGAAATGGATTATGGCTTTGGAGGAGGAGAACGTGGGACGATTATTGGCTATGGGAGATTTGAAGGCACTGTTGGTGAAAGTGATAGGAACCACTAAACTGACAGAACTCCTGAAGATGGCTGGTATAAAAATGCTGTGAACAATGCAATAAACAATGGCACGCTGTTTGACACAGTCAGGCAGAGGGTATGGCAGGCCCTCAGATAATAATCCAGCAGCCTATCCGGAGAAAAAGCTGAAAAGGTGGAGACTGGAAACTGAACAAGAAATAGAAGGCAACCAGTTAATGAACACTATATTGTGAACCGCTGTGGTGGATGTCATTCCTCCTAGTCAAGTGCAGATTGGAGGAGGTGGTGGGATTGTCATCTATTTCCCACCCCTGATTCAGTGATCATTTGGTCAATGAGGTTGAGAAATATCGCAAAGATAGGAAAAAGACATACAGACCAGCAGGAAGAGGTGCAGAGGAAAATGATGCAAATGTAACTTGAAGAGCTCAAAAAGAAAGAGCGTGAAAAAGGAAAGACAATGTTGTCAGTAACAACAGACCTGGTTAAAAAGTCTGAAATAAGTGATGCACCGACACACAGTGAGTCCTATGACAGAGCCAAACAGGGGCCAGGGAATTCCAAGCCAATAATAAATGTATTTGGGGGAGTATTTCCTCAAATGCCCTATCAGGAGTGAAATAAATCTGGATATAAGCCCAGACAGGACTGAGGTCCCCAAGCGAGGGAGGGATCTCAAGAAGGAGGTTAAGAAAGGCTAGTAAGGAGACAGGTAATGGATAAGATGTGTTGGGGATGCGAACAGGTATGGTAATCAGGAAAAAAATAATAATTAAGATAGTGGTGACCACAGCTATGGTAAGAACATTAAGAAGAGGTATTAAAGACACCTAGGCTGGGATGCAGCAGGGTTTTAAATACTAGCTCTATGTTTTTGATCAGATGTTATAGGCAGATATGGAAGGTGTTGATATAGTCTGTGGATGATTTGTTGGTTTGTTCCATAAGTGAGAAGCAATGTGAGAGAGACATTGTAATTATCTTGGAAAAGTTGGCATAGGAGGTCATAAAGTATCAAGGAAGAAGTTGTTGTTTTGTCAGCAGCAGGTAGAATATTTTGGACGAGTACTATCTAAAGAAGTAAAAGCTAAAGCGCAGGATCAAATTGAAGCGATAATTGAAGTTCCCAAACAGACAGTAGAACAGATGATGATGATCTTGGGAATGGCAAGATATAGTTCAGACTAGATTGGAAATATGTTGAAATTGTGATGCCATTAAGGAAAGTAATGAAGGACGAAGGACACACAAGTCTGAGAAATGTTTTACAATCGGAGCCTTTGAATGAAGGGGACAAAAAGGTATTGCTTGTGGATGTTTCTTGTTAAAGGGATCATAATAGCATGTATGCAGGGTTTGAAGTGATGCAATAGGATGAATTGGACTTCAAGGTAATCAAATTGGAAGCTTCCCTGCAATCTTGCTTAGCTCAGTTGGCAGAAATTAAGGCTTTAAGAGCAGCATATGTACATGGAGTCTGGCACGTGTTTGGAGCAGTAGGGAAACCGAGAGGCTTTGAGAAAAGCAACGGAGACCCCATGCAAAGTTAGCAGTATCCTCCTATGAAATGTTGTTTGGGTTACCTTATTTGGGAAAGATAGAAGGAATACACACCAGAGAGGGCAGTGATGTATTCTTAAGGAACTATTTACTGGCAGTATCTCGTTCTCTTACAGAATTAAAAGCTAAAGGATTATTGGCTCAAAGCCCACCACTCGACTTTCCAATACATGCTGTAAAGGCCGGCGACTGGGTATTGGTCAAGAATTGGAAGGAGGAGAAACTCCAGCCCTGGTGGACCAGTCCATACCTAGTATTACTGACAACCGGGATTTTTCCTGCTAAACACCGAAGAGGGGCGGTCTCTATGATCACCCATATTTGACGACCTATATCAGAAGAAGAGGAAAATGGACATCGGCGAATGGGAAGATGATGAATGGCCACCTGCAAGAATCATCTCATACTATGGACCAGCCACTTGGGCACAGGACGGATCCTGGGGCTAGCGAACCTGGTACATGTTAAACCGGATCATAAGACTCCAGGCAGTACTGGAAATAATTACCAACCAAACTTTAGTGGCACTAGAGATGCTGGCGAAGCAGCAGACACAGATGAGAACAGCAATATACCAGAACCGGTTGGCCTTAGATTACCTCTTGGCCGAAGAAGGAGGGGTATGCAGAAAATTCAACCTCTCTAATTGCTGCCTATATATCGATGACAACGGAAGGCAGTAATGGACATATCAGAAGGAATCCGGAAATTGGCACATGTTCCAATACAAAAGTGGAATTCGATTATGGGTACCCGATGGTGGGATTCCATCCTCGGAGGAACATGGTGGAGAATGGTGGGACTCGTGTTTCTATGTGCATTGGCTGGGCTGATCTTTATCCCCTGTTGTATCTCTTGTTTTAGGGAACTCATAATTATAATGCGACCAGGGAAGGTCCAGGATCCACAGGAAGAGGAGATTAGGGGAATGTTACTTCAATTGGAACCAAGGGAGCTTGAAATTGGGGTTTAATCAGTAAATGCGTAGCAAAAGAAAAATGGAGGATTGTGAGAAATAGTGATTAAATCCCCACTGTTGTGAAGGTCCTGTGAGAAAGGGGTTAACAGGCATAGTTGATTTAAACTAGGAATAGAAAAATATAGCTTAGAAAGAAATAAGGTTTCAGCAAAAGCCAGACTGTTAGTAGAGTAGAAAGTAACGATATATAGAACAGAGAGAAATTTGAGATAAAAAGTAACAAACAGATAGAAACTTCAGTATAAGCCTTTGACGTCAGGAGATATTCCGAGACGTTCCTGGACTTTCTCGTGTGAATGTGGGTTTTATGTTATAATTAACAAGAGGCAAAATGGTGAGAAAAGAGGGTGTGGCTATAATGTAATGAAATGTATAGAGATAGAATACATCCCGATCCTCTGAGTGCCTCTAGGGGACAGCAAAGGAGAGACACCTATTCTGCAGAATATTATCTTAATAAAGACTTCTTTGCCTGAATTTGTCTCAAAAGCGTTTGTGATTTTTTTTTAATATCTCACAGGTAAACAGGCAAGAAAACGGTGTCATTTCAAGGCACAATTATCAAAAAAATCTGCATAAGGGGGTGTAGCCCTCTTCCTTTTAACCAGGCACGTGCCGTGAGTAATTACTCAGGGTAGGCACTCAGTCCGGTAAAAAAAAAAAATTAAACCGCGCATGTCCGCTCCGTTAAATAATTAAATAAACAAAAACAGTGACATTTCAATTTGCCCAAGGCTTCCTAGTCCTAGACCAATTGGGGGACCAGTTTGTTTCACAGCGTGTGGAGAGTCTGTGTCAGGGGTAAAGTTGTGGGGAGGGCACGAGTGTTGAAAAGGAGGGTGTCGGGGATAATGTCAGAAACTTACTCACTCACCGCTGCCGCAGCTCTCCGGGCACGAAGCCCCCGCACTGTAGCTGGGGATAGAAGCAGCTCGGGTAGCTACGAGCGGCCGCCGGTACCCGACAGCAGAACTGGCCGCCACTTCAGCGCCTTCTGCCGGCCAGCTCACCTCTGGCAGTGCCCTCCGGCGGAACACCTGTCACCTGCCGTTCGCCGACTTCGCTCATGTCAGTGGCCTCCTGCAAATCCTTAAATTCCCACAGCCGAGTAACCTCAATCGCACTGTCGGAATTTAAGGACATGAGTGAGGCCAGCGAGTGGCAGGAGAGTGGTTTGTAGACGGAGAGCTGCCAGAGGTGAGCGGGAACCGGCAGAAGGAGCTAAGGTGGCGGCTGGTTCCGCTGTCCGGCCCGGCGGCTGCTCAGCCACCCAAGCTACTTCTCTCTCCCCCCCCCCTCCCCCGGCCACAATGTGGTGGCATTCCATGCCTCCGTGCAAGGAGCGTCGCAAGTGGCATTATCCCAATCCCCTCATTCAAAACATTCGTGCCCTCCCCGCAAACTCACCCCGGGCCAGACTCCCCAAACACTGTGAAAGGAGCTCTCCACCCCCACCCCCCCGCCACACCCCGGGAAATACAGTATTTAAAAACATAAACACAAATGTACTTACCACATTATTGGTACACAAGCTCCATTCTTCTCTCTTTGTTACCTAATATACACTTAAAATATTGACAAACCATATTTGAAAACCCCGCCAAGAAACTTGCTCAGCGCATGCGCAGTAGACCGATGCACATGCGCAGTGCTGCAAAGGCAGAATTTCTGCTGCCTTCAGCCGCGATTATCATTCACAGCTTCAGGCAGCGCTGATGACACGTGGGTTGCACAGAGCTTCAAGGGTTACAAGTGCTGCGGATGAAAGGCATGGAGAATTATGACTACCTAAGAGATCGATCTCTTACATAGGCATAATTCTCCCATGCCTTTACTATTTATATTTAGTTATTACCATGTTATAATTTTAGTCAGAGTAGGCAGTGCCTACCTTGCCTACCCTAACGGCACGTGCCTGCTTTTAACCCCTCCAGTGGCGTTGCCCCCTGTACCCCCATCTCTCGTTCTCTTTTTTCAGTTTTTTTCCCCGTCTCATGCCGGAGCATGACATGTGACAGGTTCTGTTGGGGAGCGAGTTCACTATTTAGACTCATCGATATTTTGAAGTAGAGGTGGTGTGCAAGCTAAATGGCAACTTGAGGTTGTGTTCCTCTGCACCAATGCTGTTCGTGGTTGGTGGTAGAGGTCGTGAATTCAGGAGCTATTGAAATAGATACCTCAAGTAAATGTAGTGCACGTTATAGCTGGAGGAGACTGAGTCACGTTGCGCTATTGGAATGAAGGAATGAATGTTGCACACAGAACATAAAACAGAACAACACCGGAACAGGCCCTTTGGCCCACAATATCACTGCCGACCACGATCAGAGTTCAAGTTCAAATTTATTTGTCACAGTGAAATGTAATTTACCAAGCAGCGTTACAATTAAAAAAGGACACCATACCCAACATAATTCAACACAGACATCCACCACAGCATTCTTCACTGTGGTGGAAGGCAATACAGTTCTGAGAGTCCTCCTCCTCCCTTGTTCATCCATGGTCGGGGCCCTGACCCTCCGTAGTCGCCGCTACGGACAGCCCGACGGTCACGCCCGATGGTCGAAACGCCGACATTGGGACAGGTTGCGCAAACCCCACGGCCCCGAGACCGCGGCTTCAAGATGTTGCAGGCTGCAGGCCAGTGGTCGGAGCGTTTCACCGGCGACCCCCGGCAAGGGGGCATGCGATGTTAAAGTCCCGGCTGCGCTGCTGCTGAAACTCTGGGTCCACGATCTTAAAGTCCCTGATCCGTCGCCGCTAAAGCTCTGGGCCCAACTCCCTTTCCCGAAGGCCACACAAACCAGCTTTAAGGCCATGAGGAAGGGGGGGGGGCAAAGAAACGACAAGGAAGAACGTCGCATCTCTGTCTAGGTAGGCGCCTGAAAATGGTTTCCCTCTATTCCCCCCACCAGCCCCAACACAAGACATACAGAGAAACACTAAAACATACTTTTGGACAAACTAAAAAAAAAAAAAAAGTCGAAACAACGAACCCGCTGCAGGCAGGGCAGCCGACTCGCAGCGCCACCGGAATCAAGTTAAACTAATTTCCGAATGCATCTGATCCACATTACTCAATTCCCTGCATAGTTATTGAGAAGCCTCTTAAATACCACTGTCATATCTGTCTCTAGTAACATTATTTGCAGCGTGCTCCACGCACTCACCACTCCCGGTGTGTTTACAACAACTTGCCCAGCACCTCTCTTTAAATGTTGCCTCTCACAGTTTATAGCTATAATCTCTGCTCCTTGACATTTCAACCCTGGGGAGCTATGTTCTGGTCTTTACCCTATCAATCCTATAACCTCCAGAGGCCCAGGAGCCATTGGTGTTGGAGGAGCGACGACGGAGCGGTAAGATTAAAAGCCGAGCGCAGGGCTTTGTTTTTACAGAGGCCCAGGAGCCATTGGTGAGGGAGGAGTGACGTCCGAGCGGTGAGTGTAAAAACCCAGCGCGGGGCTTTTTTTTTCAGAGGCCCAGGAGCCAGTGGTGAAGGAGGAGCGACCGCAATCTGTAACGTTCTAAATCTGTAACGTTCCATTCAATTATGTGGGCTTGAGGAAGCTGCTGATTGGTGGAAGTGGACTAGAGTAAGCAGCTCATTGGCAGTCAGATCCCTGCTGATTTCTGATTTCTTGTGGTTTCTTGGGGAACAAGGACATGGTAGACCAATTGAATAACTACTTTGGTTCTGTCTTCACTAAGGAAGACATAAATAATTTGCCTGAAATAGTAGGGGATCGCGGGTCAAATGAGATGGAGGAACGGAGTGAAATCCAGGTTAGCCAGAAAGGGGTGTTAGGTAAATTGAATGGATTAAAGGCCGATAAATCCCCAGGGCCAGATAGGCTGCATCCCAGAGTATGTAAGGAAGTAGCCACAGAAATAGTGGGTGCCTTAGTGATAATTTTTCAAAACTCTTTAGATTCTGGAATAGTTCCTGAGGATTGGAGGGTAGCTAATGTAACCCCACTTTTTAAAAAGGGAGGGAGGGAGAAAATGGGGAATTACAGACCAGTTAGTCTAACATCGGTAGTGGGGAAACTGCTAGAGTCAGTTATTAAAGATGGGATAGCAGCGCATTTGTAAAGTGGAGAAATCATTGGACAAAGTCAGCATGGATGTACGAAAGGTAAATCATGTCTGACGAATCTTATTGAATTTGTTGAGGATGTAACTAGTAGAGTGGATAAGGGAGAAGCAGTGGATGTGTTATATCTGGACTTTCAGAAGGCTTTCGACAAAGTCCCACACAAGAGATTAGTATACAAACTTAAAGCACATGGTATTGGCGGTTCAGTATTGATGTGGATAGAGAACTGGCTGGCAGACAGGAAGCAAAGAGTAGGAGTGAACGGGTCCTTTTCAGGATGAGAGGCAGTGACGAGTGGGGTGCCGCAAGGCTCAGTGCTGGGACCCCAGCTATTTACAATATATATTAATGATTTGGACGAGGGAATTAAATGCAACATCTCGAAGTTTGTGGATGACACAAAGCTGGGGGGCAGTGTTAGTTGTGAGGAGAATGCTAGAAGGCTGCAAGGTGACTTGGATAGGCTGGGTCACTGGGCAGATGCATGGTGGATGCAGTATAATGTGGATAAATGTGAGGGTATCCACTTTGGTGGCAAAAACAGGAAAGTAGACTATTATCTGAATGGTGGCAGATTAGGAAAAAGGGAGATGCAACGAGACCTGGGTGTCATGGTGCACCAGTCATTGAAAGTAGGCATGCAGGTGCAGCAGGCAGTGAAGAAAGCAAACGGTATGTTAGCTTTCATAGCGAAGAATTTGAGTGTAGAAGCAGGGAGATTCTACTGCAGTTGTACAGGGTTTGGTGATACCACACCTGGAGTATTATGTACAGTTTTGGTCTCCAAATCTGAGCAAAGACATTCTTGCCATAGAGGGGGTACAGAGAAGGTTCACCAGACTGATTCCTGGGATGTCAGGACTTTCATATGAGGAAAGACTGGATAGACTCGGCTTGTACTCGCTAGAATTTAGAAGATTGAGGGGCGATCTTATAGAAACCTACAAAATTCTTAAGGGGTTGGACAGGCTAGATGCAGGAAGATTGTTCCCGATGTTGGGGAGGTCCAGAACAAGGGGTCACAGTCTAAGGATAAGGGGGAATTCCTTTAGGACCGAGATGAGGAAAACTTTTTTCACACAGATAGTGGTGAGTCTCTGGAATTCTCTGCCACAGAAGGTAGTTGAGGCCAGTTCATTGGCTATATTTAAGAGGGAGTTAGATGTGGCCCTTGTAGCTAAAGGGATCAGGGGGTATGGGGAGAAGGCTCGAACGGCCAAATGGCCAACTCCTGCACCCATTTTCTATGTTTCTATGTTTCAGAGAACTCAGAAGGCGGCTGAAAAGCAGGACCTCCAGGGTGGTTATCTCCAGTTTGCTTCCAGTTCCTCATGTTGGTGAGGGAAGGAACAGGGAGATAGAGGATCTCAATGTGTGGCTGAGGAGCTGGAGCAGGGATTTAGATTCTTAGACCCTGGGATCTGTGTTGGGGTAAGGGCGAATAGTACAAAAGGGATGGGTTGCAGGCGGGGGACCAGCATTCTGGCAGGCAGGCTTGTCACTGCTACACCGGTGGTTTAAACTAAATAGTGGGTGGGGTGGAAACAAATTGGAAATACAACAATGGAGTTAAAGGGAAAGGGAGTGTAGGAAATGTTAAGAAAGACACTAGAATTAATGGGACAGAAAACTCACAAAGGGATAGGACAGTATGGCCAAGTGAAATATAAATCGATGTGAAAAGTGAGCTGAATAATGTATTAAAAGTATTATATATGAATGCACGAAGTATAAGAAAAAAAGCGGATGAGCTTGAGGATCAGCTAGAGATTGGTAGATATGACAGTGCGGGATATTACAGAGACATGGCTGCAGGAGGATCGTGGCTGGGAACTGAATATTCAGGATTATACATCCTATAGAAAGGACAGGCAGATGGGCAGAGGAAGTGGGGTAGCTCTGTTGGTGAGGGATGAAGTTCAGTCCCTTGCGTTGGGTGCCATAGGGACTGACGATGCAGAATCGCTGTGGATAGAATTGAGGCATTGTAATTGTAAGAAGACACTAATGGAAATTATCTGCAGGGCCCCAAATAGTAGCCTGGATATAGGGTACAAGTTGCAGCAGGAGTTCAAACTGGCAACAAAGTTTCTCGGAGTTTGTGGGAGATTTCAATAAGCAGATAGACTAGGAAAATCAGGTTGGTTCTAAACCCCAAGAAAGGGAGTTTGTGGAATGCCTCCGGTATGTATTCTTAGAGCAGCTTGTACTGGTGCCTACCAGAGAGAACACAATTCTGGATTTAGGGTTGTCTAATGAACCAGATTTAATTAAGGAACTCAAGGAACCGCTTGGATATAGTGACCATAATAAAAGTTTTAGTGCAGTAGCGTGTCAGGTGTGGAGAGGAAGGGGAAGGGACACGAGAGAGGAAGGGGGAAGAAAGGTGAGAGCGAGTGGGGGGAGGGGAGAGTTAGCGTGACAGAGTGGGGGGAGAGGGGGATAGAGAGGGAGGAGGAGAGGTGTAGTGGGTAGGGGCTAGATGGAGGGGGAGAGGGAGGAGGAGTGGGGTAGAGGGAGGGGAGGGGGAGATGAAGGGGGATAGGAAGCGTGGAGGAGGGGGGATGGGTAGATGAAGGGGGTGGATGTGGGACAGAGAGAGTGGAGTGGGAGGGGGAGGTGGGAGATGGAGGGTGATAGGGACGGGAAGAGGGAGGGGGAGAGGAGAGCTGGGGAGGACTCAAACATTTTCCCCACTAGCGATGTCAGCCGAATCGGTCTACGAAACACTAAGCGGCAGAAAACTCTTGTGGGTGTTGTGTACAGGCCACCTAACAGTAGTAGTGTGGTGAAGTTGGGTTTCACTAAGGAAGACGTAAATAATCTGCCGGAAATAGCAGGGGACCGCGGGTCAAAGGAGGAATTGAGTGAAATCCAGTTTAGTCGGAAAGTGGTGTTGGGTAAATTGAATGGATTAAAGGCCGATAAATCCCCAGGGCCAGATAGGCTGCATCCCAGAGTAGTTAAGGAAGTAGCTCCGGACTTCCGGTGGCGCTATGGAGACCTAGAGGATAGCGCCAGCCAGCTCCGCAAAAAAATCGGAATAAACGGGGGTTTAAAAGGACTTACCGGCTGTCTGCTGCATACTGCCTGCCGTTTCTGCACCGACTGTGCCGAGTGACGTCATCAGGCGCACGACTAATTATGTCAACAGCACGGAGCCCTACCGACAAGGGGAAAGGTCGACAAACCCGGCTGAGACTGGTAGAAGGCCAAACTGAAGCCTCGGACTCGAGTAGGACCCGATCCCTGGAAGATGTATCCAAAAAAACAGGGACAAAAATGGAAGGTGAGGAATTGAAATTTTCATTTCTCAACAGATGGCTGGCTTAAAGGAAGAAATAAAGGAAGAAATAAAGGATATAATGGAATAAATAAACCAAATGAATAGTCAGATGGATACTCAGTTGAATCAGATGAAAAATCAACTGAAACAATTACAACAGGAAACAAAGTTAAACATTGAAAAAAAGGTCAAGAAATTATCGGATGATTTGAAGGAAGAATTTAATGAAATGTTTAATGATATGGAAAAGAAGATGGACAAAAAACTTGAAAAGCTCAAAAAAGACTTTCATAATAGGATTAATCCTATTGAGGAAGTACAGAAACAACAGATGGCTGGAATAAAGAACCTTGAACAAATAGCTGAGACGAGTGCTTTGACTACAGCAAAGCTGATTACAGAAAATGAATGTCTAATGAACATGCTGACTAAAACAACAGAGAAATGTACTGAGCTAGAAGGACATCAGAGAAGGCAAAACCTGAGAATTGCAGGGATTCCTGAAGGTCGAGAGAAAAACGACGGCCCTCGAGAATTCACTGCTAAATTACTCAAAGAAGTTCTATCTCTGGAAGAAATGCCTTTACTAGCTCGTGCCCATAGAGTCAGCAGACGCCAGACCAGACCAAACGCCCCTCTGAGACAAATGATTATAAAGGTACAATATGACTTTGTTCTGGATGAGATTATGCGAAAAGCTTCAAGAATCAAAGACTTGACATTTGAAGGTCAAAGGATTAGTATCTATCGAGACTACCCACCAGAGGTCGCCAGGAAACGGAAAGCATTTAATGAAGCCAAAAGTCTTATGAGGGGAGTAGAAAACCTGAGATACGGTTTGAATTATCCAGCGATCTTAAGAGTTACTTATAACAACGCGGAACACTTTTTTGAAACTCCAGCAGCAGCATTGGAATTTGCCCAACAGCTCAAGACCTGAAGAGTATCTACAAGTAAATATACTGACTTTTACTACTTTTAGATATCCAACATGGACTCTTAACACCCAGTGAGATTCTACAAGATAATATTGGACTTGATGGAATGGACAATGTCGAACGGAATGGAGAGGAATAAAATGAGATCCGAAAATGTTATCTGGATATTGATAATTAGTCCTAACATAAATAAATTAACATAAATAAATAACACATATATTAAGATCACAACGCGCTTTTATTATTAGTATTATTTTCCCTTTTTTTTATTAATTAAGATTGTTCACTATTACTAATCACTATTACTAATAATTAACAACGAATTTTCCTTTTTTGAATTGGCTTAATTGTATGTTATTTTTCTTTTTTATATAGCCTTTATATTTTTTATGTTTAATATTACTTAGATTTTTAAGTTATCTTTAGATATAAATACTTTTATAGGATGAATCCTATCTTTTTCCCCTTCCTTTTTCTATTACCACCCCCTTTTCTTTTTTCCTTACTATTGTACCCCCGTTAAAATATTACTATGGAATAATAATTCCCCAAATCTAGGAGCTGGCCGAGTTAACAACATCAATGACGGAAGTCATTAGATGGATAGCCATGTTAATATGGCTAACACAAACTACATCTATTCTAGATGTAGTTCTTTCCACCTTTACACACAACACTTTAATCTATCCTTTATTCATCTTTTATATCTATTGTATTTTTCGGTTTGAATGGAGTAATATATTGTACCAATGGAGATATATTCATGAGGGACAAAAAAGAGATTTAAAATTCATCTATTCAAAGTTCAGGTGTAAGGTTGGGTCTGTCGCGCTGATCCTTAGACTCTATTGTAGATCTCTACAAACTTAAAATGCAAGACTTAAAAAGAAATACGGGGAATGAGGGATTAACGTTTTGCAGTTGGAATGTTAAAGGTATTAATAAACCGATAAAGAGAGGAAAAGTACTGGCACATTTAAAGGCAAGTAAAGCTGATGTAATTTATATTCAAGAAACCCACTTAAAAAAAGATGCGGAAAACAGGTTGAAAGCTAAATGGATAGATAAAATATATCATTCTTCTTTTACACATAAATCAAGAGGTGTAGCAATATTATTTCGTAAAGGCACTTTATTTAAACATACATCAACCATAGCTGATAAAGATGGCAGATACATTATTGTGATAGGAGAATTAAATACAGAAAAAATTATTTTTGTTAATATATATGGACCAAATTTTGATAGTCCATTGTTTTTTAAGAAAGTATTTAACAATATCCCGGAATTAACACAATATAATTTGATAATTGGAGGAGATTTTAACTGTACACTGGATCCCTACTTAGACAGATCTACAAAACAAAGAAAAATTAAATCACATTCTAGTGATTTATTAAATGCATACATGCAAACGACCAATATTAAAGATGTTTGTAGAACAGAAAACCCTACGGGACGAGAATATTCTTTTTACTCCCCAGTACATAAAACTTATTCAAGAATAGATTATTTCTTGGTGGATGCAAAACTTATTTCACTTACTTATGAATCTAAATATGATAATATTATAATCTCAGATCATGCGCCATTAACATTTAAAATTAAAATCAATGGCAAAATAGAAAACTCAGGACAGTGGAAACTTAACCCACAAATTTTAAAAAATAAAGCCACCCAGGAATATATCATAACTCAAATTAAGATTTTTTTTGAAATAAATGATCAACCAGAGATATCTCGTTCCTTATTATGGGAAACATTTAAAGCATATCTCCGGGGAATCATGATTTCTTCACAAGCATTCCATAACAAAAAGATTCGGAAAGAACAACAAGATTTAGAAAAGGAGATTAAACAATTAGATATACAGAATGCAACAAAACCAGATATAATATTACATAATAAAATTGTAACATTGAAATATAAATTAAACAAAATATATACAGATCAAGTGATAAAATTTTATCAACATACTAAACAATTACAGTTTGAATTTGGGGACAAACCCCAAAAATTATTGGCTCGACAATTAAGGAAAATTGAAGCGGAAAAAAATCATACATAGGATTAAATCACAAAACGGTGAATTATTAATACAACCTAAAGATATTAATGAAAGATTTATGCAATATTATAAAAAAATATACACTGCTAAAGCAACAGTAAATAAAATAGAAATAGATGTATTCTTAAAAAAATGTAACCTGAAAGGATTGGATTTACAAAACAGAGAATTATTAAATGCTGATATTTCAATAAATGAAATTGAAGAATCTATTAGATCATTAAAAAACGGTAAAACACCGGGACCCGATGGTATAGGTTCGGAATTTTATAAAATATTTCATGATTATACGGTTCCATATCTGAAATTATTATATGAACAGATATACACACAACAGAAATTACCAGATACGTTGAATGAATCTATTATAACACTTATACCTAAAATAAATAAAGACTTGGATAAACCAGGATCATATAGAGCAATAGCTCTATTAAATACAGATCAAAAGATACTAACAAAAATATTAGCAAAAAGACTGAGTTCAGTCGTTAACGAACTAATCCATCCCGATCAAACAGGATTTATACCAAAAAGATACTCTTCATACCACCTAAGACGGTTGTTTAATATTATATATTCGAAAAGAAGTGATAAAAAAGATTTAGTAGTCATTTCGCTTGATGCAGAAAAAGCTTTTGACCAAGTGAAATGGCCTTATTTATTTTCGGTGATGGAAGCTTTTAAACTGGGGGAGGAGTTTATTACTTGGATTAAATTACTATATGCAAATCCAATAGCTAGAATAACAACAAACCGAATGTTGTCAACTAAATTTAATTTATCTGGAGGTTGTAGACAAGGTTGTCCTCTATCACCTTTATTGTTTGCATTAGCAATAGAACCCCTTGCCCAGAGGGTGAGATTACACCCGGAAATACATGGATATGATACTACAGATACTAAGAATAAAATCTCCTTATATGCGGATGATGTATTACTTTATATCACTGAGCCAGAAACAAGTATCCGAAACTTGTTAAAACTAATAACGGAATTTGGATCACTTTCAGGATACAGTATTAATTGGAATAAAAGTGAACTTATGCCAATAACGGTGAATAATTTACATATATTACAACAATTCCCTTTCAAGATAACAAATGAAAATATTAAATATCTTGGGATTTTTGTTACAAAAAGATTTGACTCTCTATTTAAATTTAATTTCCCTCTATTACTGAATAAACTAAATAAGAATATTTTATACTGGAAAAGCTTACCTATTTCAATGATAGGTAAAATTAATGCAATAAAAATGATTTTTCTCCCACAATTATTATATTTATTTCAATTAATTCCGATATATCTTCCTAAAATTTTTTTTAAAAAAGTAGACTCTTTAATTACTAACTTTATCTGGGATTATAAGAGCCATAGAATAAATAAAAAACATTTATGTAAATCTAAAATAAACGGAGGATTAGCATTACCAAATCTTATGTTTTATTACTGGGCAGTTAATATTAAAAATATGAATTTTTGGCTAGAAGAAATAGATAATAAACCAAATTGGTTAAATATGGAAAAAGAAGATTGTTCTCCATTTGAAATTAGCTCTATAATATTTGCTAACATTAATGTAGCTAAGAAAGTTTATAGTGAAAATCCGATAATAGAAAACGGAATCCGCATCTGGAAACAAATAAAGAAAGCATTAAAACTAAAATCTATACCATTAGGTCTTACCATTGTCAATAATTTTGTGTTTAAACCCTCAATGTTGGATAAGGCTTTTTTACAATGGAAAAATAAAGGAATTTCTAAGATGGGTGATCTTTATAAGGAAAATACTTTTCTTTCATTTCAAGAGTTACAACAAACTTATGGGCTACACAATAAAGAATATTTTAGATATTTACAAATTAGAAATTATGTTTCTGCAAATATACAAGAATTTAGATATAGAAAAACAGAAATTTTAGATGAATGCTTGAATAAACACCCAAATACGGAAAGAATGATATCATATATATATAATATTTTATTGGAAAATGATATCCCATCAACAGAAACATATAGAGAGTCTTGGGAAAAGGAATTAGGCCAAATAATAAGACCAGAAATATGGGATGAAAGTCTACAACATATACATCATTGCTCGTTAAATGCTAAACATTCCCTTATACAGTTTAAAATACTACATAGATTACATTATTCTAAATCTAAATTACATTATATTTTCCCAAAGATATCTCCTACATGTGATAAGTGTCAAATCTCAGAAGCAAATTTGTCACATTCATTTACTAACTGTATAAAAATTGTAGAATACTGGAACGAAATATTTAAGATAATTTCGAATGTTGTCAATATAAGTATGACTCCTGACCCAAAGTTAATTATACTTGGAATATTTGAAACTGACCAACTAATAACAATGAATCAAAGAACTTTTATTGACTATTGTCTAATAATTGGGAAAAAATTAATATTAAAATTTTGGAAAGGCCCTGCATTCCCAACAATCAAAATGTGGAACACAGAAATATCGGAGACACTCCATTTGGAGAGATTGAGGCTTGTCCTTATGGATAGGTTAGACCTCTTCAGACGGATTTGGTCTCCATATATTAAATATTTACAGGGTCATAACGGTTCGGCGCGAGGACTTGACTGAGGCCTGGATATTTGAATGGATGAAGAAATATATATAATAAATCATGAATATATCTATAAGGACGGATTAATGACGAATATTCTATTCTCCATCAAACCTTTCTTATTTTTTATTCTTTTTTCTATTTTTTCTATTTTCTTATATCTATATAAAAAAATAGAAAATAGTATAGAAACACATTATCTTAACCTCTTAATATCAGTACGAGTATAAATATTATTAACTTCATGAGAATATTATTAGTATTATTAGTATCTTTAGTATCTTATATTTTTAACTATATAAAATTGTGTATTTTTAATTATGTAATATTTTTAAATTTAAAATCAGTGACAATACAAATATTGTTAACATTACGAAAATATAATGAATATCATAAAAGTTTTACTAGTATTTCGTATTATTAATTACATAAAATCTGGCCTCATACTTAAAAATTAGAGACAAAACAAATATTATTAACAGTATGAGTATATTGCTAATACTATAAATGTATTATTAGTATCATGTATTATTAGTTATATAAAATATATAACCTTGAAATTTATAATTAAGAACAATACAATTCAAATAATATTAATAGTATGAATTTATCATTAATATTATGTATTTTCACTATAGTAAAATAATGTACTCTGTTATTATTTTGTTTCTATAATAAATAAAATATATTAAAAAAAAGGAAGTAGCTCCGGAAATAGTGGATGCATTAGTGATAATCTTTCAAAACTCTATAGATTCTGGAGTAGTTCCTGAGGATTGGCGGGTAGCAAACGTAACCCCTCTTTTTCAGAAGGGAGGGAGAGAGAAAACGGGGAATTACAGACCAGTTAGTCTAACATCGGTAGTGGGGAAACTGCTAGAGTCAGTTATTAAAGATGGGATAGCAGCACATTTCGAAAGTGGTGAAATCATTGGACGAAGTCAGCATGGATTTATGAAAGGTAAATTATGCCTGACGAATCTTGTGGAATTTTTCAAGGATGTAACTAGTAGTGTGGATAGGGGAGAACCAGTGGATGTGGTGTATCTGGACTTCCAAAAGGCTTTCGACAAGGTCCCACATAAGATATTAGTATACAAACCTAAAGCATACGGCATTGGGGGTTCAGTATTGATGTGGATAGAGAACTGGCCGGCAAACAGGAAGCAAAGAATAGGAGTTAACGGGTCCTTTACACAATGGCAGGCAGTGACTAGTGGGGTGCCGCAAGGCTCCGTGCTGGGACCCCAGCTATTTACAATATACATTAATGATCTGGATGAGAGAATTGAAGGCAATATCTCCAAGTTTGCGGATGACACTAAGCTGGGGGGCGGTGTTAGCTGTGAGGAGGATGCTAGGAGACTGCAAGGTGACTTGGATAAGTTGGGTGAGTGGGCAAATATTTTGCAGATGCAGTATAATGTGGATCAATGTGAGGCTATCCACTTTGGTGGCAAAAACAGGAAAGCAGACTATTATCTAAATGGTGGCCGATTAGGAAAAGGGGCGATGCAGCACGACCTGGGTGTCATGGTACACCAGTCATTGAAAGTAGGCATGCAGTTGCAGCAGGCAGTGAAGAAAGCGAATGGTATGTTAGCTTTCATAACAAGAGGATTTCAGTATAGGAGGAGGTTCTACTTCAGTTGTATAAGATCTTGGTGAGACCACACCTGGAGTATTGCGTACAGTTCTGGTCTCCAAATCTAAGGAAGGACATTATTGCCATAGAGGGAGTCCAGAGAAGGTTCACCAGACTGATTCCTGGGATGTCAGGACTGTCTTATGAAGGAAGACTGGATAGACTCGGTTTATACTCTCTAGAATTTAGGAGATTGATAGGGGATCCTATAGAAACTTTAAAAATTCTTAAGGGGTTGGACAGGCTAGATGCGTAAGATTGTTCCCGATGTTGGGGGGTTCCAGGACAAGGGGTCACAGCTTAAGGATAAGGGGGAAATCCTTTTGGACCGAGATGAGAAGGTCTTTTTTCACACAGAGAGTGGTGGGTCTCTGGAGCTCTCTGCCACAGAGGGTAGTGGAGGCCAGTTCATTGGCTATATTTAAGAGGGAGTTAGATGTGGCCCTTGTGGCTAAGGGGATCAGAGGGTATGGAGAGAAGGCAGTTACGGGATACTGAGTTGGATGATCAGCCATGGTCATATTGAATGGCGGTGCAGGCTCGAAGGGCCGAATGGCCTACTCCTGCACCTAATTTCTATGTTTCTCTGATGCCCTGTGTTCTCTTTCCCTCCTTCGTAAACTGCGGCGTTACATTAGCCACCTTCCAGTCCACGGGAACTGATCCAGATTCTATAGGACATTGGAAAATGATCACCAATGCATCCACGATGTCTAGGGCCACCTCCTTGAGTACTCTGGGATGCAGGCCATTAGGCCCTGGGGATTTATCAGCCTTCAGTGTCAACAGTTTACTTAACAGTTTTCCTGACTAGAAACGTAGAAACAAAGAAACATAGAAAATAGGTGCTGGAGTGGACCATTCGGCCCTTTGAGCCAGCATGGCCATTCAATATGATCATGGCTGACCATCCAAAATCAGTGCCCGTTCCGGCTTTTTCCCCATATCCCTTGATTTCCTTAGCCCCAAGAGCTAAATCTAACTCTATCATGAAAACATCCCGTGGATTGGCCTCCACTGCCTTCTGTGGCTGAGAATTCTACAGATTCACAAATCTCCAGGTTAAAAATGTTTTTCCTCATCTCAGTCCTAATTCTTAAACTGTAACCCCTGGTTCTGGACTCCCCCAACATCGGGAACATATTTCCAGCATCTACCCTGTAAAATCGTCCAAGAATTGTATATGTTCTTTAAGATCCCCTCTTATCACCCATCCTTCAAAATTCCAGCGGATACAACCCTAGTCGACCCATTCTTTCATCATATGCCAGTATCGTCATCCCGGGGATTAACCTTGTGAACCTATGCTGCCTTCCCTCAATGGCAATAATGTCCTTGCTCAAATTAGGAGACCAAAATTGCACACAATACTCCAGGTGCGGTCACAACAGGGCCCTTTTACATCTGCAGTAGGACCTCCTTTTTTCTAAACTCAAATCCTCTCGCAATGAAGGCCAACATGCCATTAGCTTTCTTTATTGCCTGCTGATACCTGCATGCTTACTTTCAGTGACTGATGTACAAACACACCCAGGGCTTTTTGCACCACCCCTTCTTCTAATCTGACACCATTCAGATTATAATCTGCCTTCCTGATCCTGTCACCAAAGTGAATAACCTCACATTTATCCACATTATACTGCATCTGCCATACTTCAGCCCAATCACCCAACATATCCAAGTCACCCTGCAGCCTCATAGCGTCCTCCTCGCAGCTCACACTGCCACATAGCTATAGTATGTATCATCGGCAAACGTAGAAATATTACATTTAATTCCCTCTTCTAAATCGTCATTTACATAGTTCCCTCATCTAACTTGTTATTTAATTCCATCATCTAACTGTGAATTGACCTGATCTATTCCTCTCATGATTATGCATATCTCTATAAGTTCACTCCTCATCGTCCAGCGCTCCAAGCAATATTGTCCCAGCCTGCACAATCTCCCTCTATAGCTCAGACCCTTTTTCCTAGCAACAGCCTCGTTAATCTTCTCTGTACCCTTCCCAGTTTGACAACATATTTGCACGGTGACCAAAACTGAATAAATAATACAATAAACAATACAATAAATGTACTTTCATCAACTGTAAGATGACCTCCCAACGTCTACACAATACTCTGACTGAGGATTTGTATTTAGGAGCAAGAAGGTCCTACAGGGACCGGCTGAATAGGGCCCTGGTGAGACAACACCAGGAGTATTGTGTGCAATTTTGATCTCCTAATTTGAGGAAGGACATTCCTGCTGTTGGGGGAGTGCAGCGCAGGTTCACCAGGTTTATTCCAGGGATGTCAGGACAGACATAGGATGAAAGAATGGGTCGACTGGGCTTGTAGTCGTTGGAATTTATAAGGATGAGAGGGAATCTTATAGAAACATATAAAATTCTTTGAGGATTGGACCGGGTAAATGCAGGAAAAATGTTCCAGATGTTGGGAGGGATGGAATGGGTGCTGTTTTGGGTCGAGACCCTACTTCAGACTGGTTAGTGATAAGAAAAGAGAGAGATATAGACGATGATGTAGAGATAAAGAACAATGAATTAAAGTTATGCATAAAAGTAACGATGATAAAGGAAACAGGTCATTGTTATCTGCATGTTGGGTGAAGCTGCTGTGAATTGGGTGCGGGAGCGAAAGAGAAAGAGGGGAAGCAAGGGTTACTCGAAGTCAGGGAAATCAATATTCACACCGCATAGTTTCTCCAAATTTGCGTTTAGCCTCACCCTGACAATGGAGGAGACCTTGGACAGAAAGGTCACTGTGGGAATTGGAAGGATAATTAAATTGTGTTGCAACCGGAAGATCATGTAGGTCCAGGCAGACTGAGCGAAGGTGTTCGGCGAATTGATCGCCCAGTCTACATTTGGTCTTGCCGATGTCAAAGTGTCTATCATCTAGACTTTATCATTTACTGACCTCATGACATACCAAAGCATCACCTGAGACTTGGCACAGTTCCTCTTCTGTTCCTCAGCTGGCTATTGGGAAACCTACAGAATCTGGTCAGAATGAATGCACCTTTCTTATTGAATGCTCAGCGCATGCAGCGAGGTACAGTTAAAAGCTTTGCTTTGCATGCTACGTAATCAGGCTAGGTTGCATTATGTGTAAACACAACCAACCTCAATGCTTTTTCAAGAGGGCATGTATTCAAAAACAGGAATAATAATGCTCCCGGATACTTGGTGCCGGTTGTCGGGGCTGCGGCTGCATCGGCGGGTGCACAGCAGTGACCAGCCCTTCACCTGCTCCAACTGCTGCAAAGGCTTCAAGTCGTCACCGGATCTATTGATGCACAGGCAGGTCACGGTGCAGCCGGTCTACGGCTGCACTCACCACGATGCCCGTGGCCAGGGGTCTGAGTCCATCAACTCTCCCAAAAAGGCCACCAGCTTGGCACTGGCCATGGCACCCAGATCCGGCCCGCTGGTCGTCAGCCTTTGTGTGAGAGGTGATGGGCCGGTACTTCTCACTGGTGAATGCGTGTGCGGAGGCGGCAGTCCCTGGCAACACCGCGGCCGCTCGGCAAGGACGGCAGCGGACTGGCCTATCTCCTCGCCACTCTGTCCTCCATGATGCTAGGCTGTGCTAGCATCTGAATTTCAAAATCTTATGCCTATCACATTCGAACTGTTATAAACCCAGCTTCCTTTGTACCACTGCCAGAAGAAGAATGCGACAATGATTGCCTGTTGCTTGTGGAATCCGCTGCCACTATCCGACTGAACATAGTCATCCGATTGATAATCCTGATCTGGTGCTATTTACCGATGGCTCTACACACAGACCTAGCAATGACAGATTATTGGCAGGTAATGCAGTGGTCACACCACACCAAGTGCTGGAGGTGTATGTTTTACCATCGAGAATGTCCACTCAGGCAGCTTTACCATCCAGAATGTCTGCTTAGGCAGCTGAGCTGTATGCCCTGACTCGTGCCTACATATTGGCAAAAGATACAAGTGCTAATATCTACATCGATTCTTGCTATGCGTTTGGAGTTGTACATGACTTTGGACAGTTATGGAAAAATAGAGGATTCATCGCCTCAACAGGAAAGATTATTAAGCGTGATAAACTGATCATAAATTTATTAAGATCCAAAATTGTAGACATATTCCTTATTAACTATCTTTGTAGTATAAAATACATGAATATACTAACACTCTATGAGATGAGAGAGAATACGAGGGTGAAATGAGGCATCTACATGGGCATCTAAACAGGAGGAAGGTAGAAGTTTGATATCCAACAAACAACTTCCACACAGAACACAGTGAACTCGCTCCTGGAAGTAAACAAACTTCCTCATCTGATTAGAACGTTGGGTTGGTGCCCATATTCCTTCACATGCACAATCTCTTTGCTTGCGCCAACCAAAATTATAATTGGACCTGTATATTCTATTTCCTTTACTTTCCCTCTAAATAAATTTCTTCCACAAAAAAAGACAATTATTTCATTGGAATACGACTTGGCTCCAGCGGGTTGATGAGCAAAAGTCCTTGTTTGCGGCAGCTGGAGTCTTGTGGACGTCCAAGGGCGGAGAGCGAGATTCCAATGTGCGGAGTTGAGGGGGAGCGGCTGGGGGACGGGAAGCGGTGACTCCCGATTAATCCTGGCGCCTTTCACCAGTGAGAAGACAGAGGAATGACATATAGATGGCCCACGATGGGGCATGTCTCCTTAATTTGGAGAATTCAATGTTCATATCATTGGGCTGTAAGCTCTGAGGTGCTTTCCCTCCAGTTTGCATGTCACCTCACTCTGGCAACGGAGGAGGCCCAGGACAGAAAGACCAGTGTGGGAGTGGGAAGGGGAGTTAAAATGTTTGGCAACTGGGAGATCCAGCAGACCTTGGCGAACCGAGCGCAAGTGTAGGGTGAAATGCATGCCTCGTCTAGATACAAGGATCAGCTGATGCTGGTTTACAAAAAGGAACTCAATCTCCTGGAGTAACTTGCACCTCTGGAGAGCATGGGCAGGCAATATTCTAGGTCAAGACCCTTCTTCAGACTGCTTGGTGTGGGGGGTGGAGAAAGTTGGAAAGGAGAGGTGGGAGTGGTCGCCTTAGGTTTCCTTACCTCTACAGATGCAGCCTGACCCACTGAGTTCCTCCACTGCTCTGAAGGGAATGGACAGACGACGCTTTGAGTCATGACTCTTCTTCAGATTTAGTGGAGAGGGTGGGGGAGGAAGCTGGAAAAGAGAGATGGGGGTTGGTCAAAGCCTGGCAAGTGATAGGTGGATACAAAATGCTGGAGTAACTCAGTGGGACATGCAGCATCTCTAGAGAGAAGGAATGGATGATGTTTCAGGTTGAGACCCTTCTTCAGAAGTGATAGGTGGATATAGGTGAGGGAGACGCAAGAAACTACAGATGCTGGAATCTTGCATAGAACACAATTTAGTTAGATGCACAGAATCTCTTGCCCAGAGTGAGGGAATCGAGGACCAGAGGACATGGGTACAAGGTGAAGAGGTAAAAATTTAATAGGAATCTGAGGGGCGACTTTCCAACAGAGGGTGGTGGGTGTATGGAAAAAGCTGCCGGTGGAGGTAGTTGAGGATGGGACTATACCAACATTTAAGAAACAGTTATAGACAGGTACATAGATAGGCCAAGTTTGAAGGGCTATGGACCAAATGCAGGCAGGTGGGGCTAGTGTAGCCCGGACAAGTTGGTCGGTGTGGGCAAGTTGAGCCGAAGGTACTGTTTCCACACTGTATCACTCTATGACTCCAACACGAAGTGGTGAAGTAACTAAACGGGTCAGACAGCATATGTGGAGAACATGGATAGGTGACGTCTCACAGAGTGCTGGAATAACTCAGCGGGTCATGCAGCATATGTGGAGAACATGGATAGGTGACATTTCAGAGTGCTGGAGTAACTCGGCGGGTCAGGCAGCATCTGTGGAGAACATGGATAGGTGACGTCTCACAGAGTGCTGGAGTAACTCGGCGGGTCAGGCAGCATCTGTGGAGAACGTGGATAGGTGACATTTCACAGAGTGCTGGAGTAACTCGAAGGGTCAGACAGCATCTGTGGAGAAGATGGATAGGTGACATTTCTGGTCAGGACCCTTCTTCAGACTGACACTATGTTAACAGATGAGGGGGTGATTGGCTGATGAGTGAAGTAAGTGACAGAGGCGAGGGATAATAAGGAGATAAAAGGATGTGAGTTAAGGAGAGAGGAATGTATATGTGCAGCTGTAAGGGATATTGTTCATGGGTCGAGCCTGATGAAGGTCTCGACCAGAAATGCTACCCATTCCTTCCAGCATTTTGTGTTTACCTAAACTGCGCCTATCCATGTGGTGGTGTGCCAGCAGGCTGGAGGAGCATGCAAAGGCCTTGCCACAGAGCGGGCAGTGAAGGGGCGCTGGCTGGTGTGGACTCGCCGGTGCTCCAGCAGGTGGTCAAGGCAGGGGGAAGCCCTTACCACAGGACGGGCAGGGAAAGGCACGCTCAACGCCGTGGGTATGCTAGTGCTGCCACAGGCTGGACGTGCGGGTGAAACCCTTGCCACACTCAACGCACAAAAAAGGTCTCTCTCTGGTGTGTATCTGCTGGTGCCCCCATGCTCTCTTGTCAGTGGGAGCAGCTGCTCGCCGGCGTGGGCCCGCCAGTGCTGCCGCAACCCCCGCGAGCTGTGAAACGCCTCACCACAGTACGGACAGTCGTAGGGCTAGCCACTGGTGTGCACGTGCTGGTGAGACAGGGCATGGGAGGCCACGGCAAAGCGCTCTCCACACACCGGGCTGAGGATGGGACGGTCGCCGGCGTGCACCCGCTGGTGCTTCAGCAGGCTGTCGGAGCGCGTAAAGCCCTTGTCGCATTGGGAACAGTTGTAGGGGCGCTCGCCGGTGTGGGTATGCTGGTGTGTTTGCAGGTGGCTGTATTAGGTGAAGGCCTTGGCGCACTGGACACAGGTGTAGGGGCGCTCGCCAGTGTGGTTGTGCTGGTGCACCAGCAGGCTGTCAGAGCGGGGGAAGCCCTTGCCGCATTGGGCACAGTTGTAGGGGCGCTCGCCGGTGTGGGTACGCTGGTGCATTTGCAGGTGGCTGTATTGGGTAAAGGCCTTGCCGCACTGGACACAGGTGTAGGGGTGCTCGCCAGTGTGGGTGCGCTGGTGCTTCAGCAGGCTGTTGGAGCGGGTGAAACCCTTGCTGCACTGGGCACAGGTGTAGGGCCACTCGCCTACAGCAGGCTGCTGTAGTTGGTGAAGCCCTTGCCGCACTTGGCGCAGGTGTGCTGGCGCTCGCTGGTGTGGGTGCGCTGGTGTTTCAGCAGGTAGCCGTATTGGGTGAAGCCCTTGCAGCACTGGGCACAGGTGTAGTCGCGCTCGCCGCTGTGGGTGTGCTTGTGCTTCAGCAGGCCGCTGGAGTGGGTGAAGTCTATGCCACAGTCGCGGCAGGTGTAGGACCGCTCCCCAGTGTGCAGGCACCTGTGCACCTTCAGGGTCATGGACGACTTGAAGACTTTGCCACAGTCGGAGCAGGTGAAGTGCCGCTCACTGCTCTGCAACCACCCGTGATCCCGCAGCCCCGCCAACTGGGTAAAACTCTTGCCGCAAGTGGAGCAGCCATAGGGCTTCTCGCCCATGTGCACCCGCCGGTGGGTCTCCAGTTGGCTCGGGCTCCGCCACACACGTCGCACTCATAACGCTTCTCCTTGTTGTGCCCTGCCATGTGGTCCTCCACCGAAGCTCAGCCCCTCGAAGCTCAGCCCGTACACCTCCTGGCACCCCGGCTGCCCTCAATGGCTGCTGACGTCCCCGTCTCTCCGTCCACAGCAACGGCTCCTAAACCCTGCAGGAGGGGAACATAGAGGGTCAACAAGCTGGCAAACACGACATTACTAATGCATGAACATTACTAGTGCTTGAAGGGGCTGGGGGGGGGGGGGGGGTGGAGAGAAGGAAGTGAGGGGGGGGGGGAGAGGAGGGGGGTGAAGGGGAATGGATAGGAGGGGGTGAAGGTGGATGGAGAGGAGCGGGGGAAGGAGTGGAGAGGGGGGAAGTGGGGAAGGGGAATGAGAACAGTGGGAGTGAGGTAACGGGGAGGAGAGTGAGGGGAAAGGGGAATGGAAGAGGAGGGGGTGAGGGGAAGGGAGTGAGTGGGGTGAGGAAGAAGGTAGGCGGCCCTGCCCCGTAAAGTACCCACGCCCTGGATAGGTTACACCGTTTGTGGGGAACGTAGATAGGTTGCACCGCGGCCTCCCGCCGCCAGAAGGGCGCTGCAGTTGGAGGACCAGAAGGCGCCCAGACTCACTCACTGACATCCCCCTCTGCCCGCACGCAATCACAGCAGCTGCAGAGGCTGCAAACCTGAGATAAAACCTCAAGAGGGGCCAGACTACAAAATGTTGCAGTAACTCAGCGGGACGGGCAGCATCTCTGGAGAGAATGAATGGGCGACGTTTCATGGTTGAGACCCTTCCTTAGACAGAGAGTCACAGGAGAGATGTAGATGGTGATGTGGAGTTAAAAGCTTTTACAAAGAAACAAAGACAATAGGTGCCAGAGTAGGCCATTCGGCCCCTCAAGCCAGCACCGCCATTCAATGTGATCACAGCTGATCATGCACAAACGGTACCCCGTTCCTACCTTCTCACCATATCCTCTGACTCCGCTATCTTTAAGAGCTCTCTCTCGCTCTCTCTTGAAAGTATCCAGAGAACCGGCCTCCTCCGCCCTCTGAGGCAGAGAATTCCACAGACTAGCAACTCTCTGTGTGAAAAAGTGTTTCCTCATCTCCGTTCTCAATAGCTTATCCCTTATTCTTAAAATATGGCCCCTGGTTCTGAACTCCTCCAACATCGGGAATATGTTTCCTGCATAAGGACCGTGTTGGGGCACTGGAGAAGCAGCTGGCTGACCTCAAGATCATCTGGGAAAATCCTGGACTGGACCTGCAGTAAGATCGTTACACCGAAGATACCCGAAAAGAGAAGGTCAAAAGCCAAAAGGTGACGCAAAAGGTGAGGCATAACCGAAGAGACAGACGTCAGGCAGATCCGTGGTAGTTGGGGACAGACAGGGGTTTCTGCGGCAACAGGTGGGAGTCAAGGATGGTATGTTGCCTCCTTGATGCCAGGATCCAGGACGTCACGGGCCGATTGCAGAGCACCTTCAAGGGTGAAGGTGAGCAGCCGGAAGTGGTAGTGCATGTCAGCACAAATGATGTCGTGAAGAAGAGGAAAGACATTCTACAGCGTGACTTCAGTACACTCGGAAGGCGGCTGAAAAGCAGGACCTCCAGGGTGGTTATCTCCGGTTTGCTTCCAATTCCTCGTGCTGGTGAGGGAAGGAACAGGGAGATAGAGGATCTCAATGTGTGGCTGAGGAGCTGGTGCAGGGAGCAGGGATTTAGATTCTTCCACCACTGGGATCTGCTTTAGGGGAAGGGCAAATTGTACAAAAAGGATGGGTTGCACCTTAACAGGCGGGAGAACAACAATGGCAGGTATTTCTACAGAAGGTGCAGGATTGGTTCATTCCAAAGAAAGAAAGATTCCAAGGGGAGTAAGGGGCAACCGTGGCTGACAAGGGCAGTCGGGGGACAGTATAAAAATAAAAGAAGTACAACATAGCAAAAATGAGCGAGAAGCAAGAGGATTGGGTAATTTTTAAAGAGCAACAGAAGATAACTAAAAAGGCAATGCGGGGAGAAAAGATGAGGTATGAAGATAAGCTAGTCAAGAATATAAAGGAGGATAGTAAACGCTTCTTTTGGTATGTGAAGAGGAAAACATTAGTTCAGCCCAAATTTGGACAATTGAAGACTGAAAAAGGTGAATTTATTATGGGGAACGAGGAAATGCCATACGAGTTGAACAGGTACTTTAGGTCTGTCTTCACAAACAATCTCCCAGATGTACTAATGGCCAGAGGATCTAGGGAGACAGAGGAACCAAAGGAAATTCACATTAGGCAAGAAATGGTGTTGGGTAGACCGATGGGACTGAACGCTGATAAATCCCCATGGCCTGATGGTCCACATCACAGGGTACCTAAGGAAGGAGATGTCAAGAGGGAGAGAGAGAGGGAGGGTGGATGGAGAGTTTATTGATTACCCCCCTTAGAAGGGGGTTTATTGATTATGTGCAGCAAGGGGAAGAGTGGGGGAGAGATGGAGATGGAGAGAGGGGAGAGGCGGAGTTTATTGATTATTTACCTCATATAACATTTACCCCAGATTTTCTCACAGACCTGTAGTTTATGTGGAGATGTATTGATTATTTACAGGGGAACAGACACTGAGAGATGCTTATACCACTATTTACCCCAGTTTTAACCCAAGACATGTAGTTTATGTGAAGATTTACCTCAGTAAATAAGGAAGGTAGACAGAAATGCAGGAGAAACTCAGCAAGTGAGGCAGCATCTGTGGAACGAAGGATACAATAAACTACTGTTGCTGGTGTCTCTGCCAAGGCACCACAGCAATTCTTTCTCACTCCAACAAGAAGAAGACTTTTGCAACTTAAAAACAGCGCTGGCTACTGCACCAGCTACTGCAGGAGAGAGAGATGGAGAGAGAGAGCGAAAAATGGAGACGGAGAGCGCGAAATTGAGAGAGACGGAGAGAGGGAGAGACGGAGAGACAGAGTGAGAGATGGAGAGAGAGAGGGAGAGAGAGAGAGAGAGAGAGAGAGGGAGGGAGAGGGAGAGAGGGAGAGAGAGAGAGGGAGAGAGAGAGGTAGAGAGAGAGAGGGAGAGAGAGAGAGAGAGAGAGAGGGAGAGAGAGAGAGGGAGAGAGAGAGAGAGAGAGAGAGAGAGAGAGAGAGAGAGAGAGAGAGAGAGAGAGAGAGAGAGGGAGGGAGAGAGAGAGGGAGAGAGGGAGAGAGGGAGAGAGGGAGAGAGGGAGAGAGGGTGAGAGGGAGAGAGGGAGAGAGGTAGAGAGAGGGAGAGAGGGAGAGAGGGAGAGAGGGAGAGAGGGAGAGACGGAGAGAGAGGGAGAGAGGGAGAGAGGGAGATGGAGATGAGAGAGGGAGAGGGAGACGGGGAGAGAGGGAGACTGAAAGGGAGAAGCGAGAGAGAGCTGGGGGGACGACAGGGGGAGCGAGAGAGGGGAGAGAGAGAGGGGGGGGAGAGAGGGAGGGGGAGAGAGAGAGGGGGAGAGAGAGAGAGCGGGGGAGAGGAGGGAAAGGTACCTCACCGAGGGGGGGAGAGAGAGAGCGGGGGAGAGGAGGGAAAGGTACCTCACCTGACCCACCGAGTTATTCCAGCACTCTGTGAGACATCACCTATCCATAGTATCAAAACTAAAGATGAAGCATACAAATTAACCACAATAACCAGCCTACCAGAGGACTGGGAGAAATTCAGAGTCCAGCAGAGGAGGACAAAGGGCTTAATTAGGAAAGGGGAAATAGATTATGAAAGAAAACTGGCAGGGAACATAAAAACTGACTGCAAAAGTTTTTATAGATATGTGAAGAGAAAAAGGTTGGTTAAAACAAATGTAGGTCCCATGCAGTCAGAAACTGGTGAATTGATCATGGGGAACAAGGACATGGCAGACCAATTGAATAACTACTTTGTTTCTGTTTTCACTTAGGAAGACATAAATAGTCTGCCAAAATAGCAGGGGACCGGGGTCCAAATGAGATGGAGGAACTGAGTAAAATCCAGGTTAGCAGGGAAGTGATGTTGGGTAAATTGAATGGATTAAAGGCTGATAAATCCCCAGGGCCAGATAGGCTGCATCCCAGAGTACTTAAGGAAGTAGCCCCAGAAATAGTGGATGCATTAGTGATAATTTTTCAAAACTCTTTAGATTCTGGAGTAGTTCCTGAGGATTGGAGGGTAGCTAATGTAGCCCCACCTTTTAAAAAGGGAGGGAGAGAGAAAACGGGGAATTACAGACCAGTTAGTCTAACATCGGTAGTGGGGAAATGCTAGAGTCAGTTATTAAAAATGGGATAGCAGCACATTTGGAAAGTGTGAAATCATTGGAGAGTCAGCATGGGTTTATGAAAGGTAAATCATGTCTGATGAATCTTATAGAGGAGGATGCTAGGAGGCTGCAAGGTGACTTGGATAGGTTGGGTGAGTGCGCAAATGCATGGCAGACGCAGTATAATGTGGATAAATGTGAGGTTATCCACTTTGGTCGCAAGGACAGGAAAGTAGACTATTATCTGATTGGTGGCCGTTTAGAAAAAGGCGAGATGCAACGAGACCTGGGTGTCATGGTACACCAGTCATTGAAAGTAGGCATGTTGGTGCAGCAGGCAGTGAAGAAATCGTATGGTATGTTAGCATTCATAGCAAAAGGATTTGAGTATAGGAGCAGGGAGGTTTTACTGCAGTTGTACAGGGCCTTGGTGAGATCACACCTGCAGCATTGCATACAGTTTTGGTCTCCTAATCTGAGGAAATACATTCTTGCCATAGAAGTACAGAGAAGGTTCACCAGACTGATTCCTGGGATGGCAGAACTTTCATATGAAGAAAGACTGGATAGACTCATCTTGTACTCGCTGGAATTTAGAAGATTGAGGGGATCTTATAGAAACTTACTAAATTTTTGAGGGGTTGGACAGGCTAGATGCAAGAAGATTGTTCCCGATGTTGGGGAAGTCCAGAACAAGGGGTCATAGTTTAAGGATAAGGGGGAAGTCTTTTAGGACTGAGATGAGAAAAAAAAATTCACAGAGTGGTGAATCTGTGGAATTCTCTGCCACAGAATGTAGTTGAGGCCAGTTCATTGGCTATATTTAAGAGGGAGTCAGATGTGGCCTTTGTGGCTAAAGGGAACAGGGGGTATGGAGAGAAGACAGGTAATGGATACTGAGTTGGATGATCACCCATGATCATATTGAATGGCAGTGCAGGCTCGAAGGGCCGAATGATCTACTCCTGCACCTATTTTCTATGTTTCTATAATTGAGTGTTTATATACTGATGTTGTTGCTGATAAAAATGGTCAAGATCTTATAGTTGCAGGTACATTAATGCTAACAAAGGTGTTGTTAGTAATTGTCTATGCACCTAACTTTGATGATGCTGAAATTCTCTAATAGATTACTTAGTAATATACCTCACTTACCCATTTGTTAATTTTGGAGGTGATCTGAATTGTGCGTTTGACCGAAAGCTCGATCGTTCTAGTCCCCACACTTTATCCCAATCAGCTATGTCTAAATCTTTTTCTGATTTTATGACCCGGGGTGGTTTGGTTGACCCTGGGAGATTTTGTAACCCCTCAACCAAAACGTTTTCTTTCTTTTCTCGGGTACATCAATCATATTCAAGAATAGATTATTTCTTTATAGATAATAGTCTCAACTCATCTGTTGTTTTCTCTGATTATTCAAGTATTCTAATATTTGATCATGCACCATTATTTCTAGATATTCAGTTATCCATACAGAAATCTACTCCCCCCCACCCTCCCCACCCCCCCCCCCTCCCCCCCCCCCCCTCCCCCCCCCCTCCCCCCCCCCCCCCCCCCTGGAGATTCAACTCATTATTGTTGGCTGTAAAAACATTTTGTGAATTTGTTTCAAACTCGATTGATGAGTTTCCCTTCTTTACCCACAGTGAATCTACATATTTTTCATTAATTTAGGGGTCGCTGAAAGCTTTTCTTAGAGGGCAGATTATTTCATATTCCTCCTATTCTAATAAAAAATGCAATACCAGGCTTACTGAGCTTACATCTGCTATTAATAGCCTTGATCAAGAATGTTCATCCGATCCTTCTCCAGAACTACTGAAGACACGTATTAATCTTCAGGTGGAGTTTGATCTTATTTCTACCAGAAGTGCTGAGCGACTGTTGTTACAAACTTGTGGTACTTATTATGAATATGGTGATAAAGCAAATTGATTACTAGCACACCAATTAAAATGTCAGTTCACCTCATGTCTTATTCCTCAAATTAATAATGTTTCTAACACAACTGTTACAGATCCTGTGGAAATTAATGCCACATTTAAATCACTTTATTCTTCCCTATACAAATCAGAATTCCCTGCCGATACTATCGAAATGAATCAGTTCCTGGCCAATCTTGAGAATCCCACCATTGATTCTGACCGTGCAAAAGAATGGGATGCTCCATTTTCCCTTGAACAACTACGTTTTGCAATTACAGCAATGCAATCCAACAAAGCCCCAGGTCCTCAAGGATTTTCAATAGAGTTTCTAAAGACATTTATTGATAAATTGGCACCTCTACGTTTGTTGATGTTCAATGAGTGTTTGGAAAATGGTTTGTTACCTCCACACTGACTCAAACTTCGATAGTTCTTCTTTTAAAGAAAGATAAAAACCCCACTTCCTGTGGATCTTATAGACCTGTCTTTAGTGAATGCCGACGTCAAAGTTTTGGCCAAAATTATTGCTCTCCGTCTAGAGAGGGTTGTGTCTAGTATTATTTCTGAGGAACAGAATGGCTTTAATAAGGGATGCCATTTATTTTTCAACACTTGTACTCTTTTAAATATTATTCTTTCAACGCATTCTGATAATTTACCTGAGACTGTAATCTCATTAGATTCTGAGAAGGCATTCGATAGGGTTGAGTGGGGTTACCTATTCGTGGTATTGAAGAAATTTGGTTTTGGAGATACATTTATCAGTTGGGTAAGATTACTCTGTGCATCGCCACAAGCTAGTGTTCAAACAAATGATATTCATTCTGAATACTTTGCACCAGAACGTGGGACACGTCAGGGCTGCCCTTTATCTCCATCTCTCTTCGCTTTGGCTATTGAACCACTGGCTATTTCTTTAAGGTGATCCACTTCCTTTAAAGGTGTTATTCGTAACGGTTTGAATATCGTTTATATTTGTATGCGGATAATTTGATGCTGTATGTAACTGATCCTGCATCTTGTCTTCTGGGTATCCTATCAATTCTGGATATTTATCGTTCTTTTCCAGGAAATAAACTAAATCTTCAAATGAGTGAATGTTACCCCATTAACGCAGCAGGTTTGCAACTTCAGGAAGCTGATTTGCCCTTTAAAATCTCTCGTTCTGGATTCAAGTATCTTGGCATCAATGTGATGCATACATTCTCAGGCCTTTTGTCTGCGAATTTTACCCTGCTCATGACTAAAGTGATTTTCAGAGATGGAATAATCTGCCTCTCTCTTTAATTGGGAAGATTAATGTTTTTGAAATGAATGTTTTGCCTAAATTTCTTTATTTGTTTCAATCAATTCCATTATTCTTACCAAAACATCTTTTTGACTCCTTAGACAAAATGATTAGCTCTTTTATTTATTTTTTATTTTTTATTTTTTTTAATATTTTTATTATAGAAACAATATAATAACAAAGTACATTATTTTGCAATGGTGAAAATACATAATATTAATGATATATTCGTACTGTTAATAATATTTGTATTATTATTGATTATAAATTTTAAGATTATGTATTTTATATAATTGAGAATACATGGTACTAGTAATACATTCATAATATTAGTAATATACTCGTACTATTGATAATATTTGTATTGTCACTGATTTTGAAATGTATGACCAAATTTTATATAATTGAAAATACATAATACTAGTAAAATCTTCATGATATACATTATATGTTCATACTGTTAATAATATTTGTATTATCATTGATTTTAAAATTATATATTTTATATAATTGAAAATACATGGTACTAATAATACATTCATAAAGTTAGTAATATTTATAATCGTACTGATATTAAACAATTAAGGTTATGTGTTTCTATACATTTTTCTAATTTTTTATAAAAGTGTGAAAAAATAGAGAAAAAGAGTGTGAAAAGTTTGATGAAGATTGGAGTATTAATCATTAATCCGTCCTTGGAGATATATTCATGGTTTATTATATATATTTCTTCATCCATTCAAATATTCAGGTCTCAGTCAAGCCCTCGTGTCGAACCATTATGACCCTGTAAATATTTAATATATGGAGACCAAATCTTTCTGAAGAGATCTAACCTGTCCGTTAGGACAAGCCTCAATCTCTCCAGATGAAGTGTCTCCGACATTTCTGTGTTCCACATATTGACTGTTGGGAACGTAGGGCCTTTCCAAAATTGTAATATTAATTTTTTCCCAATTATTAAACCATAGTCGATAAAAGTTCTTTGGTTCATTGTTATTAGTTGGTCAGTTTCTAGTATTCCAAGTATTATTAACTTTGGATCAGGAGTCAAAGTTATATTGACAACATTCGAAATTATCTTAAATATTTAATTCCAGTATTTTTCAATTTTTATACAGTTAGTGAATGAATGTGATAAATTTGCTTCTGAGTTTTGACATTTATCACATATAGAGGATACTTTTGGAAAAATGTTATGTAATTTAGATTTGGAATAATGTAATCTATGTAGTATTTTAAACTGTATAAGGGAATGTTTAGCATTTAACGAGCAGTGATGTATATGTTGTAAACTTTCATCCCATATTTCTGGTCTTATAATTTGGCCTAATTCATTTTCACAAGACTGTCTATATATTTCTGTTGATGGAACATCACTTTCCAATAAAATATTGTATATATATGATATCATTTTTTCCGTATTTGGATGTTTATTCAAGCATTCATCTAAAATTTCTGTCTTTCTATTTCTAAGTTCTTGTGTATTTGCAGAAACATAATTTCTGACTTGTAAATATCTAAAATATTCTTTGTTGTGTAGTCCATAAGTTTGTTGTAACTCTTGAAATGAAAGGAAAGAGTTTTCCTTATAAAGATCACCCATCTTAGTAATTCCTTTATTTTTCTATTGTAAAAAAGCCTTATCCATCATTGAAGGTTTGAACGTAACATTATTAGCGATGGTAAGACCTAGTGGTATAGATTTTAGTTTTAATGATTTCTTTATTTGTTTCCAGATGCGGATTCCGTTTTCTATTATCGGATTTTCCCTATAAATTTTCATAGCTACGTTAGTGTTAGCAAATATTATAGAGCTAATTTCAAATGGAGAACAATCTTCTTTTTCCATATTTAACCAATTTGGTTTATTATCTATTTCTTCTAGCCAAAAATTCATATTTTTAATATTGACTGCCCAGTAATAAAACATAAGATTTGGTAATGCTAATCTTCCATATCGGAATTAATTGAAATAGATATAGTAATTGTGGGAGAAAAATCATTTTTATTGCATTAATTTTACCTAACATTGAAATAGGTAAGCTTTTCCAGTATAAAATATTCTTATTTAATTTATTCAATAATGGGGGGAAATTAAAGTTAAGTAAAGAGTCAAATGTTTTTGTAACGAAAATCCCAAGATATTTAATATTTTCTTTTGTTATCTTAAAAGGGAATTGTTGTAATATATGTAAATTATTCACCGTTATTGGCATGAGTTCACTTTTATTCCAATTAATACTGCATCCTGAGAAAGATCCGAATTCCGTTATTAGTTTTAACAAATTTCGGATACTTGTTTCTGGTTCAGTGATATAAAGTAGTACATCATCCGCATATAAGGAGATTTTATTTTTAGTGTCTCTACTATCGTATCCATGTATTTCCAGATGTAATCTCACCCTCTGGGCGAGAGGTTCTATTGCGAGTGCAAACAATAAAGGTGATAAAGGGCAACCTTGTCTACAACCTCGAGATCAACTGAATTTAGTTGATAACATTCGGTTTGTTGTTATTCTAGCTATTGGATTTGTATATAACAATTTAATCCAGGTAGTAAACTTCTCTCCCAATTTGAAAGCTTCCATAACCGAAAATAGGTAGGGCCATTCCACTTGATCAAAAGCTTTTTCAGCGTCAAGCGAAATGACTACTAAGTATTTTTTATCACTTCTTTTCGAATATATAATATTAATTAACCGTCTTAGATTGTATGAGGAATATCTTTTTGGTATAAATCCTATTTGATCGGGATGGATTAATTTGTTGACAACTGAACTTAGCCTTTGTGCTATTATTTTTGTTAATATCTTTTGATCAGTATTTATTAGAGCTATTGCTCTATATGATCCTGGTTCATCCAAGTCTTTATTTATTTTGGGTATAAGTGTTATAATAGATTCATTCATCGTTTCTGGTAATTTGTGTTGTGCGTATATCTGTTCATATAATTATTTCAGACGTGGAACCATATGATCATGAAATATTTTATAAAATTCCGAACCTATACCATCTGGTCCCGGTGTTTTACCATTTTTTAATGATCTAATAGTTTCTTGGATTTCTTTTATTGAGATATCAGCATTTAGTAATTCTCTATTTTGTAAATCCAGTCCTTTCAGGTTTCATTTTTTTAGAAATGCTTCTATTTCTGTTTTATTTACTGTTGCTTTAGCAGTGTATAAGTTTTTATAATATTGCATAAATCTTTCATTAATATCTTTGGGTTGTATTAGCAATTCGCCATTATGTGATTTAATCCTATGGATAATTTCTTCAGCTTCAATTTTCCTTAATTGTCGAGCCAATAATTTTTGGGGTTTATCTCCAAATTCAAACTGTAATTGTTTGGTATGTTGATAAAATTTTACAACTTGATCTGTATATATTTTATTTAATTTATATTTCAGTGCTGCAATTTTATTGTGTAATATTATATCTGGTTTTGTTGCATTCCGTATATCTAATTGTTTCATCTCCCTTTCCAAATCTTGTTGTTCCTTCCGAATCTTTTTATTATGGAATGCTTGTGAAGAGATCATGATTCCCCGGAGATATGCTTTGAATGTTTCCCATAATAAGGAGCAAGATATTTCTGGTTGATCATTTATTTCAAAAAAAATCTTAATTTGAGTTGCGATATATTCCTGAGTAGTTTTATTTTTTTAAATTTGTGGGTTAAATTTCCACTGTCCTGATTTTTCTGTTTTGCCATTTATTTTAATTTTAAATGTTAATGGCGCATGATCTGAAATTATAATATTATGATATTTGGATTCATAAGTAAGTGAAATAAGTTTTGCGTCCACCAAAAAGTAATCTATTCTTGAATAAGTTTTATGTACTGGCGAGTAAAAAGAGTATTCTCGTCCAGTAGGGTTTTCTGTTCTCCAAACATCTTTAATGTTAGTCGTTTGCATATATGCGTTTAATAAGTCACTGGAGTGTGATTTAGTTTTTCTTTGCTTTGTAGATCTATCTAAGTAGGGGTCTAGTGTGCAATTAAAATCTCCTCCAATTATCAAATTATATTGTGTTAATTCCGGAATATTGTTAAGTACTGTCTTAAAAAACAATGGGCTATCAAAATTTGGTCCATATATATTAACAAAAATCATTTTTTCTGTGTTTAATTCTCCTATCACAATAATGTATCTACCATCTTTATCAGTCATATTTGATGTATGCTTAAATAAAGTACCTTTACGAAATAATATTGCTACGCCTCTTGATTTATGCGTAAAAGAAGAGTGGTACATTTTATCTATCCATTTAGCTTTCAACCTATATTCAGCGTCTTTTTTTAAGTGAGTTTCTTGAATATAAATTACATCAGCTTTAATTGCCTTTAAATGTGCCAATACTTTTCCTCTCTTTATCGGTTCATTAATACCTTTAACATTCCAACTACAAAACGTTAATCCCTCATTCCCCGTATTCCTTTTTAAGTCTTGCATTTTATGTTTATAGAGATCTACAATAAAGTCTAACGATCAGCACGACAGACCCAACCTTCCACCCGAACATCGAATAGATGAATTTTAAATCTCGTTTATGTCCCTCACGAATATATCTCCATTGGTCCAATGTGTAACTCCATTCAGACTGAAAAACACAATAGATTGTATAAAAGAAGAGTAAAGGATAGTTTAAGAGGTTAGTGGTGTGCTTAAAGTTAGAAAAAACTACATCTAGAGTAGTTGTAGTTAGTGCTAGCCATGCTAGCATGGCTATCCATCTACCGACTTCCGTCATTGATGTTATTAACTTGACCAGCTCCTAGGTTTAAGGAATTATTATTCCATAATAATATTTTACCGGGGGTATAACATTAAGGGAAAAAAAAGGGTAAAAGAAAAAAGGGAAGAAAGAAAAAGGGTAGGATTCATCAAAAAAAAGGGGAAAAACAGAAAAGAAAAAAACATAATAAGGGAGAGATTATTCAAATTCTACTGATCAAAGAAATAAAAGTGTCTATATCTAGAGTTAATTTAAAAATCTAAGTAATATTAAACATGAAAAATGAAGAAGCTATATAAGAAAAAAAAGGATAAAAAAATCCCATAAAACAAAAAGAAAAACTAAAATTCAAGATAAAAATTGCTGTTATAAGGAAAGATCTCCAAATGAGATCCATCGCTATATTTAACTCTATTCATTAAATAAACATTAGTTGTTAATTATTAGTAGTAGTGATTAGAGGTAATGAACAATCTTAATTGGTAAAAATAATACTAATAATAATACCGCGTTGTGATTTTAATATTTGTGTTATTTATTTATATTAGTTAGATTAGCTCTTTTATTTGGGGTGCGTAGCCCCCAAGGGTCCGTAAATCATTACTCCAACGATATAGGTTCGATGGTGGCTCACTTTACCGAACTTTCAATTCTACTACTGGGCTACTCACATTCATAAAATACGTTGTTGGGTTGATTTTCCTTATTTAGCTTGGTGTGAACTGGAACCCTCTCTTGCCCTCCTTCATCCTCTATATCTGCTCTTATATATTCCTCTCTTCCAACCAAGATTTCATTGTTTATCAAAAATTATGTTGTGCTTAATACTTTAAAGATTTGGTATCAATTCAGGAAAAAATTCGAATTTGCAGCCGCACCCCCTTTAGGTCCATTATGTAACAATCACCTGTTTCCTCCCTCACATTTGGATTCCGTTTTTTTCGGTATGGCATAACAAAGGTACACAGTTTTCTTGATCTGTTTTCAGATGGTATTTTTAACAGCTTTACCAATATATCATCATTGTATGGATTACCAGCAAATCATTTTTTAGATACTTCCAAGTTAGACACTTTGTTTCTGAATGTTTTTCTAATTTTCCCTCTTCACCTCCACGACAAATATGGGATAGTTTGATTACTTTCAAGACACAACAAAGAGGGATTGATTCAGAGATGTTTAACGGCATTCTGGATCTTTGCGATCAGTCCGACTCTAACACAAGAGCGGCTTGGGAGGAAGAACCACGACTTAATCTAACTGACGAGTGATGGGATAACGTTGTGGGTGGGCTATGTACTGTTACGTCTTATGCTCGTCTTGCACTCATTCAGTTAAAGGTTATACAGAGGGTCTATTTTTCTAAATCAAGATTGTCTGGGATTTATCCAGGGGGGAGGATAAATGTGATAGATGTTCGGGCCCACACTGTCATCTGAGCCATATGTTTTTTCTTTGTACATGATTACATAATTTTTGGTCCGGCTAGTTTAATATAATATCTACCGTAATGGGAATACTTCTACAGGCCTGTCCATTGATTGCCATCTTTAGGGCCCCGGATGAGTCGGGTTGATTAAACTCTGTGCACAAATAAATTATTAATTTTACATCTTTAATAGCCAGCTGTCACCTACTTCTCCAGTGGAAATCCCCTAACCCACCCTCTGTGTCACAGTGGCTCAAATATGTAGAGTTTTTTCGTAAACTTGAGAAAATTATATATACATTGAGGGGATGCACTGATAATTTATTTCACAAATGGCAACCTTTTTTAATCATACTTTACAGACTTGCAGGTTCTGCCAGACTAAGGGCTGGTTTGTTAAATGTTGTTATGTGTAGGTGCACTCTTCACTCTTAATTAGCCAGGGTGGGATGGGTGGGGTGTGCGACTGATGGTATAGTTGCATTATATATAACTTTTTAAAATATATATTTAAAAAAATATTTCTATTTATTTTATGTTTCTGTATATTTTTGTATTTTTATTCTATAATTTGAATGTTTCTTATTAACATGCCTTTTTTCATTTTTGTGTTGATTTATTTAAAATGCAAAATAAAATAAAATTTATAAGAGAGCGACAGGGACAAAGAGGGACAGAGACTGTGCCCCGAGACCCGGCTCCACTCCTCCACCACCACGGCCGCAACACGCGCCCACCCATCAGCCCCACCCGAGATTGACGGTCGTGTGGCGGCGACGGGACCCGGCGCAGGGACCAGGCCCAGGCCCAGGCCCGGCTCCCCGAGCGCAGGCTCCGCCAACCCCAGGCCCAGGGTCCCGTCTTCCTCACCCACCCCCTCCCTTTTGCCCCTAACACTCTCCTCTCCATCCGCCTACACCTCCTCCACCCCGCTCTCCTCCCCCGCCCACCCCTCTCACCCCCACCTTCCCTCCCACCCGCCACTTCAAGCACTGGTAATGTTCACGCGTTTGTAATGTCCTGTTTGCCAGCTTGTGTTCCCCTCCTGCAGGGTTTAGGAGCCGTTGCTGTGGACGGAGAGACAGGGACGTGAGCGGCCATTGAGAGCGGCCAGGGTGCCGGTGAACCCCCTACCTGCTCGGTGTGCAGACTGAGCTTCGAGGGACTGATCTTCGGTGCAGGACCTCATGACGGGGCACAACAAGGAAATTAGTGCGACGTATGTAGCATGGCCTGCCGGAGCCCGAGCCAGCGAGAAGCCCTACGGCTGCTCCACATGCGGCAAGCGCTTTGCCTGGTTGTCGAAGCTGCAGGAGCATCATTCGGTGCACAGCAGTGAGCAGCCATTCACCTGCTCTGCCTGCGGCAAAGGCTTCAAGTCATCCAAGCACCTGAAGGTGCACGGGCACCTGCACACCGGAGAGCGGCCCTACACCTGCAGCGACTGCAGCAAGTGCTTCAACCACCCCCAAAGCCTGCTGATGCACCAGCGTACCCACACCGCCGAGCGTCCCTAAACCTGTGCTCAGTGTGGCAAGAGCTTCACCCCACTCCAGCAACCTGCTGAAGCACCAGCGTCTGTGCCCAGTGCGGCAAGGGCTTCTCCAGCTCTACCAGGCTACGGGAGCTCCAGTGCCAGCACACCGGGGAGCGGCTCTACACCTGTGCCCAGTGCAGCAAGGGCTTCACCCGCTCCTCCAGGCTGCTGTCCCACCAGCGGGTGCACGCCGGCGACCGTCCCATCCCCAGCCCGGTGTGCGGCGAGCGCTTTGCCATGGCATCCCACGCCCTGTCTCACCAGCATGTGCACACTCGTGGCCAGCCCTACGACTGCCCTTACTGTGGTGAGGCATTTGACAGTTCGGAGGGGTTGCAGCAGCACCAGCGGGCCCACGCCGGCGAGCAGCTGCTCCCACTGACAAGAGCATGGGGCTGCGGGAGCACCAGAGAGAGACCCTTTGTGTGCGCTGAGTGTGGCATGGGTTTCACCCGCATGTCCAACCTGTGGCAGCACCGGCGCACCCACAATGGTGAGCATCCCATCCCCTGCCTGTTCTGTGGTAAGGGTTTCACCCGCCCTGACCACCTGCTGGAGCACCGGTGAATCCACACCGGCCAGCACCCCTTCACCTGCCCGCTCTGTGGCAAGGCCTTTGCCCGCTCCTCCAGCCCGCTAGCACACCTCCACGTGGATAGGCGCTGTTTAGGTAATCACAAAATTCTGGAAGGAATGGGTAACGTTTCTGATCGCGACCATCCTCACACTCGACCCAAAATGTCACCCAGTCCTTCTCACCAGAGATTCTGCCTGTCCCGCTGAATTTCTCCGACATTTTGTGTCCTTTTTTTTTGTAAACCAGCATCTGCAGTTCCTTGTTTTTAAACTATTCTGGTTACCCATCTCTGCACCTACCCCAAAGCCTCCACTTCAGTCCTGTAATGGAGTGACCAGAACTGTATGTAATACTCCAAATGCTACCCGACCAATGTCCCTTAAAGCTGCACATATACATTCCTCTCTCCTTATCTCACATCCTTTTATCTCCTTGTTTCCCCACGCCTATGTCACTTACTTCACTCATCTGTCGATCACCCACTCATCTGTTAACATAGTGTCAGTGTGAAGAAGGGTCCTGATCCGAAAAGTCGCCTATCCATGTTCCCCACAGATGCTGCCTGACCTGCTGAGTGACTGCAGCACTTCGTGTTAGAGTCATAGAGTGATACAGTGTGGAAACAGGACCTTCGGCCCAACTTGCCCACACCGACCAACATGTCCCTGCTACACTTGTCCCACCTGCCTGCGTTTGGTCCATATACCTCCAAACTTGTCCTATCCATGTACCTGTCTATAACTGTTTCTTCAAAGTTGGGATAGTCCCAGCCTGAACAACTCCTCCGGCAGCTTGTTCCCACCACCCTCTGATGAAAGGTTACCCCTCAGATTCCTGTTAAATCTTTTCCCCTTTACCTTGAACCCAAGTCCTCTGGTCCTCGATTCCCTCACTCCGGGCAAGAGATTCTGTGCACCTAACTAAATTGTGTTCAATGCAAGATTCCAGCAAGTGCAGTTTCTTGTGTCTATCTCACCTATATCCACCTATCACTTCTGAAGAAGGGTGTCAATTTGAAACATCACCCACTCCTTCTCTCAAGAGATGCTGCCTGTCCCGCTGAGTTACTCCAGCATTTTGTATCCACCTATCACTTGCCAGGCTTTGTCCAGCCCCATTTCACTTTTCCAGCCTCCTCCGCCCACCCTCTCCAATCAGTCTGAAGACTCAAGCATCGTCTATCCATTCCCTCTAGAGCGGTGGAGGAACTCAGTGTGTCAGGCCACATTTGTAGAGGGAAGGAAATATAAGGCAACTACTCCCACCTCTCCTTTCCAACATTCTCCACCGCCTACACCAAGCAGTCTGAAGAAGGGTCCTGACCTAGAATGTTGCCTGTCTATGCTCGCCAGAGGTGCAAGTTACTCCATGAGATTCTGTCTCTTTTTGTAAACCAGCATCTGCTGTTCCTTGTATCTAGACTAGGCGTGCATTTCATCCTACACTTTCGCTCGTTCCGCCAAGGCCTGCTGGATCTCCTGGTTGCCAATCATTTTAGCTCCCCTTCCCACTCCCACACTGATCTTTCTGCCCTGGGCCTCCTCCATTGCCAGAATGAGGTGACACTGTAGGAACAGCACCTCATAGCTTACAGCACAATGACATGAACATTGAATTCTCCAAATTAAGGAGACATCCCCCATCGTGGGCCATCTCTTTGTCATTCCACTGTCATCTTCTCGCTGGTGAAAGGCATCAGGATTAATCAGGTGTCACCGCTTCCCGTCCCCCGGCCGTTCCACCTCAACTCCGAAAATTGGGATCTCGCTCTCCGCCCTTGGACGTCCGGAAGACTCCAGCTGCCGTAAACAAGGACTTTTGCTCGTCAACCTGCTGGATCCGTCGTATTCCAATGAAATAATTGTCTTTTTTTGTGGAAGAAATCAATTTAGAGGGAAATTAAAGGAAAATGAAAAGCGGAGACTTTGCAGCTTTGCTTCGAGATTTTATTAAGTGGATTAGACTAAGTGGAACCCGTTGGGTCCCAGTCACATGGCCCAGGCCTAGACCACCAACACAACCCTTTCCCGAACGCAATATCCCACCACTCACTTGTTCCCCCAACGCAACCCATTCCTCCAAAGCAATATTACACCACTCTGGGGAGGGGTGTGTGTGGGCGAGGGGGTTGGGGAATGATTAATACAAGTCAAACAGATGGTTAATGCAAGTCAAACACAATACAAGGGAATCTTGACATTATTCTATCTCATCTTTCAGACGGCCCACACCACCATCTCCATTCCAAGCCAATCATAAGCCTCCCATTTCCTCCAACATATCTACGCTACCAGCGGTAGGGGGCATGGGAGATCATCTGTAACTCCTCACAGAAGAGTAAACAAGCTTTGTTATTGCTCTGCTAATTCATGTTTACATTTACCATCCACCCTTCACACATTCCCAGACAAGAGGTAATATGTCTAATCTTACTTTACCGATTCCCACAACCCCTTCTGCACCTGGTTAAGCGAGAGGTGGCAATTGTCACATCCAGTACACCCTTTTGTTACCTTGTTCAATTCCAAACAAAATTAAATAAGGAAGGATATTAATTCTTCCACAGTTCCCTCCTTGATGAACACTTAGAGTAAGAAAGGATATTAATATTTTGTCTCGTTAATCAGTTGCAAAAATGGAGCCATACAGGTCGCATTATAATGTTGGTTGGAGCAAGCAAATAGATACCTCCTTGTGCATGCAAAGGAAAATGGGCACAAACCCAACATTCTAATCAGATAAGGAAGCTTGTTTACTTGCAGCAGCGAGTTCACTTTGTTCTGTGTGGAAGTTGTTTGTTGGATTTCAAACTCCAACTTCTACCTTCCTCCTGTTGAGATGCCGATCTAGATGCCTCACTTCACCATCGTATTCTCCCACATCCCATACAATGTTAGTATATTCATATATTTTATACTACAAAGATAGTTAATGAGGAATATGTCTACATTTTAGGATCTTAATAAATTTATATCAGTTTATCATGCTCAATAACCTTTCCTGTTAATGTGATGAATCCTCTATTTTTTCGTAACTGTCCAAAGTCATGAACAACCCCAAATGCATTGCAAGAATCGGTGTTGATATTAGCACTTGTATCCTTTGCCAATATGCAGGCACAAGTCAGGGTATACAGCTCAGCTGCATGTGTGGACATTCTGGATGGTAAAGTGTACACCTCCAGCGCTTGGTGTGGAGTGACCACTGCATATCCTGTCCAGCCGGGGAGTGGTAGCGGTTTCCACAAGCAACAGAAAATCATGATCGCATTCTTCTTCTGGCAGTGGTACAAAGGTAGCTGGGATTATAGCAGGTGATGGCTGACGAGTACAGTTCGGATGTGAAAGGCGTGAGATTTCTCCATGCATTTTGAAATTCAAATATACGGATGCCAGCACGGTGTTGAGCTGGTTGAAGATGGTGGAGGAGAGAGTGGCGAGGAGATTGGCCAGTCCGCTGCCGTCGTGCTGAGGGGCCGCGGGTTGCCAGGGACTGCCGCCTCCACCGACGCCTTCACCAGAGAGAAGTCCCAGCCCATCACCTCCCATACAAAGGCTGCCGTACAGCGGGCCGGATCTGGGTGCCATGGCCAGTGCCAAGCTGGTGGCCTTTGTGGGGGGGGGGGGGGGTGATGGACTCGGACCCATGGCCACGGGCATCGTGGTAAGTGTGGCCACAGACCAGCTGTACCGTGACCTGCCTGTGCATCAACAGGTCCGGCGACTACTTGAAGCCTTTGCTGCAGTAGGAGCAGGTGAAGGACCGCTCACTGCTATGCACCCGCCAGTGCAGCCGCAGCCCCAACAACCATGCAAAGCTCTTGCCGCAGGTGGAGCAGCTGAAGAGCTTCACTCCCATGTCCACTTGCCACTGTATCTTCAGCTCCTACAGCATGTATTGGAAAGTCAAGTGGTGGGCTTTGAGCCAATAATCCTTTAGCTTTTAATTCTGCAAGGGAACGAGATACTGCCAGTAAATAGTTCCTTAAGAATACATCACTGCCCTCTATGGTGGGTATTCCTTCTATCTTTCCCAAATAAGGTAACCCAAACAACATTCCATTGGGGGACACTGCTAATTTTGCATGGGGTCTCCGTTGCTTTCTCAAAGCCTTTCTGTTTCCCTACTGCTCCAAACATATGCCAGACTCCATGTACATATGCTGCTCTTAAAGCCTTAATTTCTGCCAATTGAGCTAAGCAAGATTGCAGGCAAGCTTCAAATTTGATCCTGCGCTATAGCTTTTACTTCTTTAGATATTACTCGTCCAAAATATTCTACCTGCTGCTGACAAAACAAAAACTTCTTCCTTGATACATCATGACCTCCTGTGCCATCTTTTCCAAGATAATTACAATGTCTCTTTCTCACGTTGCTCCTCACTTGTGGAACAAACCAACAAATCATCCACATACTATATCAACACCTTCCAAATCTGCCTACAACATCTGATTAAAAACACGGCGCTAGTATTTAAAACGCTGCCGCATCCTAGCCTAGGTGTATTTAATACCTCTTCTTAATGTTCTTACCATAGCTATGTTCACCATTATCTTAATATTATTATTAAGATCATTATTATTATTATTATTATTATTATTATTTCCTGATTATCGTACCTGTTCACATCCCCAACACACCTTATCCATTACCTATCTCCTTACTAGCCTTGTCTGGGCTTAGATCCAGATTTATTTCACTCCCGATAGGGCATTTGAGAAAACACTCTCCCAAATACATTTATTATTGGCATGGAATCTCTGGCCCCTGTTTGGCTCTGTCATGGGACTCACTGTGTGTCGGTGCATCACTTATCTCAGACTTTTCAACCAGGTCTGTTGTTACTGACAACATTGTCTTTCCTTTTTCACGCTCTTTCTTTCTAAAGCAGTCTCATCAATTCATCCCTCTGCTTCCCACTTTAATCCTTTCTGATCTGCCTTCTTTCTCATTCTAAACACAATGTCTTACTTCTCAGATAGTTTATCCTCCTTTGCAAATTTATTCACCTTCCTTTTGAAATCTTCCACTGACTTCTCGATCCTCATATTTTACCACCATCCCTTCTACCTCGGGTAATGTCATCACTTTCCCTCCTACCCCCGAGATTCTGACTTGTTTTTCACCTAATCCAATTTCTTCTGGTATCTTAGTTCCACTTGATCTCTCCACTCCCAAATTACCATAAATATCATATCCTCTCCCTGGGGTCCTAATCTCAAGTTTACCAGAGGTTCCCGTGTGTATCCCATACACCCCAGGGAGCAGGACCCCTGACTCCCCTATTCTTCCTCCATGAGTGCGTACGACTGCACCTCCCGTCGTCGCTTAGGACATTCCCTCTTGAAATGACCCTCCTCTTTACAATAATAACACCGGGGTGGCCCCGTGTACCACCCTTCTGATCCTTGTTCCTTGTTTTCCCGGGGACCCCAACTTCGGTCCCCCCATTCACCTCTTCCTCGTCCTCCAATACTACCGCTTCCCCTTCCCCGGTCTCCATGAGCACCTGGCTTTCTATCACCATCAATTCCCCCCTTCTGTACTACTTACTGTACTGCTTGCAACATCATTTTTTCCTTTCCCTTCTGTTTCTCCTCATCCCGTCTTACATATACCTTTTGAGCCTCTGTTAACAACTGATTCAATGGTTTTTCATTCCAACCTTCCAATTTTTCCAATTTCTTGCTAATATCCGGCCATGATTTTGTTACAAAATTAACCTTCAACAACTGCTGACCTGCGGTCGTATCAGGGTCTATCCCCAAATACTGCTGGACATTTTTCCTTAACCTTTGTAAAAACACTGTCGGAAGTTCGTCCTTGTTCTGCTGATTTTCAAAAGCCCGTTCGAAATTCTGTCCCCTGGGAACGGCTTCTCTAATTCCCTTGATTATTATCTCCCTGAGATCTCTCATACTTTTTCTTCCTTCCCCTGTTTGGTTATTCCAAGTCGGCGCATCAGCCGGCAACCCCTTCTCCTGCCTGTCTGACCATCTGTCTTTCTTCTGAAGTAAACAAACTTCCCCTTATTGACATCATTGTCTGCCAACTCCTTTTTTTTCCTGGGCCCCATTAATTTATTACCCTTCTCCAACCAGAATGTTTATCTAAACAAACCATAAAAGCTGCTTGTTGTTCAGCAATTAACTTATTTCTAATTTTGTTCAAACCATTCCCCCTACAATTCCCAAATTCCAATTCCTAGTTTAAATACATACGACTAACAATTTTCCAAATTAACTTTACTGAAAAGAAATCTATAGAAGCCAAGCAACCTACATTTTCCAACTTCCCCTTTTTAAGTTGCGATGATACAAAGCGTTGTCCGTTACCTTACAATAACCTCCCCCATTGCTTACAATTCCTTAAAGGAACACACACACAACCCTTACAACATGTGGCCCACAGCACACAAACCTATCACATATACAAACTTCCTCAATCATACAAAACCGGTTTTTACACACACATTACATTAGTTCCATTCTTACTTCAATGAGATTGTTTGAAACAACTCAATATTTTTCATAAAAACATTTTTGGCCCTAGGAACTGATCTATTTGTTCAGCCAGTCCCAAGGGGTCTTCCAATAAACTTTTCATCTCCTTTTTAAAGTTCCTCACCCCCATACTGGTGAGAGGCACATAGTTTCCTTACACTTACCCTGGGTGTTCCCTTCACCCCATCCAACATTCGCCCCAACGGACTATCGGGCGGAATGTTAGGCTCCATATCAGTATGAGCCTCATCCCGGTTCCCCGGACCCTTACTTCTACCTTTCCGGTTTCCCATTACCTTGTCGGACTATTCCCGTCCGACAAACCCCGGTCGCCCAGGTAATACTTAATAGTCGTTTTTCTTACCTGGGTCCTGTGCACAAGAATCACTCGACCGTCCCGTACGTATTTACCTTACACCCCCTCTTGCTTCCCGAGTCATTTCCAGCGGATATCACTCGCTCAAACTGCTGATGGCAAGCAAGGAGATCAGAGACTGCTGAAATCAGCAGGGTGCACCTTCCCCTCCTTCCTTGCCTCTACCAAGCAGCCGGAGTGGCGATTGCGGACGAGCCCCCAATTTGTGAGATACCCTTTATGCTCACAATTAATACTCAAAGACTAAATCCTGGAAGCAAGAGATTTCTTTATTTTACGAGTCTGCAGACCGGGTGCCTCTCCAACTCGAGACACACCGAAGCCAGAGAGATCATCCCCCTTTATACACAAAATCTTACATTCAATCTCCCCTCCGGACCTTTCTCCAATCAGGGTCGGAGATGCACAATCTGTAGGTACATCCCACCGTACCTCCCATATCATACATTGCATGTTCAAACATGTTCATGGTAATGAGCAATTTCTTGACCAGGGGTGTGTTGTAATATTCATTTATTCTATTAAGCATGCTCAATTGCTCATGACCTGGCCCAGTTTTACTCACCTCCTAGTGAACCCTCTCAGTTTTCCTATATCAGTACTAAAGCTAAGCTATAGTGACAAGGGTCCCATCCATCACTCCTTTCCACTGATAGGGATCTCTCTACATCACTCCCTTCTATAGCTATATACAATGCTATCTCTTCTTACTCAAGGACTCAAAGATGGGTCTGGCAACCTTCAGACACTGCTGTGTCAGAATCCTCTCTCCAGCCCCTCTCTGTTTGAATTCTCTTTAAAACTCCTTTCTTTAATAGGGTTTAATCACTTTATCCCTCACAGAAGGTAGACAAAATTGCGGGAGAAACTCAGCGGGTGCGGCAGCATCTATGGAGCGAAGGAAATAGGCAACATTTCTGGGCAAAACCCTTCTTCAGACGGTTTCAACCTTACGCTTTGAATATAGAAACAAGACGAAAATAATGCCGCATATTCAATCATATATGGTTCAATGAAATTAAGATATATATGTAAAAATATATATGGAAACAGGCCCTTCCGCCCATGAGGTCCAGACCGACCAGCAGTCTATCATACACCAATTCCATCCATCACGCCAGGGACAATTTACAGAAGCCAATTAACCTACAAACCTGCACTTCTTTGGGACATGAGAGAAATTGGAATATGCAGGAAAACCCATGTGGTAGTAAGGCAGCATCTCTACCGCTGCACCACCGTGCCACTCCATTCAATTATTTTTTTCTGTACTATACTTATTATGGTGTCACGTGAATAAAGATGAACACATGATTCTGATTTCTGCCCTTAGTTGGATAACACACATGTCCAGTCATTGTGTTTTATGGCTGGTTTTCAACCTCTTCAGGCTGAAGGCCTCGAATCGAAACATCACCCATTCTTTCTCTCCAGAGATGCTGCCTGTCCTGCTGAGTTTTTCTAGTATTTAGTGTCTATTTTCAGTTTAAACCAGCACCTGCAATTCCTTCCTACAATATTTGTTAAGCAAAACAGGTCCTATTCTCATTATATAATTTTATGATCATCGTGAGAGCATGAGAATGTTGTGAAATGTGCGAGTCTCACACTCAATGCGTGAGAGTTGGCAACCTTGTTAATAATTCAAACATTTTATGCAAGTTCCAATCGTTTGGACAAAAATCACTTATTACTGCTTTATAACAGTTAATAGTAAGATTAAATGAGAACTTACCAGTTCGAAGTTTGATCTGTATTTTATGAGTAGTTACGATGAGGGATTACGTGAAGACCCCGTCCAGCACGCATGCGCGACATTTCTTCAAAGCAGCGGTGTGGATTCACAGAAAAACACAACAATTGAAATAAATATAGTAAAGAAAAAATAAGAACTTATTTACCAGTTGATCTATATAATAGAGGGTGGGAGCGGAGGGCACGTAATCCCTCACCGTAACTCCTCATAAAATACAGATCAAACTTCGAACTGGTAAGTTCTCATTTAATCTTACTATTTTACTTCGGAGTCACGTGAGTGACTACGTGAAGACTTCAAAGCTCTGTGAATCCCAACCGTGTACCAGCTCATGCTTCACTCACTGCCTGAAGACCTTAGAGGGAGGAAGCATGTTATACAATCAACAATAACCTGTTTGTGAACAATAAAGGTTTATTAATGATAACAAAAAACAGAGAACTCCCCCGGCTTAAATTAAATATTAGCTGCAGACTCTAAAATTCTGTCTGCAAATGTAGCAGGTTCCGCCAGTGGCTTATTATAAACCTTTGGAAAGTTCTCTCCGAGGACCATCCTGCTCTGGCCAGAATATGGTCCATAGGCACATCCATTCGCCTAGCCGCCGACGTAGATGCAGCCCTGGTGGAATGAGATTTGTAAACATTAGTATCGACTCCCGCGGACTTAAGCACCTGCTTGAGCCATCTTGAAATGGGTTGGCTCGTCACCTGACCATGAGGCTTCTTGTGGCTTATCCATAAGGCTTTTTCTCTCCCTCTTAAGTTATATGTTTTGTCTATGTAATTGGCGATGTGGGTCTTGGCACACAACCGTGGGTCAGGGGAATATGCCCGGAACTCCATTACTGGAGGCGTGGTACCTGGTCTAGTTTGTTTGACCAGTCCTGAATGTGAAATGTGATACAGTCCAATGACTCTTGTCATGCTGTCCAGCCTCAGAAGGTGGAGGGACTGTACCCTATGAGCTGACACTAGTGCCATGAGCATGACTGATTTCAGTGTAAGTTGTTCCAGCGTGAGTGACCTGGGTGGTGGCCATCCCCTAAGGTACATCAGTACAATGCTGACATCCCAGATCTGAGTGTACCTAGGCCTAGGGGAATTGGTGTTAAAAATGCCCCTCATGATTTTGACCACTAGTGGATGGGACCCCAAAGTCAGTTGTCCTGCTGCTGGAACCAAATAAGCTGAAAATCGCACTCCTGGTTGTATTAATGGCGCTGTAACTGAGTCCTTCCCGATGTAATCCAACCAGAAACTCCACAACACTGGTGGCTGTAGCTGTAGTGTAGGTAGTTCCTGTTTTGGAGCAATACCGTTCCCATTTTCTTATGTTGGTCAGGTATTGTCTCCTGGTGGACTCCCGGTGGGATGCGGTCATCATGTTGATGGCGTCCTCAGACAGTCCCAGGCCCAGTAGAGGTATTTTTAGAATCTGCAAGCCAGGAGATTGACTCTGTCATGACACGGGTGACTAATGCCTGACACTGGGTGGATTAATAACTCTCGACTGCTGGGGAATTCCAACGGTGTTTCAACAGCCATGTCGAAGGCCACTGGGAACCATGGCTGTGTAGGCCAGTCGGGTATTATCAAGATTCCTGAAGCGGAATCCAATTGAATCTTGCGTAATACCCAGAATACCCTTTTCACACAGAGAGTGGTGAGTCTCTGGAACTCTCTGCCACAGAGGGTAGTTGAGGCCAGTTCATTGGCTATATTTAAGAGTGAGTTGGATGTGGCCCTTGTGGCTAAGGGGATCAGAGGGTATGGAGAGAAGGCAGGTACGGGATACTGAGTTGGATGATCAGCCATGATCATATTGAATGGCGGTGCAGGCTCGAAGGGCTGAATGGCCTACTCCTGCACCTAATTTCTATGTTTCTATGTTTACCCGACTGATGAGGCAGAAGGGAGGAAAAGCATAAAAGAACATTTTCCCCCAATGCAGCGAGAATGCTTCAACTGCTGCTGCCTCAGAGTCTGGTTCCCAAGCGACATACGTTGGTACGTGGTGATTCAGCCTGGATGCAAATAGATCGATATCTGGTGTGCCATATTGCTTTGTAATTTCAGCAAATATTTGGGGATTTAACATCCATTCGATGTTATCATTGAATCTGCGTGACCTGGTGTCTGCCACTGTATTTTGCTTACCTGGTAGGTAAGTTGCTGATAACCAAATACGTCTTTCAACACACCATTGCCAGATTAGGTTGGCCAAATTGTCACGAGATATCGACTTTTCACCACCCATGTGGTTGATATAAGCCACCTCCGTGGTATTATCTAATTGCAACCGGACATGTGCGTATTAGATGAATATGCTTTTAACCCATAAAACGCACCCAACATTTCTAAGTAGTTGATACCCCGTGTCTGTAGGCAAGATGATTCAAATTTAGTGCATCTGCCCCCTGTGCTGGATTGCATGTTAGTTGCTCCCCAACCCAAAGCACTGGCATCCGTTTGAATGGTTAATACTGGGTTGGTGATTATTATGGGACTGGAGCTGAGCCTTAGGTTCCTTGCCCACCATTGTAACTCTGGAATGGATTCAGCAGTTAACCTCATAGCTCGGTCAAAGTGACCCGAGTTTTGCCTTAGTGCATGCACTTTTGCTCTTTGCAAATTTTGATAGTGCAAAGGCCCAAATTGTACAGCTGGAAGAGCTGCTACCATTTTGCCAATAACTCTGGCTACCTCCCGTATGGTTGGCTGATGTTTATTCATGAGTTCGTTGCATGCTAGTGCCAATTCGGATGCTTTCCCCTTCGGCAGAGTTACAATCATGCGAACAGTATCCATCGTAAATCCAAGATAGTCCATGGCAGTGGACGATGTAAAATTGGATTTATCTGGATGTATGACAAACCCCAAAGTTTCAAACAAACGTTTGGTGGCTGCTACTGCCAAAATGGTTGTCTCCAAGGTTTTCCCCACTATTAAAATGTCGTCTAAATAAGCCATGACTATATGCTTTTGTTTCCTCAATAATGCCAAGGCAGGTTTTAAGATTTTAGTGAACAGCCTTGGAGCGGAGGTTAGCCCATTTGGTAAGGCTTTAAATTGCCATAGCTGTTTCATCCAGATAAATTTTAAGTATTTACGATGCTCCTTGTGTATGGGTACTGAGTAGTAGGCATCTTTTAAATCAATGCTTGCTAGAAAGTACCCTCTAGAAACCAATAGTCTGGCTGTTTCAAAAGTATCCATCTTGAAATGTATATACCTGTCAGACTTGTTTAAAGTAATTAAGTCAATGATGATGCGACGTCCACCATCTTTTTTTGATTTTAGTGAAAATATTAGACACAAATTCCAAAGGTTCATGTTTTGTTCTTTCAATTACACCTTTTGCTTGTAACCTCATCAGTTCAGCTTGACCCTCTTGTTTCTCTTTGACTGAGAGGGTGAATATGCTTTTGGGTATATGCTGAACTGGCGGAATGTTTTCATGAACAAAGTCAATTTTGTAGCCATAAACACTGCTAAGTATATACTTGTCATTAGTGATGGATTCCCATGCATCCAAAAACAAGTGCAATCTCCCCCCTATTAGTATAGAGCCCCTACTGCTCATATGCTGAGAGGAACCAGACCCACCTACCTCCATGGTTATTGGTGCTTCTTCTGCCTCTTCGCTTGGAGATGAGGCGTCTGCTGGGCTGTAGAGGGTTGATGTTGTTGGGGGTGGCGCATTTTCCATGGGGTCCGCTCTGGGCCCTGGCATAAAAAAGGCTTACGGGGAATGGTTGCGGACCCCGAGCTTTCACCAGTCCCATAGTGTGGTCGACGACTGGTGGACGCCATGGGGTACTGCCGCCTGGGTTTGTTAGGTCTGCTCGGTCCCAAACCTGCCCTCACGAGACCAAAGGTCTTGGATTCTTCCTCTAGGTCTTTCACCATTTTTGGAAGGTCTTTCCCAAAGAGCAGAATAGGAGGGTCTGAACCCGGTGTTTTGCAAAGTCCCGCAAATTTAGGGTTGAGGGCAGGCTTGATAATTTACTGGGGCTGTAGTTCAAGAGCCTCATTGACCACCTGTTCTTGTAGGGGTTTTGAGGACAGGTGGTTAATGCTGGCTGCAGGTTTCGGCTCTAACGGCCGACCCGCTTGTGGAATGGCCACGTAGCGGTTGACCACACCCAGCAGCTCTTCCTGATCCTGTACACCCTGCGTACTCTCGACATCTTCAGCCAGTGACCCCTCTTCTTGACCAGCCCAGACCTGGTCGCCAATGCTGCCTTCAAAAGAAGGTGAAGCAATGGCCAGTGCCGTAAAGGGCACTGCGGGAGTGCCTGAGCTCCCTTGGCGAGTGTGCTGCTGCTCTCTCAGCAGATCTCGCTGGAGCAATTGCTCCATAAGCCGTTCCATGCGGCTTAGGCGGCTGCCTGTGTCGCTCTCGAGCGGTGTGGCATCTTCATCCGAATCGTCGGACACTACCGCCCGGTTCTGGCTGCAGGTACCTCCAGACCGCTGCTCAGGCAGCACGAGCGGTGCTGGGCTCGGCTCGGTAGTTATACCCGCCGCCTTTTGCCCCCCCTCCAAAGAGCATTCCGCAACGGAGGACGAACGGGGGCGAGCTGCAGATTTCTTCCCTCTGGTCTTGCTCATTCTTTATGGAAAACAAGCAGACCACAGAGAAAAAGACACACGGCCACGGTAAAACATACCTGTCGGCCCGACTTTTCAAATTGTGGCGGGAGCGCCTTGAACTCCCGTTCGTCGCGGGTGCACTGCATGAACGCTAATGTCGCGCATGCGTGCTGGACGGGGTCTTCACGTAGTCACTCACGTGACTCCGAAGTAAAATACTATTTAAGACTATTTCAGAATTTATGGCAGTCAACAAAAAAATCAACTAACAAATGAAAGCAAACTAAAAAAAAATAACATGTTCCCTTTCCTGACTCTATCTCATATGTAGTTTAACGCTGTTAACAGAGCAAAGGGATATTAATCTCAAGAATCAAAATGGGGAAAGTGAGGGCAATTTCGCTTAAATGGTAATTCTAAGCCCATTCAGATCTGCATAGAGTCAGCTATACAACATGTACATGGCTGGTCCAATTTGTCCATACTGATCAAGTTGGCATTCTGTGTGCCCAGGGACTGGCTGCCGTTTCCAGGTCAGCTTGCGTCCCAGGGACTGGCCGCAGTTCCCAGGTCGGCATGAGAGTTGGCAGCCCTGCATAGGCCCCAGGCGTGTGTTGTAGGCTCCGGGGTTGTGTCATAGACTCCAAGCCTGTGGCTCCAGGCCTTATGTCATAGGCTCCAGGCCTGTGTTATAGTCTCTGGGCCTGTGTTATAGGCTCTGGGCCTGTGTTATAGGTTCCAGGCCTGTGTTGTAGGCTCCAGGCCTGTGTTGTAGGCTCCAGGCCTGTGTTATATGCTCCGGGCCTATGTTATTGGCTCCGGGCCTGTGTTATAGGCTCCGTGCCTGTATTGTAAGCTCAAGGCCTGTATTCTAAGCTCCAGGCCTGTGTTATTGGCTCTGGGCATTTGTTGTAGGCTCTGGGCCTAAATTCTGGGCTTTGGCTTAAATTCTGGGCCAAAGGACTGTATTATAGGCTCTGAGGGCTGTCAGATCACCTCCTCCATCAGGCTATCAGCGAAGAGCAGAGGCCACGCCATCTGAAGTCCCATCACCCCTTTGCTCCACATAGAAAATAACTCCTAGCATCCATCCAGGCAACTGAGACAACAGCACACTGGATAGTCACCAAGTGGTCACAGGTGTGGAAGGCAAGTTCATCTCCATTACACAGCTACATCTCTTCACCAGATAAAAGCTGTCCAGGCTCTGACCTCCCCAGAGGAGCATGGGAGAAGCTCAAAAGACTTGGTACTGGATTTGGGCGTTTCAATGCCAGCATGTGGAGATGGGGACTCTGCCAGAGCCCAGCCTGTGAAGTTCAAGTGAGTTTATTGTCATGTGTCCCTTGATAGGACAATGAAATTCTTGCTTTGCTTCAGGACAACAGAACATAGTAGGCATTGACTACAAAACAGTTCAGTGTGTCCATATACCATTATATAAATATATACACACATGAATAAAAAAACTGATAAAGTGCAGATAACAGATAATTGGTTATTAATGTTTAGAGTTTTGTCCGAGCCATGTTTAATAGCCTGATAGCTGTGGGGAAGTAGCTATTCCTGAACCTGGTCGTTGCAGTCTTCAGGCTCCTGTACCTTCCACCTGAAGGTAGCAGGGAGATGAGTGTGTGGCCAGGATGGTGTGGGTCTTTGATGATACTGCCTGCCTTTTTGAGGCAGTGACTGCGGTAAATCACCTTGATGGAAGGAAATGTCAGAGCCGATGATGGACTGGGCAGTGCTTACTACTTTTTGTAATCTTTTCCTCTCCTGGGTGCGCAAGTTGCCGAACCAAGCCACGATGCAACCAATCAGCAAGCTCTTTACTGTGCACCTGTAGAAGTTAGAGAGAGTCCTCCTTGACAAACCGACTCTCCGTAATCTTCTCAGGAAGTAGAGGCGATGATGTGCTTTCTTGATAATTGATAATTGTTCTCAGACCAGGAAAGATCTCAGACCAGGAAAGATCTTCAGAGATGTGCATGCCCAGGAATGTGAAGCTCTTGAATGCGCAGCAGAACAACAGGCAGCCAAACTTGTCATCTCTGGGTGCCCGCTCTACCACCCACCAAATGGAGCTCAGGGCCTGGCAGACATTGTTGCTGAGACAACAACCTGGCTGCTCAACACATGGCTTGTGATCTAACTATTCCTTTGGTTTATTTATGTTTCATTCACAAGAAGAAGGGCTTTATTATAGGCTCTCGGCCTGTGCTATAGTTATAGTCTCCGGCTCTAAGTTCTCAGCTTTGGCCTAAGTTCTGGTCCAACGAGTCGGTGTTTTGTAGGCCACATGGCTGTATTACAGGCTCCAGGCCTGTGTTGTATGCTTTTGTACGTCCAGGGGCGCCGGGGAGATGGCCAGCCCTGCCGTGAGTCTGTTCGTTTTTTCACCTTTTTGTTATTTTTAGCATCTGTTTAAAGTTTGTTTTTATGTTCTTCGGTTTGTTTTATGTTGGGGTAGGGGGGGGAGACTGAGTTCTTTGTCAAGTTCTTACCTTCCTGGAACTGTGGTCAATTTTTGGATCACATTCTCCGGGTTCTGCGGCCTACCATCGCTGGAGCTGGAGGCCTCCTCGGACTGTCATGAGCCTCACCGCAGGGCGGGAACTTAACATCGGTGCGGAACCCTTGCCTGGGATCGCCGGACTTACCATCAAGGGCTCGCAGTCTCGGGTGAGGCCGAGGCGCAGAAGGCTCGACCAGCCCCGACGAGAGGTTCGATCGCCCGGCACAGGGGAGCTGACATTCCCCTGATGCAGAAGCTGAATGCCTCGACGCGGAGGGCCAAAACGCCGCCGGCTACAGGATTCAAGACCATCCTGTCAACGGAGGCTCGAGGCCCATGACCGAGGAAGAACAAAAGGAAGGACTTGATCTTTATTTCACCTTCCATCACAGTGAGGAATGCGTAGGAGTCACTGTGGTGGATGTTCATGTTAAAATGTGTGTTTGCATCTGTTACTTTTAATTGTATGACTGACCTGGCCAGTGAAATTCCTCCTATGTTGCAAAACATACTTGGCAAATAAAATCTGATTCTGATTCGGCCCAGGTTCTGGGCCTCAGAGCCTGTGTTGAGGGCCTTGGGGCTGTGTTGAAGGCTTCGGGCCTGGTTGTGGGCTTTGGCCTCCACTTTGTTTTCAATGGACTGTACATTAGCCAGTAGGATGGTAGGGAGAGGGGGTCGAAGTACCTATGCTCCTCAGGCAGGTTGGGGGGTCCAGTGATCGAGGGGTCATTTACAGGCGGGGGCTCCCACAGCTGCGGGTGATCGTGATATCGCTAGTGCATTCAAGTGAGAGAGAGAGAGAGAGAGAGAGAGGGGGGGGGTGGAGAGAGGGGGGAAGTGGAAGGGGTGAGGGGGAGGGAGAGGATATGGGGAGAGAAGGATGGGGGGAAAGCGAGGGGGGAGTGCACGGTTGAAGATGAGAGTTTTAGTAATATACTAGACCAAGTGGGATCCGTTGGGCCCCGTCCCCCAACACGGGGGATGGGGGGTGGAATGCGTGGTTTCACACGGGAGGGCTGGTCCCAGAACACAATATTCCACCACACATCCATAACCCCCAACTGCGCGGGCGCGGCTGAAGGGTTCTTGTTGTGACGTAACCCTCCCACACACACACTAAACTCTCCCACACACACACACACACTAAACCCCCCCACACACACACGCACGACCCCCCCCCCACACACACACACAAAGCCCCCCACACACTAAACCCCCCACAGACACTAACCCCCCCACACACATTAACCTCCCCACACCCACTAACCAGCTCCCACAAACAAAACTAACCCCCCCCCCACACACGAACCACCCCCACACACACATTAACCCGCCCACACACACACACACACACTAGCACCCCCCCCCCACACACACTAACCCCCCCCCCCCTTGATATTATATAAATATTATTTATTGGCTCCTTTTACCCCATCCCCGCCCTATCCACTCACGCATACTCCTAACTCGCAAGTGCGTCTAGAGAGGGGGAGGCGGTAGGGGGGGGGGTAGAGAGAGAAGGCAGAGAGGGACAGAGACAGAGAGAGGGGCAGAGAGAGAGGGGTGGTGAGAGTGGGAGGAGTGGAGTGAGGGGAGGAAGGGGGGGGAAGAGGGAGGGGTGGAGTGAGGGGGGATGAAGAGAGAGAGGCAGGGGGATGAAGAGAGAGAGGCAAGGGGAAAGAGAGAGGAGGGGGAGAGAGAGGACGGGGTGGAGAGAGATGAAGGGGGAGAGAGAGGAGAGCGGGAGGTGGGTGTAGGCTGGGGGGGAGTGTGGGTGGAAGAGAGCCCCCAACTCGCAGGCGCGTCTACAGAGGGAGAGGGAGGAGGGCAGAGAGAGAGAGGGGGCAGACACAGAGAGGGGGAGAGAGGGGGTCATTAGCACATCGAGAAGATGTGACAACACCTTCTTTTTTCGAGAAGATGTGACAACACACAAACATAAAATAAACACACACACATCAAAGATCACAGTTTTATAATTATGGAGATATATAGAAACAGATATAGAGGAAAGCTTATCAAGTGCAAATTTATTGTCATATATGCCAATTAAGGTACAGTGATATTTGAGTTACCATACAGCCATGCTAAGTAAAAAGCAACAAGACACTTAGCCACACAAAAAAAAAATTAACAGAAACACCACCACAGCAGAATCCATATTCCTCACTGTGATTGAACGTAATAAAGTTCAATCATCTTCCTCATTTGTTCACCCGTGGTAGGGGCTGTTGAACCCTCCACAGTCGCCGCTACCGACGGTCCGATGTCTGAAGCCGTCGCATTGGGATGATGGAAACTCTGTCGCCGGGAAGGATTGGAACACTCCACAGGATGGAGAATCCGAGTCGGCCTCTTCTCACGGTGTTACAGTCCACAGGCCCCGAGGTTGGAGCTCCTCACAGGTAATCTTCGGCAAAGGAGAAAAATTGCATCTCCATCGAGGTAAGTGACTGAAAAAAAGTTTTCCCCAATTCCCCCCCACCCATGTAAAACAAACTTTGAAACACTAAAACACTTAACATACAGGAAGCAGTGACCAGATTAATCCTGACGCATTTCACCAGCGAGAAGAAGACAGAGGAATGACAAAGAGATGGCCAACGAGGGAGGGCAGCGGATGTCCGTTTAATTTGGAGAATTCAATGTTTATGTCATTGGGCTGTGAGCTGTGAGGTACTGCCCCTCCAGTTTGCGTGTCACCTTGCTCTGGCAATGGAGGAGGCCCAGGACAGAAAGACCAGTGTGGAAGTGGGAAGGGGAGTATAAATGGTTGGCAACCGGAAGATCCAGCAGGCCTTGGTGGACCGAGCGCAAGTGTTGGGTGAAATGCACGACTTGTATAGATGCAAGGAACAGCAGATGCTGGTTTACAAAAAGAAACACAATCTCCTGGAGTAACTTGCACCTCCGGAGAGCATGGACAGGCAACGTTCTAGGTCAGGACCCTTCTTCAGACTGCTTGGGGTGGGGGGTGGAGAAAGTTGGAAAGGAGAGGTCGGAGTGGTCGCCTCAGATTGCCTTCCCTCTACAGATGTGGCCTGGCCCACTGAGTTCTTCCACCACTTTAGAGGGAATGGATAGACAACATTTTGAGTCAGGACCCTTCTTCAGACTGAGTGGAGGGGGTGAGGGGTGGAAGCTGGAAAAGAGATATGGGGGCTGGACAAAGCCTGGCATGTGATAGGTGGATACAAAATGCTGGAGAGACTCAGTGGGACAGGCAGCATCTCTCGAGAGAAGGAATGGGTGATTTTTCAGGTTGAGACCCTTATTCAGCTGTGATAGGTGGGTATAGGTGAGGGAGACACAAGAAACTGCAAATGCTTGAATTTTGCATAGAACACAATTTAGTTAGATTGGACAAGGTGGACGGATATGGACCAAACGCAGGCAGGTTGGAAGACTGTAGCCGGAACATGTCGGTCGGTGTGGGCAAGTTGGGCCGAAGGTCCTGGTTCCACACTGTATCACTATATGATTCTGACACGAAGTGCTGGAGTAACTCAACGGGGTCAGACAGCATCTCTGGAGAACATGGATAGGTGAGGTTTCACAGAATGCTGGAGTAACTCAGCGGGTCAGGCAGCATCTGTGGAGAACATGGATAGGCGACATTTCACACAGTGCTGGAGTAACTCGGCGGGTCACGCAGCATCTGTGGAGAACATGGATAGGTGATGTTTCGGGTCAGGACCCTTCTTCAGACTGAAACTATGTTCAGAGATGAAGGAATGATCGGCAGATGAGTGAAGTAAGTGACAGAGGTGAGGGAAAATGAGATAAAAGGGTATGAGATAAGGAATGTATATGTGCAGCTTTAAGGGGCATTGGTCAGGTAGCATTTGGAGTATTGCAATAGTTAACTAGAATGGTTTAAACACAAAGAAATGCAGATGCTGGTTTACAAAAAAGGACATAAAATGCTGGAGTAACTCAGAGGGACAGGCAGCATCTCTGGAGAGAAGGACTGGGTGACATTTCGGATCTAGACAGAGGAGGGTCTTGACCAGAAATGTTACCCATTCCTTCCAGCATTTTGTGTTTACCTAAACAGCGCCTATCCACATGGTGGTGTGCCAGTAAGCTGGAGGAGCGGACAAAGGCCTTGCCACAGAGCGGGTAGGTGAAGGGGCACTGGCCAGTGTGGAACTCGCCGGTGTGGACTTGCCAGTGTTCCAGCAGGTGGACAAGTCAAGTCAAGTCATACGGGATGTGCAGTGAAATGAAAAGTGGCAGTGCCTGCGGACTTTGTGCAAAAAACAAACAAACAACCAACAAACTACAAACAGAATCACATGTTTTTTTCATATTAAATATTGTGGGCGGTATTGTGGTACAGTAAGTTAGTAGAGTTAGTCCCTGGTAAGATAGGAGTTTACAGTCCGAATGGCCTCTGGGAAGAAACTCCTTCTCATCCTCTCCGTTCTCACAGCATGGCAACGGAGGCGTTTGCCTGACCGTAGCAGCTGGAACATCCGTTGCAGGGGTGGAAGGGGTTTCCCATTATCTTACTGGCTCTGGAGTTGCACCTCTGATGTGTAGTTCCTGCAGAGGGGCAAGAGAAGTTCCTATAGTGCATTCAGCCGAATGCACTACTCTCTGCAGAGCCTTCCTGTCCTGGACAGAGCAATTCCCAAACCAGATTGTAATATTTCCGGACAAGATGCTTTCCACAGCCGCAGAGTAGAAGCACTAGAGGATCCTCGGAGACACTCTGAATTTCCTCAATTGCCTGAGGTGGTAAAGGCGCTGCCTTGCCTTACTCACAAGTGCTGCAGCGTGCGATGTCCGTGTCATATCCTCAGAGATGTGGACTCCCAGGTATTTAAAACAGCTCACCCTATCCACAGTATCCCTATTTATCCTCAATGGTGTGTACGTCCTCGGATGATATGCCCTCCTAAATTCCACGATCAGCTCCTTAGTTTTTTTGATGTTCAAGAGGAGGCTGTTGTCCTGACACCAGAGTGCCAGATCAGCTACCTCCTCCCAGTAGGCCTTCTAATCGTTGTCTCAGATCAGCCCACAACCACAGTGTCATCAGCAAACTTGATAATTGAGTTGGAGCTGAACCTAGCCACACAGTCATGTGTGTACAGGGAGTACAATAGGTTGCTGAGGGGGGATCCTGTGCTCAGGATGAGGGACTTCGATGTATTCCCTCCCATCTTGACTACCTGGGGCCTGGCGATGAGAAAGTCCACGGCCCAGACACATAGGGGGGTGTTGAGCCCTAAATCCAGCAGCTTCTCGGCCAGTCTGGTGGGGACTATCGTGTTGAAGGCTGAACTGAAGTCTATGAACAGCAGCCTCACGTAGCCCCCCTTCTGGCTGTCAACATGGGAGAGAGTGGTGTGCAAAACTTGGGAGACAGCATCGTCCGTGGATCTGTTCGGACGGTATGCAAATGTAACGGGTCTATGTTGCGAGGGAGGAAGGCGCAGATGTGTTTCTTCACCAGCCTCTCAAAGCATTTCATGACTACCGAGGTGAGGGCCATCGGACGGTAGTCATTCAGACAGGCTGGGGAGGCATTCTTTGGTACAGGTACAATGATGGATTTTTTTAAGCAGGCAGGGACTACAGACTTGTCCAGGGAGAGGTTGAATATTGTAGTGAGCACCGGAGCTAGCTGCATAGCACAGGAGTTAAGTACTCTCCCCGAGATGCCATCGGGTCCTGCAACTTTCCTCGTGTTCACCCATGTCAGAGCCCTCCTCACATCGTGCTCGGACAGCGAGAATGTGTGCTCATTCCTCCCATCAGCTTCGTTAGCCAGCTCGCTGGCGGTATTGTCGACGCCAGGCGTGTGAAGCCCTAACCACAGGACGGGCAGCGGAAGGAATGCTCACCGCTGTGGGTACGCCGGTGCTGCTACAGACTGGACGTGTGGGTGAAACCGTTGCCACACTCAGCGCACACAAAGGGTCTCTCTCTGGTGTGTATCCATTGGTGCTCCCGCAGCACCCATGCTCTCTTGTGGTATGTTATGTTATGTTATGTTGTCGAATGGTATGTTAGCTTTCATAGCAAAAGGATTTGAGTACAGGAGCAGGGAGGTTCTACTTCAGTTGTACAGGGTCTTGGTGAGACCACACCTGGAGTATTGCGTGCAGTTTTGGTCTCCAAATCTGAGGAAGGACATTATTGCCATAGAGGGAGTGCAGAGAAGGTTCACCAGACTGATTCCTGGGATGTCTTATGAAGAAAGACTGGATAGACTCGGTTTATACTCTCTGGAATTTAGGAGATTAAGAGGGGATCTTATAGAAACTTACAAAATTCTTAAGGGGTTGGACAGGCTAGATGCAGGAAGATTGTTCCCGATGTTGGGGAAGTCCAGGACAAGGGGTCACAGCTTAAGGATAAGGGGGAAATCCTTTAAGACCGAGATGAGAAAGACTTTCTTCACACAGAGAGTGGTGAGTCTCTGGAACTCTCTGCCACAGAGGGTAGTTGAGGCCAGTTCATTGGCTATATTTAAGAGTGAGTTGGATGTGGCCCTTGTGGCTAAGGGGATCAGAGGGTATGGAGAGAAGGCAGGTACGGGATACTGAGTTGGATGATCAGCCATGATCATATTGAATGGCGGTGCAGGCTCGAAGGGCTGAATGGCCTACTCCTGCACCTAATTTCTATGTTTCTATGTTTTGTCACAGTGGGAGCAGCTGCTCGCCGGCGTGGGCCCACCGGTGCTGCCGCAACCCCCGCGAGTTGTCAAACGCCTCACCACAGTATGGGCAGTTGTAGGGCTGGCCATTGGTGTGCACGTGCTGGTGAGACCGGGCATGCGATGCCATGACTAAGCGCTCTCCACACACCGGGCTGAGGACGGGATGTTTGCCGGCGTGCATCCGCTGGTGGGACAGCAGCCTGGTGGAGCGGGTGAAGCCCTTGCCGCACTGGTCGCAGGTGTAGCAGTGCTCGCCGGTGTGGGTGCGCTGGTGCTCCAGCAGGCTGCTGGAGTGGGTGAAGCCCTTTCCGCACTGGGTGCAGGTGTAGTGGCATTCGCCGGCGTGGGAGCGCTGATGGTTTAGCAGGCTGCTGGAGCTGGTGTACCCCTTGTCGCACTGGGTGCAGGTGTAGGGGCGCTCGCCGGTGTGGGTGCGCTGGTGCACCAGCAGGCTGCTGGGTCTGGTGAAGACCTTGCCGCACTGGGTGCAGGTGTAGGGGCGCCCGCCGCTGTGGGAGCACTGGTGCACCAGCAGGCTGCTGGGTCTGGTGAAGCCCTTGCCGCACTGGGCACTGGTGTAGGGACGCTCGCCGGTGTGGGTCCGCTGGTGCTCCATCAGGATGTCGGAGTGGGTGAAGCCCTTGTAGCACTGGACACAGGTGTAGGGACTCTCGCCGGTCTGGATGCGCTGGTGCTTCAGTAGGCTGCTGGACCTGGTGAATACTTGCGGCACTGGACACAAGTGTAGGGCTGCTCACCGCCGAGCATGCGCTGGTGGGACAGCAGATAGGCGGAGCAGGTGAAGCCCTTGACGCAGCCGCTGCAGGGGTACAGCCGCTCCCCACTGTGCAGGCGCCGGTGCACCTTCAGTTCTGGCGACGACTTGAAGCCTTTGCCGCAATCAGAGGAGGTGAAGGACCGCTCACTGCTGTGCATCCGCTGGTTCTCCCACAGCCCCGACAACCGGGAAAAGCTCTTGCCACAGGTGGACCAGGCATTGGGCTTCTCGCCCGTGTGCACCCGCCGGTGGGTCTCCTGCTGGCTCGGGTTCCGGCAGGTCTTGCCACACACGTCACACTCATAACACTTCCCATTGTTGTGCCCCGTTATGTGGTCCTCCAACGAAGCTCAGCCCCTCCAAGCTCAGCCCACACATTGAGCACATGAGGGCTCACCGGCACCCTGGCTGCCCTCAATGGCCGCTCACGTCCCTGCTTCTCCGTCCACAGCAACGGGTCCTAAACCCTGCAGGAGGGGAATACAGGAGGTCAACAAGCTCGTGAACAGGACATTACTAACGTGTGAACATTACTAGTCCTTGAAGGGGTGGGGGGGGGATGAAGGGCAGGGGTGATGGGGGATGGGGAGGAGGGGATGTGAAGGAGAGGGGAGGGAGGAGTGGAGAGGTGGCGAGGAGGCAAGTGGGGAAGGGGGAGAAGAGAGGAAAGTGAGGGGAGAGGGGAATGGGAGAGGAGGGGGCTCGGGGGAGAAGCGAGGGGGTTTGGGTGAGGAAGAAGGGGGTGGCCCTGCCCCATTACGTACCCACAGCCTGCCCCGTGACATATCCCCACCTTGCCCCATGACATACCCCCGCCCTGCCCCATTATGTACCCACGCCCGCCCCGTGACGTACTCCCGCCCTGCCTCGTGACTTGCCCCCGCCCTTCGCCGTGATGTACCCCCGCCCTGCCATATGACGTGCCCCCACCCTGCCCCATGACTGCCCACGCCCTGCGCCATGACGTACCCCCGCCCTGCCCCATGACGTGCCCACACCCTGTGCCGTGATGTATCCCCGCCCTGCCCCATGACGTGCCCTGGCTAAGCGCCATGACGTACCCCTGCCTTGCCCCATGACATGCCCACACCCTGTGCAATGATGTACCCTCGCCCTGCCCCATGACATGCCCATGCCCTGCGCCATGATGTACCCCCGCCCTGCCCCATGACGTGCCCCGGCCCTGCCCCATGACGTGCCCCGGCCCTGCCCCATGACGTGCCTACGCCCTGCCCCATGACGTGCCCCAGCCCTGCCCCATGACGTGCCCCGGCCCTGCCCCACGACGTGCCCCGGCCCTGCCCCATGACGTGCCTACGCCCTGCCCCATGACGTGCCCCAGCCCTGCCCCATGACATGCCCCGGCCCTGCCCCATGACGTGCCCATGCCTTGCGCTGTGACGTGCCCCTGCCCCACACATGCACATTGCGCACGTACCCCACACATGCATAGCGCGCACGACCGGCGACCTGACGTCATGGTGGGAACTGCTGACACTGCCCCGCTAGTGTTTGTGGGGAACGTGGATAGGTATGTGAAGAGAACAAAATAAGTTATATTTGGACCTTTGAAGACTGAAAAGGGTGAATTTATTGTGGGGAACAAGGAAATGGCAGATGAGTTGAACAGGTACTTTGGATCTGTCTTCACAAACAAGCTCCCAGATGTACTAATGGCCTGAGGATCTAGGGTGAAGGATGAACTGAAGGAAATCACATTAGGCAAGAAATGGTGTTGTGTAGACTGATGGGAGTGAAGGCTGATAAATCCCCAGGGGCTGATGGTCCACATCGCAGGGTACTTAAGGATTGAGAAGTCAAGGGGGGGAGAGAGAGAGGTGGAGAGGGGGAGGGTGGAGAAAAAGTTTATTGATTACCCCCCTTGGAATCTGGAAAAAATGGCGCCTGCCTGCGGCGACTTTTGCGGAGCTCCAGAACATAGAAGGCTTAAATACAACTTCAATCAACTCACCTGGATCAGGAAAACAGCAGAAAACGGTGCTGTTTCAGTCAAGCTGCTTGGGCACCTCAAGGCTCTCGCAATTTTGCGATCTCCCACAGCCGCGGGAGCCCTGGACTTTAAACTTTCCCACGGTCGCTGGAAATCTCCCGACCCGACTGAGGAACACAGGTACTACACCTTGGAACCCCGGGATGACATCCAGAGCAAACGGGCTGGATCTCCCAGGACCAATGAAGCTGGAGCTGCAGCTGCTGACTTTGAAGGAGCTGGAGCTGCTGTCTGTGAAGAAATCCCCGTTCCAGCACAGGTCCGCAGAAACCGCAGGTACAGTAAACTCAGTGGGTACACAAAAAGCTGGAGAAACTCAGCGGGTGCAGCAGCATCTAAGGAGCGAAGGAGATAGGCGACGTTTCGGGTCGAGACCCTTCTTCAGACTGGTCAGGGATCAGGGAAACGAGAGATATAGACGGTGATGTGGAGAGATAAGGAACAATGAATGAAAGATATGCAAAAAAGTATCGGTGATAAAGGGAACAAGCCATTGTGAGCTGTTTGTGGTGTGAAAATGAGAAGCTGGTGCGACTGGGGTGGGGGAGGGAGATAGAGATAGAGGGAATGCCAGGGCCCGAGGGCTGAGGGAGAGGTGGGAAGGGAGGAGACAGCAAGGGTAACAGAATTGAGAAAATTCAATATTCAAGCCCAAAGGATGCAGACTCCCTAAGCGGAATATGAGGTGCTGTTCCTCCAGCTTGCGGTGTTGCTCACTCTGGCCGTGGAGGAGGCCCAGGACCGAGAGGTCGATGTGGAATGGGAGGGGGAGTTGAAGTGCTGAGCCCCGGGAGGTCGGGTTGGTTATTGCGGACCGAGCGGAGGTGTTCGGCGAAGCGATCGCCAAGCCTCCGCTTGGTCTCACCGATATAGATCATCTGGCATCTGGAGCAGCGGATGCAGTAGATGAGGTTGGAGGAGGTGCAGGTGAATCTCTCTGTCGGACCTGGAAGGACTGCTTGGGGTCCCTGAAAGGAGTGGAGGGGGGAGGTGAAGGGACAAGTGTTGCATTTCTTGCGGTTGCAAGGGAAAGTGCCCGGGGAAGGGGTAGAGTGGGAGGGGGAGGGAAGAATTGACAAGGGAGTTGCGGAGGGAGCGGTCTTTGCGGAAGGCAGACAGGGGGGGAGATGGAAGATGTGGCGGGTGGAGGGGTCCGCGTTGGAGGTGGCGAAACTGGCGGAGGACAATATGTTGTATTTGTCGGCTTGATGGGGTGAAAGGTGAGGACCAGGGGGGGACTCTGCCCTGTTTGCGAGTGGGGGAATGGGGAGAGAGTGCAGGCAGATTTGTTGCGGGGTATGGAGGAGACCCTGGTGCGTGCCTCATCAATAGTGGGGGAGGGGAATCCCCGTTCTCTGAAGAATGAGGCCATTTGTGATGACCTGGTGTGGAACACCTCATCCTGGGAACAGATGCGGTGTAGATGAAGGAATTGGGAATAGGGGATGGAGTCCTTACAGGAAGCAGGGTGGGAGGAAGAGTAGTCCAGGTAGCTGTGGGAGTCAGTGGGTTTGTAGTGGATGTCGGAGATGTTTGTAGTGGATGTCGGATGTTTGTATTGGATGTCATTCTTCAGAGAACGGGGATTCCCCTCCCCCACTATTGATGAGGCTCGCACCAGGGTCTCCTCCATACCCCGCAACACTGCCCTCTCTCCCCATTCCCCCACTCGCAAACAGGGCAGAGTCCCCCTGGTCCTCACCTTTCACCCCATCAGCCGGCAAATTCAACAGATAGTCCTCCGCCAGTTTCGCCACCTCCAACGGGACCCCTCCACCTGCCACATCTTCCCATCTCCCCCCCTGTCTGCCTTCCGCAAAGACCGCTCCCTCCGCAACTCCCTTGTCAATTCTTCCCTCCCCTCCCGCTCTACCCCTTCCCCGGGCACTTTCCCTTTCAACCGCAAGAAATGCAACACTTGTCCCTTCACCTCCCCCCTCCACTCCTTTCAGGGACCCAAGCAGTCCTTCCAGGTCCGACAGAGGTTCACCTGCACCTCCTCCAACCTCATCTATTGCATCCGCTGCTCCAGATGCCAGATGATCTATATCGGTGAGACCAAGCGGAGGCTTGGCGATCGTTTCGCCGATCACCTCCGCTCGGTCCGCAAAAACCAACCCGACCTCCCGGTGGCTCAGCACTTCAACTCCCCCTCCCATTCCGTATCCGACCTCTCGGTCCTGGGCCTCCTCCACGGCCAGAGTGAGCAACACCGCAAGTTGGAGGAACAGCACCTCATATTCCGCTTGGGGAGTCTGCATCCTTTGGGCCTGAACATTGAATTTTCTCAATTCTGTTAGCCCTTGCTGTCTCCTCCCCCTCCCACCTCTCCCTCAGCCCTCGGGCCCTGGCATTCCCTCTATCTCTATCTTCCTCCCCCACCCTAGTCGCACTAGCCTCTCATTTTCACACCAGAAACAGCTTACAATGGCTTGTTCCCTTTATCATCGATACTTTTTTGCATATCTTTCATTCATTGTTCTTTATCTCTCCACATCACTGTCTATATCTCTCGTTTCCCTGATCCCTGACCAGTCTGAAGAAGGGTCTCGACCCGAAACGTCGCCTATCTCCTTCGCCTCTTAGATGCTGCTGCACCCGCTGAGTTTCTCCAGCTTTTTGTGTAACCCTCGATTCTCCAGCATCTGCAGTTTCTTCGTTAACACATCAGGCTATTAAACCTGGCTTGGACAAAACTCTGATAACTAATAACTCATTATCTGTTATATGCACTTCATTAGTTTATTTATTCATGTGTGTATATATTTATATATGGCATATGGACACACTGATCTGTTTTGTAGTAAATGCCTTCTATGTTCTGTGTGCTGATGCAAAGCAAGAATTTCATTGTCCTATCAGGGACACATGACAATAAACTCACTTGAACACTTGAACTTGAACTTAGACGGGGCTTTATTGATTATGTACAGAAAGGGGGAGGAGTGGGGGAGAGGAGGAGTTTATATACCTCATATATCCACACAGACAGAGGTTTGTAACATTATTTACCCCAGTTTTTCTCACAGACCTGTAGACTTGTGGAGATTTATTTATTATTGACAGGGGGGGGGGGGGAGGGCAGACACTGAGAGATGTTTATAACATTATTTACACGTTTTACCCCCAGACATGTAGTTATGTGGAGATTTACCTCAGTAAATAAGGAGATGTTTGCAACATAATTTACCTCAGTTTTACCCCCAGACGTGTAGTTTATGTGGAGATTAACCTCAGTAAATAAGGAAGGTAGACAAAAATGCAGGAGAAACTCAGTGGGTGAGGCAGCATCTATGGAACGAAAGATACATGAAACTACTGTTGCTGGTATCTTTGCCAAGGCACCGCAGCAATTCTTTCTCATTCCAATAAGAAGACTTTCGCAACTTAACAACGCTGGCTACTGCACCAGCTACTGCACGTCTTAGCCCTCACAGTCCAACTGGCCATTATTAAGTGCAATGCCCATACAATTGGTCACAACAAAGTCTCCCGGGGGAATGCCCTAGGTGACACTACTGCCCACACAGCAGATTACGAATTCTGCACATTGGTCCCCACACAACCAAAGATTGCAGTAGGCAGAACAGCTCTGTCAGACAAGGGAATGTAAAGTACATCAATGTAATGTTTTGCGACGTACAAAGATCTTTGGAAACAAGGGGGCTGTGCCGTTAACCCTTTGACGGGCCTTTGGCTCACCCCTCTCCGAGACTGTGTGTGTGTGTGTGTGTGTGTGTGTGTGTGTGTGTGTGTGTGTGTGTGTGTGTGTGTGTGTGTGTGTGTGTGTGTGTGTGTGTGTGTGTGTGTGTGTGTGTGTGTGTGTGTGTATGTTTTGGGTTGAGACCGTTTTCAGTATGTGCTGTATTTACGAACAAAGTATGAACATTTTGGGGTCTTTCAAAGTCTTAGGAGTTTTGCATGATTTCCTTGAGGTGTGTATAACTGTCTTTTACTCTTGAGTGAGAATGTTATTGCTTTAAAGTGTGTGAATATCTGATATTCAGCATATTGTGTGAGGTGTGGAAATTTGTGAGTGAATGTCACATTAAAGAGGGTGTAGAGCGAGTGAGTTTAAAGACTTGTTTGTGGAACTGGTTCTGGGTGAATGTTGAATGAATCCTATAATTCAGATGAAATAGGATGTCATTGAATGAGCTTGCTCATTTACGTGATAAATCTTTGTAGAGTCTCATGTGGTTTAAAGCGAGTGTCTCTAAGAAGTTGCAGTTGTGTGGGGGTGGAGCAACACACAGTTATTTTATTTTCCTTTGCTCTTTGGAAATCCATTAGCTATCTATGTGGAAATCAGGCACATGCCGTGAGTGATTACTCGGGGTACGCAGTCAGTTGGCTTTTATAAAAAGTCTTAAAGCACGCATGCGTGTGGGATGGGAAGAACTTGGAGGAACGGTGGAAGGAGCCCTTGCAAGTACTACTGACTACACCTACAGCAGTGAAGGTCGAAAATAATCCTCGTTGGATACACCTAACTTATTGGAAAAGGATTGGAAACTGGAAATGTATGAACTGGGACGTTCTCCTGCAAGACTGGAGGTTAAAGGAAGCCATACAAAACATTTTTAAAAAGGCCAGTATTTACAGTATCTTGTTGACACCAGCCATGAACATAAGCAAACGCATTGCATTGACTTATATACGTGCCTCCCTAACCCCGGATACCAGGAACGAGTCTCCCCCTGGTTAAATAAACATGAACCATTAACTGTGACCCGTTATTTGTTCATTGCGGTCGCGGGATTAGGAATAATGGTCCACCTCTCTGAAAACCAAAGAGATCGATTTGAGATGGGTGACACCTCTGAGTCACACTTAACTGCAGCTACTAGACCTCCAGCAACCGAAATAAATATGAAAAATGATAAAATGGTTAAGGACAAACAGAAAATTCATGTTTTAAAGTTGCCAACGACACAAAAGGAAAGATCACATGGGTCAGAAAGGAATGGGACACTATTTCTGAAATGCAACAGCTGCCTACTGAGGATCCGTGAAGGTTACCAATGGCTCTGGTCCAAGTACCCTCTGAACTATGGGCAAAGCATAAGAATGAATGGTGTTTTGTCTAAGACCTGAGAGCTATTAAAAATAGTGATTGCTATTGCTCCTTTAGTACCCGACACCAATATTATTCTATCTTTAACGGCAAAAGCCGACAACTTTCCAGTAATGGACCTATGTTCAGCCTTTTTATCCATACTCCTGCAGAAAGACAGCCAGTTCCTGTTTTCTTTTACCTACAGAGATCAACAAGGAGGAACCTGTGCTATAATAAGATGAGAATGTTGCGCCTATAATCCCTGATGAATCCTCTAATATCACTGACCTTGCTACCAATATTTCGCAAGAAATTGAAAAGATCCGTGTAGATTGGCTATAGCATGTTAGCCAATTAGAATGCCTGGTAATTATAACCTCGCCTAATTATAGCATTCATAGTGTAAGATCCTACCCACTGCTCACCCGTAACAGTAGCAGTGTGAAAGTGTAATGACCTGCATAGAAGTTAATGACCTGAACAATAATGACGCTTGTGTTTCAACCTGTGTAAGTCTGAGCTGTTTACAGGGAGACTGACGCGGGGAGTGGACAGGACTAGCAGCTGCAGATACTGGAATGGCTGGAACAGTGATCACTTTAAAGTTGAGCGGAGGTGCATCAGGACCCTGGAGCGCAAGACGCCGTTCCTTCACAGGAAGGAGGTGTTGACGGTTGCATGTATAGATGGTAACACCAACATTGACCAGGTAGGAACATGGTTCTTTTCCGCAGCCATAAATGTACCCCAGTTTGGTATGTCCCTTGTCTGTCCGTAGATGGACTACTTTGCCTTGAATGAGTGGCTTAAGTGGCTTGCTGGTCTTGTTGTAAGTGCGTTTCTGTGCGTCTCGGTTGGACTGTACGCGCTTTTGAACTAAGGCGGGGGTTGAACACTTTGGGCATTAAATGATCCTGGGTGATGGAGGTCGCGTTCGGTGGGACATCAGGCCTGAACAATAAAGAAACTAAAACGTTATCTCTCGCAATATTTCTCAGGTTCAACAGGCCCAGGTAGCCATCCCTCTTCCCATTTAGTAACCGGCTCACCAGTGCCCCCGCGACTGTCTTTCCCCACGGGCTCACTGAAACACGCAATCAACATACGACAGCAAAAATTGTTGCCACTTTGGCAAAACATTTTTCAACTTGTTTGTACATTATCCCTCATTCTCTGCCTCAGAGGGCGGTGGAGGCAGGTTCTCTGGATGCTTTCAAGAGAGAGCTAGATAGGGCTCTTACAAATAGCGGAGTCAGGGGATATGGGGAGAAGGCAGGATCGGAGTACTGATTTGGGATGATCAGCCATGATCACATTGAATGGCGGTGCAGGCACGAATGGGCTACTCCTGCACCTATTGTCTATCGTCTATTTAAAGATTCAGAAGTGACAAAATGCATTCTGCTGTAATTTAGAAGCAATAAATGAATGCTTAACCTTTCTCCTCCAACATTAGCAAGAGTACAGCACAATAAGATGAATGTTTTTGCCTTTCTTCTACAACACTAGCGAGATGACAGCACAATAACATCAATGTTTTTGCCTATGATATAAACGTTCAGAAAGTTGTTCAGACAACTCGTTCTTAACCTTTACGCTACAGATTGTAGTGAACAAACAATTAATCAACAAGCTCAAAATACAAGAGTGCATGAATCTGCAAAAATAGCTCCTTCAGCATAACCACATATGGGCAACCTTTCCTGTATCGGAAGAACCAGTCAATCTTCTGATTTTAACCATATATGTAAAATGGCTGTACAATGCTCTGTAAGATAAAGAATTGCTGAATTGCTGATTATTAGGGTATAAATATGTCTGATTGAACATTACCTCAGTGTTTGGAGAAAGAGAGACTGTATTTTACATACTGTGAGAGTTGACTCCCACACCCGCCTAGCGAAATAAAGATGTTACTGTTTTACTGACTTTTGTGTTGTCATCTGTTTGAAGCAAATTGAACCTTAACACTAGGATTCAGCGCATGGGAGGGGCAAACCTAGAAAGGGAGGGACATCAAGCTACCCTTTAAAATCCTTACCGGCTAGAAGTAGATCTCTTTCCATGATGAAGCTACAGCGATAGCGAAATTGGAAAATCGTTGCTCAGTCGGGAAGAATCCGGCAAGTGGTCTCTGCAAGCTGGAAAAAAACAAAGACTTGATGAGCACCTTGGTAACAGTAATAATGCAATGTAATAACAGTAGCGTAATGTAGTAACAGTAATTGAGCAACAGTAATAATGTGAATCGTGACCAGCACAGGAATCAACCGAGACCAAGAGATTACTTTGCAGTCGCTGTAAGAGTTATTTGTAAAATGGCCCAGACTCTGCACCATCTGAGGGTTCTGCAAGAGCGGAACCCACTTTAGGGTATCACGAGGCAGGCAAATATATTAACACACTTGGTAAAGCCGGCAAATCCCACCCAGGAAACATTACAAAAATTGGCTTCTAATGCTGAAGCCTGGACAAAGCAAACATGACAAATTTTGATTGAAAATTACCAAAACAGCCTGGAAAATCTGGATGAGATGCACCTGGAGGCTGAACCAACTGATCATGTGCAGGAGGCGGTAGCCAAAGCCTCAATCTGGAAGAAGAAAAAAATTGGTTGATAAAGTAAAAATCAGAATGGAAGATCTTAAAACAGTTTTGAACCTGACCTCAGAGACTGGCTGGAACAGCGAGGCAGCCTGCTGGAGTCCCAGCCCCACAGACGGGTCTTTTCGCGAATTATAAGGTTGCTACGGACATTGAGTTGGCCATACTCCAAGGTACTGTGATGATAATGGAGCTAGATCGTTCTGGTCCCCGCACTTTATCCCAATCAGCTATGTCTACGTTTTTTTTCTGATTTTATGACCCAGAGTGGTTTGGTTTGGTTGACAGGCTAGATGCAAGAAGATTTTTCCCAATGTTGGGAACATCAATCATATTCAAGAATAGATTATTTCTTTATAGATAATAGTCTCAACTCATGTGTTGTTTCCTCGGATTATTCAAGTATTCTAATATCCGATCATGCACCATTATTGCTAGATATTCAGTTATCCATACAGAAATCTACTCCCCCCTCCACCCCCCCTTTGGAGATTCAACTTATTATTGTTGGCTGCTAAAACATTTTGTGAATTTGTTTCAAACTCAATTAATGAGTTTCTCTTCTTTAACCAGAGTGAATCTACTTTTTTTTCATTAATTTGGGGGTTGCTGAAAGCTTTTCTTAGAGGACAGATTATTTCATATTCCTCCTATTCTAATAAAAAAAATGCAATACCGGGCTTACTGAGCTTACATCTGCTGTTAATAGCCTCGATCAAGAATGTTCATCCGATCCTTCCCCAGAACTATTTAAGAAGCGTCTTAATCTTCAGGTGGAGTTTGATCTTATTTCTACCAGAAGTGCTGAGCGACTGTTGTTACAAACTCGTGGTACTTATTATGAACATGGTGATAAAGCTAATCGATTACTAGCGCACCAATTAAAATGTCAATTCACCTCATGTCTTATACCTCAAATTAATAATGTTTCTAACAGGACTGTTATGGATCCTGTGGAAATTAATGCCACATTTAAATCACTTTGTTCTTCCCTATACAAATCAGAATTCCCTGCTGATACTACCAAAATGAATCAGCTCCTGGGCATTCTCGAGAATCCCACCATTGATTCTGACCGTGCAAAATAATTGGATGCTCCACTTTCCCTTGAACAACTATGTTTTGCAATTACAGCAATGCAATCTAACAAAGTCCCAGGTCCTGATGGATTTCCAATAGAGTTTCTAAATAAATTTATTGTAAATTGTCACCTCTACTTTTGCTGATGTTCAATGAATCTTTGGAAAATGATTTATTACCTCCCACAATGACGCAAACTTCGATAGTTCTTCTTTTAAAGAAAGATAAAACCCCCACTTCCTGTGGACCTTATAGACCTGTCTTTACTGAATGCCGATGTCAAAGTTTTGGCCAAAATTATTGCTCTCCGTCTAGAGAGGGTTGTGTCTAGTATTACTTCTGAGGAACAGAATGGCTTTAACAAGGGACCCCATTTATTTTTCAAAACTTGTACTCTTTTAAATATTATTCTTTCAACACATTCTGATAATTTACCTGAGATTGTAATCTCATTAGATTCTGAGAAGGCATTCGATAGGGTTGAGTGGGGTTACCAATTCGTGGTATTGAAGAAATTTGGTTTTGGAGATAAATGTATCAGTTGGGTAAGATTACTGTATGTATCACCACAAGCTAGTGTTCAAACAAATGATATCCGTTCTGAATACTTGCACCAGAACGTGGAACACGTCAGGGCTGCCCTTTAACTCCATCTCTCTTCGCTTTGGCTATTGAACAGCTGGTCATTTCTTTAAGTTGATCCACTTCCTTTAAAGGTATTAGTCGTAACGGTTTCGAATATAGTTTATCTTTGTATGCAGATGATTTGTTGCTGTATGTAACTGATCCTGCATCTTGTCTTCCGTGTATCCTATCAATTCTGGATATTTATCGTTCTTTTCCAGGATATAAATTAAATCTTCAAAAGAGTGAATGTTACCCCATTAACGCAGAAGGTTTGCAACTTCAGGAAGCTGATTTGCCCTTTAAAATCTCTCGTTCTGGATTCAAGTATCTTGGCATCAATACGATGTTTACATTCTCAGGCCTTTTGTCTGCAAATTTTACCCTGCTCATGACCAAAGTGATTTTCAGAGATGGAATAATCTGCCTCTCTCTTTAATTGGGAAGATTAATGTTAAAACGAATGTTTTGCCTTAATTTCTTTATTTGTTTCAATCAATTCCTTTATTCTTACCAAAACATCTTTTTGACTCCTTAGACAATGTGATCATGGCCCAACTGAAGCCTTGGACTCAAGTAGGGCCTCATCCCAGGAAGATGTATCGAAAAGAACAGGGAAAAAAGCGGAAAGTGAAGAATTGAAAAGTTTCATTTCTCGCGAAATTGCTGGTTTAAGGGAAGAAATAAACCAGATGAATACTCAAATAAACCAGATGAATACTCAAATGAAAGAATTTCAACAGGAAACAAATTCAAATATTAATAATAAGACCAAGAAAACATCGGAAGATTTGAAGAAGGAAATTACAGAAATGATGAACGAAATGAGAAAGGAGATGGATAATAAAATTGAAAAGGTCAAAAATGACTTTGAAAAAAGGTTGAATCCTATGGAAGAGGTACTGGAACAACAGACGGTCGGTATAAAAGCCCTTGAAGAACTAGCTGCTACCAGTGCTATGACTACAGCAAAGCTGATTACAGAAAACGAACGTCTAACGAACTTACTGACTAAAATATCTGAGAAATGTACTGAGCTAGAAGGTCGCCAGAGAAGACAAAACCTAAGAATTGCAGGTATTCCTGAAGGACGAGAGAAAGATGAAGATCCTCGAGAATTTACTGCGAACTTATTACAACAAGTTTTATCACTGGAACAAAAGCCTTTATTAGCCTGTGCTCACAGAGTCAGAAGAAGTCAGACAAGAGCAAATGCCCCTCCAAGACAAATGAGTATAAAGCTACAATACGACTTTGTCTTGGATGAGATAATGCGGAAATCCTCGAGAAATAGAAACCTGGAATTTGAAGGTCGCAGGAACAGTATCTACCGAGATTATCCTGCAGACGTTTCCAGGAAATGGAAAGCATTCAATGAGGCTAAGAGTCTTATGAGAGGAGTGCCACATTTGAAATATGGCCTGAATTATCCAGCTATTCTAAGAGTTACCTTCAAAAACGAGGAGCATTTCCTTTCCAACCCAGCAGCAGCAATGGTCTTTGCGCGCCAAATCCAGACCTGAGAAGCAGCTAGTTTCAAACATATTGACTCTTAAGAATGCTACAAGAATCTCCAAGACTTCGCAAGACTCCACAAAACAATGCAGGACTGGACTGAACTGGGCAACGTTGGATGGAAGTCGGAGAAAGAAGTGGATCGGAAAACTTCACTTGGATACTAATAACTAATATCATTACACTACTAATATAAATAAATAACACATATTACGGACACCGCGGTATTTTTACTAACACCATTTTTACTAATTAATATTAATCACTATTACTAATAATTAATGATTTTCTATGTTGGAATGAATAGAGTTAAAATTAGGGATTGATTTCATTTGGAGTTTTTTCTTTTTTGCCAGCAATTTTTTATTTTTTCATTCTGAATTTCTGGGTTTTTTTTTGTTGGATGGATTTTTTTTTTCTTTTTATCTTTTTTTTTGTGTTCTTTCTGTTTAAAATTGTTAGATTTTTAATTACGTTCTAAATATGTATTTTGATATCTTTGTTTTTTGTTCCTCTTGTTTATAATAATTAGATGTTTAAATGTCTTAAATAATTGTATTTCTATACCTTTAATTGTTATAATTTAAATATGCCTTTACTAAATAAGTCCTTATTTTTATCCCTCTTTTTTCCCTTTCTTTTATTTATTTTTTTCTAATGCTACACCCCCAGTAAAATATTTTTATGGAATAACAATTCCAAAAACCTGGGAGCTGGTTAAGTTACCAACATCAACGACGGAAGTTGGTAAATGGTGAGCCATGCTAGTATGGCTAGCACTAACTGCAACAACTCTAGATGTAGTTTTTCCTCTCTTTTTGCACATTACTAACCTCTTAATCTATCCTTTGTTCTTTTCTCATATAATCTATTATGGTTTTCTTCAATTTGAATGGAGTTATATATTGGATCAATGGAGATATATACGTGAGAGACATGCACGAGACTTAAAATTCATCTATTCGATGTTCAGGTGTAAGGTCGGGTCTGATGTGCTGAACCATAGACTCTATTGCAGACCTCCATAGTCAAAAGATGAACGACTCAAAAATAAATAAAGGGAATGAGGGAATAACGTTTTGTAGTTGGAATGTTAAAGGTATTAATGAACCAATTAAGAGAGGAAAAGTTTTTGCACATTTAAAGGCAAATAAAGCTGATGTAATTTTTATTCAAGAAACCCATCTAAAAAAAGATGCTGAACATAGATTGAAAGCTAAATGGATAGATAAAATGTATCACTCTTCTTTTACACATAAATCAAGAGGCGTAGCAATATTATTTCGTAAAGGTATTTTATTTAAACATACATCAACTATAACTGATAAAGATGGAAGATATATTATCGTCATAGGAGAATTAAATACACAAAATATGATTTTTGTTAATGTATATGGACCAAATTTCGATAGCCCATTGTTTTTTAAGAAGGTATTTAATAATATCCCGGAATTAACACAACATAATCTAATAATTGGAGGTGACTTTAATTGTACACTAGATCCATACTTAGATAGCTCTACAAGGCAAAGGAAAACTAAATCACATTCTAGTGATTTATTAAATGCATATATGGAAACTACTAATATCAAAGATGTTTGGAGAATTGTAAACCCTACTGGACGAGAATACTCTTTTTACTCGTCAGTACATAAAACTTACTCAAGAATAGATTATTTTTTGGTGGACGCTAAACTTATTTCACTTACTTATAAATCCAATTATCATAATATTATAATTTCAGATCATGCACCATTAACATTCAAGATCAAAATAAATGGTAAACTACAAAAATCAGAACAGTGGAGATTTAACCCACAAACATTAGAAAATAAAATTACTCAGGAATATATCACAGAACAAATTAAGATTTTTTTCGATATAAATGATAAACCGGAAATATCCTGTTCCTTATTATGGGAAACATTTAAAGCATACCTCCGGGGAATCATGATTTCCTCTCAAGCATTTTATAATAAAAAGAATCGTAAGGATCAGCAAGATTTGGAAAAGGAGATTAAACAATTAGATATACAGCATGCAATGAATCCAACTATTATATTACATAATAAATTGCAGCATTGAAATATAAATTAAATAAAATATTTACAGACCAAGTCATTAAACTTTATCAACATACTAAACAATTACAGTTTGAATTGGGTGATAAACCTCAAAAATAACTGGCTCGTCAACTAAGGAAAATGGAAGCTGAAAAAGTAATCCATAGGATTAAATCACATAATGGCGAATTGTTAACACAGCCTAAAGATATTAATGAAAGATTTATGCAATATTATAAAAACTTATACACTGCAAAAACAACAGATAATAAAATAGGAATTGAAGCATTCTTAAAAAAATGTAACCTGAAAGGGTTGGATTCACAAAATATAGAGTTACTGAATGCTGATATCACGATAAAAGAAATCCAAGAATCTATCAGATCACTAAAAAAGGGTTATTTAAAACACCGGGACCAGACGGCATTGGCTCGGAATTTTATAAAATATTTTATGATCAGATTGTACCACGTTTGAAATTACTATATGAACATATATATATACAGCAAAAACTACCAGAAACATTAAATGAATCTACTATAACACTTTTACCTAAAATAAACAAAGACTTGGATCAACCAGGGTCATTTAGAGCAATAGCTCTTCTAAATACCGATCAAAAGATATTAACTAAAATATTAGCACAAAGGTTAAGTTTAGTTGTTAATAAAATTAGTTCACCCTGATCAAACAGGATTTATACCAAAACGATACTCTTCATATAATTTGTGACGGTTATTCAATATTATATACTCGAAAAGAGATATTAATAAAGATCTAGTAGTTATTTCGTTAGATGCAGAGAAAGCCTTTGATCAAGTGGAATGGCCTTATTTGTTCTCGGTTATGGAAGCTTTTAAATTGGGAGAAAAGTTTATTAGCTGGATCAAATTGCTGTATACAAATCCGACAGCTAGAATAATAACAAATCAAATGTTATCACCTAAATTCAATTTATCTCGAGGTTGTAGACACGGTTGCCCTTTATCCCCTTTATTGTTTGCACTGGCAATAGAACCGCTAGCTCTGAGGGTGAGATCACATCCGGAAATATATGGATACGATACTAGAGACACTAAAAATAAAATTTATTTATATGCGGATGATGTGCTACTTTACATCACAAAACCAGAAACTAGTATTCGTAATTTGTTAAAATTAATAACTGAATTTGGATCCTATTCAGGATATAGTATTAACTGGAATAAAAGTGAACTTATGCCAATAACGGTAAACAATTTACACATATTACAACAATTCCATTTTAAGATAACAAATGAAAAGCTTTTTTACAATGGAAAAATAATGGAATTATTAAGATTGGTGATCTCTATAGGGAAAACTCCTTCCTTTCATTTCAAGACGTACAACAAATTTATGGACTACACTCTAAAGATTTCTTTAGATATTTACAAATTAGAGTTTATGTTAAAGCAAATACGCAAGAACTCAGAAATAGAACGACAGAAATATTAGATGAATGTTTGAATAAACATCCGAATACAGAAAAAATGATTTCATATATATATAACATCTTATTGGAAGGTGATGTTCCATCAACAGAAATACATAGACAATCTTGGGAAAATGAATTATGCCAAACTATTAGACCAGAAGTATGGGATGATAGTTTACAACATATACATAATTGTTCGCTAAATGCTAAACACTCTCTTATACAATTTAAAATATTACATAGACTATATTATTCAAAATCTAAATTACATAATATGTTCCCAAAAGTATCTCCAATAAGTGATAAATGTCAACATTTAGAAGCCAATTTGTCACATTCATTTACAAACTGTATAAAAATTACAAAATCCTAGGATAATTTCGAATGTTGTTTATATAACTTTGACACCCGATTCAAAGCCAACAATACTAGGAATACTAGAAACAGAACAATTAGTAACAACAAACCAAAGAATTTTTATTGATTATGGGTTAATAATTGGGAAAAAATGAATATTAAAATTTTGGAAAGGCCCTACATCCCCTACAATCAAAATGTGGAATACAGAAATGTCGGAGACTCTTCATCTGGAGAGATTGAGGCTTGTCCTAATGGACAGGTTAGATCTCTTCAGAGGGATATGGTCTCCATATATTGAATATTTACAGAGTCACAACGGCTCGGTACGAGGGCTTGACTGAGGCCTGAATATTAGAATGGATGAAGAAATATATATAATAAATCATGCCTATATCTCCAATGACGGATTTATGATTAATACTCCATTCGCTTTCATATTTTCTTCATTATTTATCTCTATCTTTTCTCACTTTATAAAAAATAATTAAAAAAGCGTATAGAAGCATACAGTCCTAAATTTCAATATTAGTAATAATATCAATATTATTAATATTATGAAAGTATATAATGATGTATTTTCGTTTATGTAAAACATTGTAATTTTCATAAATATGTTTCTATAATAAAAATATTCAACAAAAAAAAATCCTGTTGTGCTTAGTACTTTAAAGATTTGGTATCAATTCAGGAAACATTTCAAATTTGTAGCTGCATATCCTTTAGGTCCAATATGTAACAATCACCTGGTTCCTCCCTCACATTTGGATTCCTTTTTTTCGGTATACATATGTAATGTTTTTTCTTAAACTTGAGAAAATTAAATATACATTAAGGGGATGTAGTGATACATTTTTTCACAAATGGCAACTTTTTTTTATCATACTTTACAGACTTGGAGGATCTTCCAAACTAAGGGCTAGTTAGTTAAATGTTGTTATGTGTAGGCGCACTCTTCACTCTTAATTAGCCGGGATGGGATGGCTGGGGTGTGTGACTGATGGTATGGTTTAATTATATATAACATTTTTATAATACATATAATACATATTTGCCCACCCATCAGCCCCACCCGAGATTGACGGTCGTGTTGAGGCGGAGGCGGCGGCGGCGGGACCCGGCCCAGGCCCAGCTCCCCGAGCGCAGGCTCCGCCAACCCCAAGCCCAGCCATTGTCTCCGGAGGCCCGGAGGCCCGGACCCCCCCCCCCCCCCCCCCCCCCCCCCCCCCCCCCCGCGAATCGAATCCCCAGCCAGCACAGATATGACGCCACGGTCAAGACGGAGCCGACCCACACTGGACGGTGAGAGTGAGGGAGGGAGAGAGAATGATAGAGGGAGAGGGGGGAGAGAGTGCGAGGAGGGAGAGAGAGACAGAAAGGGGAGAGAGGGAGAGGAAGAGAGTGTGGGGAAAGAGAGGGGGAGAGAGAGATAGGAGGGGTGGGGAGAGAGAGAGAGGGTGTGGGGAGGGAGCGAGCGGGATAGCGTAAAGAGGGAGGGGGAGAGAGAGAGAGGGGTGGAGAGATAGAGGGGTGGAGAGAGAAGGGAGAGAGAGTTCGGAGGGGAGAGAGAGATATCTGAGCGGTGGGGGGCTGACGGGAACAGGAATAAGGGGGAGGTTCAGAGAGAGAGAGAGAGAGAGAGAGAGAGAGAGGGAGACAGTCCGGGGGAGGGAGGGAGGGAGGGAGGGGGCGAGAGGATGGGTTTGGAAAATGGATGACGTGAGTAGCGGGGGGAAGCGCGGAGCAAAGGCAGGGGGGAGGCATTCAAGGGTGAGTGGGTTTGGTGCCGAGGGGGATGAATGGGGGAGTCAGGGAACTGGGGGGAGAGAGCGGGGTCAAGTGAGTCAAGGAAGGGGGCAGGGAGCCTGGTGGGGGGTTCACACTGTTTGGGGCTGGGGTGGGGAGGAGGGGGGAGGGAGCAAAGGGGGGTAAGGAGCAGGAGGCGGCAGGGGTAAGGGGCAGGGAGCCACAGGGAGGAGGTCACATTGTTTGGGGGTGGGGAGGGTGATGCAGTTTAGGAAGTCAAACCACCTATCATTTGCCAGGCTTTGTCCATCCCCCATCTCTCTTTTCCAGCTTCCTCCCTGTGAAATAAATTGAAAAGTAAAACACTGTACTAGCTAATTGCCATATGTAACCTTAAAATGTAACCAAGACATGCTGAACCTTGCAAGATTCAATATGTGCCAAACAACACATAACAAACCAAACGCACCCTCCCGACAGACAGTTGGCACTTGCAAGATTAAGCTGTATGTGTGTGAAGGTTGCAATATCTTATCACACAATGACCTGTTTACCACATTGTATAAAAAGCCTATGCGTAGACAAATAAAGCCAGAGAGACTCTTGCAGTCACTGACCTGCTTGCTGTATGACTCTCCCTCAATAAAACTGCATTGTAAGGAACTGCCATCTCCTCTGCTGATTAATTGATATAAGGTTAAGGCACGGGCAACTAAATTACCGACATAATTGGCGCCCAACGTGGGACCCCGACAACCTCTCCCCCGGATCGGACCGCTCAGCCAAATAGCTCCGTGCTGGCAGGGGTGTCGAACAGGAGAGAGAAAACAGGGCCAAAATCCTTATTCAGATTTGCTGCAGTGACGAGCCATGGGGTAATGACCCGGGGGGATGACCAGGATCATCAAACAAACATTTGGACACTTTGGGTTCACAACATACTTGCAGAAGTTCTGTGAGACATGCTCAGTATGTGCAAAGCACAATGTGGGGGGGGCACATGAAACAGCAGAAAGGCATATTCCCAGAACCACAATACCCCTTTCAAAATGACTAGAGGGGTACCACAAGGCTCAGTGCTGGGACCCAGCTATTTACAATATATATTAATGATCTGGATGAGGGAATTGAATGCAACATCTCCAAGTTTGCGGATGACACGAAGCTGGGGGGCAGTGTTAGCTGTGAGGAGGATACTAGGAGGCTGCAAGGTGACTTGGGTAGGTTGGGTGAGTGGGCAAATGCATGGCAGATGCAGTATAATGTGGATAAATGTGAGGTTATCCACTTTGGTGGCAAAAACAGGAGGGTAGACAATTATCTGAACGGTGGCCGATTAGGAAAAGGGGAGATGCAACGAGACCTGGTTGTCATGGTACACCAGTCATTGAAATTAGGCATGCAGGTGCAGCAGGCTGTGAAGAAAGCGAATGGTATGTTGTCATTCATAGCAAAATGATTTGAGTACAAGAGCAGGGAATTTCTACTGCAGTTGTAAAGGGTGGTGAGGCCACACCTGGAGTATTGCGTACAGTTTCACCAGACTGATTCCTGGGATGGTAGGACTTCCATATGAAGAAAGACTAGATAGACTCGGCTTGTACTCGCTAGAATTTAGAAGATTGAGGGGCGATCTTACAGAAACTTACAAACTTCTTAAGGGTTTGGACAGCCTTGATGCAGGAAGATTGTTCCCGATGTTGGGGAACTCCAGAACAAGGGGTCACAGTTTAACATAGAAACATAGAAACATAGAAATTAGGTGCAGGAGTAGGCCATTCAGCCCTTCGAGCCTGCACCGCCATTCAATATGATCATGGCTGATCATCCAACTCAGTATCCCGTACCTGCCTTCTCTCCATACCCTCTGATCCCCTTAGCCACAAGGGCCACATCCAACTCACTCTTAAATATAGCCAATGAACTGGCCTCAACTACCCTCTGTGGCAGAGAGTTCCAGAGACTCACCACTCTCTGTGTGAAAAAAGTCTTTCTCATCTCGGTCTTAAAGGATTTCCCCCTTATCCTTAAGCTGTGACCCCTTGTCCTGGACTTCCCCAACATCGGGAACAATCTACCTGCATCTAGCCTGTCCAACCCCTTAAGAATTTTGTAAGTTTCTATAAGATCCCCTCTCAATCTCCTAAATTCCAGAGAGTATAAACCGAGTCTATCCAGTCTTTCTTCATAAGACAGTCCTGACATCCCAGGAATCAGTCTGGTGAACCTTTTCTGCACTCCCTCTATGGCAATAATGTCCTTCCTCAGATTTGGAGACCAAAACTGTACGCAATACTCCAGGTGTGGTCTCACCAAGACCCTGTACAACTGAAGTAGAACCTCCCTGCTCCTGTACTCAAATCCGTTTGCTATGAACGCTAACATACCATTTGCTTTTTTCACTGCCTGCTGCACCTGCATGCCTACTTTCAATGACTGGTGTACCATGACACCCAGGTCTCGCTGCATCTCCCCTTTTCCTAATCGGCCACCATTTAAATAATAGTCTGCTTTCCTGTTTTTGCCACCAAAGTGGATAACCTCACATTTATCCACATTATACTGCATCTGCCAAACATTTTGCCCACTCACCCAGCCTATCCAAGTCACCTTGCAGTCTCCTAGCATCCTCCTCACAGCGAACACTGCCCCCCAGCTTAGTGTCATCCGCAAACTTGGAGATATTGCCTTCAATTCCCTCATCCAGATCATTAATATATATTGTAAATAGCTGGGGTCCCAGCACTGAGCCCTGCGGTACCCCACTAGTTACTGCCTGCCATTGTGAAAAGGACCCGTTTACTCCTACTCTTTGCTTCCTGTTTGCCAGCCAGTTCTCTATCCACATCAATACTGAACCCCTAATACCGTATGCTTTAAGTTTGTATACTAATCTCTTATGTGGGACCTTGTCGAAAGCCTTCTGGAAGTCCAGATATACCCATCCACTGGTTCTCCCTTATCCACGCTACTAGTTACATCCTCGAAAAATTCCACAAGATTCGTCAGACATGATTTACCTTTTGTAAATCCACGCTGACTTTGTCCAATAATTTCACCACTTTCCAAATGTGCTGCTATCCCATCTTTAATAACTGACTCTAGCAGTTTCCCCACTACCGATGTTAGACTAACTGGTCTGTAATTCCCCGTTTTCTCTCTCCCTCCCTTCTTAAAAAGGGGGTTACATTTGCTACCCGCCAATCCTCAGGAACTACTCCAGAATCTAAAGAGTTTTGAAAGATTATCACTAATGCATCCACTATTTCCTGAGCTACTTCCTTAAGTACTCTGGGATGCAGCCTATCTGGCCCTGGGGATTTATCGGCCTTTAATCTATTCAATTTTACCCAACACCACTTCCCGACTGACCTGGATTTCACTCAATTCCTCCTTTGACCCACAGTCCCCTGCTATTTCAGGCAGATTATTTATGTCTTCCTTAGTGAAGACGGAACCAAAGTAGTTATTCAATTGGTCCGCCATATCCTTGTTCCCCATGATCAACTCACCTGTTTCTGACTGCAAGGGACCTACATTTGTTTTAACTAACCTCTTTCTCTTCACATATCTATAAAAACATTTGCAGTCAGTTTTTATGTTCCCTGCCAGTTTTCTTTCATAATCTATTTTTCCTTTCCTAATTAAGCCCTTTGTCCTCCTCTGCTGGTCTCTGAATTTCTCCCAGTCCTCTGGTATGCTGCTTTTTCTGGATACTTTGTACGCATCATCCTTTGCTTTGATACTATCCCTGATTTCCCTTGTTATCCACGGATGCACTACCTTCCCCGATTTATTCTTTTGCCAAACTGGGATGAACAATTTTTGTAGTTCATCCATGCAGTCTTTAAATGTCTTCCATTGTATATCCACCGTCAACCCTTTTAGAATTAATTGCCAGTCAATCTTGGCCAATTCACGTCTCATACCCTCAAAGTTACCTTTCTTTAAGTTCAGAACCATTGTTTCTGAATTAACAATGTCACTCTCCATCCTAATGAAGAACTCAACCATATTATGGTCACTCTTGCCCAAGGGGGCACGTACAACAAGACGGCTAATTACCCCTTCCTCATTACTGAAAACCCAGTCTAAAATAGCCTGCTCTCTCGTTGGTTCCTCTACATGTTGATTTAGATAACTATCCCGCATACATTCCAAAAAATCCTCTTCCTCAGCACCCCTGCCAATTTGATTAACCCAATCTATATGTAGATTGAAGTCACCCATTATAACTGTTTTGCCTTTGTCGCACGCATTTCTAATTTCCTGTTTGATACCATCCCCAACTTCTCTGCTACTGTTAGGTGGCCTGTACACAACACCCACCAGCGTTTTCTGCCCCTTAGTGTTTTGTAGCTCTACCCATACCGATTCCACATCCTCCAAGCTAATGTCCTTCCTTTCCATTGCGTTAATCTCCTCTCTAACCAGCAACGCTACCCCACCTCCTTTTCCTTTCTCTCTATCCCTCCTGAATATTGAATATCCCTGGATGTTCAGCTCCCAGCCTACGTCACCCTGGAGCCATGTCTCCGTGATCCCAACTATATCATAATCATTAATATCTATCTGCACGTTCAACTCGTCCACCTTATTACGAACACTCCTTGCATTGAGACACAAAGCCTTCAGGCTTGTCTTTACAACGCACTTACCCCTTATACAATTTTGCTGAACAGTGGCCCTTTTTGATTTTTGCCCTGGTTTTGTCTGCCTGCCACTTTTACTTTTCACCTTGCTACCTAATGCTTCTACCCTCATTTTACACCCTCCTGCCTCTCTGCTCTTGTACCCATCCCCCTGCCACATTAGTTTAAATCCTCTACCGACAGCACTAGCAAACACTCCTCCAAGAACATTGGTTCCATTCCATTCCAGGTGCAAACCGTCCTGTTTGTACCGGTCCCACCTCCCCCAGAACTGGTCCCAGTGCCCTAAAAATTTGAATCCCTCCCCCTTGCACCACTTTTCAAGCCACGTATTCATTTGCATTATCCTCCTATTTCTACTCTGACTGGCTCGTGGTACTGGTAGTAATCCGGAGATTACTACCTTTGAGGTCCTACTTTTAAGTTTATCTCCTAGCTCCCTAAGGATGACGGGGAAGTATTTTAGGACCGAGATGAGAAAATCATTTTTCACACAGAGAGTGGTGAATCTGTGGAGTTCTCTGCAACATAAGGTAGTTGAGGCCAGTTCATTGGCTATATTTTAGAGGGAGTTTGATGTGGCCCTTGTGGCTAAAGGGATCAGGGGGTATGGAGAGAAGGCAGGTACGGGATCCTGAGTTGGATGATCAGCCATGATCACATTGAATGGTGGTGCAGGCTCGAAGGGCTGAATGGCCTATTCTTGCAGCTATTGTCTATGATTCTATGAAAATTTACAAATGGATTTTATTGAGCTACATAACTGCCAGGGTTACAAGTATTGTTTAGTGATTATTGATGTTATCAGCAGATGGATGGAATGCCATCCGGCACGCAAGGCGGATGCACTCACGGTAGATAAGGTCCTAATGAGAGATATAATCCCAGAAATACTGTATAGCGACAAAGGAGTCACATTGTTAATGAGATAATTAAAAATCTCTCCAGAGCACTAAAGATAGAGTGCAGGTTCGATTGTGCATACCACCCACAATCAGCAGGGCTAGTAGAAGAGCAAATGGGACAATAAAGGAAAAACTAGGAAAAAACAATGGAGGATGCAAGCATGGGGTGGATTGACTGTCTTCCTCTGGTGGTATTAAGTATTTGAATGACACCGGGGGGGGGGGGGGGGGGGGGGGAGAGGAGCATCACCCTATGAGATCCTATTCAGATGCCCATACAGATATCAACCCCTCAAAGGCATCACTGAGACTGTCAAGGAAGAACAAAAACAAACCTTGGCAGATTATATGCGAAAAAATGTTAACAAAAAAAAACAATTATTTGTTTCTCCAGAGCTTGATACGAGCACAGAACTAGAGATAAAAATCCAACGAGGTGACTGGGTGTTCGTAAAGGCAATAAAGATGAAGTGGTGGTGTAACCCTCGGTGGACAGGACCATACCAACTTCTACTAAGCACCGCCACGGCTGTACGAATAGCTGAGAGAAAATCGTGGCTACACATCACACATTGCAAAAAGGCTTTGAAGGAAGAAGTCTGCTAGAATAAAAAATGAAGATTGTAATTGTTTTAACATGTATAGTGGTCTGGTTGATAAGGGTAATGGGGGAAGTACGAATCGGAATATCAGAAAACCACCGTCACGTTTAGGAAAAGAGTGACTGCTATGCCTGCACTGAGGCTAGGCCCCAGTTGATTACAGTCCCCTTCCCACTGATATTCAGCAATAGCCTTGATGCCATTTGATTTGATTCAATTTATTGTCATTGCACTTTTCAGTACAACAAAATGGTTTAGCCTGCAGTCATAACATAGAATAAATAACAAAACACACACTCAACACAGTTTTTACATCCACCACAGTGAGTCCACCAGGCACCTCCTCACTGTGATGGAAGGCAAAAGTCTTAAGTCTTTGTCTCTTCCCTCCTTGCTCTCCCTCTGCGCTGAGGCGATTCAGGCCTCCGATGTTGTGACCCCGCCGGGTGATGGCAAGTAAGTCCCGCGGCTGAATCCGAGCTCCGCGAACGAGCCAGTTCAAACTCCGCGGCCCGGGGTGGTCAAAGCTGCCGAAGCTGCAGCCCTCCAATCCAGCGGATGCAGCTGTTGTTGCGGGAGCCCCGGAAAAACAGGTCACCAACCTGTGACCTGCGAGCTCCCGACGTTGATGTCATCCACTGGCCCATGGCCAAGCCTCCGAGGCTCCGAAGTCAGGTCGCAACGCCACCACAGCGCTGAAGTCGGCCAGCCTTGCGTTGGTAAGTCCTGGCTCGAGGTCGGTCCCAGTTGGAGGCCGCCAGTTCCGCGATAGGTCTCAGCGGAGATGGCGATGGGGGGATACGGCAAGAAAGGTCGCATCCCCCCGAAGGAAGAGTCAAAAAAATATATTTCACCCCCCACACATACACAACTAAAATAAACCGAAATAAACTGAAACAACGGGACAAAAGAAAACAAAATAAGAAAAGACAAATGGACTGCAGGCGAGCCGCAGCTGCAAGGCAGCGCCACCACAGTATGAGATGCATGCTGCAGCTGATTCTACAATCAGGATTGCCCGAGAACACGACCTGCGGACGATATCACTACCTATTCCCCATAAACGGTAACAAGACAAGACACAAGAGAGGAGGCCCACAATCACCCCCATTTGTGATAACAAAGGGAGAAAGAGACTACGAATGTTACACCAGAACAAGGATAGGGGGAAAAGACGTGGGGCAATGTGGAAGGGTGTAACAGGACCCATAATGTGACAGGGGATCATCAGCAGGGACTGGTAAACAGCACATGGTTGACCCTTCACACCGTAGGCTGGGCTAACATCTGGTGGTATTGCAGGAAGACTACGTTGAGACCCAAACTTCCATCTGATTGGACAGGCACATGCGCCATGATACAGTTAATGATGCCTTTCACACTGGCTGTCAATGATCAGGCAGGGAAACATGACAGAACATCTAGAGTAAAAAGGGCGCTGGGATCATTTGATGCATACGTCTATATTGATGCCATAGGTGTGCCAAGGTGGGTTACAGATGAATTTAAGGCGAGAAATCAAATTGTGGCTGGGTTTGAGTCAGTAATGTACTGGTGGTCAACCACCAATAAGAATGTTGATTGGATAAACTACCTGTATTACAATCAACAAAGATTTATAAATTATACGAGAGATGCTGTTAAGGGACTGGCAGAACAATTGGATTCTACGAGTATGATGGCATGGCAGAATAGAATGGCATTGGATATGTTATTAGCCGAAAAAGGTGGCGTTTGTGAGATGTTTGGTAAACAGTGTTGTACGTTTATTCCAAACAACACCGCCCCAGATGGCTCCCTGTCACGAGCCTTAGCAGGATTAAAGTCCCTCTCCATCGAATTAGCAGAAAACTCTGGGGTTGACACCTCCTGGACAGGGTTCCTGGACTCTTTTTGGAAAATGGAAAGGAATAGTTTTGTCAGCACTGACTACCATCTTAGTTATGGTGGGATTGCTGTCTCTGTTTGGGTGCTGCACAATACCTTGTGCCTGGGGGTTGACACAGAGACTCATAGAGACTGCCTTAACAGAGACAGAGCAGATGATGGTGGATAGGATTCTATTGTTGGAAGGTGTAACATTGAAGGGTAGAGAGAAAGACCCCAAGGATATGATGGAAGGTACACTTTTATGTGCGACTCTTGAGAGCGAACGAGGTCTAAAGGAAAAGCCTGCGGGTTGCTTGCGACCGATGTACCATCACAAGGTTGCATTTATTGTACTTTACGAGTTTTTGTTATCATAATGATAAATAGGGGGGAAATGTGAAATAAATTGTAAAGTAAAATACTGTACTAGCTAATTACCATATGTAGCCTTAAAATGTAACCGAGACAAGCTCAATCTTGCAAGATTCAATATGTACCAAAGAGCACATAACAAACTGCTGACGATCCGATTAGGAAAAAACAGGAACCATCTGTACTAAAAACAGAAACACTTAGCTCTTAGTAACAGCAAACGCACCCTCCCGACAGAATGTTGCCGCTTGCAAGATTAAGCTGTATGTGTGTGAGGGTTGCAATATCTTATCACACAATGACCTGTATACTACATTGTATAAAAAGCCTATGCAAAGACAAAAAAGCCAAAGAGACTCTTACAGTCACTGGCCTGCTTGCTGTATGACTCTCCCTCAATAAAACTGCGTTGTAAGGAACTGCCGTCTCCTCTGCTGATTAATTGATATAATGAATAAGATACAGGCAAATAAATTACCGACAGTAAGACGTCTGGTGTTTATTGACCACTGCGTGCAGCTCCCCCATTGCCAGATGGATATCACCATGGGGTGGGATGTGGACCGCGGTCAGGATGATGGAGGTGAATTCCCTACGTAGAAGGGACGGCACCTCACAGCCAGGTGTTCCAGGTGTGGAATATATTCTGTATTCATGCCTACTCTATTCTGTTGTGCTGAAGCAAAGCAAGAATGGCATTGTCCTATCTCGGACACATGACAATAAACTCTCTGGACTTGACTTGACTTGGAGAGCAGGAGTGGGATAGGACTGCCATGTCTGAGCACGACGCAGAGTTGACCATGTGGCAGACGCCCCCTCCTCTCCCTTTCCCAGATGCCAGTGTACGGCCCATGTGATGGATGGACAACCCTTCAGGTCTGGGGAGCTGGGGGTGAGCCATGTCTCTGTGAAGCACAACATAGAGCTCCCTTTGGTAAAGCAGCCTTGCCCTTAAGTCATCCACTTTGTTTTCAAGGGACTGTACATCGGCCAGTAGGATGGTAGGGAGAGGGGGTTGAAGTCCCCTGCACTTTAGTCTGACCTGAAGTCCTGCCCGTCGGCACGTTTCCGGACACAATGGAGGCCTCCCCATTGTTTCCAGGTACTGAGTTTACTGTACCTGCTGTTTCTGCGAACCTGCGCTGGAACAGGGATTCCCTTGCAGACGGCAGCTCCAGCTCCGTTGCTCCTGGAAGATCCTGCCCATTGGCTCCGGAGGTCTTCCCGGTGTTGCCAGGTACAGTACCTGTGATCCTCAGTCGGGTCGGGTGTTCTGCAGCGAACGTTTACAGTGAATGTTCTGCACCTGATGAGCGGAGGGGCACTGAGTATGATTGCCAAAAATCACAGCCGTAAGTGGTAGTGTTTTATCTAAAATCAATATAGTACAAACAGGAAGCTGTCAAATTTAGACAAACAACCATTTGCAGGTAGTGCCTTTTCACTTCAACCCAAATCCCCCAAACAACCATTTGCAGGCAGTGCCTCTTCACTTCAACCCAAACCCCCCAAACAACCATTTGCAGGCAGTGCCTTTTCACTTCAACCCAACCCCCCCAAACAACCATTTGCAGGCAGTGCCTTTTCACTTCAACCCAAACCCCCCAAACTACCATTTGCAGGCAGTGCCTTTTCACATCAACCCAAACCCCCCAAACAACCATTTGCAAGCAGTGCCTTTTCACTTCAACCCAAACCCCCCAAACAACATTTGCAGGCAGTGCCTTTTCACTTCAACCTAAACCCCCCAAACAACCATTTGCAGGCAGTGCCTTTTCACTTCAACCCAAACCCCCCAAACAACCATTTGCAGGCAGTGCCTTTTCACTTCAACCCAAACCCCCCAAACAACCATTTGCATGCATTGCCTTTTTACTTCAAACCAACCATATTTTCATTTTCAAACCACATTAAGGGCACTCATAGTTGAGTAGACATGTGTTCAGTGTTATTCAGAGCTCAGAGAGACGTAACCCTCTGGCTTCCTCCATCTTGCAAAGTGAGTGAGGCACACCACTTCCAGGGTTTATAGTCCCTCTCCCCTCCAACCAGCAGGGGCAACAGAGAGAATGGCAAATTCTATTACAAAAACATTAATATCTCTCAGATTTTTCATCGATGGGAAAAGTCCTCTGGCCCAGTCCAGCGGAGGGGGGCTCTGAACGAGGTGGCGAAAAATGACGGCCATAAGTGGCGACGTTCTCTCGGAAATCAAATCGCAGTGCGTCAAAAGCAGTCAAGATCTTACTTTTAGTAATATAGATAGATATAGATAGACTAGACTAAATGGGACCGTTGGGCTCCATCCCCCAACACGAGGGGTGGAGGGTAGAGCGAGCGGTTTCACACGGGAGGGTTCGTCCCAGAACACAATATTCCACCACACACCCATAACCCCCAAATGCGCTGGCGCGGCTGAAGGGTTCCTGTTGTGACATAACCCCCCCACACAATAACACCCCACACACACACGCTAACCCCTGCACACAATAACACCCCACACACACACACACTAACCCCCCACACACTAACCACCCCACACACACTAACCACCAAAACAGGAAAATCCCTCCAACACACACACACACACACTAACCCCCCCACAGACACTAATCCCCCCACACACAACCCCCCCCACACACAACCCCCCACACACTAACCCGCCACGCATACACTAAACCCCCCCCCACACACACACTTACCCCCCCCACGCACAGTACCCCCCACGCACACACTACCCCCATGCACACACTAACCCCCCCAACATACACTAACCCCCCCACATACACTAACTCCCCCCCACACACTAACCCGCCACGCACAAACTAACCCCCCACACACACACTAACCGCCCCCCCACACACACACACTAACCCCCCCCCCCCCACACACACATACTAACCCCCCCCACACACACTAACTCCCCCACACACACACTAACTCCCCCACATGCACTAATCCCCCCACACACTAACCCCATCATACACCAACCCCCCAACACTCGAACCCACACACACAGTAACCCCCCCCCCACACACACACAATAACACCCCACACACATACTAACCCCCCCCCGACACACACTAAGCCTCCCACGCACTCTACCCACCACACACTCTAACTCGCCCCACACACAACCCCCCCCCACACACTAACCCACCATGCACGCACTAACCCCCCACGCACACACTATACTCCCCCCACACACTCTAACCCGCCCACACACACACTAACCCGCCCACACACACACTAACCCGCCCACACACACACACTAACCCCCCCCCCCCACACACACACACATTAACCTGCCCACATACTAACCCCCCCATACACACTAATCTGCCCACACACACACTAAGAAGCCCCGCCACACACTAACCTCCCCCCACACACTAACCCCCCCCCCCCCAACACACACACTAACCACATCCCCCCTTGATATTACATGAATTTTATTTATTGGCTCCATTTACCGCCCCATTCCCGCCCTATCCACTCACGCATACTCCCAACTCTCAGGTGCGTCTAGAGAGGGAGAGGTGGGGTAGAGGGAGAAGGCAAAGAGGGGACAGATACAGAGAGAGAGGGTTGGTGAGGGAGGAGTGGAGTGAGGGGGGGAAAGAGGGGGGGGGAGATGGAGGGGTGGAGTGAGGAGAGATGAATTGAGAGCCCAAGTGAGAAAGAGGACGGGCAGAGAGAGAAGAGGGGAAAGAGAGAGGAGGGCGGGAGGGTGTAGGCTGGGGGGGAGGGAGGTGGAAGAGAGCCCCCAACTCGCAGGCGCGTCGAGAGAGGGAGGAGGCCAGAGAGAGAGAGGGGGTAGACACAGAGCGATGGGAGGAAGGGGGGGCAGAGAGAGGGGGTCATTAGCGCGTTTTTTCGAGAAGATGTGACAACACACAAACAAATAAATAAACACACACACACACACACACACACACACACATACAAGATCACAGTTTGATAATTATGGAGATAGTTAGAAACAGATATAGAGGAAAGCTTATCATGTTCAAATTTATTGTCACATGTGCCAATTAAGGTACAATGATATTTGAGTTACCATACACCCATGCTAAGTAAAAAGCAATAAGACACAGCCACATAAAATAAAAATTAACAGAAACATCCACCACTGCGGAATCCTCATTCCCCACTGTGATGGAAGGCAATAAAGTTCATTCACCTTTTTTGTTTGTTCACCCGTGGTCGGGGCTGTTGAACCCTCCGCAGTCGCCGCTGCCGATGGTCCGATGTCCGAAGCCATCGCGTCGGCACGATGGAAACACCGGCGGGGGAAGGATTGGAACACTCCGCACCGTGGAGCTCCCGGGTCGGCCTTTTCTTACCGGAGACCGCGGGCTTCACGGTGTTAAAATCTACAGGCCCCGAGGTTGGAGCTCCTCATGGGCGATCCTCGGCAAAGGAGAAAAATCGCATCTCCGTCGAGGTTAGTGACTGAAAAAAAGTTTCCCCCAATTCTCTCCCCCCCCCCCCCCCACCAAGTAAAACAAGCCTACAAAACAATAAAACATACTTAAAATACAGAAAGCGGTGACTCCAGATTAATCCTGACGCCTTTCGCCAGCGAGAAAAAGAAAGAGGAATGACGAAGGGATGGCCCAAGAAGGGGGGGGGGGGGGGGGGGGGGGAGAGAGATGTCTATTTAATTTGGAGAAATCAATGTTCCTGTCATTGGGCTGTGAGCTATGAGTGGCTGTCCCTCCAGTTTGCGTGTCTCCTCACTCTGTCAATGGAGGAGGCCCAGGACAGACAGACCAGTTTGGGAATGGGAAGGGGAGTTTAAATAGTTGGCAACCAGGAGATCCAGCAGGCCTTGGCGGACAGAGCACACGTGTAGGGTGAAATGCACACGTAGTCTAGAAAGATGGAACAGCAGATGCTGGTTTACAAAAAGAGACACAATCTCCTGGAGTAACTTGGACCTCTGGAGAGCATGGACAGGCAACATTCTAGGTCAGGACCCTTCTTGAGACTGCTTGGTGTGGGGGTGGAGAAAGTTGGAAAGGAGAGGTGGGAGTGGCCGCCTTAGGTGGCCTTCCCCCCACAGATGTGGCCTGACCCACTGAGTTCCTCCACCGCTTTAGAAGGAATGGACAGGCGACGTTTTGAGTCAGGACCCTTCTTCAGACTGATTGGAGAGGGAGGGGGGAGGAAGCTGGAAAAGAGAGATGGGGGCTGGACAAAGCCTGACAAGTGATAGGTGGATACAAAATGCTGGAGTAACTCAGCGGGACATGCAGCATCTCTAGAGAGAAGGAATGAGTGATGTTTCAAGTTGAGACCCTTATTCAAAAGTGATAGGTGGATATAGGAGAGGGAGACACAAGAAACTGCAGATGCTGGAATCTTGCGTAGAACACAATTTAGTTAGATGCATAGAATCTCTTGCCCAGTGTGAGGGAATCGAGGACCAGAGGACATGGGTTCAGAGTCAAGGGGACAAGATTTAATAGGAATCTGAGGGGTGACTTATCAACAGAGGGTGGTGGGTATATGGAATAAGATGCCGGAGGTAGATGAGGCTGGGACTATCCCAACATTTAAGAAACAGTTATAGTCAGGTACATAGATAGGCCAAGTTTGGAAGGATATGGACCAAATGCAGGCAGGTGGGACTAATGTAGCTGGGTCATGTTGGTTGGTGTGGGCAAGTTGGGCTGAAGGTCCAGTTTCCACACTGTATCACTCTATGAATCTAACATGAAGTGCCGGAGTAACTTGGCGAGTCATGCAGCATCTGTGGAGAAGATGAGTACGTGACATTTTGGGTCAGGACCCTTTTTCAGACTAAAACTATGTTAACAGAAGAGGGGGTGATCGGCAGATGAGTGAATTGACAGAGGCGATGGAAAATAAGGAGATAAAAGGATATGTGATAAGGAGAGAGGAATGTATATGAGCAGCTTTAAGGGACATTGTTCAGGTTAGCATTTGGAGTACTGCATTCAGTTAACCAGAATGGTTAAAAAACAAGGTTCTGCAGATGCTGGTTCACTAAAAGGGACACAAAATGCTGGAATAAATCCGCGGGTCAGGCAGCATCTCTGGACAGAAGGACTGAGTGACATTTCGGGTCGAGACTGAGGAGGGTCTCGACCATAAATGTTACCTTTTCCTTCCAGCATCTTGTGTTTACCGAAGCAGCGCCTATCCACGTGGCGCTGTGCCAGCAGGCTGGAGGCGCCGGCAAAGGCCTTGCCACAGAGCGGGTAAGTGAAGGGGCGCTGGCCGGTGCTCAAGCAGGTGGTCAAGGCAGGTGGTCAAGGCAGGTGAACACCTTACCACAGGACGGGCAGGGGAAGGGACGCTCACGGCTGTGGGTGCGCCGGTGCAGCCACAGGCTGGACATGCGGGTGAAACCCTTGCTACACTCAGCGCACACAAAGGGTCTCTCTCCGGTGTGTATCCACTGGTGCTCCCACAGCCCCCATGCTCTATTGTCACAGTTGGAGCAGCTGCTCACAAGTGTGGGGCCGCCGGTGCTGCCGCAACCCCCGCGAGCTGTCAAACGTCTCACAGTACGGACAGTCGTAGGGCTGGCGACTAGTGTGCACGTGCTGATGAGACAGGGCGTGCGAGGCCATTGCAAAGCGC
>CM069170.1:9962728-10000228 GCA_035221665.1 Okamejei kenojei | reverse complement strand
CCATTTCTTTATTACCTCCACTTCTTTTAAAGGTGTTATTCGTAACGGTTTTGAATATCGTTTATCTTTGTATGATTTGTTGCTCTATGTAACTGATCCTGCATCGTGTCTTACGGGTATCATATCAATTCTGGATATTTATCATTCTTTTCCAGGATATAAACTAAATCTTCAAAAGATTGAACATTACCCCATTAACACAGCAGGTTTGCAACTTCAGGAAGCTGATTTGCCCTTTAAAATCTCTCGTTCTGGATTCAGGTATCTTGGCATCAATGTGATGCATACATTCTCAGGCCTTTTGTCTGCAAATTTTACCCTGCTCATGACTAAAGTGAAATCTGATTTGCAGAGATGGAATAATCTGCCTCTCTCTTTAATTGGGAAGATTAATGTTGTTAAAATGAGTGTTTTGCCTAAATTTCTTTATTTGTTTCAATCAATTCCCTTATTCTTACCAAAACATTTCTTTGACTCCTTAGACAAAATGATTAGCTCTTTTATTTGGGGTGTGAAGCCCCCGAGGGTCCGCAAATCATTACTCCAACGATGTAGGTTCAATGGTGGTCTTGCTTTACCGAACTTTCAATTCTACTACTGGGCTACTCACATTCATAAAATACGTTGTTGGGTTGATTTTCCTTATTTAGCTTGGTGTGAACTGGAACCCTCTCTTGCCCTCCTTCATCTTCTATATTTGCTCTTATATATTCCTCTCTTCCAACCAAGGTTTCATTGTTTATCAAAAATCCTGTTGTGCTTAATACTTTAAAGATTTGGTATCAATTCAGGAAACATTTCAAATTTGTAGCTGCATCTCCTTTAGGTCCAATATGAAACATCACCTGGTTCCTCCCTCACATTTGGATTCCGTTTTTTTCGTTATACATATGTAGTGTTTTTCCTTAAACTTGAGAAAATTAAATATACATTGAGGGGATGTACTGATACTTTTTATCCCAAGTGGCAAACTTATATTTTCATACTATACAGACTTGGAAGATCTTCCAGACTAAGGGCTGGTTTGTTAAATGTTGTTATGTGTGGGTGCACTCTTCACTTAATTAGCCAGGGTGGGATGGGTGGGGTGTGTGACTGATGGTATGCTTGCATGATATATAACATTTTTTTAATATATATAATTTTTTTAATTATTTCTATTTATTTTATGTTTCTGTATATTTTTTTTTCTTTAGTCTAATATCTGAATGTTTCTTATTAACATGCCTTTTTTCATTTTTGTGTTGATTTATTTAAAATGAAAAATAAAATTTATAAGGGAGCGACAGGGAGAGAGAGAGACAGAGAGATAAAGACTCTGTCCCGAGTCCCGGCTCCCCTCCTCCATCACCCCGGCCGCCCACCCATCAGCCCCACCCGAGATTGACGGTCGTGTTGCGGCGGCGGGACCCGGCGCAGGCCCGACCCCAGGCCCGGCTCCCCGAGCGCAGGCTCCGCCAACCCTAGGACCAGTCACTGTCTCCCGGGTGCGAGACCGCGGCCTGGCCGGAGACTGGACCCCGACCCCGCCCCGCCCCCCGAATCCCCAGCCAGCGCGCCCGCCCTGATCCACCGGAGCCTCTCACCGCGTCCGGCCCGGCCCGGGTCGGCCCGGGTACTCACGGCTCATCCCGCCCGCTGCCCGTTGCCCCGGAGACAGAGGGAGAGAGACTGCGCGGCGCAGGGGCCTCAGCCGGGACATGACGTAACTGTCCCGCTGCCCGTTGCCCCGCAGGCAGAGAGAGGGGCATCAGCCCGGAAATGACGTCTCGGCCCGGGCCCGTTGCCCCGCAGACAGAGAGAGGGGCATTAGCCCAGAAATGACGTCACGGCCAGATGGAGCCGACCCGCACTGGACGGTGAGAGAGAGACGGGGGGAGGTGAGAGAGAGGGTGAGTTCGGAGGGGAGAGGGACAGTTCTGAGCGATGGGAGGCTGAGAGGTGCAGGAATAAGGGAAGAGGTTCAGAGAGAGAGGAGACAGTCCGGGGGAGGGAGGGAGGGGTGAGAGGCTGGAGGTTGGAAAAGGTGTGAAGTGAGCAGCGGGGGGAAGCGGGGAGCAGAGGGAGGGGGAGGGATTCAAGGGGGAGTGGGTTTGGTGCCGAGGCGGATGAATGGGGGGGGGGCAGGGATCTGGGGGGGGAGAGGGAGGGGTCAAGTGAGTCATGGAAGAGGGTAGGGAGCCTGGTGGGGGTTCACACTGGGGTTGGGGAGGAGGGGGAGGGAGCAAAGGGGGGTAAAGAGCAGGATGCTCTTTTCAAAGGGGGGTAAAGAGTAGGGGTAAGGGGCAGGGAGCCACGGGGTGGAGGTCACATTGTTTGGGGATGGGGAGGGTATTGTAGTTTAGGAAGTCATACCAGGGCAGGATCTGCACTATGACTGGTGGGGCACTGGGGGAATGTGTGGAGCCGAGGTATCTAGGAGTGTAGGTACGAGTTGGGCTGAAGGGCCTCTTTCCAACGCTGTATCACTGGACGTCTCTGTGACAAAGTGCGGGAGTAACTCAGCGTGTCAGGCAGCATCTGTGGAGAAGATAGACATAAAGTGGTGGAGTAACTCAGCGGGTCAGGCAGCACCTGTGGAGAAGATAGGTGCAAAGTGCTGGGGTAACTCAGTGGGCCAGGCAGCATCTGTGGAGAGAAGGAATGGGTGAGGTTTTGGGTCAACAGGTTTAGTTTAGTTTAGAGATGCAGCATGGAAACAGGTCTTTTGGCCCGCGGAGTCCGCGTTGACCAGCGATCACCCCGTACATTAGCACTATCCCACGCACATTGGGGACAATTTAGCAATTTTGCAGAGGCCGATTAATCTACAACCCAGAACGTCTTTGAAATGTTAGAGGAAACCGGAGCACACGGAGTAAAAATCCATGCAGGTCAAGGAGAGCACAGACAGCACCCATAGTCAGGATCGACCCTGGGTCACTGGCAGTGAGGCAGCAACTATACCGCTGCGCCAGTGTGCCTTGCAGAATTAAATAATGGCTTCCTCCACCATAAATGCACTCAATATGTGCTAGTAATGTCCTGTTTGCCAGCTTGTTGACTCTCTGTGTTCCCCCCCAGCAGGGTTTAGGAGCCGTTGCTGTGGACAGAGAGACGGGGACATGAGCGGCTATTGAGGGTGGCCAGGGTGCAGGTGAGCCCCCATCTGCTTGGTGTGCGGGCCGAGCTTCGACAGGCTGAGCTTCGATGGAGGATCACATGACGGGGCATAACAAGGTGAAGCGTTATGAGTGTGACGTGTGTGGCAAGGACTGGCAGTGCCCAAGCGAGCTGGAGACCCACCGGCGGGTGCACACGGGAGAACACCCCCTCAACTGCTCAGAGTGGAACAAGAGTTTCAAGACGGCGAATGTCCTGGAGTCCCACCGGCAAGTGCACATGGGCGAGAAGCCCTATGGCTGCTCCACATGCAGCAAGAGCTTTACCCTGTTGTCACGGCTACGGGTGCACAGCAGTGAGTGGCCCTTCACCTGCTGCGACTGCGACAAAGGCTTCAAGTCGTCCAATTACCTGAAGGTGCACAGCTGGCTGCACACCGGCGAGCGTCCCTACACCTGTGCCCAGTGCGGCAAGGGCTTCACCCAATCCAGCAGCCTGCTGGAGCACCAGCGCACCCTCACCGGCGAGCGCCCCTACACCTGTGCCCAGTGTGGCAAGGGCTTCCACCAGGTCCAGCAGCCTGCTGGAAAACCAACGCACCTACACAGGACAACGCCCCTACACCCAGTGCAGCAAGGGCTTCACGCGCTCCACCAGGCTGGTGTCCCACCATCGAGTGCACGCCGGTGACTGTCCCGTCCCCAGCCCTGTGTGTGGAGAGCGCTTTGCCATGACATCCCATGCCCTGTCTCACCAGCACCGGCGGGCCCACGCCGGCAAGCAGCTGCTCCCACTGTGACAAGAGCGCATGGGGGCTGCAGGAGCACCAGCGGTTACACACCAGAGAGGGACCATTGGTGTGCGCTGAATGTGGCAAGGGTTTCACCCGCATGTCCAACCTGTGGCAGCAACGGCGTACCCATTGCTGTGCGCGTCCCTTCCCCTGCCGGTCCTGTGGTCAGGGCTTCACCTGCATTGACCACCTGCTGGAGAATCGGCGAGTCCACACTGGCCAGCGCCCCTTCACCTGCCCGCTCTGTGGCAAGGCCTTTGCCCGCTCCTCCAGCCTACTGGCATATGGCCACGTGGATAGGCGCAGTTTAGGTAGACACAAAATGCTGGAAGGAATGGGTAACGTTTCTGGTCGAGACCCTCTTCAGTCTCGACCAGAAACAACACCCATTCCTTCTCTCCAGAGAGGCTGCCTGTCCCGATGAGTTACTCCAGCATTTTGTGACCTTTTTTGTGAACCAACATCTGCAGTTCCTTGCTTTTAAACCATTCTGGTTAACCATCTCTGCACCTTCCCCAAAGCCTCCACATCAATCATGTAATGGAGTGACCAGAACTGTATGCAATACTACACATGCTACCTGACGAATGTCCCTTAAAGCTGTACATATACATTCCTCTCTCCTTACCTCACACCCTTTTATCTCCTTTTTTCACTCGCTTCAGTCACGTCACTCATCTGCCGATCAATCCCTCATCTGTTAACATAGTGTCAGTCTGAAGAAGGGTCCCGAGCCGAAATGACACCTAGCCATGTTCTCAACAGATGCCGCCTGATTTGCTGAGTTACTCCAGCACTCTGTGAAACGTTACCTATCCATGTTCTCCACAGATGCTGCCTGACCTGCCGAGTTACTGCAGCACTTTGTGTGAGTCACAGTGTGGAAACAGGACCTTATGCCCAACTGGCCCACAGTGACCAATATGTCCCGGCTACACTAGTCCCACTTGCTTGCTTTCGGTCCATATCCCTCCAAACTTGTCCTATTCATGTATCTGTTTAACTATTTCTTAATCGTTGGGATAATCCCAACCTCAACTACCTCCTCCGTCAGCTTGTTCTCTGGTCCTCAAATCCCTCACTCTGGTGAAGATATTCTGTGCATCTAACTAAATTGTGTTTTATTCAAGATTCCAACATCTGTAGTTCCTTGTGTCTACCTCACCTATATCCAGCTATCACTTTTGAAGGTTTCAACCTGAAGCATCGCCCATTCCTTATCTCTAGAGATGCTGCCTGTCCCGCTGAGTTACTCCAGCATTTTTTATCCACTTATCACTTGCCAGGCTTTGTCCAGCCCCCATCTCTGTTTTCCAGCTTCCTCCCCCCATCCTCTCCAATCAGTCTGTAGAAGGGCCCTGACTCAAAACGTCTGTCCATTCCCTCTAAAGCGGTGAAGGGTCAGGCCGCATCTGTAGAGGGAAGAGAATCTAAGGCGACCACTCCCACCTCTCCTTTCCAACTTTCTCCACCCCGCACACCAAGCAATCTGAAGAGAGGCCTGACCTAGAATGTTGCCTGTCCATGCTCTCCAGAGGTGCAAGTTACTCAAGGAGATTGTGTCTCTTTTTTTAAACTAGCATCTGCAGTTCCTTGTATCTAGACTATAACCACATAACAATTACAGCACGGAAACAGGCCATCTCGGCCCTTCTAGTCCATGTCGAACACTTATTCTCCCTTAGTCCCATCTACCTGCACTCAGACCATAACCCTCCATTCCTTTTCCGTCCTTATACCTATCCAATTTATTTTTAAATAATAAAATCGAACCTGCCCCCACCACTTCCACTGGAAGCTCAGTCCACACAGCTACCATTCTCTGAGTAAAGAAGTTCCCCCTCATGTTACCCCTAAACTTCTGTCCCTTAATTCTCAAATCAAGTCCTCTTGTTTGAATCTTCCCTATTCTCAATGGAAAAAACGTATCCACGTCAACTGTCTATCCCTCTCATCATTTTAAAGACCTCTATCAAGTCCCCCTTAACCTTCTGCGCTCCAAAGAATAAAGACCTAACTTGTTCCACCTTTCTCTGTAACTTAGTTGCTGAAACCCAGGCAACATTCTAGTAAATCTCCTCAGTACTCTCGGTTTTGTTGACATCCTTCCTATAATTTGGCGACCAAAATTGTACACCATACTCCAGAATTGGCCTCACCAATGTCTTGTACAATTTTAACATTACATCCCAACTTCTATACTCAATGTTCTGATTTATAAAGGCCAGCACACCAACAGCTTTCTTTACCACCCTATCTACATGAGGTTCCACATTCGGAGAACTATGCACAGTTATTCCTAGATCCCTCTATTCAACTGCATTCCTCAATTCGCTACCATTTACCATGTACGTCCTATTTTGATTTGTCCTGCCAAGATGTAGCACCTCAAACTTACCAGCATTAAACTCCATCTGCCATATTTCAGCACACTCTTACAAATGGCCTAAATCTCTCTGTAGACTTTGAAAATCTACTTCATTATCCACAACACCATCTATCTTAGTATCATTTGCATACTCACTAATCCAAATTCCTACACCATCATCCAGATCATTGATGTATATGACAAACAACAGTGGACCGAACACAGATCCCTGAGGCACCCCACTAGTCACCAGCCTCCAACCTGACAAACAGCCATCTACCATTACTCTCTGACATCTCCCATTCAGCGACTGTTGAATCCATCTTGCTACTCCACCATTAATACCCAACAATTGAACCTTCTTAACCAACCTTCCATGTGGAACCTTGTCAAAGGCCTTACTAAAGTCCATATAGAAAACATCCACTGCTTTACCCTCATCAATTTCCCTAGTAACCTCTTCAAAAAAATCAAGAATATTCGTCAAACATGACTTTCCAGGCACAAATCCATGTTGACTCTGTATACTCTGAAATTTAGAAGGATGAGAGTGGATCGAATTGAAACATACAAGATTATTAAGGGATTGGACACGCTAGATGCTCGAAACATGTTTCCAATATTGGGGGAGTCCAGAATCAGAATCCACACAGATTAAGAATAAGGGGTTGGCTATTTTGGACTGAGATGAGGAAAAGCTTTTCCACCCTGAGAGTTATGAATCTGTGGGATTCTCTGCCACAGAAGGTAGTGGATGCCGGTCATTGGATGTTTTCAAGAGAGAGCTAGATAGAAAATTGAAGATAGCGGAGTCAGGGGATATGGGGAGAAGGCAGGAACAGGGTACTGTTTGGCTTTGATCTGCCATGATCACATTGAATGCGGTGCTGGCTCGAAGGGCCGAATGGCCTACTCCTGCACCTATTGTCTATGTTGCTGTGTTTCTTCCCCTCTCTCTGATCGCAGGCACGACTGCCTTGACGAACACACCTCACGGTTCTTGGTATGTTCAAGCGCTCACGCATGTTCTTGCTTCACACTCTAAGGACACGCGTGGCAGATATGTTGGTAAAGTTAAATTTCTACCATCTCCCCTCTTTCGCTCCCCCCCTCTCTCCCCTCGCTTAGTTCAGATGCAGTGCGGAAAAAGGCCCTTCGGCACACGGAGTCCGCGCTGACCAACGATATCCGCCCACTAACACTATCCAATACATTCATTCCCCCATTCCCCACCATCCAATTCCCCCCTCTCCTCACTCACTCCTTCCTCTTTACTCCCTCCCCCACAGTCCCCTCCCCCCGAGCGAGGCCGCGAGCGGGCGTGTGTGAAACGGGCGCCGATCTGACCCATGGTGCCGGCCCACCTCATTGTGACGTCATCAGTCGAAGCTGGTTTTAGAATCTGTGTGTGAAAGTCGGTTTAAAAGGTAGTTTTATCTTTCTCTAAAACTTGAATCACCAATAAGTGGTGAAATATCGAATCAAATTTTAAGTGATCACAGCGTAGAGCGGATAAATGTGAGTCAGAATATGCAAAAATCTAAGCATCACCGCGTAGCGTTTTGGCGAAAATATTTAAAAAATCGAGACACATACAAGATGAAACTTTTATATATATAGAGATTTACGTTTCATTTACAGATGATAAACCAGTAACAGACAATGTTCTGTGAATGAAGAATTTGAACAATGCTGCTGTTGTCACCATCAATCCGCAGCAGGAGCGGGGGCCGCTGATGGTGAAGTCTCATCCGGGATCCTGCAGGTCCAGCTGCAATAAGCGAGTTCGGTATTCCGAAAATCGCATGGAATCAAAGGTCATTCGAGAATTAAAACAGCGAACGGCGTGCCTGGTGGTGGGGGAAAGCGGGATGTAACAGCGAGAGAGAGGGAGTAGATGCGAGTGGGAGACGGGGAGAGAGTAAACCGACGGTGAGAGGTGGGGGAGAGAGAAGGGAGGGGTTAAAGACATGCGTGCGGAGACAAGGGAGAGAAATTTCAGTTAGACAGCCAACCACTGGTAAAGCCATGGCTCGTTGCTTCTAAGAGAGTCGAGAAAAAATCCTCAATCGAGAGAATGCAACTTAAAATCCCCTCTTCTCGACAGCGCTGGAGATTTCCGCGTGCGCTACAAACAAATCACCTACAGTTAGCGTTGAGTATTCTTACCGTCCTCGTCATACACCGGCGTTTTGTGAGAGTGATGTGAGGCATCGGCCATGCTCTGGAATCCAAGCCAGCCGCCGCCGAGCAGCGGTATCGAGGAATCAGCGCAGGACAGGTGAGCGGCCCACGGAAGCTGGTGTCTCTCCGCATGGCGCTGGACACCTCTACTCCCCGGGTCGGGCGCTGACTTCTCGATCCCGCGGCTGGCTAGGATTCCAGAGCATCGCCGATGCTTCACATCAGCTCCTGATCCCTCGCTGATCTGTCCGGATAATGTGACCGACGTTTGCTGAGCTGAAGGTGGGATCCAATCACTCTCACAAAACGTCGGTGTACGGCGAGGACCAGGACGGTTGGAACACTCAGTTCACTCAACGCAAACTTCTGCCCGCGGAAATCCCCGCTCCCATCTATCCAGACGGTGGCCTAGGCCCGTACACAGGAGGGGGGTCCAGGCCCGCAGCCATCGCAGAGGGGAGGTGCTGGCCGCAGCTCGACTCTGCCTGTCCCGCCGGTGGGATGGGCGGAGTTGAGCTGGAGTTGGTGCTCCATTTCCGCGCTGCAACGGGTCGGCGGGACAGGGAGAAACGAGCTGGAGCCCGTCTGGCTCCTCCAGCCCCCCCGGACGGGACACTTGGGAGCGGACGGGGAGGAGACGAGGACGGGGACGAGACGAGGACAGCCCAGCGGCGGCTGGTTAGGGACGAGATGCAGGTCTGCCCCCAGCCATCGGCACGGCCGCCGACAGTGTTTATCCCAAGCGACCCATGACCTGTGCATGCGCAGTCAGAATACCGAACTCACTAATTCCCCTCCCCGCCCCCCCCCCACCCCCCCCCCCCCCCAACTGGGGGGGGGGGGGGGGCAGCACCGGATATCCGGCATCAGCGGCAGTGCCGCGTATCCGGGTTGCGTGACATCAGGCAGGGTCGGCTCTAACGTCACAGCCGGCCGGCCCGGGATCCGTTGCGGCCGTTTAAAGGGGAGGGCGGGGAATCAGCCAACAATATTCCAGTCCCCAGGGCAGTGACGTTTACACCGGAGATGTTCACACGTCCACGCTCAGTCCGCATCTGATTCCCCACAGACTCTGCAGCTGGTTCCGTCCATCTTCACTGAACTTATTCTCCCCCAGCCTGAAACAAGTTGAGGAATAAAGAAGAAATAAACAGATGAAACAACAGTGTCAATAACAGGAACTGTGGTTAGTATTTCAACAACATTTACAGAACAAAATCACAGCAGAAGCCCGCGGATCCCCTGATATTTTGTCACATTAAACATTAACACAAACACTCACATGATCCGCTCCAGACTCGGGAGGGTCAGTATGAGGCGGCGGAGAGCGGGGACAGATCGGTCTGTGAGGGAGTTGAATGCCAGCCTCAGCTCTGTCAGTGAGGGGTTTGTACTGAGAGCAGAAATGATATCCTCGGCTCCAGAATCTGTGAGACCGACATTGTCCAGCCTGGTGATGAGAGAGAGTGAGGGTGAGGGACACAGAGAGACAGGAGACGGTGCAATTCCTCAGTGTTTATCAGAGACACAATTACTGATCATATTAATGTTCAGTGTCAGACACCCACTGTCTGTAAATACAATCTCTCACAGTCTGGGACTTACAATAGTCTCTGTGTTTTACAGTCAGGGTTCCTCAGAGCCGCAGACACCAGTCTCACTCCGGAATCTCCCAGTTTATTATTATTCAGATGCAGTTCCGTCAGAGAGGGGATTGTACTGAGAGCGGATGCGAGATCCTCGGCTCCAGAATGTGTGAGACCGACACTGTCCAGCCTGGAGATGAGAGAGAGTGAGGGTGAGGGACACAGAGAGACACGAGGCGGTGCAAATCCCCAGTGTTTGTCAGTGACACAATTACTGATCATATTAATGTTTAGTGTCAGACACCCAGTGACTGTAAACACAATCTCTCACAGTCTGGGACTTACCACAGTGTCTGTATTTTACAGTCTGGGTTCCTCAGAGCTGCAGACAGCAGTTTCACTCCAGAATTTCCCAATTTATTCTCACTCAAGTTCAGCTCCGTCAGTGAGGGGTTTGTACTGAGAGCAGAAACGAGATCCTCGGTTCCAGAATCAGTGAGACCGATGTATTCCAGCCTGGAGATGAGAGAGAGCGAGAGTGAGGGACACAGAGAGACAAGAGACGGTGTAAATCCCCAGTGTTTATCAGTGACACATTTACTGATCATATTAATGTTCAGTGTCAGACACCCAGTGACTGTAAACACAATCTCTCTCAGTCTGGGACTTACCACAGTGTCTGTATTTTACAGTCCGGGTTCCTCAGAGCCGCAGACACCAGTTTCACTCCAGAATCTCCCAGGTTGTTGTCTCCCAGTCTAAACACAAACAGACAGAGTAAGAAACAAACTGATATCCCGGGGTTGAGATAACTTCTCCCAAAGGGATATTTATGGAAACACCTCAGCGAATGATTGAATAAATTTCTGTGGGTGTGGTGTTTAGTGACTTTGACCATTTATTCTCATTCCCCAACGACCGGGAAATGTTCCCTGTGCAGAGAACGATGGCAACACGCTTGACGCGGGGGGGGGGGGGGTGGTGTTAAAATAGGAGGGATGCCCCCCGTGCACAGTGACGGCCACTCGGCCCCATAGAAGGGGTGTGCAGAGAACGATGGGAACACGCTTGACCCGGGGGGGGGGGGAGGGGTGGTGTTAACATAGGAGGGATGCCCCCCGTGCGCAGTGACGGCCGCTCGGCCCCATAGAAGGGGTGCTGGACGGAAGAATAAAATAGTGAAACAACTTTACAGTTCAGTGTTAGCGGCAAACGGACAGTTACCTCAAGTACTGACACTTGTGCAGAGCTGGTCCCAGCTGCTGGAGACCTTCACACTGAATGTGGCAGCTCGTCAGATCCAGGTGTTTGATTGTATCACAGATCTTGATGGCATGAGACAGGACCGCACAGTCAATCGGCGTCAGTCCCAGTCCACAGAATGAAAGTGTTTCCACAGATCCCAGTGTCTGCTGAGCCAGTACAGGATTCTGAGAGTCAAACAGGTAGTGCAGCGTGTTCAGGAAGCTCCGTTTACCTAGCAATGTTACAAAATTTTGAGATTTTAAAAATCAAGTCTGCAATTTATCCCATCAGATAAAACATAAAAATAAATGTAATTTGACAGCTAATTCACTTTCATATGTTCAGTATTAAAAAAGTTATGGGCATTTTCATATTCGGAAATTAGCATCTTGTTCCCCATTGCCTTTCCATTGACTTAACTCAAAAGCTGTGATCTAGGACAGTCAAAAGCCCAGAACCTTCTTAAAAATTAAGTGAACTCAATGAAATGTTCACTTATTATAGATTGAAGCATTCTGAAACAAATATGGAACATTACTTGGAGGACCTGAAATTAAAGCATATAATTAGTTAGTTATCTAATTGTAGCTAATTACAAAATTCAATTACTAGATCTAAACATCTATCAATTTCTTAAGAAATGATCAACATTTTTAAATTGCCTAAGTGTCCAAATAACATTCACACAATAATCCACAATATAACATGATTTTTAAATCTCATTTTAATGAATTTATAGGCCAAATGGAAGGAATTTAGTGTTTAATGCCTGTAAATTAATGGCCATTTAAATCAACTTGCGAGTGGGTTTTAGTGGGATGCGGTGGATTAGAACGTTGCGGTTTGCGAAGTCGGTATGAAAAATACAGCCGGTTCATACTTTTTTTTTGTCCCTTTCTCGCAACATGAAAATGTGATTAAATGTTTCCTAAAAACAAAGTTTTTATGTAAAAATAAATGTTGTCCCTTCTTTTATCGCCTACGTTAGGTCCGTTCTGCTGTCAGTGTTCAGAGCTTAAGAAGTTGATTTTTAAACTACTCTAGTTAATAAATAAAGTAGCATAGTTTAAAAATAACTTCATGAATGAAATGTTGGAGCGATTTCTCTTTAGCGACGAAATGGCCCGACATAGATCGATTTGGACTGCCTACGAAAAAACGGGATTTAAAACCCGCCCCCCTCTGAAAGGTGCCAAAGTCACGCACACGGGGAGCGGCAGAACTGCAGCGCTGCTAAAGGTAGGTATTGTAACATACCTACTTTGACCAGCTTCACTCCTTGTGTTTCCAGCCCGGCGTTTACTGCCTCCTTCACCCAGTCAATCACTTGGCAGATTGTTTGATGAGGGAATGGACCCAGGAACTCCTTCAGGATCCAAGCTGACCATGGGGAGGAGAGACCAGCGACAAAACGGAGAAATACTTCAAATCGCCCGTCTGTCATGCCATGGGCTTCAATGAGGAGTGTCTTGATATCCCCGCTATCTGGAGACATGAATTGTGCGAGTGCGGCTACAAACTCTTGGATGGTGAGGTGTGTGAAGGTGTACACCATGCTCCGGGCTGAATCCTCTCTCTCCAAAAGTTCCATCAGGAACCCGGTCAGGAACTGGGAAGGCTGCAGATTGTATTTGATCAAATCTCCATCTATGTACACAATGGTCTTCTCAGCCACTCCAGTGAAGGCCATCTGACCAACCCTCAGTTGCACCTCACAGGGGCTCCCAATCTCACGACTGTGGTTTTTCAGGATGTTGTAAATAAAGTAGCTATATAGTTGGGTGATGGTCTTGGGAACTCGCTGCGGGTCCCGGTCTGTTTGTGTGAAGAACGGGCCCAGTGTCAGGCCGAGGATCCAGCAGCAGGAGGGATTGTAGATCATGGTGTACAGGATCTCGTTCTCCTTCACATGTTTGAAAACAGCTGCAGCCACCGTCTAATCTTCAAATTACCTGGTGAAATATTCCTTCCGTTCCTCACCAACAAATCCCAGGATTTCAGCCCAGACACTGATCTCTGCCTTTTCCAGTAAATGTAATGCAGTGGGGAGGGTGGTCACTGGCACTGAACACCCTGGGAGCAGCTTGTGCTGGATTAAACTGTACACAATGTCAGACACTTTACACCGGGATTCAGTATCTGGGCACTGGTGCTGAGGTTCTGTGTCTCTCCGACTGTCAGCAAAATCGATTCTATCCTTGAATTCATCCAAACCGTCGAATATAAACAGCAGTCCCTTTGGATTCTTCCAGACCTTTCCTAGCATATTTCCAAAGTAAGGATACTGATCCAGAATCAGTTCCCTCAGGGTTACTCTGCTGTTAATACTGTTCAAATCCCGGAATTTGAAACTGAAGACAAACTGGAAGTGTTGATAAATTTTCCCCGTGGCCCAGTCATGAACAATCTTTTGCACCATTGTTGTTTTTCCGATCCCCGGGACTCCTGCCACTGATGCTGAACTCCCAGATCCGGATTTGCTCCAGGAAAATCTGCTATGGAATAATTGATATATCCTTATTTATTCCAGTTTTCCCCGGAGACATTCCTCTCTCCACACTTCAGGGTCCCAGCCTCTCGCCAGCAGCTTATGTTCCACCAGTGTCTGATCTCGAACAGTGGAGATGACTGTGAGCTCAGCGTATCGATCAAGAAGCTGAAAATCCTTAACCTTCTCCTTCATCAGGATGGTGTTCATGCTCAGTGTTTCAGTCTGTGCTCGCAGTCTCCTTGTGTTTCTGTTGAACATCTTGCACGGGAACAGGCAGATAATGGACACAATGTTAGGTAGCTCAACTCAAAACTCAACATTAAAAACTACAAGAATGAGTTCAATTAAGTCAATTAACTGACTCTTTGGTTATCTACCTCTATGGTTATGCTCGGACTATCCTTGATCAGACTTTCCTCATTTTACCTTGCACTAAATGATAATCCCTCATAGTTTATCTATACTGCAAATGGCTTGATTATAATCACATATTGACTTTCTGCAAAAGCTTTTCACCGTACCTCAGTACATGTAACAATACACTAAACTAAGCTAAACCTGAATCTACAGGCAAAGAAGCGATCCATAGTGAATCCCCGTGTCAGTCAAACAATTGCTTAGCGTTTAATCTTCTGATTTCCCATTCTGCAAAGCTCTGAACAGTTTCAGTATTGCATCAATTCTAACAAGCCGTTGGTGTGAACTGTACATTTCAACACTCACCTTCCATATGAGAGGGTAATTCAGATAAACGTTTGGTGATGTTCATGTATTCTTGCGGATCAAGACCTGTTCAAATCAACAAGCATTCATTAAACCTGACTTGAATAACATTGTTAACTTCAGTGTTTCAATGTGATATTCAGTTCAGTGTGTTGATTTACCGTACCGAGCTCCTGGATTTCTTTCAGTATTTTGTCCAGCTTTGGTAATTCATTCTGCATTTTCACAAAGGATTCCCACATCACCCGCCGGGCACGGTTGCCATTCCCCATCACCAGACTGAGGAAGAGTGTGGAACTGTCTCCGCGGTTTCCCTTTACCGCAAGCTCAGCGACACTCTGAAGAACAACAATGAATATATTGAGAAGTGACCGAGACAAAGCTAATGGGGAGGGAATTAGCTGTTCAGTGATGGGATATTCTGGTAGTTTGGAGCATAGTGGCAGGCATTGGTCTGCCTCTTCATACACCCATGACACTGTGACAATAGACAATAGGTGCAGGAGTAGGCCATTCGGCCCTTTGACCCACCACCGCCATTCAATGTGATCATGGCTGATCATCCCCAATCAGTACCCCATTCCTGCCTTCTCTCCATATCCCCTGACTCCGCTATTTTTAAGAGCCCAATCTAGCTCCCTCCTGAAAGCATCCAGAGAACCTGCCTCCACCGCCCTCTGAGGCAGAGAATTCCACAGACTCACCACTCTCTGTGAGAACAAGTGTTTCCTTGTATCCGTTCTAAATGGCTTACTGCTTATTCTTAAACTGTGCCCCCTGGTTCTGGACTCCCCCAACATCGGGAACATGTTTCCTGCCTCTAGTGTGTCCAAACCCTTAACAATCTGATATGTTTCAATGAAATCTCCTCTCATCCTTCTGAAGTCCTGAGTGTACAAGCCCAACTGCTCCACTCTCTCAGCATTTGACAGTCCCTCCATCCCGGGAATTACCCTTGTAAACCTACGCTCACTCCCTCAATAGCATGAATGTCCTTCCTCAAATTAGGGGACCTAATTTGCTGGAAGGTGCTGACAAACTGTATACTCCCAGAGTCCTGACAGTACGAAACTCACTTCACACCTGGCCGTGTCCAAGAACACAGCCGAGTACAGCACAGGAACAGGCCATTCAGGCCAATGATGGCTATGTTGACATTGATGTGAAATTAATCCAATTCCGTTTGGCCTCACATGGACTGCATTCCACTAGGAATGGACGCATCCAGTCCAACCTGCATTTCTTGCTGCTCTGCATTTTGAAGCTATTATGTTCTTTCATCCACATTCTTACCCTCTGTGAGCCGGCATTCACTCATTGACCAGATAACTTTTTTATTTCTATACCCACCCCAGTTTTACCCGATCAAAGACATCTCTCTCTTGTATATTTCCTGCAGCCCATCCCCTCCTTTTACTGCACATTCAAGCCCCTGTCCCATTTTCCCGAGTTACTCATGAATTCTCCCGAGATTTCCCCTTGATTCAAACTCGGAGTTGCCAGCCGTAGATACTCGGGGTTATTTATTTTACTGTGGACATTTTTCAACATGCTGAAAAAACGTCCCGACTTACATGATGCCCATACGACTGGCATTACGAGCCATTACAAAATATCTTCAGACTCCTATGGCCCCCCACGGACTCGCTACGGACATTCCCCAAGTTTGAATCAAGGGTAAAACTCGGGAGAATTCGTGAGTAACTCGGCAAAGTGGGACAGAGCCTTACTTGGCTTCTCTTCCCACAGATGCGTAAATAACCGACCTGCTGAATATTTTGTTTATATTGTAGATTTTAGCAAATGTACTTTTGTCTATTTTAATTGTCAATTGAATTATCAGCGAACAGTTGAATGTCATAGAGTAATTCAGCAGATCTGGCAGCATCTCTAACCCCTGTCCCACTGTACGAGGTAATTCAAGAGTTCTCCCGAGTCTCCCCTGATTCCAACTTGGAGAATTACGGTAATGGCGGCTCGTGGGGCTCTCATGGACACTTTTCACAGTGTTGAAAAATCTTCACGAGTTTAATGTGTTTCCCGGGTACCTGCCGTTACGAGCCGCTAAGAAACGTCCTGAGCTCCAACGTTCCCGTATTCAATGTACTTACCACGAGTCCGATTTTTTTTAAACTCGGGAGAACTCTTGAATTACCTCATGCAGTGGGACAGGGGCTTTAATATTATTGATTCGCTCCATAGATGCTGCCGCACCCGCTGAGTTTCTCCAGCACTTTTGTCTGCCCTCTCTAAATACTGTTCTTTTGTGCAGCACATTGGGTGTTTCTTTGTAAACCAGGATCTGGAGTTCCTTGTGCTTGTGCCTAATGCTTGTGGTTTCATGAGCTGAGCTAAATGTGACCAATGAAACTGATGACACTTGAGAAGTATTATCGTTTTTGATTCTGGTTCACAAGTTTACTGCTCCCTGACCGTTGTGCTAAGATGCATGTGTAGGAGGAACAGTTGGATCAGAATGGAACATTCTCAGAAATCCCCAGGTCACAGGTTTTATTTCTGATACCAGATCTGCAGGACGCAAACTGACCAGAGATCAGTGTCTCCATTGCACTACTCAGTGCGAGATGAATGGGACTGTATTGGTGACTCTTCCCCCCAATGCCGTCAGTTCCGTGACAGGAAACAGAAGTCACCGTGATGCTTCCACTTACCCCGTGTTCTTGTTCATTGAAACATCTCTCCCATCTCATCATGAAGCCGAGACGTTCAACCTTTTCTTCAATCGCCTGTTTCAGTCTCTCCAGATAGAATGTTGTCAGCTGGAACAATTGGTAGTCGTTCCACTGTGCCAGGAGCTCAGAGAATGTAGGCGTTAGATCTGTGTATACAAAGAGAGAAACTAAACACCATCTGAGTCAGTCCCCATGGCTCGCACTACAACAGCAACCTTTCAACAACAACAACAACAACAAGATCACCCTGGAGAAAGTACAACGCCAAGCAGCCCGCTTTGTATGTCATGACAAGGGCAAATCAAGCATGAATAAGATGCTGGTAGACAGAAATGCTGGAGAAACTCAGCGAGTGAGGCAGCATCTATGGAGCGAAGGAAATAGGCAACGTTTTAGGCTGAAACACTTCTTCAGAATAATATGCTGACCTCTCGGATGGGATATCCTAGAGCTCCGCAGAATCAGGCTAAGACTTATTGCAATTTACAAGGAGATTCACAAAATCACGCCACCAAATCTCCCACCATCCCAGAGCATCAACTGCCATGAAACAAGACAAAATAACGGTCCCTACAACATCAACTCTCTAAATTTCTGTAAACTTTGCTACCAATATTCCCTTTACCCAAGGACAATAAGATGTCCAATTTTACCGAAGCTAGTCGAAGCTAGTCTTCACATAGTAGAAGGAGTTCTGCATAGTCGAAGGAGGTCTTCAGCATGACACTTTTTCAAACTCTCCTAAACTCGCCAATTAGCTCGCCGCAGTGGGACAGCCCCTTTCGACCACCTACGTTTTTGTCCAAATCATGAACATGATTAGAAACGGCAGAGGTTCCAGAACTGATCCTTGCAGAATACTATTGGTCACGATCCTAGTCAGAATAACACTCCTCCACCATTATTCCTCTCTCATGGTTTCCCTCACTCTAAGCCCTTTGTTTTTTTTCTCTTCCCTGTCCCTACAGTCTTCACCATTCTGCAGCATCCACCCCCCTCCCATTTCACTCACCTGCCCCTTGGATGAGACTCGATGATTCCTTGTTTGATGGATCTCGGTCATGATGGATTTCGTCACTTGGGTCAGTTCCAGGGTCGTGAACCACGTCTCCTATTCCTCTCCCTCTGGACTGACATTGTTCCCTTTCCTCTTCGGTGGGTTCACATTCCATTGATGTTTTGTTCTCAATCCCACTTTGCTTTTCGGTCATTGTTCCTTTGTTGTGATCTTCTTTCTTTGATGAGGTGCCTGGCCAAAGTCTTTTTAAGACCTTGCCCACTTGAGTTAATATCCCACCTGAAAAAAAACATGAATTGCAGGTTGCAGAGCAATTTCTAATTGAGAAAACCACAGGTTTGGAATATCCGACAGCAATCTGAGCTGACATTCTGGGGCAAGTGGAAGTTAATGGTCGTCTTAGAAACAGAGCAAGAAAACCGGCCCTTCAGCCCAACCTAACCAAAATGCCCCATCTAAGCTAGTCCCATCAGTCCACGAGTTGACCATAATCTCTCTAAACCAATCTTTCTTTTGGGGGAAAGATTTAATAGGAATCTGAGGGGTAACGTTTTCACGCAGAAGGCGGTGGGTGTATGGAACAAGCTTCCAGAGGAGGTAGACAAGGCTGGGACTATCCCAAAGTTTAAGAACCAGTTAGACAGGTCGATGGATAGGACAGGTTTGGAGGGAAATGGGCCAAATGCGGGCAGGTGCGACTAGTGCAGCTGGATGTCCCTGGCTGGTGTGGGCAAGTTGGGCAGAAGGGCCTGTTTCCACGATGTAATCTGGAAATAACCACTGGAAGATTTGTTCTTTTAATCTGTGTACGATCACTCCTACCTGCCTGTGTAGTAATGGCAGGGTGATTCTACAGTAAGTGTCTACTTTGAAGTTTCTGGAAACCCTATTATAAAACTTAAATTTTTGCACCTTTGAATATTGTTTCACATAGATGAACAACTCTACTATGGGGAAAATATGTTTGGCGCAATCTTTTAGAGAATTTAATTATTTTTTCCTCTTCTTTTTCCAGGTTGCCCATTGCATTCAGTTATATCCGTCGCATTTTTTATGATGAACAACATTGCAAAATATAACTGAGTTAAGAATATAATATCACATTTTTGTTACAGTCTTTCAAATTATCGAGTATCTTCCTCGAATAAACCACCAAAAGAATAATTTTTCATTCATTAATAACGCATTAATTGTAAACCTTCGTAACAGTTTACTGCCGAAAATGTGGTGATTTTCAGCAAGAATGGTAACCTTCACATGTTCAAGAAGGAACTGCAGATGCTGGAAGATCGAAAGTAGACAAAAATGCTGGATAAACTCAGCGGGTGCAGCAGCATCTATGGAGCGAAGGAATTAGGCAACGTTTCGGGCCGAAACCCTTCAGGCCTTCATATAACTTATCACCAACTTTCTCCACAACACTATTAACTTCAGATGAATAGGCAGCGGCATATTGGCCATTGATCAATTACAATTGATAATTATGGTCATTGTATTATTTTACACATTGTTAGCATAAAATACTCGTGACGCATATGACTAGGCATGGTGGAGATGATCAAGTTTGGGAGCGTCACATGATGGAGATGACTAAAACTATCCTTAGGGCTAGGGGTCGGGCTAGCGCTGGGGCTAGGGCTCTGGTTAGGGTTGAGGTTGATGTTGGAGCTAGGGTTGGGGTTAGGGCTAGGATTAAGTTCAGGGTTGGGGCTGGGGTTGGGGTTGTCCTTGGGGTTGAGGTTGGGGTAGGGGCTGGGACTGGGGCTGGGGCTGGGTTTGGGGCTAGGTTTGGGGCTGGGGTTTGGGCTATGGCTAGGTTTGGGGCTAGGGTTGGGGCTAGGGTTGGGGTTGGAGCTGGGGTTGGGACTGCGGTTGGGGCTGGGGCTGGAGCTGGAGATGGGGCTGGGGCTGGGGCTGGGGCTGGGCTGGGGCTGGGGCTGGGGCTGGGTTGTGGCTGGGTCTAGAGATGGGGTTGGGGCTACGGTTGGGGTTGGCGCTGAGGTTGGGGCTAGGGTTGGGATTGGGGCTGCGGCTGGGGCTGGGGCTTGGCTTGGGGCTGGGTTTGGGGTTGGGGCTGGGTTTGGGGTTGGGGCTGGGTTTGGGGCTGGGGCTGGGGTTGTGAATAGGGATGGGGATGGGGCTAGGGATGGGGATGGGGATGGGGCTTGGGATGGGGATGGGGATGGGGCTAGGGTTGGGGCTGGGGTTGGGTTGGGGGCTGGTGTTGGGCTAGGGATGGAGTTTGGGGCTGGCGTCGGGGTTGGGGCTGGGTTTGGGGTTGGGGCTGGGGCTGGGGTTGGGGCTGGGGCTGGGGTAGTGACTAGGGATGGGGATGGGGCTAGTGATGGGGATGGGGCTAGGGATGAGGTTGCAGCTGGGGCTGGGGTTAGGGCTGGGGCTGGGGTTAGGGTTTGGGCTGGGGCTCGGGTTGGGGCTGGGGCTTGGGTTGAGGTTGGGGCTGGGGTTGGGGCTGGGGCTAGGATTGGGGCTGGGGTTGGGGCTGGGGCTGGGGCTGGAGCTGGGGCTGGGGTTGGGGCTGGGGTTGGGGCTGGGGTTGGGGCTGGGGTTGGGGCTGGGGTTGGGGCTGGGGCAGGGGTTGGAGCTAGGGTTGGGGCTGAGGCTGGGGCTGGGGTTTTGGTTGGGGCTAGGGTTCGGTTTGGGGCTGTGGTTGGGGCTGGGGCTGGGGCTGGGGCTGGGGCTGTTGTTGGAGCTGGGCTGGGTTTGGGGTTGGGGCTGGGGCTAGGGATGGGGTTGGGGCTGGGGTTGGGGCTGGGACTGGGGCTGGGGCTAGGGTTCGGTTCGGGTTGGGGCTGGGGTGGGGGGCGGTAGCTGGGGTTGGGGTTGGGGCTCGGGATGAGGTTGGGGCTAGGGTTGGGGTTGGGGCTGAGTTTGGGGCTACGGTTGGGGTTGCAGCTGGGCTGGGGTTGGGGTTGGGGCTAGGGATGGGGCTGGGGTTGGGGCTGGGGCTGGGGTTGGGGCTAGGGCTGGGGTTGGGGCTGGTGTTGGAGTTGGGGTTGGGGCTGGGGTAGTGGCTGGGGCTGGGGTTGGGGCTGGAGTTGGGGCTGGGGTTGGAGTTGGGGTCGGGGCTAGGTTTGGGCTGGGGCTGGTGCTGGGGCTTGGGTTGGGGCTGGTGCTGGTGTTGGGGTCAGGGCTGGGGTTGGAATCGGGGCTGGGTTTGGGGTTCGGGCTGTAGTTGGGGCTAGGGTTGGGGCTGGGGCTAGGGTTAGGGTCTGGGCTGGGGTTGGGATTGGGTTGCGGCTGGGGTTGGGTTGGGGCTATGGATGGGGTTGGGGCTGGGGTTGGAGTTGGGGCTGAGGTTGGAGTTGGAGCAGGGGCTAGGGTTCGGGTTCGGGTTGGGGCTGGGTTTGGGGTTGGGGCTGTGTTTGGGGTTGGGGCTGGGGCTGGGGTTGGGGCTGGGGTTGGGACTAGGGATGGGGATGGGGCTAGGATGTGGTTGGGGCTGGGGTTGGGGCGGGTTGCGGCTGGGGTTGGGGTTGAGGCTAGGGATGGGGTTGGGGTTGGGGCAGGGTTTGGGGCAGGGGTTGGGGCAGGGGTTGGGGCGGTAGCTGGGGTTGGGGTTGGGGCTAGGGATGAGGTTGGGGCTAGGGTTGGGGTTGGGGCTGAGTTTGGGGCTACGGTTGGGGTTGCAGCTGGGCTGGGGTTGGGGTTGGGGCCAGGGATGGGGCTGGGGTTGGGGCTGGGGCTGGGGTTGGGGCTAGGGCTGGGGTTGGGGCTGGGGTTGGAGTTGGGGTTGGGGCTGGGGTAGTGGCTGGGGCTGGGGTTGGGGCTGGAGTTGGGGCTGGGGTTGGAGTTGTGGTCGGGGCTAGGTTTGGGCCGGGGCTGTTTCTGGGGCTTGGGTTGGGGCTGGTGCTGGTGTTGGGGTGGGCTGGTGGAATCGGGGCTGGGATCGGGGCTGGGTTTGGGGTTCGGGCTGTAGTTGGGGCTAGGGTTGGGGCTGGGGCTAGGGTTGGGGTCTGGGCTGGGGTTGGGATTGGTTTGCGGCTGGGGTTGGGTTGGGGCTATGGATGGGGTTGGGGCTGGGGTTGGAGTTGGGGCTGAGGTTGGAGTTGGGCAGGGGCTAGGTTGGGGCTGGGTTTGGGGTTGGATGTTTGGGGTTGGGGCCTGGGCTGGGGTTGGGGTTGGGGATGGGGCTAGGGATGTGGTTGGGGGGGTTGGGGCGGGTTGCGGCTGGGGTTGGGGTTGGGCTAGGGATGGGGTTGGGGTTGGGGTTGGGGCAGGGGTTGGGGCAGGATTTGTGGCTGGGCCTGGGGCTGGGGCTGGGGCTGGGGTTTGGGTTGGGGCTAGGGATGTAGTTGGGGCTAGGGTTTGGGTTGGGGCTGGGGTTGTGGTTGGGGCTGGGGTTGTGGTTGGGACTGGGGTTGTGGTTGGGGCTGGGGCTGGGGCTGGGGCTGAGGTTGGGTCTGTGGTTGGTGTTGTGGTTGGAGCTGGGGCTGGGTGGTTTGGGGTTGGGGATGGGGCTGGGATTGGGGCGTGGGTTAGGGATGGGGATGGGGCTAGGGATGGGGTTGGGGCTGGTATTGGGGCTGAGGTTGCGGCTGGGGTTGAGGTTGGGGCTAGGGATGGGGTTGGGGCTGGGGTTGGAGTTGGGGCTGGGGTTGCGGCTACGGTTCGGGTTGGGGCTGGGTTTGGGGTTGGGGCTGTGGCTGGGGCTGGGGTTGGGGCTGTGACTAGGGATGGATATGGGGCTAGGGATGGGGTTGGGGCTGGGGTTGGGTTGCGTCTGAGGTTGCGGCTGGGGCTGGGGTTTGGTCTGCGGCTGGGGTTAGGGCTAGGGCTGGGGTTCGGGCTGGGGCCTCGGCTGGGGCTGGGGTTGGTGTCAGGGCTGGGGTTGGGATCGGGGCTGGGGTAGGGGTCGGGGCTGGGTAGGGTTCGGGGCTGGGGTTGGGGCAAGGGATGGATTGGGGCTAGAGATGGGGTTGGGGCTAGGGTTGGGGTTGGGGCTGAGGTTGGGGCTAGGGTTGGGATTGGGGCTGCGGCTGGGGCTGGGGCTTGGCTTGGGGCTGGGTTTGGGGTTGGGGCTGGGTTTGGGGTTGGGGCTGGGTTTGGGGCTGGGGCTGGGGTTGTGAATAGGGATGGGGATGGGGCTAGGGATGGGGATGGGGATGGGGCTAGGGATGGGATGGGGATGGGGCTAGGGTTGGGGCTGGGGTTGGGTTGGGGGCTGGTGTTGGGGCTAGGGATGGAGTTGGGGCTGGCGTCGGGGTTGGGGCTGGGTTTGGGGTTGGGGCTGGGGCTGGGGTTGGGGCTGGGGCTGGGGTAGTGACTAGGGATGGGGATGGGGCTAGGGATGGGGATGGGGCTAGGGATGAGGTTGCAGCTGGGGCTGGGGTTAGGGCTGGGGCTGGGGTTAGGGTTTGGGCTGGGGCTCGGGTTGGGGCTGGGGCTTGGGTTGAGGTTGGGGCTGGGGTTGGGGCTGGGGCTAGGATTGGGGCTGGGGTTGGGGCTGGGGCTGGGGCTGGAGCTGGGGCTGGGGTTGGGGCTGGGGTTGGGGCTGGGTTGGGGCTGGGGTTGGGGCTGGGGTTGGGGCTGGGGTTGGGGCTGGGGCAGGGGTTGGAGCTAGGGTTGGGGCTGAGGCTGGGGCTGGGGTTTTGGTTGGGGCTAGGGTTCGGTTTGGGGCTGTGGTTGGGGCTGGGGCTGGGGCTGGGGCTGGGGCTGTTGTTGGAGCTGGGCTGGGTTTGGGGTTGGGGCTGGGGCTAGGGATGGGGTTGGGGCTGGGGTTGGGGCTGGGACTGGGGCTGGGGCTAGGGTTCGGTTCGGGTTGGGGCTGGGGTGGGGGCGGTAGCCTGGGGTTGGGGTTGGGGCTCGGGATGAGGTTGGGGCTAGGGTTGGGGTTGGGGCTGAGTTTTGGGCTACGGTTGGGGTTGCAGCTGGGCTGGGGTTGGGGTTGGGGCTAGGGATGGGGCTGGGGTTGGGGCTGGGGCTGGGGTTGGGGCTAGGGCTGGGGTTGGGGCTGGTGTTGGAGTTGGGGTTGGGGCTGGGGTAGTGGCTGGGGCTGGGTTGGGGCTGGAGTTGGGGCTGGGGTTGGAGTTGGGGTCGGGGCTAGGTTTGGGCTGGGGCTGGTGCTGGGGCTTGGGTTGGGGCTGGTGTTGGTGTTGGGGTCAGGGCTGGGGTTGGAATCGGGGCTGGGTTTGGGGTTCGGGCTGTAGTTGGGGCTAGGGTTGGGGCTGGGGCTAGGGTTAGGGTCTGGGCTGGGGTTGGGATTGGGTTGCGGCTGGGGTTGGGTTGGGGCTATGGATGGGGTTGGGGCTGGGGTTGGAGTTGGGGCTGAGGTTGGAGTTGGAGCAGGGGCTAGGGTTCGGGTTCGGGTTGGGGCTGGGTTTGGGGTTGGGGCTGTGTTTGGGGTTGGGGCTGGGGCTGGGGTTGGGGCTGGGGTTGGGACTAGGGATGGGGATGGGGCTAGGGATGTGGTTGGGGCTGGGTTGGGGCGGGTTGCGGCTGGGGTTGGGGTTGAGGCTAGGGATGGGGTTGGGGGTTGGGGCAGGGTTTGGGGCAGGGGTTGGGGCAGGGGTTGGGGCGGTAGCTGGGGTTGGGGTTGGGGCTAGGGATGAGGTTGGGGCAAGGGTTGGGGTTGGGGCTGAGTTTGGGGCTACGGTTGGGGTTGCAGCTGGGCTGGGGTTGGGGTTGGGGCCAGGGATGGGGCTGGGGTTGGGGCTGGGGCTGGGGTTGGGGCTAGGGCTGGGGTTGGGGCTGGGGTTGGAGTTGGGGTTGGGGCTGGGGTAGTGGCTGGGGCTGGGGTTGGGGCTGGAGTGGGGCTGGGGTTGGAGTTGGGGTCGGGGCTAGGTTTGGGCTGGGGCTGGTGCTGGGGCTTGGGTTGGGGCTGGTGCTGGTGTTGGGGTCAGGGCTGGGGTTGGAATCGGGGCTGGGATCGGGGCTGGGTTTGGGGTTCGGGCTGTAGTTGGGGCTAGGGTTTGGGGCTGGGGCTAGGGTTGGGGTCTGGGCTGGGGTTGGGATTGGGTTGCGGCTGGGGTTGGTTGGGGCTATGGAGTGGGGCTGAGGTTGGAGTTGGAGCAGGGGCTAGGGTTCCGGTTCGGGTTGGGCTGGGTTTGGGGTTGGGGCTGTGTTTGGGGTTGGGGCTGGGGCTGGGGTTGGGGCTGGGGTTGGGACTAGGGATGGGGATGGGGCTAGGGATGTGGTTGGGGCTGGGGTTGGGGCGGGTTGCGGCTGGGGTTGGGGTTGAGGCTAGGGATGGGGTTGGGGTTGGGGCAGGGGTTGGGGCAGGGGTTGGGGCAGGATTTGGGGGGCCTGGGCTGGGGCTGGGGCTGGGGTTTGGGTTGGGGCTAGGGATGTAGTTGGGGCTAGGGTTTGGGTTGGGGCTGGGGTTGTGGTTGGGGCTGGGGTTGTGGTTGGGACTGGGGTTGTGGTTGGGGCTGGGGCTGGGGCTGGGGCTGAGGTTGGGTCTGTGGTTGGTGTTGTGGTTGGAGCTGGGGCTGGGTTTGGTTTGGGGCTGGGGCTGGGACTGGGGTTGGGGTTGGGGCTGGGGCTGGGGCTGGGGTTGGGGCTGGGGCTGGGGCTGGGGTTCGGGCTGGGGTTGGGGCTAGGGATGAGGTTGGGGATGAGGTTGGGGCTGAGTTTGGGGCTAGGGTTGGTGTTGCAGCTGGGCTAGGGTTGGGGTTGCAGCTTGGCTAGGGTTGGGGTTGGGGCTAGGGATGGGGTTGGTGTTGGCATGTGGCTGGGGTTGGGGCTGGGGTTGAGGTTGGAGCTGCGGTTGGGGTTGGGGTTGGGGCTGGGGCTGGGGTTGGGGTTGGGGCTGGGGCTAGGGATGGGGTTGGGGCTGGGGTTGGAGTTGGGTTTGGGGCTGGGGTAGTGGCTGGGGCTGGGGTTGGGTCTGGAGTTGGGGCTGGGGTTGGAGTTGGGGTCGGGGCTAGGTTTAGGCTAGGGCTGGTGCTGGGACTTGGGTTGTGGCTGGTGCTGGGGTTGGGATCGGGGCTGGGGTTGGTGTTGGGGCTGTAGTTGGGGCTATGGCTGGGGCTAAGGTTGGGGTCGGCTGGTGTTTGGATTGTGTTGCGGCTGGGGTTGGGGTTGGGGCTAGGATGGGGTTGGGGCTAGGGATGGGGTTAGGGTTGGAGTTGGGGCTGGGGTTGGAGTTGGGGCTGGGGTTGGAGTTGGGGCTGGGGCTGGGGCTTGGGGCAGGGGCTGGGGCTGTGTTTGGGGTTGGGGCTGGGGCTGGGGCTGGGACTAGGGATGGGGATGGGGCTAGGGATGGGGTTGGGGCTGGTATTGGGGCTGAGGTTGCGGCTGGGGTTGAGGTTGGGGCTAGGGATGGGGTTGGGGCTGGGGTTGGAGTTGGGGCTGGGGTTGCGGCTACGGTTCGGGTTGGGGCTGGGTTTGGGGTTGGGGCTGTGGCTGGGGCTGGGGTTGGGGCTGTGACTAGGGATGGATATGGGGCTAGGGATGGGGTTGGGGCTGGGGTTGGGTTTTGCGTCTGAGGTTGCGGCTGGGGCTGGGGTTTGGTCTGCGGCTGGGGTTAGGGCTAGGGCTGGGGTTCGGGCTGGGGCCTCGGCTGGGGCTGGGGTTGGTGTCAGGGCTGGGGTTGGGATCGGGGCTGGGGAGGGGTCGGGGCTGGGGTAGGGTTCGGGGCTGGGGTTGGGGCAAGGGATGGATTGGGGCTAGAGATGGGGTTGGGGCTAGGGTTGGGGTCTGGGCTGGGGTTGGGATTGGGTTGAGGTTGGGGTTGCGGCGAGGGTTGGGAATGAGGCTAGGGTTATTTACCCTCAATCTCCAGCGCCAGCATCTCCAGCTCTCTCCAGCTGGACACAATGGAGTCAGCCACAAGACACAGAACAAGATAATGGGAGTGGCATTCAATGTAAGTTAATTCCAGTAAAGTGCGATTAATGATAGTTCGAGGGCCTTCAATAGGGCGGACAGAACCAATCGCTAACTGATGATGAGCATGGTTCAGTTGCCTGATTATACAGTAGCTTGGAAGGAACTCTCATTGAATCTGGAGGTACGCGTTTTCACACCTATATCTCTTGGCTGGCGGGAGATGGGAGAAGAGGGGGTGATCGGCGTGAGACGCATCCTTCATTATGCTGGTGGCCTTGCCAAGGCAGCGGGAAGTGTGGATAGAGTCAATGAAGGGATGTTGGTTTAGTTACATTCACAACTCGATGCAACTTATTGAGGTCTTGAATGGAGTTCTTACAGAACCATAGATAGACACAAAAAGCTGGAGTAACTCAGTGGGAGAGGCAGCATCTGTGGAAAGAAGGAATGGATGAAGTTTCAGGTCGAGACCCTTCCTCTTCTCGACCTGAAACATCACCCATTTCTTCTCTCCAGAGATGCTGCCTGATCCGCTGATACTCCAGCTTTTTGCGTCTATCTTCAGTTTAAACCAGCATCTGCAGTTCTTTCTTACAAAACCATGCTGTCATGCACCTTGATAAAATGCTTACTACGGCACATCGGTAGATGTAGGTGAGAGTGTAGAGGGATTGGTGGCTGGCAGACCCATCATGGGTCAAAGGCCCATTTCTGCGCAGTATGACCCTTGATTCTGGACATTGATATTCTGACTTTTGTGATATCATAAACCAAAATGCGATGATTGATCACATAGTTCCTGCATCTGTCCACATGTGACTGTGCTGCCCCTGCTCAGCCCCTTCCCTATTGCCACTTTTTTGTTAACCTCAGTGTTTGCAACAGCTCCACCCATTGTCAGGGCAACATTTATATTTCACAGAAGGCTCTACAAACCTTTCTGTTTACTTGATGTAGATGTCACTGCAGCTCCTCCCCTATCGCCACCTTCAGCCATGATGATTCAAGAGTTCCAAACTGCTGTGGTTCTGGAATGAACAATATTAAGATATCCGTCAAGCAACAATTGAATGCGAATGATACCGCTACCTGGTGAACCAACACACACATTGTCTGATCTAATTAACCCGTCCTCCCAAGGTCATCGACTATCCGGGCTCACACAACGTCCGATAAACCATCTGAAATTTCAAATTCAACGCACTGCCTAATTCCCGCTTTTCTATTCTAAACATTATCTCCTCAAGAGAACTGGAAGATGACTGCATCCTTTTGCCTTAAAACTGACAGAAAGTGATTGTTTAATTCCTCTGCTGTTGAGCTTCTGCTGTTGGAATAACTTTAGTCACACGCTGTGATTAAGATCCAAAGACTTCATTAACATTACAGCATAGGTAACTAAGATGTAGCACATTACTCTAAAAATGAGAGAGTATGGGCAGGGAGGCTTTCTGTTGAACTAGTGGGCGTAGCTACAAAGTATGACTCATAACATGAGTGACACTGATGTACATCTGCCAATTACACACGGAGGTTTTTAAACACTTAATTGTTTGTCTGTTTTATGTTATGTTAGAAGGATCTAGGTTTTAGACTGGAACTGGAATTTACTGTGAGGGAGTGGCAACATAATTTAATCATCGGATGTCTTCAGAAGTGGAAAATGAAGTGAGTTCTGCATCCACTTTGGATACATTATTAACTGACGGAGTATATGATTGAAATTGAACCGTGACTGCCAAAACACATTCCAATGTTCCCACTTAGCTACAAACACCATATTCTGTACTGCACTGACCTATCCACGTGAACCTCTCTCCTCTCCTAGCCAGTGCCCTGTCCTTAATCCAGAGTAAAGGTGCAGGGAATCATAGCGTTGTAACAGACAACAGCAGCAACACGCATGTCACCAGTGCAAGCACAATTATAACCCCACGCTACTGATTCCTGGGCCTCTGATATGAATGTCATTTTACGTTTTAAATATTGATTGGAAACAGACCAGAAATAAATCTGAGCTGCGATAGTCTCATGTTAATTCCACAAGGATGTGTTGACTGCACACGGATATGTTTTTAAATTGTTTCAATAGACAATAGCTAACAGATGCAGGAGTAGGCCATTCGGCCCTTCGGCCCTTCGAGCCAGTACTGCCATTCAATGTGATCATGGCTGATCATCCCCAATCAGTACCCCGTTCCTGCCTTCTCCCCATATCCCCTGACTCTGCTATCTTTAAGAGCCCTATCTAGCTCTCTCTTGAAAGTATCCAGAGGACCGACCTCCACCAGGCAAAGAATACCACAGACTCACAACTCTCTGTGTGAAAAAGTGTTTCCTCATCTCCGTTCTAAATGGCTTACCTGACGTCTCTTGTCAGCTACGGTCGCCCCTTACTGCCCTTGGAATCGTTCTTCCTCATTAGAATGAACTGATCCTGCACCTTCTGTATTATTCCCAGAAATAGCTTCCATTGTTGTTCCACTGTCATCCCTGCTAGGGTGTCTTTCCAGTCAACTTTGGCCAGCTCCTCCCTCATGGCTCCATAGTCCCCTTTATTCAACTGTAACACTGACACCTCCGATTTACCCTTCTCCCTCTCCAATTGTAGATTAAACCTGACCATATTATGGTCACTACCTCCTAATGGCCCCTTAACCTCAAGTTCCTTTATCAAATCCGGTTTGTTACACAACACTAAATCCCGAATTGCTTTCTCCCTGATAGGGTCCAATACAAGCTGCTCTATGAATGCATCACGGAGGCATTCCACAAACTCCCTTTCTTGGGGTTCAGTACCAACCTGATTTTCCCAGTCTACCTGCATGTTGAAATCTCCCATAACAAACGTAGTATTACCTTTCTTCCTTGCTTCGTTCCAGCTGGTCAGGTGAATATTGATTTGCGTGGTGCGGCTGTAGTTCTGTAGGTGCAGTGCTCAGTATCTGCGTGCAAGCAGCTGCCTGTCCACAGTGTGTATTCCAAGCCTCACATTCCTCAGAACAGGGAGCGGTCTCGCTGTGAAACCAAGACCAACCGGTTTGACAACCTTCTACTGTATAATGTGCATAAAATACTTTTAAAATTCCTGTTAACCCTTTCTGCTGCTAGGAATACAGTAACATGGATAGGATTTGAACATAACCTGTAGGAATTTTGTCAGCAGCATTCCTGGAAATGTCTCCGTCATCATTTTACTCATATTTTTTTTCTTCCTACCTTCCTTCCTTCCTCCCTTCCTTGTTTTTCTATTTGTGCACGAACGTAACGTGACAGCCAGGCACAGAAATCGCTATCAAAATACAGAGGGGACCGGGGGACAGGGGGGACACAATTTCTTGGCGGCCGCGCACGCTTGCGCATACTCATTCACACATGCGCGAGGCTTTGGAGGCTCAATCCAATGCTAAATGCAGCTCAACTCTGGCTGTCTCGCCGGGTTAACCTACAGCCCTGCCTGGACTGACGGGACACCAGTGCTGCTTCTCCGCGCAGACTGTAAACCTGGGCCATATTTCCCGCAAGTCCAGGCAGGGCTGTAGGTTAAACTTGCGGGACAGGCAGAGTTGAGCTGGGTTTTGCGCTGCTTCTCTGCGGTGGCTGTGGGCCTGGGGGTACAGCTCCCGTCTGACTCCCGACATCTCTGGCCACCCATGGGGGGGGACACTCGGGTGGGGACGGGACAGCGCAGGAGAGCCGTGATCGACCCTGGCTACGGATGAGGCACAGGTCTGTGCCACGTCTCCCTCCTCCAATCACCGTGCTCTATCCTCAGTCCCACCCCCCATCTACTCCTCCCTCCTCCAACAATTGCACTGAATGATCATGTCCCACCCCATTGCCTGCTGATTCGTCCAATCGGCGCTCTCAATCAGTATTACCACCCCCACTGTCTCACGGAAAGCAGAGATTTCACCGGGTTTTAAAATCCGGATTACAAAAACTTGGGGGGGATCGTCCCCGCCTCTCAAAAAAGCGACAGCACTACGATGTTTCACCAGGTTACTCACCATTCTCCTGTGCTGTGAGTGCAAAAAGTTTCATTCCGATTAGTGGTATCTTGTAAAACTTAGCGAGGTTTAAAAATCTTTAAAATAGCACATGCGCAGATTGGTCTCCTCTCCTGTCAGTCACCCAGGATGGCGACGGCCCTTTCGGCGCACCATCGCCGCACTGTCTCGCCGGCTCATCTGTCACAATAAAGCTGAAGGAGCTGAGCGACCAGAGTTTGTGCATCACTGCGGCCAGAGTGTGGAGCGGCCCGAGTGCGGAGTAGCCTGGAGCCTGGCCGACTGCGATGCCAACTGAGAGGCCGACTGCAGCAACCTCGAGATGCTGACGAGGCAAAGAGGGAGAGTGGGGGGATTGACGGAGCCGGGCACGTGGGGCCGGGCGCTAGGCCGGACGGGCAGCCAGTGCCCAGGGATCTTCGGGGTACACTATATGTCAATATAATATAATAATATACAATATATTACAATATAAGGCAATATAATACAATATAATACAATACAAGACATTATACAATATAATACAATATATTACAATATAAGGCAATATAATACAATATAATATGATATTATACAATATAATATAATATAAGACAATATTATACAATATAATAATATAATGTCCCTGTCCCACTTAGGAAACCTGAACGGAAATCTCTGGTGACTTTGCGACCCATACAAGGTTTCCATGAGTCACCAGAGGTTTTGGTCACTTGCCTGGAAATAGGATCTTTGCTACCGACCGCACACACACACACATCATGAAGGTGGGGGCCAGGGACAATGGAGGAGTGATGTCTGCGCGGCGAAGAGGAAAGTAAACAGTAAGTCCTTTAGAGAGCGCGAGAGGGAGAGAAGGGGAAAGAAGGGGAGAGAAGGACAGAGAAAGGGGAGAGAGAAAGGGGAGAGAGATGGGGAGAGAGTAGGGGAGAGAGTAGGGGAGAGAGTAGGGGAGAGAGAAGGGGAGAGAGAAGGGGAGAGAGAAGGGGAGAGAGAAGGGGAGAGAGAAGGGGAGAGAGAAGGGGAGAGAGAAGGGGAGAGAGATGGGGAGAGAGAAGGAGTGGAGACAGTTTTAAGAAGTTTAATAAAGTTAGCGGGCATTTTCCCTTCCGGAGGAGCTTCTAGATCCTGAAAACGAAAAATCCGAAAGATCAAAATGGCCAGTCAGCGAAGAAGATTGCTTTCGACTGCCTGTAAGAAAATAGCAACCCCACTCCACTGGCTTCGACCAAACGGCAACCTATTTTTAGTCGAGGCCGGTTTTGTTTATTTTTAAACAATCGCAGGAACATAGAAGAAGCTTCGACTACGCGGAAACCACTTTCCGCCATTAGGGAGAGTGACCGGAACCTCACGGAAACCTTGGGTGGGGTGCAAGGTCTCCAGAGGTTTCCATTCAGATTTCCTAAGTGGAACCGGGGCTTAAGACGATGCTCCTGAACACATCATCAGTGATGCAACCTGCGGTGTTTCTGGTCTTTCAACATCTGACGCCTTCGCCCAGGCGACCCAGCCGTGATTGATCAGGCCACGACTTGTGTTCAGGTGACATTCGCTCCTCCCCATGGACATTCTCTCCTGATCCAGAACCATCTTGAGGCCTTCTCTGCTGCCTCTGAGGTGTTGTTGATGGCTCTTCTCCTCGCTCCTCCATTGATGCCCAGTGCACTCAAAGCTTTGTAGAGCGATTGCCCTGCAAAACCTCTGCAGCCAACCACGATGGGCATACACCTTGCCTTCCAGCCCTGCTTATGGCAGTCTATGACCAGCTCTTCATACTTGGTCCACGTCTCCCTTCACAGTTGCTTCTAGCACTTTGTTGACGTCCATGTCGAACTGATGCCAGACTGCCTTCTTGCAGGCCTGAGGCCATTTGGCGCAAACCTTCTCCGGAGATATGTTCGGAGGGACCAGTTGCGCCACTTGGAGGCTTCGGGCTCTATGGGATGATTCCTGGCCCGGCTCCTCCTGTGTCTCACCAGGTAGAATACCTACGTGTTGTGACACTCTCCGTCCCTCCAAACTCTTCATCCGGGTCTGTGAATCTTCAGGCGTCGGCAGTTCTTGCAGACCTTACCACATCTGCATTTGATACTCATAGTCGGTTGTGCATTGACATTAGTCGTTAACCTTTGATCCGTCAAATTGAGGTGCTCATCCGCCCCCCCTCTCGGTGAACCCTGGGGGTATTTTTCCATGTGTCCATTTGGGCTGCCAACCCGCCCCTCCCCGGTTGCCGTCTTTCCGTATAAGACAATATAATACAATATAAGAATATAATACAATAATATACAATATAATATACAATATAACATACAATATAATACAATAATATACAATACAATCCAATAATATACAATATAATACAACTAGACAGGAGGGCTGGTCCCCCAACGCGATATTCCACCTCTACACCAATTCCAATATTGGTGGCCAGTGGGGGAGGGGGGGGGGCTTTCTGGAGCGCTAGTATGGGCCTCGTTGGGTGGCAGATCAGTCATTGAGGCCTGGTGGACTGGCAGCTCAGTCACTGAGGCCTAGTGGCTGGCAGCTCAGTCACTCAGGCCTGGTGGGCTGGCAGCTCAGTCACTCAGGCCTAGCGGTCTGGCAGCTGAGTCACGGTGGGCAGGTAGCTCAGTCACTCGGGCCTGGTGGGCTGGCAGCTCAGAAACTGCCAGAAATTATGCTCAAAACAGGTGAAAGACTCTGTGACAGAGGAGGGAGAGAAGGCGGAGAATCAATTGTAGACATTTTTCATCTGTTTCTGCAGATCACAGCAATGAAGGAGGAAAGTCTATCCTGGCCTGGATCTCACAGGGAGCCAATGAAGGGAAGGAAAAAAATACTAGGGTGAGGTTTAATACTTGCAGGGGGAATACTTACTCATTGGCCGAAAGGACTCCTCCAGGGCTAGTACAGGCCAGATGGGCTGAAGGTTCTCTTTAAAAAAATCTGAGTGAAAGGCACTTTTTCTGGACATTTCCTGGCCTGGCACTCCGCCGGCAGTGTAGCCAAAGAGTGGGTAAAAGAAAGAAAGAGAAGAAAAAAAGAACAAAAAGAGAGAGAGAAAAGTGGTGATATGCCTGCCTCTCGTCCCTCCCCACCCACCTCACCCAACCCATAGTTGGATTTAAATCCAAAGTTGTGTTGCGCCATGCTATCCTTGTAAGAATTCGATGAAGGATGTCCATGTCCTGGAAAAATGATCTGGTTTTTCTGCCAAGACAAGTCTAATATTTTCAAGATGTAGTGTCTCGGACATGTTTGTAATCCACATCTTAACAGTAGGGACTGATGTGTGTTTCCAAAATTTAAGTATTAGTTTTTTCACCGTTATCAGGCCATAATTAAGGAAACGTCTTTGAAATAGTGTTAGTTATGTCCGTATTTGCTCCCTCTCGGCTAATGCGGGCATTTTCATCGATCGGAAAAATCATTGGGGCTGCTGCAGCGGAGGAGGACTGTGAGTAAGATGGCCAAAAAACATAGAGATACAGGGTGGCGTATTTCCTAAAATCAATTAACAGCGTAGACAGGAAGTGGTCAAGATTAGACTTTTAGTTATATAGATTAGGAACTAATTCGAAATATTAGGAGAGAGACACAGAGAGAGAGAGAGAGAGAGAGAGAGAGAGAGAGAGAGAGAGAGAGAGAGAGTTTGGTTTAGTTGAGTATATGAACTCAATATGGAACTAATTAGACGTATTAGGATAGAGAGCAGGAGAGAGCGGGAGAGAGAGAGCGATTAAGGGAGAGAAGGAGAAAGAGTTAGAGGGAGAGGGATAGAGAGTTTATTGTCACGTGTACCGAGGTACAGTGAAAAGCTTTCTTGTTGCATCCGACCCCTACACCCACTCTTTCTCCCCGTCTCTGTGGTTTGGACAAGTTAGGACATCGTGTAAAACCATTTGCAAAACCTGTTTTGTTCAAAATCAAATCCCTCTCAAACAAGAATAGACTTGCCGGAAAGATCGTTGGTATTTTCAAAGAGTTCACTCTTGAGAATAGCATGGGAGAGAGAGAGAGGGGGGGGGAGACAGGGGAGAGAGGGGGAAGAGAAAGAGAGAGGGAAGAGAGAGGGAAAAGGGAGAAAGAAGGGGGAGAGAGGGAGGGGAGAGAGAAGGGGAGAGAGAGATGGGGAGAGAGTGGGGAGAGAGAGACGGTAGGAAAGATAGAGTGCAGAGAGAGAGAGGAGAGAGGGAAAGGGGAGAAAGGAGAGGGGGGAAGAAAGAGTGTGACAATTTAGTTTATTATAGTTTAGCTGACTCAAGTTTAGTTTAGAGAGAGAGAGAGTGAGCGAGGGGGGGAAGAGAGGGATGAGAGAGGGAAAAAGAGAGGGGAGATAGAGAGAGTGGGGAGGGAGAGGGAGAGAGTAAGGGGGGAGGGAGCGGGAGAGGGGCGAGAAAGTTGATTTAATTTTTTGTTTAGTTGGTTATATTTTACTTCGGAGTCACGTGAGTGACTTCGTGAAGACCCCGCCAGCACGCATGCGCGGCATTTTGTCGCGCGCATTTGCATCGGCAGGCGGGGGGGGGGGGGGGAGTGCGCTCTCTCCTCGGGCTCCTTCATAAGTCCGGCAGGTAAGTACTTACCTTTACTCCACAGGATGGACAAGGGCAAAAGGAAGGCGACGCTGTCGAGGAGCCGAGCTGCATCGACCAGCCAACGGCCCTTGTCCCCGGAGCTGCAAGCACTACCGGCAGCTTCGAGGCATGAGGGGGCAGGAGTGCGGAAGTCGGGCGCTCCCGCTACTTTGGCGCCCGACTCACCCGAGTGGTTTACCGCCCCGGAGATGGATGCAACGGATCCAGACTTCGAGCCCCCTTCCCCCAAGAAAAGAGGGGGGAAACAGGTACGTTGAAAGGGGCCTCGCTCCTCACAAGCGACCTCTCCCCGAGTTCCAGAAGACCCGAGGGGGCTGGGCCGGGGACAGCTGCACGACAGGGGAGCCCTGCAAAAGTGCACCAACACGTACCACTGCCAGGGAGATCTGACGTAGTGCAGTCTGGCAGCTCCACTGCTGCGTCGTGTAGGCCTGCTGGAGCAGGTACCGCCGACAAAACACCCCGTCAGGCTGCGGTCACGGTCGGTCAGCTCAGCTCTGGGAGAGGCTGACCATGCGCGTCCACGCCAAAAGATGGGCAAGTGTGGAGGTAAGCCTGCACGGACTCCAGGGAGCCAAATTCCGGGGGCGGCGCCGATTCAACTCACCTGCCTTCATATCAGACAGGTGGGCCGCCACAGTCTGGGAGAAGACAGACTAGCGGAGAGTCCGTGACGGAGTCGTATGAGCCTACTTGGGCGGTAGGTCACGACAACCTGCCATTGGACCCAAGACAGCACCTTACGGAGGTGTGGTCCGATGGTGGAAGCCCCAGTGAGTTTGCAGGGCCTGGGGGTCGGCTTGTCCGCTGCAGATAGCAGGGACGGTCGCATAGAGCGGCTGGAGCTCTTAGTGGAGTAACTCCTCCAGCGGGACCGGAAACGGGAAGAGCGGGACTCGCGGGCATCCACTAGCCGTGCGAGGAGCCCACTCAGCATCTCATCGTCTCCAGCCAGAAGTGTTAGCAATTGCCCAGCTGCTGTGTTTGAAGACGATCCGGGACAGCCAGTGACCGCTGAGCCAGAGCATGAGGAGGATATGCTGGATGTGGTGGGTACGTTTGCCGCTACTACACAAACAGGTGAACCTCTGCACCACAAATTGGCGGGCACCATTGATTACCTGACTACGCACCAACTTCGGAGTCCGGTTCTCAATGATACCATGGAGAAAATAAAACCGCCCGAGAACTGCATCAACCTCAGTGTGCCCTTGGTTAATGCCCAGATCTGGGGACACTTGAGTACGGCCACCAGGATGCAGGATGTCCGCCTCCAGCGTATCTTAAAGGTTCTCTCCACGGGCCTAACGGCATTTGCTAGGACCCTGGATGGGGATAATGTGTCCAGTGAACAACAAGATGCACTGGCACTCCTATGCAACGCCCAGTATGAGATAAACTGCCTGTGTAAGAGCTCCATTAAGCCCACATTCAACCCCAAATTCGCAGGGTTGTGCCGTCCATCGCCACATCAGTTGTTTGTGTCCACCGCCGCATCAGTTGTTTGGAGACCTGTCCAAACAGGTGAAGGAACTGGACGAGGAGGCCAAAACAGCTGGCCTCATGAAACCTCCTACGGCCAGACTTCACCCATACCACCGGCAACAGCCAAACACAACCTGGAAACCACGACTGCCAGACAGGACACAAAGGTCCTACCCACCTCCACTTCCGCAAACACAACGACCTTTTTTAGGGCAAGGCCAACAGTGGCCTGCATGGAAGATGCGGCCGCCACCCTGTCAACCTCCACACTGTCTAACCAAAACACCGTACGTACGGAACTGCCACTAACCATGGAGGTAAGGGGGTCTGGTTCCTCTCACGCCGTAGCATCCCCTCCTGCACGAATAGGTGGGCGATTGCGGGTTTTTTGGACATTTGGAAAACTGT